>JABTTQ020003137.1:0-600000 GCA_016081115.2 Rehmannia glutinosa
AAGAATCATGTACCTGAGGAGCGTGATTAGAAAAAGGATAATTGGCATTTATAAAAATACATTTGAATCAATTAAGATAAATCTGTCAATAATATCATCAACATTCACATAATAGATAACATGCCAAAAATCAAAGCCAAATATGGCATAAAATCCAGATTTTGTGCTACCAGCTATTGCATCATCGAGTTACAACACTAAAAACTTGCTTGTGCTCAAAGACCAAATTTTCCAAATATGCAAACATTAGCAATTTGGGTCTCCTCTTGATCTTGATCGAGTCTTGTAATCTTCAACAGGCGACTCACTTCGGCTTATTATGGCCCTATCTATTACAAGTTTAACTACATAGAAAATGGGGTGCCAAAGCTTCCTAATCTAAGTTTTACATGATATCATCAAAATCTAAACATAACTTTTCCTAACGGGATTCGCCCGGTCCCCCTTGAAATAGGGACTAAAACTAGAAAATAGCAATTCCCGGGGCACGGGTTGTTCGCCAAAATATTCGAGATCTTACAACTGCAAGTGTACGGTGTAGTTTATAGGATAATGGCAAGCAAGTCGTATTCCTCGGGGATTGACTAGGAAACACTTAGGCTATAATAACATCGTATTCTAGTTTTATTGATTTGAATCTCAAGTTGTATAAAAATCAAAAATAAAAGAAAACAATATAAGTTTTGAACCCCTCAAATATTTTCAACAACTACAAAAGCAACCTTATGCACATAATCTCAACATGCTTCTTCAATATTAAATCGATTAATGTTTAACAAAAACAATTCATGCAAATTATATGGGTTCAATTCTAAGTTAGTTTATTCCCCTCCAGAAGAAGCGCATAAATAGTAGATTAATAATAATTGTAGGTCTCTGTCTTGATACAATTATTATTAACTCCCAAAAGATCTATGAATTGAATGACTCCCCACAAACATTTGTAGGTCTCGACTCGATACACCGCTCTTTATGTCCGAATTCGATTTCCGTCTTTGTTAGAACTCCTCTTCCAAATTTTGCACTAACAAATATGACATGATAATTATTGGTCGGATAAAAAGCAATTAAGAATAAGCACTCGAATTCATAAAAAGAACACGTGAATTAATTAAGAAAATAATTAATCAAGATTTAACATAAATCCCCATGATTTTGATTATGCCCTAAGATCGAAAGATTAGCAAACATTGATAACAAATTCATAGACAAACTTGAAATCAACATTGTGACATCGTTTAAGCACGAGACAAGAGATCTAAACTAAGAAAAGAAAACCCCTTCTTATCGGGATGGATTTTTCTTCCAAGCCTTGAAGCTCTTGTGCTTAAAGTAGATGCGAAAGGCCTTGTGATGTTCTTCGTAACCTGGCCCTCTCTAGAAGACCTTTGGTCTTGTTTTCTGTGTATTTTGATGTGTTGTATGGTGTATGGATGATGATAGAGGATGAAAATTCGTTCGGGCCTTGGTCCACTTTATATATGTGCTTTGAGATATCCTTTGGTAGAGTCGGCGGGATTAGGACTCAAAATAAGCCCGAGATCGTCACTGCTGGCCGTGTGGTTTCACAAGGCCACCCCCTGACCATGTGGTCTCACACCACCAAACCCGTGCGATTGGTTTTTAACACTAAAAATTGCTTAAGCACTTCACGCGTTCATGTGGCTGTTCACGGTCGTGTGACTTATAACACGTTCAAATTTTCTCTTGGGGTCTGCATGCAAATTGTAGCCCTTTCTCTTAGCTTTCCATAGCCACTTGAATCATCTCAATATATATTTTGTAGAAAGTTATGGCAAAATATTAACTCTTGCCAGTCTTTGAAGCTGTTAGCGCATTTGGAGCGTTTTTGAAGGAAATTCCTTTTGTTGTTCGTCCATGCTTTTTCCTTCACATATTTGCTCGTACCTTAGCTTTGACCTATACTTTGGGCATTGATATCGCTTTTTATCCAATTTAGCTCCATTTCCTGCAAATTCACAAGAGTCTGTGATATCGCCCAACAAAAGAAACTAAGTAAAAAAGCTGAATATCGTGCAAATGCATCAATTATATATCAAAATAAGCGCTTAAATGCACGTATATTTTACACATATCACAGGTTGATCGGTCGACCCCACGGTCATCCTCCAGGGCAACGTGTCGCACTCCCCTCTATAGTCCCACTGTTTGTTCTCTGTTGTGTCCAACTTTCAGTGCGGGTTGCCTATAGGGCGGCGGTCGAAACCTCAATCTGAGATAAGTTGTCCAATTTTTATCAAAAATAAAATTCAAGAAGTACTTCAAACTCTTAGTAAAAAACATTGAAAATGTTTTCAAATATTTGGACAACATTTGGGGATATTATTTTGGTATAAAACTCATTTATATGAAATCATCAAAATTAAGATAAAAAATTGATCTAACAATACCTACATTTCTGATTATCTTAATACTTACCTCTGATTTTTTTGTAGTTAAAATAATTGTTTTGTGAGATCTTCATTCTCAAAAAGAAGTTCAACAATAATGACAATGAATTTTTTTTTTTGAGCTATGAGAAAGCCATAATAAAAGTTTTACTACCTTAAAAAAATTGAGAGATGAAAATAGAGTGTAAAAGAAGTGAATCTTTTTGATTTGATTGATGTTCAAATTCGTATGTTGACATTGAATTTGAAAAATTAAATCGAATCCAAATGAGAATATTTATTCGATTCGCATATTATACGAATACGAATATAAATATCATTACATTCGATTAGAGTATTTGAAAAAATATTCGAATAATATTATATATATATAATTATATTTATATTTATACAAAGCACTTATATGTAATCTTTATACTTATAAGTATCGGTGTTATAAAAATTGGCCTGGCGTCGCCTGGCGCCAGCCCCAGGTCGATCCGATTTTACTAAAATCGCCGAAAAAAAAATCGTTCGAGGCAAAAAATCGGGCTAGGCGACTCGAAGTCGGCCTAGGTGGCCAAAACATCGAACTAGGCGCCCGTCTAGGCGGGCAAAGGAACAAATTGGCCAAAAATGGTAAAAATTAAAAAAAGAACAAAAAATGAGAAAAACAATGCTATTTCTAGGGCGCCCGCCTTAAAGCGGTCTAGGCGTCCACCTAGGCGCAGAGGCGTTGGGTCACCTTTAATGAGCACCTAGCGATTTACGCAACCTTGATAAGTATATAATGATTTATGTAGATTATTAATATATAATAAACCTTGTATTCACTTATAAAAGTCTAAACTAATAAGCTCATATATAATTATATATTCTTGTAGTATATTCTTAATGGACTCGGCCAACGGCATTAGTCTTTTTGTTTGTTCATGTATTTTGTGATTGATATATTACTGATGTATTTAACAATTTTATGACCGAAAGTTATTATTTAGATTATAATTATTATTGCAATATAATCAGATATTGTAGGGAAAAAAAAGATAAAGATAGGTTAGGATTTATAATACAAATATTCGGATTGATTTGTATGTATTTGAATATATTTTTAAATAAGAATAAGAATCAGTTTTTATATTCGAATATTAAAGGAATACGAATAAGAATATTCTATAAATAAGTCGAATACGAATAGAAATATATTGATATTCGACTCGATTCGATTCATTTACACCCTTAGATGAAAAGGTGACATCAATTTCAACTGGAAACAAATAACAATTGAGTTATTCTTTATGAAGTCTTCATATATTAATCGTAAAGTATTATATAATTAAGGCATGATTAATTTATATATGGAGCTATTTGGATTCTTGTATAAAATGTTTAAAATATCGTACCGATGATCAAATCGTTCAAGCCACCGGTATGAGGTTCAACCGAGTTGACCAGTTCAACTGCCATTTTTACCATTTTTAATAAAACTAATTATAGTTTAAATTATATTATATAAACTATTAATATAAAAGAGAAGTTATATATATTTTTTCAATTTCTTATTTTTTATTATGTAATTATTTAATTGATTATCTATGCATATATTATAGAGATTTGTCCAAATTTAGAATATTTTAATTGATTATAATCCTTGTTTGATTTAGTTAAAATAGAAAATAATTGATTTGAATCATGACATAAATATTGAATAATTGGTTTGAACTCTTGTTTGATTTAAATTATGATATAAATATTAAATATTAAGTTTATAAATTTTTTTAAAAAAGGTGAAAAAAATGAAAAAAAAAATAGTGAAAAATCCAGTTTAACCACTTATGTTGGTTTAACCACAAAAATGGTATTTAGGGCCGTATCCGGTATGATCGATTCAATCGGCAAGTACAATATGGTATTTAAAATACTGCTTGTACATGTATTTTTTTGTAAATTTAGCGAATTATTAATTAGCATTTTGTCCCTGAGTCGGGACCAGACACAAATATTATTTAAGAAAAATTATTAATTAATCGAGTATTAAATTATCGATGTTCTACTAAATATACTGAAGCTAGGAAAAACCCAAATAAACTCTCACATTTCAAACAAGAGAAAAAGTGTAAGCAAATAAAAATCTAATCTAAACAGATTCAATCATAAAGCATAAGATCAAACTTAATGAGTTGTGATTAATTCTTGTTTCGATGAGTGGTGTTTGAACTTCCAAACCAGGTTTAGACGATTCACACCAGACTCCTTTCTAATCACTAATATACAAAAACTGATGATGAACTTCGAATGAGACCCAGAAGAATATAGATCTACTCATCTCTGAATATATCTAAAAAAAGAAAAAAAAAAAGAAAACACAAACGAAGGTAAACCAACTCCAAAGAGGGTAGAAACATTAAACATACTCCCACTAAGGGAGAAATTTAAAAAACAAAGGACAGAGAAGAAGAAAAATAGCAAAAGAAATTATTTTTCCTTCCTCCCATCGAGGGAAAACGTGTTATTTTTGCAGAAAGCAAAAAGACGAGGAGGGGCGGCTAGAGTTGAGAGTTAAAACTATTTTTTTTTTTAGGAAAATAGGATATATTATCATTAGGAGATTAACTCGAATGAGCTAAAAAGTTTCTAGAACGTCTAATAAAGCTAGGAATAACAGTTTCAAAAAACGGGATAAGATTATAATGTCGTCCACGATGTTGCCCATGTAGGAAAGATCTTCTGCCCTTTTCCGAAGCTTGTGATAAAGTGTGATGTTGTCCGTCTCCAGATAAACTTTCTGGAAATTCATCTCCTTTGCCAACTTGAGTCCTGCACGACAGGCCACTACCTCAGCAACTTCTATAGCACAATTCGAATTCACCTTATACATCAGTGAAGATAGGACTTGACCCCGGCTGTCCCAGATAATTACACCCAATCCACTTCCCTCGTTTTCTATCAACGACGCGTCTGTATTTATCTTCATGAATCCGACTTCCAGTGGGTGCCATTGATCGTTCATTTTATGTGTCATCAAGTGCCTTCCTCCCTCTACGACTTTATTGAACTCTTCTAGTTTACTCGCTGCCATTTGGTGACCGATGAGTTGGCTCATAGATTGGTCCCAGAATGTAAGCTTATTTCGAGAATCCCAGATCGTGTATAATAACATTGAAAACATGGGGTGGCCTTCGGAGTCTCCATTTTTTTGACACAAAGGAACTTGAAATTTTATTGATCAACCAGAATAATCACTTTTTACAAGCTCCTTAAGCCAAACAGGGAAATTTCCTCCATCCCAAACAAAGGAGATTTTAGAAAAAGCGGTAAAATCGAAGCTAAGAGTGCGCCACTCCGTTTCTTGAACAACGAACATGAACGAGTGTGGCCGCCGTTCGCACGCATCGCTATTAATTCGATCCACCTGACCAAGCTATATATATCTCGAAATTCCCCCGTCGGAATCGCTTGTCTGCATGACGAGGAGTCAGCGATCATCGGAAACAAATACGCATTGAAACACATGGTCAGCCCTTCCAAAATTGCTTGTAATTCACATTCCAACACCGAAGGAGACGACCAAGACACCTTTCCAAAGGCTAGAATTGCTTTGTTTGCATCATCTCGGATAATTCCTCCCACGGCAAATCGACTTTCCTATTCAAATACACTAGCATCCGCATCTAATCTTAACTTCCCATTTGGTGGTGGTAACCACCTGTTTTGACTCGTTTGATCCTTCTCCAATTGCGAGATTTCCATCTTTCTATTAGCACTTTGGAAATCAGTCAGGAAAGCTTCGACCCCCTCCATCACTTGCATCACTCTCACATTCGAGTCCCCATGGCAAATCCGTTGACGTTCCTTCCAAAGAAACCACGTAAATGTCGCAAAGAACTCAAACTCCTCCTTAGACAAATTCTGAAACATCCAACAACACATCTCCAAGGTGGAGCCATTTCTTGCTTTTTTTAGTAGAGGGGCGAAAGATTTTTCTTTCCACAAGTGTTTCATAACCGGACAGAAAAACAAAGAGTGCATAGATGTGTCCATATGAGCATTACATAAAGAGCGATTTACATGTTCCAGGAACATGATGGGTTTTTAAATTATGTCAGCGTGTATGAAATCTCGCTATCCTCCACCAAAAATGCTTAATTTTTGGTGGGATTTTCAATCTCCACAAGCCATTCCACCATTGCAATAATCTTTGTTCCGATTGACAATCATGTTGCTCAAAGAAGCCAATAGCAAATTTATATCATTTCCGTACAGTATAGACTCATTTTCCATCAAATTTCCAATAGCGTGTATCCTGTTCAGCGTTTTGGGGGATCGGTATAGCACAGATTTCCTTAGCAAGAAATGGGGGAAGTGAGAAGACACCATAGTCTCATTCCATGATTGGTTCAAAATAAGATCCTTAACTTTCAGACCTTGTGCATTCATTTCTCGAGGAATTTTCCACGGCTGGCGACGGGATGGTATCCAATTATTAGAGCACACATCAATAGATTCGCCATTGCCCACCTTCCAACATAGACCTCCTTCAAGAATCTCACGACTCCAGATAAGCGATCTCTAGAAAAATGATGGATTACAGCCCAAAGGAACCCCAGCCCTCCTCGACACTTGGGCTTGCACAACAAATCCCACTTGCACCAATGAAGTTTTCGAGCACCCTCTTTATCCCCCCACCAAAATTTAGCACATTCTCGTTCAATGTCTTCGCAAATCGAGTCAGTGATGTGGAAACATGACATGGTATAGGTAGAAATTGCTTGCAATATTGACTTAAATCAAGGTCTCTTTTCCTCCTTCAGAAAAAAACTTCCTATCCCATCCATGAATTTTCTTGAGGACTTTATCCCTTAAATATTTAAATTGCAGCCGTTTGCTTCGAAGGGATACCATTGGGAGTCCCAGATACACCTCATGACTGTGCATCTCGGGGATAGTAAGAATTGCCTTAACTCGGTCTCCAACATCCTATTTCGTGCATGGGCTGAAAGAGAGGGATGATTTCTCAAAATTAATTAGTTGCCCAGATGCTTTCTCGTACAGTTTCAACGCCTCCAAAAATACTTTAGCTTCCATCTCATCCGCTCTAAAAAAGACTAGACTGTCATCGGCAAAAAATAGGTGTGATATTTGAGGACTGCCCGACGCAATTTTAACTCCGTGGATTAACTTTCGATTCTCCAGATCTTGTAGTAGCGAAGATAGGCCTTGAGCACAAAGAACAAAGAGGTACGGGGACAGAGGGTCCCCTTGTCGGATTCCACGTTCGGGTCTTAGCTTCCCAAAAGTCTCTTGGTTAACGCTGAAAGAGAAGGAAACGGATTGGACACAATTTAAAATCATCTTAACCCACTTGTCATGAAAGCCCAGTTTGATCATCACAGCCTTGAGAAATCCCCATTCCACCCGGTCGTACGCTCTGCTCATATCGAGTTTAAGCGCTGTAAATCCCCATTTAGTATTTCTTTGGTTTCGAATCCAATGCATACACTCAAAGCCTAAGATTATGTTGTCTGATATGAGTCTCCCCGGCACAAACGCGCTTTGGAATTCATCAATCACCTGTGGGAGGACCTTCCTCATGTTGTTCGCTATGGCTCTCGAGACGATTTTGTAACAGAAATTACACAGGCTAATTGGTCGGAACTCCTTAATTGTGATGGGATTTTTAGATTTCGGAATGAGAGTGATAATCGTCCGGTTCCATTCTTCTAGGCTAGCTTCCTCGTTAAGAACTTGGAGCACTGCATTTGTCACCTCAGGCCCAACAATTTTCCAAAATATTTGATAAAATATACCTGGCAATCCATCCGGACCAGGGGCCCTTTCCGGCCCCAAATCGAACACCGCACGTCTTACTTCCTCAGCCGAGAACCGCGAACAAAGGAAAGAATTAAGATTGGCATTAATTCTTGGCTGCACCTTTTCTACCACTATATTAAAATCGATTTCTGATGGTTGATCTGTTTTGAAGAGGTTTTCAAAGTAATTGAGAATAATCTCCGACATGCCCGCCCCTTCCGTGCAAAAATCACCATGACTTGAAATGAGACCTTTTATATAATTATGTGTTCTGCGCACATTTGCTTGAGTGTGAAAAAATTTAAAATTTCTATCCCCCGATGCGAGCCACACCTTTCTACTCCTCTGCCTCCAATAGGTTTCTTCTTGAGATTGGAGTTTTTCAATGTTGTGCTCCAACTCAGCGATTTGACTCATCGAATTTTCCCACATGCGGTGATTTTTCAGCAAATTAAGCTTTTGTCTTTCATCTTTAATTCGCTTTGAGAGTCTACAAAATCTGGCGCCTGCCCACTTGTTCATGTATTCCCCACATATACGAAGGCGTTCTTGGATAGAGCTATTAGTTGGGGCCACCCTCCACCCGGCCTCAACAACGAACTCAAATTCATTCTCGAGAAGCCAACACGATTCAAATCTAAATCGGTTTTTATTACGACCCGCTCTCCGCATAGTAAAATCTGGCCCCAAACTGATTTTGACCGGACGATGGTCTGAATGAAAGAACTCCAAATCAGTTGCTATTGCCGTGGGATACATTCTCCGCCAACCCTCCGAATTTAAGAATCGGTCCAGCCTCTCGAACACCTGTGTATCAGCCGAATTTCTTCCAACCCAAGTAAAAAACTCCCCATTCGCGTGCATGCTTCTAAGTTCACAAAAATTCTAAGATTTCCCGAAAATTTTCCATTTGAGAATTTGCTTTTGGCCGTCCCCCCCACTTCTCAAAACTGAAACAAATTTCGTTAAAATCCCCGCCAACCGACCCGGGGGTAGGCTGTAGTACTTTCGTCTTGGTATAGTCTCCCCAGTAACTTCCACGACTCTTTTCGAAGTGAAGCATTCGGGTTTCCGTAGAAGCCCGTAAATCGCCACTTCTTATCTCCCTCAACAATGATACTGTCAATGTGTCCTTGAGCATAGGATTTAATCGAAACTTTCACTGGCTCCTTCCAAAGTAAAATCTAACCACCACTCTTCCCAATGCAATCAACAACAAACATACCATCAAATTCAAGAATATCTCTCCATCGGCAGCACCGCTTAGACACCAATCTCGTTTCGGAAAGAAACAGGAGAGACGGTTTCTGTTCCTTGACGAGGCGGTGCAGTTCCCCAAACGCTCGAGGGTTGCCAAGCCCCCGAGCGTTCCATACGATACAACTCATTGCATTCGGCGGGGTTGCTCAGCAACCTCCGCCGCTTGTCCAAATGTGTTAATACATTCCTCAGAAAATTGCATTAATCTCTTTTTTGGGCTGATATCCATCTCCATTCCCGTGAGTTCTTTTTTTTTCTTTCTAGCGTTGGATTGAGATTCACTTGCCTTCTCTGGTTGTGGGTTTCCTTTAGCTCTAGTTTTTTTTCCATTTCTTTGTGTTTCTACCAGTTGAGATTATAGTTTTCGAGCTAGCATGCTTTTCGTTTCGTCACCCTGCTGATCAACAACTCGTTCGATTTCTGGGTTATTCTCCTCTGGCATAGGCAATTTGAGCCCTCCACCCTTTTTGGTGAGGGACCGAGTAATTAGAAGTCTCCTCGGGCTATCTTCAATCATAGGTTGCTTATCTTTTCTCTTCTCGATGCGGCTCTCGATTCCTTCCATCAGAGTACCCTCTATGTGGAGCCCCCTTCCCCCTCCGCTCGAAAGAACCTCCTCAATTTCATTTGCCAACTGATGGACTCTTTTAGCTAGCGATTCTTCTCTACCCCTACTTCCATTCCCTTCTCTGTTCGATGAGGAAGAGACCGATATGGGGGATTTGACCGGTGTTTTCCCCTCCTCTCGACTTTTTTTACTACCTGAATGACTCGCCGCTTTCATCCATGGACCGAATTGGGGGTTGTCCTTATCGGCTTCCGGGTCAATGCAATCCTTCTGGGTATGTCCAATACATCCGCACGCGTAGCAGTAGTCCGGGAGGCATTCATAAACAAGTGGGATAATAACCTCCTCGTCTCCCCTCTCCACTTGCACACTCACACATTTCTTCAGTGGTTTATTCACTTCCATTTTGACTCTGATTCTAGAAAATCTGCCCCAAAAGTGACCTCCATCTCCCTCGTCAATCTCCACTATTACCCCTATCCTCCCTCCAATAGACTCCAAGATTTTCCGGTTCATGAATGCTAGCGGGAGGTTGTGCAGCTGAACCCATAACTCGATATTGTCAAAGGTCACCTCTCTCGGATTTTGGAGTCCCTGAATCTCTTGAAAAAGGACCAAGCTTTTATAGAAGCTCCATGGTCCCTCTCTCAGCGTACGCCTCCTATCCGCTATAGATCTGAAATTGAAGATGAAGAGGTTTTCCCGACTGCTTCAATCTCCACTGGTTTCGATGTCTGGAGAACTCTCGGCATTTGTTGTTTGAAAAGGTCTCTATGGGTTGGCTTATTGGAGAACACCTTTGCAAGAAGGCATTCTTTGGATTCGATCGGTTCCTCCTCTCATGACCTCCTTGTCAAGAATTAGCCTATCCTCCGTGCTAACTCTTGTTTTCTTCAAATCTTCTACTAGCTTAGTCAAATCCTGCGGATCCATTGTCACCCCACTGCACTAACCCGTAATCTTGGTTAAGTGGTTCGACCCACCCTTTCGGTAGGAATCCCTGCTCACACTAAGCCGTCTCCGTGGAGGGTTTAGAGAGAAACCCTAAATGCATCCATTCTCTATCATTTTGAACAACGATCTACCATCATTCCATTCCCATTTGTTCTCATCGTGCGGATACATAGAGGTGATGTTGCCCAAAATTGTTGTGCCCATGCACAATCTCTTAGAGCGTGTTCGATTGTCTCTTCCTGACTTCCACATCTCAAACATGTAGGCTCAATCCTTACTCCATTTTGCTGCAGCATATACTTCGTTGGAACAATTTCTTTGGCATATCTATATATATATATATATATATAATAACCAAGTCACTTATAAATAGTAAAAAAAACTTTTTCCCGCGTAAACGAACATTCCTCAATTAGTAAAAAATGGTTCCGGTTTTTGGCAATTTTTTTGGTATGAAAGGTTCCAGTTTTTGGCAATTTTTTTAATGTGAAATCGAATTATTTTCGGCTAATGGGGACTAATTAATGGAAACAAATCCGAATCTTATATTATTCTAATCAGTAAATTTTATTGTAATGAATAATTATTAAATATTTTAATATTATTCGGATTGGCAAAAAAATTCGTTTGTAATTTATTCATGGAAACAAATCGGAATTTTATATTATTCTAATACATAATGTTCTTAAATAAATTCGAGATTCTAAATTGATAAACAAAAAATATTATTCTAATCAAGAGGCAATCAATAAATTCCGAATTGTAACAAATTTCTAGCAAAGTTAAATGCGGTAATATATTTTTTCTTATTCTAATCAAATCAAATCCAATATTTCAAAACATTCACGCTATTATTTATTACTCAATATAATTTTTCATATCGAAATCAATCAAATTTAATATCTAAAAAATTCTCAGCATTCTTTTTTATGGAAATCCATACATATCATTAAATTTATTACTAATCTAAAAAGAAAAAAATCAAATTTATATGTTAATTCCATGGCGACTGTTACATTAAAAATAAACGAGAACATCTCATAAAAAAACAGACAGATATATTACTATAATTATAGTGCACGTCCCCTTATAAATATCATATATCTCGGTTGATGTGTTTTTTCACTGTATTCTTTAATACTCGAGCATTAAAAATTCTCTGCCGAAAACTTTTCGAAATTTCCCAAAACAACAGCAAAAGATGGCACCACTTTTCTCTTTGATCAAGGATATCAACATGTCCAAAAGCCAATGGCTATGAAACTGAGACTGGTCCGCCTCTATGAAAACCAATGTATAACGACAAGAACCAAGTTCAAAGCTTGGAATGTGTGTTCCATGACGCTGAAGTAATAAAGCTTTATGATGTTTTTTTTCCGCAAGGTGACATAATTTGATTTATAAAAATTATGCTAATTTTAATTATTTTTTCCGCAAGGTGATAGGATGCATGAAACAATTAGGAAGATGCATTTGCAGCGATTTCATCACGCCCCAAGCGTGACGCGACAACGATCAATCACTTAAACCGAGGTAAATCACGATCGAAACCAAAGATACAAAACACCAAGTGAAATAGAGTCTAATGCGGCGGAATTATAACAACCACAGTACAAATTACATCTTAAGTGCAGCGAAGATCCGAATACAACCCAAAAGATTGTCTTAATTAACTTACAAATTCCAAGCGAAAAAAAAAATGGTGGAGTCCAACAACAACAAAAAAAAAGAAAAAGGAAATATCGCTCCACATCGTTGATAGAGATTCAATCCGCGGTAGGTTCGATGTCTTGGCGAACTCTTCATCTAAAGGTTAGAAAACGAGGAGGGAATGAGGCGTAAATCTCGGTGGATGGGGTGATCGTGTGGCGATATAAATAGTTAATGCGAGAAATTTAGTTGTATGAAAACGCATGAGAGATGATGCATGATTTCACACACACGATCCACAAGCGTCGTGATAAATATATTTAATTAATATACTTATACGATTAAGAAAACAGATTTATGGTCAAGCGGGCACTATGGTCAAGCAAACATGAGGATTGCGTGCGGTTTTGTAACGCCAATCCTATGCAAGACAAGTAGCGGTTGCGTACGGATTTGTAGCGCCAACCTATGCAATACAAGTAGCGGTTGCGTCACGGATTTGTAGCGCCAACCAAACGGGTCCGATTAACTCCGAATCGTGTGGATCGAGGCAATGCGATTCCTTCGTTCTTCCTTGTAACTCCCGAGCAAGATGGTCAAGACTGTCACCTTATCGCTCCATAGGCAAAGACAAAATCCACAGTGGAGCTAGCAAGGCTCGGATTTGTCATAATCATGATTATACCTCAAGTACTACGACCCGCTTCCCTTGGACAAACTCCGTCCCTCGATTTGCGGGATTAGGGCGATGGGGCGGAAGAGTGGAATAGCAGCCGAGCTGCCGGTTCCATCCCCGACGTATCCATTCCATTGTGAGCTCGACACACCAAGTTGACTCAGCGGGAAAGTAAACACAAGTTCATGTAGTCAACTAGGCGATCGAGTATTATTGATTCGGGAAGCGAGTTCATGAAAAGTTTTCGAAAGTTTGCGTAAGGTAATTATGGCGTTGGTGGAGTTATTTGGATGAAGATGATTATCGGGAGGATAAGTAGTCTTCGATATCTTAAGTATTAGGAGGAACATAAGTCCCGTTATAGATTCGAAATTGCTAGACGAGGGAAGTCGCCCGCGATCGGGTATTAATAGGTCAAGACGATCCGATAAGTCAAGGGATTTTATTTTTTTTTTTGAGAAATTAAAATATTTTAGTTAAATATTAAAGTAAGAGAGTCCAGGGCTGTTTCTTTAAAAGAAAATAATTTGAGTTAGGTCCTTATAAAAATAAAATTTACAATTAGCCCGTTTTGTCAAAACCAATACTTTTGGGGTTAAAAGTTAAATAAATAAATGTCCCGACCTTGAAAAATTATGAGGTCAGTTCCTAAATTCTCTAAATTGTTCAGAGATTCAGGTTTTTAAAGTTTTGAGGTCGAGTTTTTATAAAATTCTCACATTGGCCCCAAAATTGTTAAAATTGTCATTTCGGGCCCTAAGTTTAAAATAATCGGAACTCACAAACCGGAAGGGCTTCTAATGTGATTCCAGTTGGAAAATGTCACTAAGGTTAGTGGGATATTGAGACAAAAGCAGTTTTAAAACGTCATAAGTATAGGTCCCTCAACTTTTGAAAATCTCATTTTTGTCCCATTTTGAAATAATTGCCTTTAAGGCTTTTAGGGGTCCAATTGTTATGAAATTTGAACCTTGGGTCCAAAATATAATTATGTTATAGGTAAATTAGTATTTCCAGGTACATGGGCTGTATAAGTCCTGGAAATTTCATTGGGTCCTCAAGTTTAATCTTTTACAATTTGGTCCCTCAAGTTTTATAAAATTACTTTCCAAGCTCTAAACACTTGGATTTTGGAATACACTTAAAATATGTTATTTCCAGTCCCTTAAGAGTTAAAATTTCAAATTTTAAATTTAGGGTCTGGTACAGTTTCGAAATTTGCAAAATAGCCCTTAAACTTCTCAAATTTTACAATCTAGTCCTTGGGCTTTTAAGGGTTGATTTTATTTATCTAAAAACTCTTAAAACTTTATTAAAATGTCAAATCAACATTTTTGAACCTGAGTACAATCCCAAAAATCGAAATTTGCAGAGAGGTCCCTTAAGTTTTATTTTCTTGCACTTAAGTCCACCAACTTTCCATTTTTGCATTTTAAGTCCAAAAATCGAAATTTAATCAATTATGCTCGACTTGTCCAGGTTATAGGCCATACAAAACATAGATTTCAAGAGTCATAAACATACATATCCATCTCATACAAGAATTTATCAAATATGACAATAAAGTGTACATATATGTCCTAATTTTCGGTAAATCGCATTTTGAGCAACATTTGAGAAATTTTTCAACTTGATACAAGAAAATAGCATGCAATACATAATATATATCTCAAAGGCTCAATAACAAAATACTACATGCATTTTTATGAATTAAAACACCTAGAAGTTGAAAGGATTTTTCCACCCACCTTGTTTGTTCGGTTGATTGGTGTAAAGTGGTGTCACAAGACCTTGAGGATTTTAATCCTCACTTAAGGCAGCCCCTAAGTCCAATAATACAAGGAGTTTTGAGTTATAAAAATGAAGATTTGAACCAAGGAGGAAAAGAGAAGGAATAGGCCAAAGGTACCACACTTACCTTGTGTAGTTGAAAGTTGTAGTCAAAATTTGATGGTCTCTTAAGAACTTGATCACCACTTAAACAAAGCTCCAAGGTCAGCCCTAATCACCTCAAAATGATAATTTTGGTGTTAAAATTCGAAATTAATAGGGGGAGAAGAAGAAGGTACCGAAAATCCCATTTCTTACCTTATTGTCCAAATTCTTCAAATTTCTTCAAGTCTAGAAGTCCTCTTCAAGGTGATGGTGAGACTCTTAGTATCTTCCAAGTCTTCTATGTAAACCTCAAAAATAAAAATCCAAACTTACATTAGTAAGTGAGAGGAGATAGCTAGATGATATCAAGACAAGAAGAGGAACAAAATTTCTTACCTTGTGTAGTGAGGTGTTCGAATTTTTTTTGTGATGGAGTAGAAGGAAAGTTCTTGAATTTTTACTAAGTGTTTAAGAGAAGAGGAGAAAATTGTAGAGAGAGATGTAGGAGGATTTCTTGGTGAGAAGGAGGATGAAAGGTTTGAGAGAGGAAGGTGTTGGGTACAAAATGAAATTTCTAGTGTATTATGGCCTAATGGCCGATTTTTGAGAGTATGAGGGAGAGAGATTTTTGTTTTTTGTTCCAAGTCTTGTAAATTGTAGTAAGCATGAGGGACAAGGACTTTGGTCAAGGTGTAGTCTTGCATGGGAGAATGCAATTGCAAGGATAGAGAGGAATGTTGGCATGGGGTGTTGGGAAGCCTCCAACATGTTGGATGATTTAATATTAAAGAATTGGTGTATAAGATATTGTGTATAAGATTTGAATTAATGGTGTAAAAATACACAAGATGAATACACAAGGTGTACATGTACAAGAGTTGGGAGATATTTCTACACCAAAATTCATCTCATGACCGTCCCTTAAGAGGGTATTTGTGGTAATTCCATATTTTATTTTTATGTCCCAAAATTGATGATAATAGGTGAATAATATCAATCTCCAAAATAATTAGTGATTTCCTTGATCACTTATAAGTCTCATGATCACTTAATCTAAATCGGATTCTTAATTCTATAAGGTATAAATCTCTAAAATAAATAGTCTCCAAAAATTCTAAGGTGACTAATGAGATCTGTAATAACATTAATGATGATCAATCAAGTGATCATAAATGCGAAATAAAATTAATAAATGATTATGATCACAAGAAGTAAATAAGGGAAATTAAAGACGAAATATATTTATCATTAATATTTACCCGTCAAAGCGACGCGGTAGAATTGACAAATAGTACAAAGACGATACGTGATATAAGTACATGTTCGAATAAAAATCGAGGGCTTCACAGTTTCGAAATAAGCTGAATGAAGGGCATGTTTATGTCCTAAAAGACTTTGGTGTTACTCACTATACGGATAAATACAAAACAACATCCACCAAATATAAGATTATGTTTCATGGCAAGACTTATATTTATCAGCTTGTTGATAACTCACTTCCTAGGTTTATGTACAATTTCAGCTTCAGAGAAATGTCGATTGCTGGCGGAATTGATGGGACCATGCTTTTTGGTATCTTTCGTATATTTGTACTCGAAATTTTAATTCAGAATTAATATAGTACTTCAACTTATTGTTTGGTTTATGTTTACACAGATGTAATAGGAAAAGCAATCGCAATGCAATCTGTTCAAACAAAGGAATTTGGTGGCAAACTAGCGCGTTTCATTGATATTACTCTTGAAGACTTGGAGTAAGAACTCTTTAATATTCAGATTTTTAAAATTATATGGTATTAAATTGTTTTAATTCATGATTTTAATGTGTGCGTTTAATTATTATCATAATTTATTAATTTTATAATTTACAAATCTCGGATTTTTCATTTTAATAAATCAGATTGATTATTCAAAATTTTACATGATTTATTTACGACTTTTTTGATTTGACAATACATTATTTAATATTTAAATTTTCTTTTTAGTGCATTCAACTTATATCTCATATAAAATAATCTATTATATTTAGTTTACAAATTCAGTTTTTTAATATATTATTATTTGTTTTAATATATAGATAAAACCAATAAATTTGTTATTTTGAATAGGAATAATAGGATATGTTGCACCTTATGGGAGGAGTATGTTGATGGTATTCTACCATATCTCGACCAGCATAGTTTGGAACCATTGGTTATAATTTTTCAAATGTGTCGGGCGAAGGTATATCGAGGTAAGATATAATATTTAATTAAGAAAAAAGATAAATTTTGTTCTTCATTTTTTTGAAATTATCATCGACTTTTTAAATTTTTTCTGTGCTTTTATTTCAGAGGAAGTTAAAGTTTCAAACACGTATCATGTCACTCAAATGATTCTGAGTGGTGATATTGAGGAGATTTGTGATTTTAAAAAAAGGTTAGATAACAATATATTATTTCGAATTATTTAAAATATTGTGAAACTGTTTACTAAAGTATGCTTAAAATTAATCAGAGATACCAGGAGCAACAATCCGACTCGCTCCATAAGTTATGTATCTTATCCGGTTGCAAGGTCTATTCCAGAGGATTTAGCTTCAGGGGAATCACCATTTCGGTTGATTGATCAACTCTATGCTAACGAAGAGGTAATTATTTTAAATGTTTTCGGCTTTATCATCATATTTTTTTAATTTTGGTGATATATTTCATTTGGTTATTGATTTTATTATTTTCAAAATAGGTTGGGAGTTTTTGGATTAGTGCCACAATCTTTTCCTTTATTGGAGATTGGTGGTATCTATCGTGCAAAAAATGTCCTAAAAAACTTACGCAAGTTGGAGACAAGTTTTATTGTGAGCGTTGCGACAAATTCTCGCATTCTGGAAATTTTAGGTATTAAAATTAAATATTTTATTTCTTTGTATCAGAATAATCACTAATATTTCTCTATATTAATTAATCTTTAAGGTATCGGATTCAATTTGAGGTTGGAGACGATAGTGCGAACACACCTCTGTTGTGTTGGGATAGGGAGTGCGAAGCTTTGATTGGAAAACCATGTGCTACGTTAAAAAATGAGACGGCTGAGGTTTGTTTTTTATTTTTATATTTTACTAAGTTATATTTAAATTTTGATAATATTAATAATAAAATTTATTAATTGATTTGTTCTTTTGAATGAAAATCAGAGAGATGATTTGCAAGACATTCCAGATGAGTTAGCAGCTTTGGTCGATAAGAAGGTTCTTTTTAAGGTTCAAGTGAAGGTCGATCAGGTTAGACATTTTACTGGGGCTTTCTCGGTCATGAGACTGACGGCAGATCCTGAATTGCTCAAGCAATATTCTACTTTTGCTATAGAAAGTCAGGTATTTAAATATTTTGTTTTTAAAATCATTTAAATATGTTTTTTCGAATAATCTCATTATTTAATGATATTTTGTACTTTGATATCATTTACAAATTCTGTTTTTGTAATAATTTCTTTAAATATTATGTCTTTGATTTGATATTATTTTAAAAATCTATTTTCGAAAAAAATTACTAAATATGATTTTTCGAATAATTTCATCAAATAAGATTTTTTTTTCGAATAATATCATTAAATATGGTGCACTTTGATATCATATTTAAATATGCTACTTTGAATAGTATTTTAAATTTAATATTTTTTTTTAGGAATCTGATTATCTTTCAAAGCTTCTGGGAGAGAATAGTGAACACGCCAAGAATGACGCTTCTTCTGAAGATGAAGTTAGCACGCCCAATAAGTTGTTAAAGAACTCTAAAGGTGCAGTTGGAGCTTCGTCGATTAAACGTAAATTGTTGGATGACTTTTCATCATCAAAATATGCCAAGAATCGAAGAAAGAGATCAAGATTAAGGTTGAAGATGAAAAGAAGATTTAGTTTTGTAGGAAGTGGGCGATTTGTTTTCATTAATTATTATGGATATTTTAGTTTTGCATTGATTAACGGTTTTATCATCCTCGGGTGTTTTAGAGGATTTTTATGAATTTTTACCTGAAGCTTTATGGGCCTTCTGATATTATATAAAATATTACTTTTATTTATTGTTGGATTTTGATTTCCTGCATTTTTCTGTAAGGTATTGAATAATCGTATCACATCCTCATTTTTTTATTGGTTGTATTGATATTAGGAGCTAATTGTTTATTAATAATTAATAAATCGAAGCCTTATTTTTTAATATATATTTGATTTGATTAATATAGTGGGCTTCATAATGAATTCTCAGGATTTTTAGCTCACTAACAAGGCTAATTCAAAGTTTTTGACTTTATCAAACACTTAACTTATTGTGGATGTTATTTATGTTATAATTTAAATTTTGTTTCTATTATATTGTTTTCAAATAGATTAATATTAATTTGATTAAAAATTAAATATTATTAAAGAACTTTGTGATTGCAGTTTTGTATTATTTTTTAAGTAATCAGATATTTGTATTCGATAGATCTCTTATATTCCCAAAAAAAACTATTCTACAACATAGAACTAAATAACTCAAGCATAAATAATAGAGTGACAATTTAAAAACATGTAAGAACCTAAGAACCAACAGGATTCCACTACACTCAAGGTGTAGGGTCAAGTGGTTTTTTTGCTCAGGATCTTTTTTTGGTAACTTATAATAAAAAATTCAAATTTATATAAGAGATAATACAATAAAAATCAACGAGAATGAGACATAATATAAAAAAGTTAATCACAACATTACGCCAACAATATCAATTAGGACCACATTACAATCATTAGCAAAAAGATAAATACACAATACAATGTGTTAATCGAGGCACAAGTACTTATCAATATCATTACCAATCGAAAATTGCATATAATCGAGGCACAAGTACTTATCA
Source organism: Rehmannia glutinosa (assembly GCA_016081115.2). Taxonomy (NCBI): domain Eukaryota; kingdom Viridiplantae; phylum Streptophyta; class Magnoliopsida; order Lamiales; family Orobanchaceae; genus Rehmannia; species Rehmannia glutinosa. The sequence continues at coordinate 20,050 of JABTTQ020003137.1, forward strand.
AAATTTTGATTTATTCACTTCCATATATATCTTTCCAAAATTGCTATTAAATTTACGTGGATATATTTTCTGATAATATATGTGGCTGTTTTTATAAATTGACAGATTACATCAATATCTATACCATTTTTATTTCATTGAAACAAAGGAATGCATATATGATACACAAAATCGTTGTTACCTCATATACACCAAAAATACTACTTTGACAAAATTTTGCCCAAAATATCATTATCAGTTTTCAAGGAAATCGATAGTGTTTATGTATAGATATATATGGGAATATAAATCTCAAGTTAATTTACTCACTCTTTTAAATATTTGCTTTTCAAAATGAATCGTTTTTCAAAAAAGTATAAATATTCCCACAATTATAATTGATTCACATTGATTTGAGAATACACGATTTCACAAAGACACCAATCGGGAAAACGCAAGTTTTGTTGGGAAATTTATTGTTTAGATTTTGATGAATGCCATGTAAAACTTAGAATAGGAAGTTGGCACCCATTCTTTGTTGTAAAGCGCATTGTAATAAATAGGGAAATTTGGTCAAGTGAGTTAAGTCGGCTATGCCCAAACATGCAAGAAGACAACTGGAGACTAGAAGGAAGACTCATTTGCAAGACAGTGAGTATGGCAAAGAAGAGAAGACGGGGAACTCGAAGGAGCGGTGAGATGCGGTGAGTGGAGTATCGAGTCAAGTCAACTCAAGAAAAGCAAGTCTCAAGTTGGAGTGACAGAAGGTCATCCATGATTGGAAGGCGACTTAAGTCACCTGGGGGGAAAGCAAGGAAATGCGGTCAAGTCGAGATAAGCTGAAAAAGATCCGTTGCCGAGAAATCAAGAGAATTACTTAAACAAGTAATATCTCCATGCTACCTTTCTCGAAGTGCTCATCCCGAAGCATGCAAAAGGAATAAACGATGGGAAGCACTACACCGTGTCGAACTACGAAAAGTCAAGAACAATTCATACGAGGAAATGGCAATTCAAGGGCGCAACAAGACAAGCCAACGACCACAAGTGACTTTCAAAAATAAGCCTATCTCTTCAACGGGCAGATTTTTGAAAAGCTCACTATAAAAGGCTAAGGAATAACTCGAGAAAAAGTGACGAAGGTTACCTTGACCATCGAGAATTGAATATAAGCAAGAAAGAAACATTTTGTAACCTGAAATATTCTCAAGTTATTAAACGCTCAATCCTCAAGCCTACATTACGAAGAACATCAATCCAACACTCTGTGAAGGAAAGATAACTTCAATCGGTTGAAGAGGAAATTCTTGAAGAATAAAGGGGTCTACATTCCACGAAGGATTGTAGGAAGGTTCAAGGTCGAACCAAGTCTTGAGCTTTTGGAGGGCTTCGTGATCAAATCCAAAGAGCTTGAGCAAGTGGGTCATGTAGTAAAGCAAGGCGGTATCTGTGAAGAAGCCGAGTCGCACGAGAAGCCGGTGAGTGATCAAAGCGTCTCAGACCGAGTCCCAAAGGATCAAGTCGGTGTGTGATCAAGACTTAGTATACGGATTTGTTACCACTTTGTATCTTGATCAATACCTAGTGGATTCCTCCAGGAGTTGGAGAAGAGAGGAGTAGAAGAATTACCCCATCTTGAACCTCTATAAAAACTTATCGTGTCATTTACATTTAAAGACTTTAAATTCCTGCATCTTATTTGTCTAACTTTCTTTGATAAATTTTCTATCTACTTGATAATTTCTAAGTACTAAATCAAGCTTTAAATCTCTACTAAACGAAGCTTAAGGGTGTTAAGTCTTGGCTGAAAACAAGCCACTTTGATTGAGCTAATTCGGTCTTAACAATTTGAGTTATTCTATCAACGGCTCGTCAGTGCGTTGAGTGACTAACTCTACTAATTAACTAAATTGGCATGTCCACCTAGGACACACTGTAATAGTATCAACTCGAACTTTTAAAAAGGACTAAATCGAAAATTTGGTAAGGTTTATTCAACCCCCCTTCTAAACCTTACACTCACACCCCTTGGGACCTACAAGTGGTATCAGAAGCGGTTGGTTCATTGAGCCTTCCATGACAGTTCTTGAACTAGATCTCCAAATTTTTCAAAGTCCGCTTTAGTACTTAAATTCTCAAAACCCTTTTTATCATTAAAATTTATTATCATGGAAGCAAATTTGACACGCATCCTTATGTTCACAATTGAAGAATTTGATGATTGGAAAATTCGTATGCGAGGCTCATCTATCAAACATTACATGATGAGATGTGGATAGTGATAGAGGATGGGCCACCGCAAATCTTAAAAGTGAAACATTTGTAAGAAAAAGCTGCATTTGAAGGTGAAGAGGATGTTGCCCTAGACCCACTATGGTTGAAAAACCAAGAACTCGAATGGACAAATGATGACGAGAAAAAGATACAACACGAACAATGTAACTAAGGACATCCTTTACAAAACCTTGGACAAAGCCATGTTCAATAAAGTCAAATCATGCAAAACGGCTAAAGAAATCGGGACAAGCTAACATTGATTTGTGTAGGCTCGGAGCAAATCAAGGAAAATAAATTATCGTAGTGTTGTACAAAAATTTGAGAATTTCAAAATGATCGCGAGGAGAAAACACTGGATCAATGGATGCTCGGTTCTGAGAAATCACCAACGAGCTATCTCTGCGCTTGGAAAGGAATATAAACGGAAGGAAATGTGTATGAAGATCCTAAAAAGTCTCCCGGTGAATGGGAAATGAAGGTCATGGCTTTGAGACATTCCATGGACCTATCGAAGACCTCCAACCATGAACTATTCTCGGATCTCAAAGCCTACGAATTTGGTGAGAAGAAAAGATCGAGGAAGAGACAGTTGTACCCAAAACAATTTGCTCTAATTGTTAAGGATGGAAAGAGAGCCGAGGTCAAAAAGTCATTGATCCGAAGAAATAGCCCCGATGGTTAAAAGGTTCAACAAGTTCTTCAATAAGAACTACAAGAGAGGCAAGCGGCGAAACCTCCGAAGACACTCGGCTCCTCCAAGTCAAGAGAAGATAGGCCAACCAAGAGGACAGATCATCAAAAAGTGAATATCAAAGGGTGACAATCCAAGAATGGAAAGAGTCGATCAAAAGGTTGAATATCTATCTTTGGGGCTGTAGGGCAACCAGGTCACTACGCCATTGATTGCCCATATCCCCGTAGTCAACAAATACGGGAATGAAGAAGAAAGAAAGGTCTTGAGAGAAAGAAGACAAGAAAAGAAAAAGCGCAATGTTGGTGCGCAGAGATCTATTTGAGACAACAAGTCAAGAGAGACGGTGATTGAGAGCGGTGAAGTTGACTACTCAAGTGACTCTGACGAAGAAGAAATACGACCGCATTTGATGGCCAAGGAACAAGATCAACTCGACCAAGAAGATGAGGTACACTCTAACTCATCAAACTCGGATTCTAGTGATAGTGATCGTGACACAAACACTTCATCACCCACTGATCTTTATGATTCATTAGGCAAAATGATGAAAGATTTTGAACACATTAAATCCTCACACACACTACTAAATGAGGAAAACAACCTACTCAAGAGCCAAAACTCACAGCTGACTAAGGAGCTGAGTACTCTAGGTCAAATAGCTTATGAGAATGAAAGTTTAAAAGCTAAAAATGCCAAGCTAACAACAGAAATAGCTGCCATAGAAAAGAGGGAGAATGACCTCAAAAATGTGATTGCCTCATTCACTAAGGCATCTAAATCATTGGATGATCTTATTATGAGTCAAAGAGAATGTGGAGACAAGACAAGCTTAGGATTTAATTCCTCTGTGCTATGTCAAACTCCAAAAGTAATTTTGGAAAAAGGATCTTCAAGCAATGAAGAGTCTAAAAAATCCAAAACTCCAAATGGTGCACACACATTCACTCCAAAGCACAATTACAAGCAAACTGGCCTTGGTTATAAAAGAAAAGGAAAACAGCCAGTTGAGTGCGCTGAAAGGACAGCTGAGAAGAGATTAAGTCGAGTTCCTCAGCAAACTCCAAACAGAAAATACTCTGAAAGAAGAAACAGAGCTACCAAAAACCAAGAAGAAAATCTATAAAAGAAATACATATGATGGGGATGGTAGAAAATATCCAAGCCAAGTGATTGGAATGATGTGAACTATCAAAGCATAAACTTATGGAATATAAGCTTTAAATGGCAAAGGCCTAGAACTCAAGCAAAGGCCATTCCAAAAGTATAAGAGCTTTCATCAAAGACACATATGCACCTAGGCACTACACTCAGAGACACCACAATTACCCAAAAAGGCGATTGCTAAAACACATATACAGCATACTGAGACAAAAGAGACGGATGTATGAACTAGAATCCCCAAGCAATTTGCCAAGATTAATTTTGATTATGGCACGATAGATGGCAACCCCTTAGAGTCAAATCATTTGGCTATAAGTTGGTTGGATCATCTTACAATTCTAACCCCTCAGGACCAGGACAAGTATGGGTACCTAAAACTTAATTTTCTTGATTGGGTTCAAGAGCAGTGAGTGCCAAGGAACCTGGTACATGGATAGTGGTTGTTCCGGACATATGACAGAAACAAGAAAAATCTGTCAAAATTCAAGGAAGTTAAAGGAGCAAAAGTCATATTTGGAGGAAATGAAGCTCCAGGTGAAATAAGAGGCCTTTGGATCCATCAAGAGGAACGGATTAGAAATCACGGATGTTGCATATGTTGAAGGACTCAACTTCAACTTGCTAAGCATCGATCAACTCGTGTGACAAGGGCTATAATGTTGAATTTAACATGGGTATATGCCAAATCAAGGATGTTGAATCGAATGAAGTTGTGTTGCAAGGATGCGGACAAAAGAACATGTATGTAGTAGATTGGTCAATGCTACACCCAAAGACTGTCTATTAGCAAAGAGCTGTTTGAATTAAGTTGGTCGTGGCACAAAAAGTGAGTCACCTAAATTTCAAGACGATTAACAAGCTTGCGAAGTAATCTTGTGGAAGGACTTCCGGACTCAAGTATACAAGAAGGAGAGTATATGTGACGCATGTCGAAGGGAAAACAGATCAAATCATCATTCAAAGAAAAGACCGCCCATCTTCAACAAGAATATTACATCGCTACATATGGATCTATTTGGCCCAAAGTGGAACCGGCTAGCATAAGTGGAAAGAAATACACCTTGGTGGTAGTAGATGACTACTCAAGATATACATGGACAATATTCATGTGTAAGAAGAAAGAAACTCTACGAAACTACCACGGTGATGAAGAGGATTCAAAATGAAAAGAGCAAACCATTATCAAAATAAGATCGGAGAGGAGGAACCGAGTTTGTCAATGGTATAATAACTCAATATTGCATTGAAAATGGCATTGGTCATGAATTATCTGCAGCAAGGACTCCACAGTGAGAATGGAGTTGCGAGAAAGAAGGAATAGAACTCTCAAAGAAGCGGCAAAGGACCATGTTAGTCAAGACGGGGTTACCAAAAAGATTTTGGGGTCAAGCAATTAACACAACTTGCTACACTCAAAACAGGATGTATGATAAACGGATTAACCGACAAATACTCCCTATGAGATTTGGACCGGGAGAAAACCAAATGTTGCATATTTTAGAATATTTGGATGTAAATGCTTCATCCATAATAATGGCAAAGACAATCTAAAGGCTTTCGATGCTAAAGTCGATGAAGGCATCTTCTTGGGATACTCGGTGAAAGCAAAGCCTCAGAGTACTCAACAAAAGGACTATGGTTGCGAAGAATCCATTCATGTGGTATGCGATGAGCCAAATGTAAATGGAGAAGACATTGAAGAGTCGGTGATAATTGAATCATCCAACCAAAAGAAGAGTCCCTATCTTTGAAGCCAAGCTGGAATTATAAACTCAGATGAAGATGAGATAGCCGAGTCTCATAAAATCTTTGGAAAATTTGCGACTAAGTGATTGCGAGAGAGCTGATCAAAGCAACACAATTGCTACACGATGAATCCGGCTAACTTACTTCAACTTTGATGTAAGATGGCTGAAAGACCATCCACGAGAACTTGTCATTGGAGATATAAGAGAAGGTGTCAAAACAAGATCCAGAACTCAACAAGAAGCTATGTTCACATGCTTTATCTCACAAATAGAGCCTAAAGATGTGTTACAAGCATTGGATGACACACATTGGATTCAAGCTATGCAAGAAGAGCTGAATCAGTTTGAAAGAAATAAAGTATGGGAATTAGTTCAAAGACCCACCCATCAAAATGTTATTGGTACTAAATGGGTGTTCAGAAACAAGATGAACGAGGAGGGCTCTGTGGTAAGAAACAAAGCAAGACTAGTAGCCAAAGGATATTGCCAAGAAGAAGGAATAGATTTTGATGAAACATTTGCTCATGTACCAAGATTGGAAGCTATAAGGATGTTTCTTGCCTATGCAGCTCACAAGAATTTCATTGTATATCAGATGGATGTAAAAAGTGCATTCCTAAATGGCTTATTGGAAGAAGAAGTGTATGTTGAACAACCTCCAGGATTTGAGCAGAAGACTCTTGGAGATAAGGTATACAAACTCAAGAAAGCTCTGTATGGATTGAAACAGGCACCCAGAACATGGTATGATACTTTGTCACAATTCCTAACTGAGAATGGATTCACAAAAGGAAAAGTAGATAGAACACTTTTCAGAATTCAAGACAAGAAGAGTATACTGCTTGTTCAAATATATGTGGATGACATCATTTTTGGATCCACAAACAAAGAGCTATGTGAAAAATTTTCAAACCTCATGCAAAGCAAATTTGAAATGAGCATGATGGGAGAGCTGACATTCTTCCTTGGACTCCAAGTGAAACAACTGAAGGATGGAACCTTCATAAGTCAAACAAAATACACCAGAGATTTAATGAAGAAATTTGGTATGGAGGAGAAGTCTTCTGTGAAAATACCAATGAATACATCAAAATGGACATGGATGCAGATGGCAAGCCTGTAGATCAAACAAGATATAGAGCACTTATTGGATCATTGCTCTATCTCACAGCAAGCAGGCCAGACATCACCTTTGTTGTAGGTGTATGTGCAAGATTTCAATCTGCTCCAAAAGAGAGTCATATGACAGCAGCTAAGAGAATCTTGAGATACTTGAAAGGAAGCCAAGAAGTTGGCTTATGGTATCCAAAGGAAGGTGGATTCAAACTAATTGGCCATTCGGACTGACTATCTTTGGATGCGAGTTGACAGAAAAGCACCTCGGGGACATGTCAAATGCTTGGAAATAGACTGATTTCCTGGTTTAGCAAGAAGCAAAATTCAATAGCCACCTCTACAGCTGAAGCAGAATAAATAGCCGCGGGCAGCTGTTGTGCCCAAGTCCTATGGATGAGACAGCAGTTGAGAGACTATGAGGTTGAAGAAAAGGAAATTCCAATCATGTGTGATAACACAAGTGCAATTGCAATCACTCAGAATCCTGTCTTGCACTCAAGAACAAAGCATATCGATGTCAGATATCACTTCATAAGAGATCATGTTGAAAAGAAGGACATCATATTGGAATATATCTCAAGCGATAAATGAAGATTAGTGACATATTCACAAAACCATTATGTGAGTCAAGATTTGAAGAACTCAAGCATGAGTTAGGGTTAATCGAGCCGAGGTGACACTCTCGGAAGACTCGGAGAAAAGAAATGGAACACAAAAAGAAAAAGGATGATTTCTCAAAATCGCCTAAATGAATCAGCCATGTCGGAGAGACACTATACCGAATTAGTTGACAGCTGAGTCTTTCGAGAGAACTGTGACGGAAGAGTTAAATCAACTAAGGGATAATTTGAGTCATTTATGAGCAAAGTGACAAAAACGCATCATTTTTACTAAGCGGGAATGTTTTTAAGAATGATGTCAAGATAATGATGATGTGTACAGACCAAAAAGTTGCATACCAAGCTTATGATTGGATATAAATGCTGCCGCATTAAATTCAAGACATTAAATGCTAATCGGCGTGCAAAATCTAAGCCGTTGATTTCGATCACATTTCAAAAACCACCCGCACGTCCTTTCAGAAACCATATTTAACCCATTTTCGTCTGTTTTCTCTCACATATCACCAAAACGGTTCATTTCTATCTCAGAAACAAAGGCAAAACTCTCTCAAAACCCTCTCAGTATTCAAATCAAATTTCTAAGTCTCTTTTTGGTGAAATCCTGAAAAATGGCATCAACCTATGATTTTGTCAAGCTAGGAAAGCAAATCCACACAGGGTCGACCGTGGATTTGAGGGCATGGTCAAACAGGGGTCCGATGACGCCTCATAAAGAAAATCGCTGAAAAGCTCGAAGCGTCATTTGAAACCATTTCGACGATGGAGTTCTCGATGACCTATGTGGAAGAGGTCGACGAGTTCTATGTGAACGCCGAGATTCACGATGAAGGGATAAAGTCATCATTCACGGAAAGAAGTTCACCATCTCTGCCAAGGATTTGGATGAACACTCGCTCACTACCGACTGTAAGCGGAAGTAGCCAAGCCCGACTATCTTTGATAAAATAGTTTACAGAGCAAACAAGAGGTCTTTGAAGGAGGATTACCACAAGTTGTTGGACATAGTTGCCAAATGCATAGACATCAAATTTGGCGGCTTTGACCAATTGTCAAAAGCAAAGTTGATCGTAATGGCATTGCGATCATTGAAGAAAGGAAAATAAACTGGGCTGAGTTTGTTACAGCAGACTATGCCGAATGTAGGGAACAAATACTTCAAGGAAGATGGTGCATTTGGAGGATCCTAGGATATGGCACAGTGATTGGCGGTGATGGAGGTGAAATGAGTCCCTTTTAGACATGGAAAGGCGTTCCATGTAAACAAGAGGATGTTCGAGATCAAACCCTCTCTCGGCGCACGAGAAGAGAGCCTACGCCAAGAGAGCGACACGAGTGAGGGGAATCGGTGACCCTGAAGATCTGTTGTTTCCTCTCCACCAAAGAAAGCCGCCCCTGCAGCCGCTAAGAGAATCACGCTGCCCCGGCAATGCTAAGAAGATCTTTGCTCATGCAAAGAAAGAAAAACAAACCCGCTCCTGCCGCCTGGTCGAGTCACCGCCCCCTTGCGGCCGTGTCTCCCCGCCCTAGTAGCAGATCGAGAAAGACTCTCAACTACCTTTCTCCGATCGTCAAAAAGAGGAGATCGATAAGCCAAGACGGCCGGCTCCTCGAAGAGAAGAAAACACCAGCCGACCCCCCCGCCCCAAGACTCGGAAGAAACTCTCTCGAACCGGAAATCCCTCTCGGTACAAACTAGGAGACGAAGAAGAATCATCAAGCACTCCGAGCTTGAGAAACCGGCCGAGTCGCCACTCACCGGGCAGACACGGAGATCTGTTGGAGAAGTAGAGTCTCAGATATTATAGATGAAACACTAAGTCTGTTCACAAGCGTCGCAGAGGCAAATCAAGACACGATTGTAGTTCGCACAAATCGAGACACAAGAAGAAGGCGATAGAGATGATAGTGATGTGATGATCCTATCCCCACCTTACCCGGACATCCAAAATCGTCTGCGTGAGTGGAGGAAGTGGAAATTGAGTCGATCAAGGAACAGTTCCAACGGCCCGAGTTTATCGAAGAAGAAGAGGAATCGATGAACTTTCTTGGAGTGACCACTTTGTGGTCAAGCATTGGATGAAGAAAAGCGCATGAGATATCTTGCGGAGATCTTCAAAGACAAAGAGAAGGAGAGACAGCAATGAGAGGAAGTATTTGAAGCACGTGAGAAGGCCAAAGATCCGCCCTATCACCGCACCACGAACACACACATCATCTCCTTGATGTCTTTTCGCAGCAGTGATGAGGATCTGACACCGCCTGCCGCCACGTAAGAGTTGCGCAGATGCAGCAAGCAATGCATGAATCCGAATTCTTCATGAGAAGAGCATGATGGAGGGACCAGGAGAGTCCTCCAAAAACACGGTGAAATTGATCCAATGGGAGTAGTGCAGCAAATCGCCACCGTTGTTCTTTGCCACCACTTCCCCACTCACTCGGAAGAATGATTTAAGGAACTGGCGATGAAACTTGGGTTAGTGGGGACCCGGTCGAGCCAACCCCTAATGAAGGTGTCTTACCACCCCAACGGTGAACACTCAGAGAAACAGCCGGGAGTTTGGAAATGAGTGACCCTATTCCAAGTCACTCGGTTGGTTGGTGCCCCGGTGAGGAGAAACTCCCTCCACTGCAGCAAGGTCGGAGGAAGCTGAGATGACTCCACAACAAATTTAGGAGGCGAAGTGAAGAAGGTACAAACACAAAATACACAAAGCAAGTTGCCATCAACGAAGCTCGGGACGATTTAGACTGTCTCGGTGAGGTGCCAACCGCTCTGAAGGCTAATGACGCTGCTGATGCGTGCGTCGAGGCACAGAGGAAACAGCCACGGGAGTTAACACTACAGGCGATGAAAGTGCAATCCATGGGGTTGAGACTCAATGGATGCCACCACGAGAAGACCCTAAGACAGTGACATTTGTCGAGAGGAGGTCCGAGGCCTCATTGCAGATTGAGACGCAAGAGGTAATGAAGGCCCAACGGGAGGTTGAGACTTCCGGGGTAAAGAGGTCAAGTAGAGAACATCCCCCCTGCTATCATTGATCCATCCGAAAAGGAGATAAGCGCGCTTCATGATTCCCAGGACAATCGATGTAACCTTTCTCGGGATCGAAGGCGACGAAGAAGTTGAGTCATCCCCCGTGACAGATCCAAAAGACTCGGTGAGGATGTTCCAACCACGAGCAAGTCGATCTCAAGACTACTCGTCAAACTTTCAATTTTGATGGTGAGCCACCAATGGAAATCTCATAATCGTCCGATGACGCTTCCGATAAGGCCGAGGACCATCCACTCAATTGGAGAAACCAGTTGAGACCGAAGGCTGTTGAGACAGTGAGGCTCAAGACAAGTCGGGTCCACTTCACAAAAGACCCCAACAAACAGAGTCCACCGCGCAGCTCCCAAGCCGCAGCGAGGTTTGACTCAAAAGGAACTTCACGCGCACCTTTCATCATTGAACAAATCCCGGTTGGCGTGATGATTCCTTTGTAGAATCATTTCCTTTCTCTCTATAGGTACCGACCTCCCCGACGAGAGTCGAGAACGATCTCGCGCTTCCACACTGACTAGACCCCCGTCCTTCCATCCGACACCATCGTTCGGTGACTATGACTTTGACGTTGCATGGCCGTCACCGCAACGGAAGAAAAATTACCGAGAGTTCGGGAGGTGTTCAAAGCATTATTTGCTGAAATTGAACGGATGGAGAGGCACCAGGCCTCTATGGACATGAGATGGATAATGAGAGATGCCAACCTTACTGCCGACTTGAGAGGCATAACAATGTAATCGGGGAATGGTGGCAACAAAGAAGAAACAATACGTGTGGAACAAGCTAGATATTTGAACATTGTTCAACAAGTCCGGTATGGAGAGTTGAGAATGCCGATGCGAAAAACGAAATTGAGAGAACACATTGAGCACATGCATGAGGCTCACTTTCTTGAGAGATAAAGTCATTGCGTGAGCAAAATAAGAGTGATCTCCAGCGTATGGAAGAAAACATGGATAGAAAATTCAGCCTTCTCATGGCTGAGATGAAGCTAATTTCAAAGAGAGTCCAACGCTACTCGCTCGAATTTCGTCAAAGATACTCCGCAGCGGACTCGGCGAGAACTCGACTATCGCCAGCTCGACTTCCCGCTTGCGCAATATGTTTCGGGGTTCCTCTCTCCTTTGATGATGCCAAAAAGGGGGAAGAGGAATACTTTAAAGCGCTAAAGAGATCCGAAGGTGAAAAGGAGGGAGCGGTTGTGAAGGGAAAGACAAGTGAGGAAGTTACAAGGAAAAAGAAAGGAAAGTCCGTGAGGGGGAAGAATCGAGAGATGTGACCTTAATGATTGCACAAATCCCCCAACAAGGTCTTGTCACTGGTGATATTATCGTAGCAAACTCCCATGACTTGCCCGCCACTCCAACACTCGCTATATCTATGGTCGAAAAAAGAGAAAGACAATTGAAGCGAGGGATGGAGGAAGTGGAAGGAAGAATGGATGCCCGAGTTATGAATATCTTGAAACAACATGGAGGCATTCCAGAGAGAGAGACACTTATGCCATCTCGATGCCGTGATCGAGCCAAGATCGTTGATGAATTTAAAATGCTCGCATCCGAAGGATACTTTGCAAACATGTCCATGGCTCAAGCTTGGGACTTGTTGGGAAAAGGGTCTCACGCTATGTGAAAAAGCGACGACAGACTACCTGCGTCCTCTGCTGGTCACTCCGCTAGTCACTCATTTGGAAAGAAGAAGACCCAAGACAATACACGCCCAGGAAGAGGAAGAGGAAGAAGCGTGGTGGAGGAAGAGTTTTGAGACCAGGCCTCCGCCAAAAACATTGAGTACATAGATCCGGCAAGAAAGGAGGGATCTCTGGGTGGTCTTGACCAAGTAGCCAATGCAAGTGGCTAAAAGCAATGCCGAGTATGCGAAAAGAATCGAAGAAGAAAATAAAAGACAAAATCAGCTTTGGGAGAAGAGACAAGAGAGATTAAGAAGAGATGAAGTCGCCGGAAGGCATATGAAAAAAAGAAGAAAGCGGAGTTGAAGATGAGAAAAAAGAAGAAGACCGGAAGATGACAGAATCGAGGAAGATGAAAAAGGAGGCAAGCGTGAAGGAGATGAAGTGTTCTTTGTCCACCCCTTCATGTATTTTACTATGTAAATACTCGACTTTGGGAGGAGAGACAAGAGAGATTAAGAAGAGATGAAGTGCCGGGAAGGCATATGAAAAGAAGAAGAAGGCGGTGAAGATGAGAAAAAAGAAAGAAGAAGAAGACAGAAGATGACAGAATGAAGAAGATGAAAGAAGGAGCGTGAAGGAGATGAAGTGTTTCTTTATCCCACCCCTTCATGTATTTTACTATGTAAATACATACTATGTAAGTCTTCCGCAATAAAGTCAAATTTTCTATTTTTTTTTTGCGTAGACATAAATGTTTGCTTTGATACACCTTGTAAAAACAGGATTGTAACAGAACAAGAATGTTATGATCAATAAAAGAATTGATTCTACACATACATTCTCTGTGAATGCACTATCTCGTATATATCTTTGCTATTTACATTTTGAATGTTTTAAGTTTTGGCATCATCAAAAAGGGGAAATTGTTGGGAAATTTATTGTTTAGATTTTGATGAATGCCATGTAAAACTTAGAATAGGAAGTTGGCACCCCATTCTTTGTTGTAAACCGCATTGTAATAAATAGGCTGGTCAGTGAGTTAAGTCGCCTATGCCCAAACATGCAAGAAGACAACCGGAGACTAGAAGGAAGACTCATTGCAAGACATTGAGTATGGCAAAGAAGAGAAGACGGAACTCGATGAAGGAGCGGTGAGATGCATCCGAGTGGAGTATCGTCAAGTCAACTCAAGAAAAGCCAAGTCTCAAGTTGGAGTGTGAGAAGAGTCATCCGATGATTGGAAGTGACTCTAAGTCACCTGGGAAAGCAAGGAAATGCGGTCAAGTCGAGATAATCGAAAAAGATCCGTTTACGTAAATCAAGAGAAATACTTAAACAAGTAATATCTCCATGCTACCTTTCTCAAGTGCTCGAGTCCCGAAGCATGCAAAAGGAATAAACCAATGGGAAGCACTACACCGTGTCGAACTCAAAAGTCAAGAACAATTCATACGAGGAAATGGCAATTCCAAGGATCGCAACAAGACAAGCCAACGACCACAAGTGACTTTCAAAAATAAGCCTATCTCTTCAACGGGCAGATTTTTGAAAAGCTCACTATAAAAGGCCGAGGAATAACTCGAGAAAAAGTGACGAAGGTTACCTTGACCATCCGAGAATTGAATACAAGCAAGAAAGAAACATTTTGTAACCCGAAATATTCTCAAGTTATTAAACGCTCAATCCTCAAGCCTACATTACGAAGAACATCAATCCAACACTCACCGTGAAGGAAAGATAACTTCAATCGAGTTGAAGAGGAAATTATCAAGAATAAAGGGGTCTACATTCCACGAAGGATTGAGGAAGGTTCAAGGTCGAACCAAGTCTTGAGCTTTTGGAGGGCTTCGTGATCAAATCCAAAGAGCTTGAGCAAGTGGGTGTAGTAGCAAGGCAGGCTTGCCCTGTGAAGAAGTCGAGTCGCACGAGAAGCCGGTGAGTGATCAAGGCGTCTCGATCGAGTCCCAAAGGATCAAGTCACCGGTGTGTGATCAAGACTTGTATCCGGATTACCACTTTGTATACCGATCAATACCTAGTGGATTCCTCCAGGAGTTGGAGAAGAGAGGAGTAGAAGAATTACTCCATCTTCGAACCTCTATAAAAACTTATCGTGTCATTTACATTTCAAAGACTTTAAATTCCTCGCATCTTATTTGTCTAACTTTGCCGATAAATTTGCTATCTACTTGGTAATTTCTAAGTACTAAATCAAGCTTTAAATCTCTACTAAACGAAGCTTAAGGGTGTTAAGTCTTTCCTTTGAAAACAAGCCACGATTGAGCTAATTCGGTCTTAACAATTTGAGTTATTCTATCAACGGCTCGGTCGAGTCATTGAGTGACTAACTCTCTTGATTAACTAAATTGGTCATGCCCACCCAGACACAGCTTGTGTAAGTATCAACTCGAACTTTTAAAAGGACTAAATCAATAATTTGGTAAGGTTTATTCAACCCCCCCTTCTAAACCTTACACTCACACCCTTGGGACCTACACAAGCATTGATTTACATAACAAAAGCAACGTACACAAGGTCAGGCACCAGCAGAAAACATTGTATACAACTTATCAAGAATCATGAGAAAGCTAACAGGTTCTGTAGTTTTGGGCAGCAAACGGAAGAGAAATATCATCAATCAAGACGGTATTTTCCTTTAAAATATATTTTATTTTTTATTGATTCTTATTAAATTTTAGTCCGAGATTTTATAGTTAATCATGAACGATTAAATATGTGTACAAGTAGAGTGGTATTTTACTTATCTCGTGGTGTATTTTTCTTCATTGTTTGTTCATTATTCGGATTGTTATGCACAACCTGAAACACAACAAATATATTGATTAGTTTTATAATACAACACATTACACTTCATGTAATTGTAATATAAAGAATAGTTACAGAATTTGAAATACTTATCTGTTTTAGTGCTTTGGATAATCTGCTAGATTGCTTTCAACACCTTTTGAAGAACCTCAGAAAAAAATTAAATTACTTATAATCATAAATTAACACAATGCAAACAAAACAAATATATATTTACAGATATTAAATATTTGAAAATGAAACACTAAAAGAAAGACTTTTGAGACTTATCTTTTTTTCAAATTAGTGAACCATTAGGTTTTTATATTAGCTAACACCATATATTTAAAAACAATATTAGAAATAAAATAAAAATGTGTGTTATAAATCCAGTTTAGATATTGATAATGGTAGAATTTATTAGAAATTTTGTTTTAATATTTATTAGTCTAACTTCAAATATAAAAACTATTTTTTACTTTGTACTAATGATAACGAAATATTATTAATAATGAAAATAAATATATTTTCTAAAATGTATTTATTAAATTATTTATATACATATCAGGGCATTTAAATGAACATAATATTTTTGATAAAAAATGTTAATAACAGAAAAATGACTCCCCAAAAATTACAAAAATATGTATATAGATTGTTATACAGAATAATAAATATATTTTTTAAAAATGTAATTATAATCAGTTTTTATAAACAACAACACATTTAGATGAATATTTAAATATTTTTATAAAAAAATCATAATAATGAACAGAAAAAACAGTTTGAAAATTTTAAATAAATTGTACCTAAATCCTTCTGATTATATGATTAAGAATATTATAGATCGGCCAAATAAAAAGAAAAAAATCTTTTAGAAAGAGAATCTAATATTAAAAATTTAACTAAAATTTTTTCGAAATCATACCTTTACAAAAACAGAAACTTCAAAAAATCTTACCTTTTAATATCGAAAAATAGTGTGTAAGAACATTATCGTTTTAACCCTACAAAAACAAAGAAAACAAATTAAAAACCATGTTTAGTAATTTAAAAAAAAATACTTCTGACCTTTGGGTTGTTTGCCGCTTTAAACTCCTTCGGTGTTCCCCTTTTTCCGGTACATTCTTCCGGTACAACTGAATCGGAAAATATTTAATAACTAAATTTTTTTTGAAATGGGGTGAATACCATTACATGCAACAAATAAAATCACTTTACATATATATTTTTTATTTCTGTATTAAAAATATTTTTAAAAAAACAATAAAAAATATGTATATAAATAAAATAAACAGAACTTACCGAAAAATTTCTTATAAATATGAAAACGATTTTTTGGTTAATATTTACCAAAATGAAAAATAAAAACGTTAGAAATAATTTTAATAATAAAAAAATGAAAATCGTGAGTAGATCTGAGTTTTTTTGTCTCAGATCTACACATAAACTGATATATTATTAATGAAATCCCGTAGGATCCATAGATATTTTGTATTATATTTCCAGATCTTGAAAAAAAATAACATAGCATATAGTGTTATAAATAATATATAATTTTTGCGAAAATCTGAGTTTTTTTAACTCTAAAAAAACTGAAATATTTAACTAATACTTCGATTTAAATAAAAAATACTTAAAATTTCCGATCAAAATTTCTAAAATATTCGAAAAACGCAGGTTTAAACTCGAACACCCCATTTTTTTTAACATGATCGAATATTTATGTCGCCTCATCCCCGGAAATCCGTAAAATCAAACGGAAAAAAAAAACACGGTAATAAAAAATCGAATAAAAATTATATACCCTAAATTACCAATCGAATGTACTGAAATATTCGAAAAAATGGAGGTTTAAACTCGAAAACCTCAGATTTTTTAACTAGATCGAAATTTTATGTCTTCGCACCCAAAAATTTTCGATCATCCAGTAGTTAAATCTTCGGAAAAATGGATGTTTGAACTCGAAAAACACCATTTTTCCGAAGGATAATCGTATTTTTTGTACCCTCAAAATTTTTTCAGAAAATTTTTTCGAAAAAATACGATATTTGCACGTATTGTGTTCATATTCGAACACAGTACAAGAGAAGAAGAGGGATGAGGCATAGGAGAAGAGAGTCGAACAACTTAATGAAGTGAGTTGAAAAATCTGAGGGAGAGGTGAATTGGGTTTTGGAGAAAACCCTAGAAAATGGAAGAGGTGGAGAAATGAAAGAACCGAAAGTGAAATAGGTTTTCGGATGAAACCCTAGCAAAAAAGAAACTTCTAGATTTAGGTGGATAAGAACGGATCTGCACCGTTGATTAGTACACGTGTCTTGATCGTGTTAATCCGAATTTTAAATATCCTGAAATGTGTGTGTTGGGCTTTAGTAAAAAAAAGACATGATTTTGGTACTTGGGCTTATATTAAGTTGGGCCTTTTTATATTGGGTCTCTTTTTATTTTTTTATTTTGTAGGATGTAGAATTGTTTAGTGGGCCATGTAATATGTTTGAAAAATTCATAGTATGTATATTTTAAATGGTGTATTTTAATGTGTAGAAAAAATTATTATAATTAATATTTAATATGTATTTAATATTTAATATTTTTTTAATTTGTATTTTAATTTGTAGATAAATTCATTAAAATATTCTATTTATTTATAATTAAAATCCTTAGTTTGTCATTTATTTAACCAAATTAAACTTTTAAAGGAAATTCATTATTTATATATTATGCAATTTGTTATATATTTTTTATATATTTCGAAAATTTATTAATAAAATAAAATGAATGTACATGTTTGGTTAAAAATTAAGGTTTTGTTAATGTTTTGTATTATATTTTAAATTTTTTTTGTGAATTCAATATTTTATATACATATTAAATAATGTTTTTCTTTAGAAAACTGTACAGGTCCAGTAGGCACCACTTCTAATCTGGCGAATGGAATTGAATTTCGAGCTTTCACAAGCAAGATATTTATCAATTGTCGAGTTCACCTCTTAGTGACATCACAAATGGTATATACAATATTTTATTTATCCATTCAGTCTTTAAAATAATAATTAGTTCATATTATTTATTCATATTTTATTTCTTTTAATACATGTAATTGAATTTTTTGCAGTCGTTGTTCCCAACTTAAAAACTCAGCCTCAAAAAAATCTCAGGAATGTTAGCACTTCATTTGGCGATACAGTTGTATCATCTATTAAGAGCAGCTATAATACATCAGTGGTCATCGATCTTACGCTCGATGATTATGTTCAAAATGATACGAGTGATCCAAATACTATAACCACTGAAAATGTAACGACTGATGTAAATCAAACAAATTTGTTTGAGCATGTGTCCTTGACTGCAATTGGTAATTATAACTATTTAATATATTAATTTCAATGTAATTAAATAATTTAAATACTTTTTACATAATTAATAAATTATTAGTTAATTTACAGATTATTGGGATGTCGGTGATGCAACATACACTTGCCACTCGACGATCCTCCGTTCGATGGTGTTTGATGGGTATTGCAAGAATAGCCTTTACGTCTGCCAAGGAGAATAAGTCCCTTAGTTTCGAAATGTGCCAATCCTCCATATCAGTCCGCATAAGCTCAGCCACCTTCATATCATTGTCTTGGATTCTGTTAATAAATAATGGGCGGAAATCTGGATTGTCCATAATCCACGGATCCGTCCACACCTTAACCGAATTACCATTGCATATATTCCACCTAATACCCCTACTTAGTACATTTCTGCCCACCATAATGGTTTTCCATATATACGATGGATTATGGCCAATTGTGGTTTCTAGAAATGAACTTTGTGGGAAGTATTTGGCTTTTAAGTCTTTGGATAGAATGGAGCTCTCGTCTTTAAGAATCTGTCAACCCTGTTTTGCCAACATGGCTTCATTGAAGCATTGAAAGTCTCTGAATCCCAGTCCCCCTTCGTCCTTTGATTTGCAAATCGATGACCATGCTCGCTAGTGGATTCTTTTTTCATCCCTTTTTTGCCCCACCAGAAATTGCTAATAATGTAATTGAGTTGTTTGTTTATATTTTCAGGGAAAACAAAACAACTCATAATGTAAGTCAGAATCGCCTGAGCCACTGATTTAATCAAGATCATTTTTCCCGCAGCAGATAAATTACGGCTCTTCCAGTTTTTTAGCTTTTTTCGCACCCTATCCACTATGATCTGGAAAAACCTATTTTTCCGATCTACCCATCACTGCCGGAATATCCAAATACTTCACATGCTTCGAACCATAGTCACCCCAAGTTTGATGGCGATTCGTTTGTTTCTCCCGAGGCATACCCATGACCGAACGAAATTTCTAATTTTTGGGACTAATTCTTTGGCCGATGCTTTTTAAACGTAGCTATTATTTGTCGGGTCATTTCATTTATGGTTCTCAGAGCCCTCCCAAAAATGATGTTATCATATGCAAAAATAGGTGAGAAATTTTTGGAGCACTTTTGTTTATCTTGATGACGTGTAACCTCCCACCTATTTCTTTTTGAGGATCAATGACAAGACAACTCTCGCACAAAACAAAAATAGGTAGTAGGGGGAAAGGGGTTGCTCGACGAAGCCCTCGGGATGGTGTGAATTCGGGCCGGGCTGCCTATTTAACAAAACAGAGAAACTCACAGAATTCACACATCGCACAATAAGCTCAACGAAACGATCATCAATACCCAGTTTAGCCATCACTGTATATAAAAAGAGCCATTCGATGCAGTCGTAGGCTTTGGACATGTCTAGCTTGAAAGACAATGTCCCTCTTTTTGTAACACCCCCTAAGGGATGTTAATTAACTTATTATTTAATGACTATTTATATTGTTATAAAGTCATCTGATAAAGCATTCAGGTTAAAAAGGAAAAGATAGTATAACTTTTTTTTTATGAACTAAAATGAGTTAATGCTAGAAATCCCATAACCTTTAATAAAGAAATACTAAGAAGTCATCAAGAGTTCTTATCCGAAGAAACGTCTACGCAAACTGCAACTGAAATACTTGAATTAAGTCTAAACTCGATATAATGAAAATACTAGCGGAAACTAATTTCCGAGATTCCGTCGCCACTATCGCCCTGCACAACCCTGCTATCCTCCGTGTCTATAGTAAACCCTTGCCTTTATCTGCAATATGAGAATATGAAACTATAAGCAAAAGCTTAGTAAGTAACACCATGTCTCACAAAACAATTAAAAAGGTTTATATGAACATGCACATGATATATCTATTTTCTATTAAATGCACATACTTACATAAATATTTAATCGATAAGGGCCGGGCATGGTATCAATGCGCGCAACTCCAATGGTACGGGGTAGCTAGCCACCGAATTCCACCGGAGCGAAATAACTAATAAGGGCGGACTAAGAGCCCTTGGGTGACTAGGTGCCCCAAACTAAACAAAGGGCGGTCTCAGAGCCCCGATACCACCTCTAAAATATAATTCTTTTGAAAACTATGTATATATATACTATTAGTCGTGTAATCTATTATGCAATATGCCATAAGGTATACTCAAAGCCGCTTATGAAACACATAATCTAAACATAGCTCATACACAATAAATGGCACAAACATAAAATAGACTATTCATATTGCGGGTGAGAGATGCACTTACCTCGACGTCCAAAAGATTTTGAATTCCAAATCCTCAAACCTCTGGTAATTTAATGAAATTAATCTAGAATAGTAAATAAAACGTAATTAGGTTAATGATAACTTTTTATAACGAAATTTTATTTAACTTATCAACCTGACATACGAGCTACTTATATTAAAAGACACTTATAAACTCGATAGGTACATGCTCAAAGTTAATATATCTTGTCCTTCATTACAGTAAATAATACAAAAATCATCTCAAGACACTAATTAATTTATTATATTCAATCCAAGCCTATTAAGCCAATCAAATCTAAATTTCTTTTAAAACAGACGCATACAATTTCAAGTTTCATTAACCCACTTCTTTTACATCTGCAAATTGTGTTTTCCTAAGCCACTGTATATATAAGTAATATATTCCTATGAAAAGAAATCATAAATAATATATTTATATGGCAACCATGAAGTTAAACAAACAACATATAAGACATATACAAATTTCTAATACAATTCCAACACATCACACACATTTAGAGGATTTCCATGATTACCAATTAACATAATGCTTCATTTTATATTCAAAAGTAATACTTATTTGATTTGACGGCACCGAAATCAATTTGCTCCTTAAATTCATCAAGAAACGAAATTGTTTCTACAATTACTATACAATAGGACAAGAATCACTTCTAGATTATTCATAAGAAATCACGTATAAAATTGTTGGTTAGAAGAACTCACCGATTCGTAGTTCTCTGACTGGATCTAATTTTTTTTCAGAAAATTTGTTCTTTTCGGCTCCAAGGCGTGCGTAAGTTGTGAAACGTGTGTGATAGTATTGTAAGTCCAAGCGGCTACGATAATCTAGAGGGGGGGTGAATAGATTATCTCCATCTTTTCAATTTCGCCCTCTTTTTCAACCGAATGCTCAAAGATAATAACAAAGGTGCGGAATGTAAGCAACACACGACGATTTAAAGAGGTTCAACCCACCTAGGCCTAATCCTCTACCACCCCAAAGATATCAGGGATGGATTTCGAAAGAAAAAGAATTTTATTAATTACCAAAATTAATACAAATTCAACTTACAACACCTTGAAGAGCACCACACTCTTCTTCAACACCACCTTTGGAGATTACCACAATCTCCCTTTGAAGATTACCACAATCTTCCTTCAACGGCACCTTGTGAAGATTACCACAATCTTCAACCTTGAAGAATACCAAATTCTTCAACACCTCAATAAGAATATTACCACAATCTTCTTGTACCTATCACCTAGATCATCCAAGTGTGCTCTTACCACAAGAACACTCACAAGGATATCTTATGTTGAATGATTACCCAAATTCAAGATTACAACTCGATAATTGATAATACAATAGAGTGCAAGTGTAATCAAGAAAAGCCTAGACCTCAAGGATGTGAAAGTGAAAAGCTAGGCAAATTACAACAAGAAATAAGACAATGTAAGAACAAGTGTATTCTTGAGTGTATCTTGTTGTGTTGTAGTTTTTTCTCTTGTTGTGTTGCTTCAATTCTTCCTCTATTTATAGGAGATGATTGATACTTGATAGGCTCCTCTTGGAATCTGATTTCTACAAAAAAATTGCAATTAAAATCAAGATTATAGCTGTTAGAAATCAATCCCACAATTTAGGGAAAAGCTGTCTGCTGCACAACGGTTAGAATTTTGCTGTCAAAGCATAGGGCGACCGGTCGCACAGAAATAGAAGTTTGAAAATGAGAATACACATTTACACAGGGCGACCGGTCGACGTAGGGTTCGACCGGTCGTCCCTGACTTCAACCGGTCGCACAACCTCAAAAACGAAGGGCAGACGTTCTGTTTCAATTTTTGCTCCAGTGCACCGGCCGCCCAAGGGTCGATCGGCCGACGCCACCGGTTGCCCTATAGGGCGACCGGTTGCCTCTGACCATTTTCTCGCAAAAAACAAGAAGTTTTCTGCTTTTTCTCAACTTTTAGGTACGGGTTGCCCTATACGGCGACCGGTTGACCTCAAAACAAAAGTGTTGTCCAATTTTATATCAAAAATAGACTTCAAGAAATACTCCGAAAAATAGTGAAAACATTTTAGACCGATCGGGAGTATTAGGACAACATTTAGAAAACATTGTTTTGGTGTAAAAATACATTAACAGAAAATCATTAAAAGTGTTGTCCAATTTTGTCGAAAATAAAACTTGAAGTTATACTCCGGAAAATATTAAAACCATTTTAAATCATTTAGGAGTATTTGGACAACCTTTAAAACCATTGTTTTGGTATAAAACAAAATCATCAAAATCATGATAAAACCATTTATCAAACAATCTCCCCCTTTTTGATGATTACAAACCAAAATAATTTGACAAGGCCGATTTTGAAAACAAAACAATTTTGAGAGGCGATTTTGAAAACAAAACAATTTTACCGGTTAAAAAGAACTATCCGTTGTGAGCGACAACATTCCATGTAATATAAACACAAGAATGGGAGTAGAGATATTTAAACCACATGTTACAAATGCTCCCCCTATCAACATGCACAACAAGAGTTATATAGAAGCAACTTAAACATAAGCTAAAATATTAGCTTTTCGATATTGAGCTTAAGTATCAATAACTTAAAAGCTCCCCCTGTCAAAGATACATCATTAGAACCGTATGTAAGTCCATACTACAACCAATCGACCATGATTCATACATAACCATAATGCACCAAGTGGACTAAATATGATCCACAACTTATGGCTTTGTGAAGTCATAGCTTATAGCTTCTTTTCATTAAGCTTATCTTAGCTTTTATGAGCTAATGAGCTTATAACCTGTTTCTCCCCCTTTGGAATCATCAAAAAGAATGTTAGCACGATAAATACATCATATATTTTTATCAAAGTGCGCAAGTAAACCGATGTATCGAGCCATTTGAACATTGAAGCTTTTAAACCAAATAGAAGAGTCGAATCATACGACTTGTAGAAGCTTATGAAAATCATTTGATTTGCAAAAACATGATCTCTATAAATATATGAGACTTTTGAAATCGAGAGAGTCATGTATGTGATGAATTTTTCATTGAAACGTTTTATCGAACACTGCGGGCGTCAAAAATAGAAAAGGTTATATATAGCCCTTGTAAATGAAATCAAGCCAAGTTTTTCATCACCGAATACAATTTAACAAATATCATTCATCAACAATCAATAAGCTCATCACAAACATATATGAATCACATCAAGAAAAATACATATAAGCCACAAACTCAGGGTTCAACCCAATTGAGCTAAAGATAGTGAAATTCTTACCATTCAATCGGTAAAGACGAGCAATGATGATGATAGTCGAGCTAGATAATCCCCAAAATATATAATTCATGCATCAAAACTCATTTGAAGTGAATTGTGTGTGAAATTTGCAAAGGGGACGAAAAATGGCCAAAATGTGTCAAAGTGACGAATGTCAAGACGTAACCATTTTAATCCAAATTATAGCCTAGGGCGATCGGCCGATGTTGAGGGCGACCGGTTGCCTCAACCCTTTCAGCCCACTGTCTCTTCGGTTTTTCCAAAATCCGAATTTTCAACCAAAAATCCGATTTTTCGCCCCTAAGTTTTAAAAACGTGCAAAATGCAAACATAGACCTCATTCAATATACATTATGTCATGATCAAGCTCGAAATGAGGTAAAATACTTCATGTTAACGATCAAAAAGTCCATGAGTTATCCTTGAGACGGAATTAAACACATCTCAAGTTTTTGTTAAAAATCACAATCCCTTAAAAATATATCGAATCTCAATATGTTTAGTTCGATTATGACGAACCAAATTTTTAATACGAATAATCGTATATTTGATACCGAACTTGTTATCCCGAAAAATAAGAACGTTTTAAAGCTTTGGATACAACAAGTCATAAGAAGAAGTGCCTTTCAAATATTTGAAAATTTCTTTTAATGGCACTTTAATGAGATTCGTTGGGATAGTTTTTTGAAGTCGAGCATATAGACATAAGGCATATGGAATGTCGAAGTCTATAGGAATAATACAAGAAAACATACCTCGAATTTGTTTGTCAACCGACATGCCTTTCTCAACCTTTGTCAATCTTTAGCCATAGAGGTTGAGATAGTTTTTCTTTCTTCAATGCCTAACTCCTTCAAGAGTTCTTTTGAAATATAACCATCTTCTTGGAATTGAATAATTTGAAGTCCAAGCAATAAATTGAGCTCCCTCATCATGCTCATCTCGAGTTCACCTAGTATCAACTTAGAAAAATATCTTGCACAAATATTCATTAGTAGCACCAAAAATATTCTCATAAATATGCACAAGTTTAAACAACCTTGCCCTTTTTCACAAACAAAGAGAGTAGTATCAACTTTACCTTTTGTAAAATCATTTAGCAAAAATAGCTAAGTCTATCATACCATACACGGGTACTTGTTTTAAACCATACAAGGCCTAAAAACAATCATTTGGCCTAGAAAAATTTTAAACCCAGGCAGGTTGTTTTACATAGACTTCTTCTTGAATAAAACCATTGAGAAAATTGGATTTAACATCCATTTGGTAAAGTTTGAAATTTTCTTAGAACAAGAATGGGCAAGTAAAATGCAAATAGCTACTAAATGTGCTATGAGTGCAAATGTTACATCAAAATCAATTACCTTCTTCTTGAAAATACCTTCGAGCTACTAACCTCGCCTTAGTTCGACCAATGTTGCCTTGGTCATCGAGTTTGTTCCGGAATACCCTTTTTGTCTTCTTCATCATAGGGCATCCAATTGATCTAAGGTGTTCATAATAGAACATTTACATCCAAATATTTTGAGGTAACTAATATTTGGAGTACTTCATTTCACAACTTAACAAACTCATTAACTAAAGACGCTTATATAAGCAAGAAAAAATAGCCCAAGTGTAAAAACATGCCTCAATCACAAAATATCTTGCATAGTAGAAATAGACACTATACATAGACCAAGAAACACATACTATGCATTTAGAATATCATCAAGAATCTAATAAATCATGCAAGTTCAAATAAGCTTAAGAAAGCTATAAAAGGTCTCTTTTGAAATTTGAGAACGATAGCATATAATTGAGACCTCATTAAAAAAAAAAATATTTGAACAAAAGTTTACAAAGCAAATATGTGCAATCAAATATCAAATAGTGTCTTTCAAAAAATCTAAAAATCCTCTTAATGGCATTTGTATGAAATACTATGAAAAACAAGCACATAGGCACATGGCAATACATATATCGAGTCTATAAGAGTAAGAATAACACAAGTAAACATACCTCGATAATTTATGCCTTTCTTGACAAATAATGATGTAAATGGCCATTTGAAAATATGTAAATCCTACACAATTCTTAAAACAAATCTAGCACAAATCATAATGATAGAAGTGTAGGCTAAGAGATATCACAAGTAAGCTCATGCCAAAAAAAATCCATAGGAGATGATAACACACTCTAGTCTACAAAAATGCACAAGAGTTTTAAAAACATCATATGAGGTCTTCTTTTTCAAAAACAATTTTAAAAGCACAAATATATATTGAAGACCTTAATTAACAAAATAAATACTTGAAAACTCATTTGCAATATAGGCACAAATAAAAACATGCATACTAACTAGATAAAATGCATATTTTAAATGGGAGATACGGTTTACCAATTACGCCATTTCCATGGGTTGTGTCGTTCCCATTGTTGATGATATCTTCCCTTGAGAAGTCACTTTGTTGATGATGACTTCTTTGATTACTCCATTTCCAAAGTTTGTTGCCTTCCCATTGTTGATAGTCTCTTCTTCTTTGAAAATCATCTTGTTGATGATGTCTTTGCCATTTCCAAGGATTGTGTTCTTCCCATTTTTGATTATATCCTCTTCTTGGAAATTTGCTTTGTTGAAAATAGTTTCTTCTTCTTTGATCAAATGAAACGGTCATTTGATGTCTTCTTGGCGGTATAAATTTTCTTCGATCATTATTTCGCCGAGTACCTAATAGACATTATTTTGTGGTACCCTTATGTGTTTGGGTCCTTTGGGATTAGTCTTGAGACTTTTAAGTCTCCAACAATAATTAGAGCTATTTCTAGCTCGACAAGACAAGAATTAGCCGTATGACCCTTTTTACCGCAATAAAAACAAGTAATAATTCTAGGAGCATAATGACCAACATGCTTAGAGAGACTTGATTCTTTTTCATATGATTGACAACATTAAACTTATGATCAAGTTCTAGTTTCAATTATCACAATAATCAACAACTTCATCGGTACTCAGACAAGTTGGATTTAGATAAATCCCCTTTCATGCAATTAATATCCTCAAGAAGAGTACTATTTTCTTTTTCAAGGTTTCTAACCTTGTCAAGTGTGGTGGTGTGAGCACATGATAGTGATTCATAGGAAGTAAATAAACTATCCTTTTCATTTTTCAAAACATTGAATTCCTTTTTCAAATTTTTGTATTTAACAAGCAAGCTTTGGAATTCATTTTGAAGTTCATCATAATCATTTTGCAAATCACTATAGTCATTATCATAGGAAGTAGAGGGTTTAGAACTTACCTCGTTTTCTTCTTCGATGCCTATGAGGCATTGTTCAACTTCTTCATCATAGGAGGTTGTAGAAGGCTTATCCCATGTTGTTGGATTTGATGTTGTATCCATTTGTGAAGTAGATGCTTTTGAGTTGCTCCTTTCATTTGCATATACTTCATAGATGGCTTCTAATTTTTGCCATACTTCATGTGCCGATCGAATACCTACAACATGATCAAATTCCAAAGTGGTAAGTGAACAATGTAAAATATTAAGAGCTTTACCATTTAAAGAGATGATTTTCTTCTCTTCATCATTGAGCTTTTTGAAGCCTTTTGAGGTGTGTGGTGTATCTTTCATCGGAATGAATTCTCCATTAATGACGGTGTTCCAAATGTCGAACCCGCAACCTTGTAAATAGCATTCCATTCTTTCTTTCCAAAATGTAAAATTTTTGGAATCAAACCGAGGTGGCTTGGTGGTGGAGGTGGGATAGATGAGCTTCGTTTGTAGCCGCCGATCGCTTTCTCTTCACTCGCGATGTGAAACGAGCTTGCCAAAGAGTTTGGCTCGATACCACTTGTAAGTCCAAGCGGCCACGATAATCTAGAGGGGGTGAATAGATTATCTCCATCTTTTCAATTTCGCCCTCTTTTTCAACCGAATGCTCAAAGATAATAA
Source organism: Rehmannia glutinosa (assembly GCA_016081115.2). NCBI lineage: Eukaryota > Viridiplantae > Streptophyta > Magnoliopsida > Lamiales > Orobanchaceae > Rehmannia > Rehmannia glutinosa. The sequence continues at coordinate 48,012 of JABTTQ020003137.1, forward strand.
CAAAGGTGCGGAATGTAAGCAACACACGACGATTTAAAGAGGTTCAACCCACCTAGGGCCTAATCCTCTACCACCCCAAAGATATCCAGGGATGGATTTCGAAAAGAAAAGAATTTTATTAATTACCAAAATTAATACAAATTCAACTTACAACACCTTGAAGAGCACCACACTCTTCTTCAACACCACCTTTGGAGATTACCACAATCTCCCTTTGAAGATTACCACAATCTTCCTTCAACGGCACCTTGTGAAGATTACCACAATCTTCAACCTTGAAGAATACCAAATTCTTCAACACCTCAATAAGAAGATTACCACAATCTTCTTGTACCTATCACCTAGATCATCCAAGTGTGCTCTTACCACAAGAACACTCACAAGGATATCTTATGTTGAATGATTACCCAAATTCAAGATTACAACTCGATAATTGATAATACAATAGAGTGCAAGTGTAATCAAGAAAAGCCTAGACCTCAAGGATGTGAAAGTGAAAAGCTAGGCAAATTACAACAAGAAATAAGACAATGTAAGAACAAGTGTATTCTTGAGTGTATCTTGTTGTGTTGTAGTTTTTCTCTTGTTGTGTTGCTTCAATTCTTCCTCTATTTATAGGAGATGATTGATACTTGATAGGCTCCTCTTGGAATCGATTTCTACAAAAAAAATTGCAATTAAAATCAAGATTATAGTTGTTAGAAATCAATCCCACAATTTAGGGAAAAGTCGTTTTGACAACGGTTAGAATTTTCTTTTGTCAAAGCATAGAGGCGACGGTCGCATTTAAATAGAAGTTTGAAAATGAGAATACACATTTACAGGCGCCGGTCGACGTAGGGTTCGACCGGTCGCCCTCGACTTCAACCGGTCGCACAACCTCAAAAACGGCGGCGACGCTCGCTTTCAATTTTTGCTCCAGCACGGCCGCCAAGGGTCGATCGGCCGACGCCACTCTCGGTTCTATAGGGCGGCCGGTTGTTCCGACCATTTTTCTCGCAAAACATGAAGTTTTCTGTTTTTCTCAACTTTCAGCACGGGTTGCCCTATACGGCGATCGGTTGACCTCAAAACAAAAGTGTTGTCCAATTTTATATCGAAAATAGACTTCAAGAAATACTCCGAAAAATAGTGAAAACATTTTAGACCGATCGGGAGTATTAGGACAACATTTAGAAAACATTGTTTTGGTGTAAAAATACATTAACAGAAAATCATTAAAAGTGTTGTCCAATTTTGTCGAAAATAAAACTTGAAGTTATACTCCGGAAAATATTAAAACCATTTTAAATCATTTAGGAGTATTTGGACAACCTTTAAAACCATTGTTTTGGTATAAAACAAAATCATCAAAATCATGATAAAACCATTTATCAAACAAGTATATATATAACTAGGGTTACAATAACTTGTATTCTTTTTATTTATAAATCCCTATATCTTCCTCATTTAATTAATTGCCCCATTATTTTCTATCTGAAAATTAATACCCACACTATTAGTATTAGTATTATTATAGAATTTCACACATGATAATTATTCACTAGTCTATTTGTTTAACTATAAATTCCATATTGTGATACTTATACTAAATTAAATAAAAATTCAAATAACCCAATAAATATCACAAACATATTTAAACCGGTTAATATAATAGACATAAACTCATATTCTAAAATAATTAAATAAATTAGGTGTTACACTTTTCGAGGCTTTATTATTTTTCATGTGATTGAAAAGTTCAAAAGCCAAAACAGCGTTATCAGTAATCAAATGACCAGGAACAAAAGATGACTGGGTATGATGAATAAGGTGGGGTAGGACTAATTTTAGTTTTTGTTATAATTTTGAAAATGACATTGCTTAAGTTAATAGGTCTAAAATCAGTCACGTTTTTCGCCTTTTTTTTGGAATAAGCACAATGAATGCCTCATTAAACATTTTAGGGCTGGCACCATTATTTAAATATTGAGGACAACCGACACAATATCCGATTTAATAATAGGCCAAAATTTCTGAAAGAAAAGAGTAGGCATACCATCCGGATGCGGGGATTTTGTTAGCTGCATCTGAGCGAGTGCTGCCACCACCTCGTCTTCCCCAAATGGCCTGGCTAATAATTCATTCATCTATGGCATCATTTTTATGTAAACAACATCCAGTGCCCTATCCATTTTCAGGTGAGTTTCAGCTTTGAAGAGGCCTTCGAAATATCCGTGAATCTGTTTTCAATGTCTTTTGGTTCCTCTAACCATCCTCCATCGTCCCTCCTGATCCGGTCTATATTGTTACGAGCCTTTCTGCCATTCGCCAATTTGTGGAAGAAAACTCGTGTTTTTGTCGCTATCTTTTATCCAATTTGCCCTAGATCTTTGGTGCCACATCTTTTCTTGCTTGGTAAGAAGATCTTGGAGGCGAGCTTCTAGTTTCGCCCGTTCCCTAACAACGTCTAGTGTCGGCCTTCTAGGGGTAAGTCGTGACAAATGTTTATCGCATGTCGTTATTTGTGTGCTTATATTTCCAAAGTGATTTTTTTCCCATGCAAGGAGGCCATTTCCACAATTGTTCAACTTGTTTTGAACATTTGGAGGTTCAGCAGAATTGGGCTCATTCTCCCATGTATCTCTGATGACTCGTTGACATGATTCGTTGAGAAGCCACATCGACTCAAATCGGAATACTTTTCGTCTTTTGTTTCCCTGCGTGCCCCCTCTATTTTTGATAGGTCTCCAATGAATTATAATCGGGCAGTGATCAGACGATACCCTTGGGAGGTATTGGATCGAGTAGCTCGGGAAAGAACTAATCCAATCCGATGTCCCAGAAACCTGTCCAATCTTTCCTGTATATTCGCATCATCTTTATGCCCATTGGACCATGTAATGTGAACCCCTCGTAGCCAATGTCATCCAGAAGAGTGGCTTGCAACGCATCATGAATTCTAGTTCCGATGAGTGGTGTTTGAACTTCCAAACCAGGTTTAGACGATTCACACCAGACTCCTTTCTGATCGCAAATATACAAAAACTAATGATGAACTCCGAATGAAGCCCAAAATAATATATATCTACTCATCTCTGAATATATCTAAAAACATAAAGAAAAACACAAACAAAGGCAAACCAACTCCAAAGAGGGTAGAAACATTAAACATACTCCCACATAGGGAGAAATTGAAAAAACAAAGGACAGAGAAGAAGAAAAGAAGAAAAATAGCAAAAGAAATTATTTTCCCTTCCTTCCATCGGGGGAGAACATGTTATTTTTGCAGAATGCAAAAAGACGAGGAGGGGCGGCTAGAGTTGAGAGTTAAAACTATTAGAAAGTGTGTATTGGTCATTTATTTATTTTTATATTCAAAACAAATTGTATGATTCAACTAATTAATGATTTCACAAAAAAAACTAATTAATAAATAAACTGCCAATATACTGGTATCTCGTTTGGTTCATCAAACTTCGTACAATATTAATTTATGAAAATCAACTTCCAGTGCGTTTCTAATCAACGAAACACTACTAGAAAACTAGATGGAATCAAGTGAATGAGATTTAAAAGTACTAAAGCATCAGAGACAATAATTTAAGGGTAAAAAAGTCTATGATGTAAGATGTTTAATAATTGTTTTCTTTACAGCACAACCTAAACCATGTGAGACGTAGCTCATAAAGATTCAAAGTGAGTGCGAATGCAAATTATGAATCGACACCAAAGGCGTATATATTAAAGTGAATATGATAAAAATAAAGTAGTTATTATAATATGTTTTAATAAACAATTGTAATACTCTATATTATATCTTGGTATACTTTGTCCGACAAGCAAGAATTAAAATTGATCATATTTGATATTTCTCGCACACATGCACTTTGGAAATGGTTCGTTATTTTTTTTCTTTTTGCCACCCTTAATTTGTCAGGATAAAGATTAATTTTGTTACAAGAATTATAGTGGTAAACTCATTGTATAACTTAATTTTTGGTTTTAGATTGATAAACCTTTCTAAGATCTCATAAGTCTTTAAAATCGTCGTAACCAGTGTTATAATGCCCCTAACCCCGAGGTGATTATGTCCAAATCGTTAGAAAAATCGCATATAATATGCAAAAAAAATAATTAAAATAAAATTAATATTATTTCTAGATGTGCTAGGCGCTGGACTACCTCTCAATCTAATAATAGATTCTAATAATAGATTCTTCGCTAGCTCATTTTTTGGTCAATTTCCGGATATCATTCTCATTCACCAATATTAATAATATAAATTATTGATTAAATTTTGTCAGAATGACAACGAATGATCAAGACACATGTCGATAGATTCATAATAAAAAATCATAAACATGAACATGAGAAAGAAAAATCGAATATTTCGACCCAATGTGAAATGGAACTATTGTCATCGTACCATGTCTTCCCACTGACGTCTTTAATGATGTGTACTGTCGGTGTAAAAGACTGTCCCCATGTTGCCATCTATTTTTAAATCGGATAAGATCTACCACGTTTTTTTCACGAGATATATAACATGGATTAAATATCGACTTTAATTCTCTTTTTTTCAAAATTGTGCTTTCTCATAAAAAATTCAGGGCGTGATTGGATGTGAGGGAGATTCCATTTTCGTTTCGCTGGATAATGTTTTTTGACCAAACATATGATATTTATGAAAATTTTCAGAAAATATAATATTCTTTCACTTTCATTTTTTCTCATTTTTTCTCTTATCAATCACGTCGACACATTTTTCACAAAAAACTAATCATTATTTCACATTCTCCCAAAAAATTCACTATTAACCCACTCACACATTTTTAACTATCAATCATATCAAATCATTATTTTACTATTTTGAAATCAAATCAACTTTCATCATTATTTTTTCATCTCACATCCAATCACACTCTCAAAATTCATCTTTTTTCTTCTAAATTTTTTTTCACCACTATTCTCTAGCAAAATGAAAATTTTCAAAATGAAAGCATATCCAATCGTGCTCTCAGTCCTCCCAGACCAATTTTTCTTTTTAATTATTTAAATTAACGGAAAGTAGTGTTTTCCCCCTTTATTATTATCCTAATCTGAAGCCAATTTGAAAACGGAAATTCACTTGAAACGTGAGGCATATAGTTGCATTAAGACTTAAATCTATGAAACTCGGGTACGTGACACGGGTACGATATGATACGGGTACGAGAATATATTATGTTTTGAAAGTTTAAGGATATGAGTACGGTATATATATATATATAATTATATATTTTTATATTATTGAAAATACAAACGTATTAAGTATAATTAAAAAAATAATGTTTCAAGAATAAAAAATTAAAATTTCATAAGTACTCAAATATGAAATGTGATAATTCACATAGACATACACAATTGCGGAAAATATGAGTATAGAGTTTATTCTATTTCTTTCCATGTGTGGATGTATCCACGGAGTATCCATGAAGTATCGGATAACGTATCGTATTGAATACATATTCAGTACATGTACGGCATCCTCACAGAAGTGTTGTGCTTCTTAGCTTAAGATTCTTATTTTACAAAATTTGATTATTATTATTATTATTAATATTGGATACTAGTTCAAATATAATATAATTTTTTAGATAAATAATTATTCTAAATAGGGAAAATTACAAAATTAGTCCTGCAACTAAAAGGCGGTCTCAAAAAGGTCCTTTAAAATCCTCAAATGACAAAATAGTCCCGTAACTATGTATGGGTTTGCAAAATAGTCCTGCAAAATGCATGGTTTGCAAAATAGTCATGTAACTAGTACTTAAATATCAATTTTGGTCCTAATTTCACCAGAAATTGGGAGTCACATGTGTCGCTCACGTGATCAAAATCCAGTGAAATTTCAAAATTACCACCAAATTAGGACTAAAATTGAGACTCAAGTATAAGTTACGGGGACCATTTTGCAAACTATGCCATATGCAAAGACTATTTTGTAAAATCGCACATAGTTACAAGACTATTTTGCAATTCGAGTATTTCACAGGACCTTTTCGCAATCTCCTTTTAGTTACAGGACTAATTTTGCAATTTTGCCTTCTAAATATTTAGGTGCCATGTGTAATATCCAATGGTGCAATTTGGATCTGATACGTATCCTATTTAATCAAATCGGTCTATTTTCTAATTCTTTTAAAATGTTAATATCTTTTATACAAAAATATCACAAAATAAATATATGTTATTTTCAAATAGGGATGGGATCTCATGTGGCAGTCTCTTACCATGTGGCAGTGTGGGCAGATCTCATCCCTACATCCTAAACAATCAATGGTTTAGATTAGCCCAACAAAACACCATTTTATAATTATTTTTAATGCTAAAAGGGCATTTTCGTAATCCACAAAAAATGGGTAAATTAATACCATAATTAATAACCTAAAATCAAGGGTTCCTCTTGATTGCAATCTTGCCATAACAGAATAGACGTTAATTTAGCAACAAAAACACACGTTTCATATCATCTTCTTCATTCTTCATCCATCCAAAATTCAGCAGCAAGACCGAGTTTGACGTCCCAAAAACACAGAAAAAATCACCTATAGTCGGAAAAAAAAAGAGCACAGAAACCTTGCGAAATGAGCGATGAGTGCGATGAATCACAACATGATGAAGTGTTAGCGGACAAGCCTGATGAAAGCTGGGTTTCAGCCGCTTTTTTTCCTGGTATGTGTGTTTATGTTTCGAAAAATCGCGCAATATCCTTATTCATCCTGTTGGTGTTTTTGTTAGAAAATTTGGAATCATAATTGATGTTTATCTTAGTATAAAGAAATGTACAGAAATGTACACATTATATATTAGGTTGGTATACACATATATTTATTACTGTGTACATGTAAGCATACAGTATATATTGTGGGATGGCTGGGGTGATGATGAATCTTTTATGTGAAATCGTTGTATACACATATTGCAATATATATGCCTGTAAGACAATTTTTCGTGTATAGATATGTATATTTTTGTGTTAATTTAAAATGTGATATTATGTGTTCGAATGTTTATTTGAAGCTATACATTAACACATATAGTTGTATACAACATTCGACAAACTTGTGTATTTCCAATATATTATGGTGTATATATACGAATACTTTGGTGATTTAGAATGAGAACAAACAATGGTGTTCAAATAATTCCATAATAGTATAAAAACATCTTATTTTGGTATACATAGGCTTCAATATTGGTGTGATAAGTATAAACATTCAGTGGATATTGTTAGATTTTTTATTTAGGAAAATGTACGCTAATATTGAAACTATTGTGCAATTTGAAAACTATTTTTGTGTATACGTTTCACTTATTTGGTGTGCATATACTTTGCAGATACTAGTGATGAAATAATCCAGCGCATCGAAATACGAGAGCGCCTGGTAATATCACCCGGCTCCACCAAATGTTGGATACCTGAAGTTGAATAAGATAAAATACCGCGAGTAGGCATGCATTTTGGGAGTTTGGACAAGGGTGTGAAGTTTTATAGGGAATATGGTAAACTATGCGGCTTTGACATACGAATAAGCACGTCAAGGAAATTTAAGAACATAGAGATCCGCCTGCAATATATTGTTTGTAACAGGGAAAGCTACAAACAAACGTCGTCTGTTGTCAGTGTCGAGGGGCAAACACGAAACTAAAGAGAAAGTGTGGCAAGTATGGCAAAATTGCACGTCGAAATAGTCATACATGTCCCGAGCAACCTACATAATGACAGAAACTTTTCCTGCATTTTCAAATTTTGTACACTCTGAAAACTATTATCAGATTTTTTTACTTATGTTAAATGCATGTCATTTTTATTATAATGGAATGTCATTTATATTATAATTGAATGCCATTTATATTCTAATTGTGCATCATTTTTGAGTCCATTTTGATATATTTAATAAAAAAATAACATGTAGCGTAAACGCTTTGATATTATAATTGCTATCTGCGTGCCTGCTATCTGTTGATAATACATAACGTTATAATATAAATTAACTTTTAAATTTTCGAAGGATTACAATGACTTCCAAAAGTAATAATAATTAAAGTACTTCAACACAATATCGAAAATATAGCATATTTTGAGCATATTGTGGTGTATATATATGAATACTTTGGTGGTTTACAATCAGGCAAATATGGTGTACAAATAATTAAATTACAGTATCATAAACTCTTATTTTGGTATACATTGGTTTCAACATTTTGGTGATAAGTATAACATTCAGTAGTACATTGTTACATTGACTTCCAAAAAGTAATAATAATTATAGTATTTCAACACAAACTGCTTAAGAATTATGCATACACACGATTTGTTAAACACCTTCAATTGAATAACAAAAAATACTACAATATGAACATATATATACCAAAACAGTAATAAACATATACTGAAATGTTGTCAAAATGTGTATTGTTTACACACTAACCATACAACATGAAACAGGAAAACATGTTTGCTTAAGATCGTTCTAAAATAAGTAACTCATAATGTTGACAGAAATGCATGGATAAAAAATATTCTAGTCTAATATAATAATTAAAGTGTACTTAGACGCTCCGTCCAACAAAACGAACTCCTCAATTGATAACCAACTACTTTCTACAAACAAATTTTTTGGTCAAACAAAGCACTCTGCCTTTCTCTTGGTTCAAGTCGTGCATCAGAATTGCATGGCAATATAGAGTCCTCAATCGTGCGAACTCGGATTAACATCAATCGCACCCACCCTCGCTCGGCCCTAGGGACGCAAGTCTCTTCCTGTTTCCTCTTGCCATTGAACCTGGTATTGAGAAAAATTAAAGAAAATATCACACTGTGCGCGTAAAATGATATGGAAAAAATAGTAGGTGTCAAACACACTGTATCAAAATAAAAAATCACATCTAAACTAAATGTGTATTGTATGTAGTCTAACTGTCTACGAAAATAAAATTATCCAAACACCATTTGTATGCCATCTATATACAATCTACCATACTAATGCAAACACCAAACTCTGTGTAATTATTGTTAGATAAATGTTTTTATCAAGATTTTGATAATTATGTTTAAATGAGTTTTTATACCAAAACAATGTTTTCAAATGTTGTCCAAATACTCCTAAAAGATTTGAAATATTTTTACTAATTTCATAGAATATTTCTTAGAGTTTATTATTCGATAAAAATGGACAACACTTTTGATGGTTTTGTTTAAATGAGTTTACTATGTTTATAAATGTTGTCCAAATACTCCCAAGTGATTTAAAATGTTTTTACTTATTTTTGGAGTATTTCTTGAAGTTTATTTTTGATAAAAATCGGACAACATTTCAATTTGGAGGTCGACCGGTGTCGAATGTAAGGTCGAACGGTACACGGTACCAAGAACGCACAAAATGAAATGTAAAAACCAGTCTGTGAAAAAAAGGGGGAGTGGTGGCCAGTCGAGGGGAGGCCGACCGGCCGCACCCTAGGCGACCGGCCGCACCCCACCTTGATCGGTCGCACCCGCAACCTCTACCCCGGATCGCACTATTTTCATTCAAACGTTCGAAATCTTATATATGGCAACCTGTCGCCCTATGTAATTGTGTGACAGCAAAATTGTGCCGTTTGAATCTCTTATCAGCAAGATTTACTTTCTATTTTTGTACAATATTTCTACATCTTGTGATCCTCTTTATGTAGACAAAAGTGAAGAAGAAGGAGCCTATGTTGGGAGCCTATGTTGGTGAAAACTCTCCTATAAATAGAGGATGAATTGAAGACACAAGATATAACACATACAAGCAAAATACACAACAAGATATCTGCAAATTCTTCAAGCTTTCATTTTTACATTCTTGTTGTAATAGTCTAAGTACTTTCACTTGCACATCTTTGAGGTCTAGGCTTTTTGATTCTTGATTACACTTGCACTCAATCTTTGTATTGGTGTTATAGAGTTGTAATCTTGAATTTTGTCCATCATTCAACACAAGACGTCCTTGTGAGTATTCTTGTGGTATGAATACACTTGGGTGATCTAGGTTATAGGTGTTTGAAGAGTGTGGTACTCTTCAAAGGTGGTGAAGGAAGATTGTGGTAATCTCCTTGAAGGTGTTGTAAGAGGATTGTGGTGATCCTCAAGGTGTTGTATTAATTGTGGTAATTAATAAAATCTTTTTTTCTTTTTAAAATCCATCCCGGAGATACTGGGGTGGTAGAGGATTAGGCCCTAGGTGGGTTGAACCTCTATAAATCAACGAGTGTTGTTTAATTTCCGCATTTACATTCTTGTCATTTACTTTTTGATTCAAAAAAGGAGGGCGATTTGCGAAAAATCGGCATAATCTATTCACCCCCCCTCTAGATTATCGTAGCCACTTGGACTAACAAGTGGTATCAAAGCCAAACTCTTTGGCTAGCTCGTTCCGAGTAAAAAGGAAAGTGAAGCAAGAAAAACAATGCTTGTGAAAGACTTTGAAAATTTCAATATGCATGATGGTGAAAGCATATCAAAAATGGTGGAAAGGCTTGACAACATTGTCAATCCTCTTGTGGCTCTTGGAAAGATCATCTCCGAAGAAGACAAGGTGACCAAGGTATTGAACGCCCTTCCCGGCTCATGGTCCGAAAAGGTGACGACAATCACGGAAGCTCAAAATCTTGAGACACTCAAGTTTGATGAGCTCATTGGGAACCTCCTCATTTATGAAGTATATCTCAAGGAGAGGAAAAATTCTCAACCATCCACCTCTAAACAAGCACGCAAAATATTATTAAAGGCTAAAGCATCTTCTTCTAATAATGTTTATTATGCTAGTGATGAGGATGATGAAGAAACGCGGCTCTTGTTAGAAAATTTGCAAAATTTGTAAACAAAAATAAAGCAAGAAAACCAAGAGACAATTCTTGTTTCAAATGCGGAAAATCCAGGCACTACATAGCCGATTGCCCAAAATTAGCGGAAGAGGAACAAAAGAAGAGAAAGCCTTTTCCGAAAAAGAAGGCGTTAAATGCGGACGTCAAAACTTGGGATGAATTACTTGAAACAACCAACGAGAAAGGAGAATCCGAACATGGTCTTATGGCCATAGACGATGAAAATACCGAGGTACGCTCTAATACTTCATCTTGTTCCCTAGTTGATGAATTACAATGTGATTTTGATGAATTGCAAAATGAGTTTCAAAATTTGATTGTTAAATACAAGAATTTGAAAAAGGAGCATAAAGAGCTTAAACTAGAAAAAGATAAATTATTTACTTCCTATGATTCTCTTGATAAGGCTCATGCTATTACTCTTACTATGGTCCGTACTCTTGAAACCGAAAAACAAACGCTCACAAATGATATTGAAAATTTGAAAAAAGATGTGCATCGATTCAATTTAAGTACGGATAAAGTCACAAAAATTTTAGATGCACAAAGAGGTGAGCATTCTAAATTAGGACTTGGTTACAAACCTTTTCAAAATGCCTTTAAGAAAAAAGACCAAGGTCCAACCTTTGTACGTGCTAGTAGTCCTCGTATTATTACTTGTTTTTATTGTGGTAAGAATGGACACTATGCGAGCAATCAGTAAATTGAAGAATAATTTTAGCTATTATTGGAGACCTAAAGGTCTCAAGGCTAACCCCATGGACCCCAAAAATTATAGGGTACCTAAAAATAATTCCTTTGTAGGTTATAGGGGCTATAACAACAATGGAAGATTCAAATGGCTCGTGGACAGCGGATGTTCACGCCATATGACCGAAAGAGAGAACTTTTACCAACATCAAGCTCCAAGAAGAGGGTATGGTCATGTTCGCAATGGCAAAGGAAGAATTCTTGGAAATGGAGAAATTGGTAACTTCTTTTCTCTCTTAGTAATGTTCTTTTAGTAGAAGGGCTTAAGTTCAATTTGATAAGTGTTAGCCAACTTTGTGATTCAAATTATGATGTTGTTTTTAATAAAGAAAAATGCCTTATTTCCAAAAATGATAAAATTATTTGTGAAGCAATTAGAAAAGGCAATCTTTACAAAATTTGTACAAGTGATTTGGTTAGTCAAAATGTTTCTTGTCTTGTCGCCAATAATGATTTAACTAGTTTATGGCATAGGCGACTTGGACATGTTGGATATAAAAATTTGCAAACTATTTACAAAACCAACATGTAAAAGGACTACCCAAATTGAATTTTGAAAATCTTGGCTATGTGACACTTGTCAAAAGAACAAATTAGTTAAGAGTAGTTTTAAGCCCAAAATGAAATTTCCACTACCAAACCCCTACAAATGCTTCATCTTGATTTGTATGGGGATATTGGTACGGCAAGTCTAAGTGGAAAACATTACACTTTTGTTATAGTTGATGATTTTTCTAGATATACTTGGGCTCTATTTCTTACAAATAAAAGTGATGCCGTTAATGAGTTTGTTAAGTTGTGTAGACTTATTGAAAATGAAAAGGAATATACTATTAAGTCTATTCGAAGTGATCGAGGTGGAGAATTTGACGCGAATTTAGAGTCTTTTGTGAAACCAAGGGATATAGTCATAATTTTTCGGCTCCAAGGACACCTCAACAAAATGGAGTAGCCGAAAGGAAGAATCGGACACTTCAAGAAATGAGTCGGTCCATGCTAAATGAATTTTCTCTTCCAAAATATTTTTGGGCCGAAGCCGTAAGTACCGCTTGCTATGTCATTAATCGAGTTTATATTCGTCCTAAAATGAATAAAACTCCATATGAGCTTTGGAAAGGAAGAACTCCAAATATTAGTTATTTCAAAATATTTGGATGTAAATGTTTTATTTTGAATACTAAGGATAAATTAGACAAACTTGATCCTAAGGCCGATGAAGGAATATTTATGGGGTATTCAACCAAGAGCAAAGCATATCGGGTTTACAATAAGACTAGTGGGGTTGTTGAAGAATCCATCCATGTTAAATTCAATGAAGCTTCGGGTGTTGAAAGGATACCCAATGATGAAAGTGATGAAGAGGATATTATTGAACTCATTGTTCAAAATGAAACTCAAAATGATCAACCTTCAAGCTCAAATGTTCCTCAAGAAGATAAAGGTGATACTTCGAATCTTCCCGTAGCATTGAAATTTAAGGGAGATCACCCAAAAGATCTTATTATTGGTGATCTCCTTGATAAAGTAATGACTCGAGGAAAATTTGCCGAGAAAGCTCTTATATCTCAAAAAGAGCCTAAAAATGCTAAGGAAGCCATTGAAGATGAGGATTGATTTTTAGAAATGCAAGAGGAGTTGAATCAATTTGAAAGGAATGATGTATGGGAATTAGTACCTTGTCCTCCATCTCAAACCATTATTGGTACAAAATGGGTATTTCGGAACAAGCTCGATGACCAAGGCAATATTGTTCAAACAAAGCAAGGTTAGTAGCTCAAGGTTATTGTCAAGAAGAAGGTATTGATTATGATGAAACATTTGCACCCGAAGACGTTTAGAAGCTATTCGTATTTTACTTGCCTATTCTTGTTTTAAAATTTCAAACTTTACCAAATGGATGTAAAATCCGCATTTTTAAATGGTATTATTCAAGAAGAAGTCTATGTAAAACAACCTCCGGGGTTTGAAATTTTTCTAGTGCCTAATGATGTTTATAAACTTAAAAGGCCTTGTATGGTTTCAAAACAAGCACCCGTGCATGGTATGATAGACTTAGCTCTTTTCTTTTGCAAAATGGTTTTACAAGAGGTAAAGTTGATACTACTCTCTTTGTTTTTGAAAAAGGGCAAGATTGCTTATTAGTGCAAATTTATGTTGATGATATTATTTTTAGTGCTACTAATGAATCCTTGTGCAAGAAATTTTCTAAGTTAATGCAAGGTGAATTTGAAATGAGCATGATGGGGGAGCTCAACTTCTTCCTTGGACTTCAAATTAAGCAATGCCAAGAAGGAATATACATCTCACAATCCAAGTATACAAAAGAACTTTTGAAGAAGTTCGAATTAAAGAAGGAAGAACCGTTTCTACCCCAATGGCAACAAACGTCAAGATTGACAAAGATGAAAAAGGCAAGCCGGTTGATGAATCCAAGTATCAAGGTATGATTGGCAGTTTACTTTATTTAACCACAAGTAGACCGGACATTCTTCATGCTGTATGCTTATGTGCTCGTTTTCAAAGCAATCCCAAAGAATCTCATATGATTGTCGTTAAAAGGATTTTTCGATATTTGAAAAGGCACTATTCAATATGGTTTATTCTATCCAAAGAATGAAAAATTTTCTCTTAAAGGTTATAGTGATTCGGATTATGCGGGAAATATTGATGATCGGAAAAGTACTTATGGATCATGTCAATTTCTAGGTGATTGCCTAGTTTCTTGGTTTTCAAAGAAACAAAATTGTGTTTCACTTTCAACGGCCGAAGCCGAATATATTTCCGCGGCATTTTGTTGTACACAACTTCTTTGGATGAAACAAACTTTAGCGGATTATAAATGTTCTTTTGAAAGTGTTCCTATCTTTTGTGATAATATATCCGCTATAAATATTGCTCAAAACCCGGTTCATCATAACCATACTAAACATATTGAGATTCGACATTATTTTCTAAGGGATTGTGTTTCAAAACGAAAAATTGAGATATCTTTTGTACCATCTCAAGATCAATTAGCGGATATTTTTACAAAACCGCTATCTTTCGAGACTTTTGCGTCAATACGAGCTCGGTTAGGCATAATGCATATTGAATGAGGTCTATGATTGCATTTTGCACGTTTTTAAAACTTAGGGGCGAAAAATCGGATTTTTGGTTCAAACCTCGGATTTTGGAAAATAGAATGAAAAATCTGCCCGGGGCAAGGTCGCACGGCCGCCATGACGCCGTCGGCCCGCCCATGCCCCCAACCGTCGACGAGGCAGAGAGAAAATTTGGTTAAATACGTTTCGCTTCTCCGTCATAGATCATTTTGGCTCATTTTGTCCATTTTTCGTCTCCTTCACATTTTGCACACAAATTTCACTTCAAATTTGTTTTATTGCATACATTTTATATTTTGGACTTCATGAGGCTCGATTATCATCATTATTGCTCATCTTTACCGATTAAATGGTAAGAATTTTTCTTTTTAATCTCAATTGGGTTGAACCCTTGAGAATGTGCTTATACCTTGCTATTTTGATGAAATTCTTGTATTCGTTTGATTGTATATGATGACTGTTGATGAATGAATATTGTTGTATTGCAATTGGTGATGAAATTTTTTGGCTTAAACGAATCACAAAGGCGTTATATTTCTCTTGTTTTATTCGATGCACGCCAAGTGTTCGACAAAATGTTTCAATGAAAAATTCATCACCTACATGATTCTCTTGATTTGAAAAGTCTTATAAGTTTATAGAGATCATGTTATATCAATCAAATGAGCTTTTACAAATCAAATGAGAAATTTTTCCCTTTTATTCGGTATTTAAGCTTAAATGCTCAATATGCTCGATAAATCTATAAAATTGCGCACTTTGATATAATTGTATGATGTTTTTATCATGCTAACATTATTTTTGATGATTCCAAAGGGGGAGAAACAAGAAAAACGCTCATAAGCTCTAAGAAGCGTAAATAAGCTCGCAAGAAAAGCTATAAGCTAAAGCTCTTAAGAGCCAAAAGCTATGGATTATACTTGGTCCATGTGATGTATTATGGACTTTTATACTTGACTAATGATGCTTTTGTGACAGGGGGAGCTTATAAGCTCATGATATTCAAGCTCAAGTTGTAAAAGCTAAGCTTTAAGCTTTTAGTTGTTGCTTCTATACTTACTCTTGCTATGTTTGTTGATAGGGGGAGCTTGTGCAAAAATGATTTTAAAAAATCTTTGCTCCTATCCTTATGAGTTTGTACTTATGATGAATCTTGCTTAAAATGGATTAATGTTTTAGACCGGAAAATTTGTTTCGTTTTAAAATCAACTTCCTAAAATCGTTTTGGTTTGTAATCATCAAAAAGGGGGAGTTTGTTAGATAAATGTTTTTATCAAGATTTTGATAATTATGTTTAAATGAGTTTTTATACCAAAACAATGTTTTCAAATGTTGTCCAAATACTCCTAAAAGATTTGAAATGTTTTTACTAATTTCATGGAGTATTTCTTAGAGTTTATTATTCGATAAAAATGGACAATACTTTTGATGGTTTTGTTTAAATGAGTTTACTATGTTTATAAATGTTGTCCAAATACTCCCAAGTGATTTAAAATGTTTTTACTTATTTTTTGGAGTATTTCTTGAAGTTTATTTTTGATAAAAATCGGACAACATTTCAATTTGGAGTCGCCTAATCGTACGAATGTAAGGTCGAACGTACCAAGAACGCACAAAATGAAAAGAAACCACTCTGCGGAAAAAAGGGGAGGGTGACCGGTCAAGGGTGAGGCCGACCGGTCGCACCCTAGGGCGACCGGTCGCACCCCACCTAGACCGGTCGCACGCCCCTGGAACCTCTACATGGATCGCACTATTTTCATTCAAACGTTCGAAATCTTATATAGGGCAACCGGTCGCCCTATGTAATTGTGTGACAGCAAAATTGTGTCGTTTGAATCTCTTATCAGCAAGATTTACTTTCTATTTTTGTACAATATTTCTACATCTTGTGATCCTCTTTTTGTAGACAAAAATGAAGAAGAATGAGCCTATGTTGGGAGCCTATGTTGGTGAAAACTCTCCTATAAATAGAGGATGAATTGAAGACACAAGATATAACACATACAAGCAAAATATACAACAAGATATCTGCAAATTCTTCAAGCTTTCATTTTTACATTCTTGTTGTAATAGCCTAAGTACTTTCACTTGCACATCTTTGAGGTCTAGGCTTTTTGATTCTTGATTACACTTGCACTCAATCTTTGTATTGGTTTTATAGAGTTGTAATCTTGAATTTTGTCCATCATTCAACACAAGACATCCTTGTGAGTATTCTTGTGGTAAGAATACACTTGGGTGATCTAGGTGATAGGTGTTTGAAGAGTGTGGTACTATTCAAAGGTGGTGAAGGAAGATTGTGGTAATCTCCTTGAAGGTGTTGTAAGAGGATTGTGGTGATCCTCAAGGTGTTGTATTAACTGTGGTAATTAATAAAATCTTTTTTTCTTTTGAAATCCATCAGGAGATCTCGGGGTGGTAGAGGATTAGGCCCTAGGTGGGTTGAACCTCTATAAATCAACGAGTGTTGTTTAATTTCCGCATTTACATTCTTGTCATTTACTTGTTGATTCAAAAAAGGAGGGCGATTTGCAAAAAATCGGCATAATCTATTCACCCCCTCTAGATTATCGTAGCCACTTGGACTAACAATTATGTGCCAAAATTAACAAAAAATACACCAAAACACTATCTACGAACATTATGTGTATATATCCCACTACCTGTTTTCCATTTTTTACCATATTTCAGTCATTTGGGCAAAAAATACACTACAAATGATTTATGTATATACCAAAATAACTAAGAGATGTATCATGCTTGCGTAAATTTACACCAAATTAGGAATGAAAAGACACAAATTCAATAACATAAGAATTACACAATTCATTATCTAAATGTACATCTTTTTTTCATAAATTTATACTATATAAATCGTAACCCATTACAGTCAATGATATAATTCCACATAACCAACTACAAAGAGGAGTCTGTAAAAATCGAGTAGCAAAACCCTAGGAAATTCAAAATAATAATAAGAAAATATGTCCTACAACTAGGGCAACAAAACTGAAAAAAAAACCCATAAATAATCATCTTCAATGGCAGATAAAACCAACTACGGAATTGGGGAAAAACCCTTTGAACAGGAAACTACAAACCAAAGAATCGAAAATATTGAAACAGGGGCTTACCTTAAACATATGCTTTCTTGGAGATTTGATGTCCATAAAGTTCGGCCCGAACAAACTAGTGTCTCGGCGGCTCGATTTTTACAGAGAAAGAAGGAGTTGCAGTCGTGTGTGAGTGGAATTTTTAGAGAGAATGAAATAAATGCCAATCGTGTGTGAGAGGGGAGTTGTGGGAAGACGAAATCTTTGATTTTTTGGTGAAAATACACAAGCAAAAAAAGTGGGAGAAATGGATTAATTGAAATCCCCAAAAAAGTGAATTGATGGAAGTTACCAAATCGGTCGTTACCTTTTGTGTATAATTTGTCTATTTTGCCCTTAAATGGGCTGAGTCCAATTTTTAAAAAAAAAATCGAAAAAAATCAGGCCATTGGATTAAACATGGTAACGGTTTAGATCTGTCCACACTGTCACATTGTAAGGTCCTTGCCACATATGATCCCATACCTTTTCAAATATATGTATATATTCAATATAAATTATAACAAATTCAATTATATATTTATCTTTTTAATAAAAACTAATAACAATTATATATAAATATAAGTGTGTTTATATTACCGATTTTTTTTTGAGAAAATGTAAGTATAATACATATGCTTTTAATGTCATAAAGAATAAAAATCCTAAACACTTCATGAAAATAAAATCAAAATAGCTCTCATTATTTCTTTCACATTCCCGAGTTTGAGGCTATCTTAGGTTAATATTTGAGGGTTTTGTTTTTTTCTCCGAATCAAAATGTTTGGTGGGTTTGTCTTTTTATTTAACAATAAGGAATTATACATTTAGTTTTGCACTATATATTAAAATAGAATGCATTTTGCATCTTGTGGTTAATTTGCAAAAATGTATTATATTTTGCATTCAAAACAAAATGTCATTATGATGCTGCTTAAATTCGCAGACCACGCCAAGTTACGGATTCTGAATATTTGTCCAACTTCTTCTCCAGAGATGGTAGTTCTTCGGATGAGAACTTGTCTGCGACACCAACAGACGTTAGATGAGCTCTGGGAATGTCCAATAGAGGTCCATCCGACGCTCAAATCAGTACAAGTTATAGAGAAAATTTAGAGCAAGTACATAAACTGAGAGTAATGAATTACGATTACCTACAAATGAACAAAAGATTGACCTTTTATACTTGGAATGATGGGCCTTATGGGCTTAGCGTAATAAAGTGAGTTGATTGGATTGTAGTAGACCTCGTGAGCTATAAAATTGTAAATTGAGTCTCATGGGCCGCTCAATAATGGTTTGGGTCTAATGGGCTAATTGATAATATTTTGACCCAATAATAAATATTCGTGAGTGAAAATTAAATAATGTCAAAATTAAATAAAAGAAATATAATTACGATTTTAATCTACAATGTTTTGTTTTAAATGTAATTGAATCAAAACGAGCGAAAGATGCATTTTATATATAAAAAACAGTGTGTTTATAAAAACAAAAGTCAATTTTCAACCCTTTAGATTTATTTTAGCATTTCTTTTAAATATCCTAAAAGGAATATGAACTTTTTAATCATTCACATGGTATTTTCATTTACAAATACGCTAAACCGCCGAGAATAACGCTTTTAATTTTACTTAGTAAAATCAAGTTGAAATTAATATTTAGTAAAAAAACCCGAGTGTTCTAAAAATCCCCAGCGGCCGCTTAGCGGGCTCAGCGCTAGCGGACACCAAGCGCCCGGATTTTTGCCTAGGTGGTCCGGGGCCTAGACGGTGCCTTGGCGGGCTAGGCAGGGCCTGGGCGAGCTAGGCGCCCTATATGTTTTTTTTTCTTTCTGAAATCCTAACAAAATGACTCCGACTAGTGAAAGTAGCACCGACGACTCCAAAATTCAGTTTAAGTGAAATTGAATATATATAATTTTCTTAATAAAAAAATAAAACAAAATTTTAGGTTCTGGAAATATTTCCATTGATAATTTGATATTATATAAATCAATGCAATATTTTTCAATGTATTGTATTTTAGATGATTTATAATTTTATTATATTATTGGTGTTGAATTACTTTAAAGTTTAAAGTTTAAATATCATATCTGTTCAAAAACAATTTAA
This sequence comes from Rehmannia glutinosa, assembly GCA_016081115.2. Taxonomy (NCBI): domain Eukaryota; kingdom Viridiplantae; phylum Streptophyta; class Magnoliopsida; order Lamiales; family Orobanchaceae; genus Rehmannia; species Rehmannia glutinosa. Next base: position 67,947 of record JABTTQ020003137.1, read on the forward strand.
ATATCATTTATAGACTTTACAGTTATGTATTATGAGAATTAATAAAATTGTATATATATTTAAGGCTCCGCCTAGGCCCCGCCTAGTCCCCGCCTAGGTGCTAGGCCCCTGTCCGCCGCCCAACTAGCGCCTAGCGCTTTTTAGAACACCGAAAACAACATTAGACAATTCAATTTGAAAATTGCTAAATAAACGGGAAAACCGCACTGTAATCACCCATTGAAAATAGAAGAAAAAAGTTGATTAAAAAAAAATAAAATTTGACAATGTAATGAAATGCGATAGAAATATAATGATGATGAGCTAGTCTCCTGTTAGACGGTCTAACGGATCTAAATCCGTTAGACGGATCCCCAATACCTTAATTCGGATCTTTAAAAAAAAACGAGACCTACTCCAAATCTCCTTCCTTCTTTCTTATTTAATTTCCTGCGTGTTTCCTCTCCCCCTCTCTCTTAACTCCTCTCGGAATTTTACGATTCTTGGTTGCATCATCGTCGTTCCTTTTTGCAGCGTGGAATATATCACGCGTACATGCAGCGGCATGGCCGATCAGTGCGAAGCACCAGTGTGGGCCCGTCAGGAGATACTACCACATCGGACGAAAGTTATTTTCAACTGTTCAACCCATGCTTGAAGCAAAGTGTTATTTCAAGGTTAGGAATTCTTCAACGGTGGCCGTTAAGGATTCGAAAGGGGAAGACGAAAACAATAAGTTTGAAGCTTGGGAGGTTGTGATGAAGGAAAAATTATTGAACGTATTCTTGGCTAGACGACATGACGTCGGCCACTGATTTTGTGTGTGTTGCTATCAATTTGGGAAAAAGCTAAACTTGTTAGTGTAGGTTTTTGTACATGTCATATATGTTGCTACACTAATTGAAACTTTTTGATGTTTTGTTTTGAGTTCTCCGCAAGGAATTCTGATTTGCAATTGCATTTAACTTACTTTTCAAGAGACAAATTAATACTTTTTAAGGTAACAACTAATACATTTCAGTGGAACTACTAATACATTTTATTGGAAAAACTAATACTAATCAGGAAAATTACTAAAAAAATTTCAGTGGAAAAAAATAATATTTTTCAGGGGAACTACTAATACATTTAAGAAGAACTGGTAATACGTTTTAGAAGGACGACTAATACTTTTCAGAAGGACTATTAATACATTTTGGGAGAAAAAATTAATTATATTCAAGGGAACTACTAATACATTTTAGAAGAACTGCTAATACATTTTAGAAGGACGACTAATACTTTTCAGAAACACTGTTAATATATTTTGGGATAAAAAATTAATTATATTTAGGGAAACAGCTAATACATTTTAGAAGAATTGCTAATACTTTTTAGAAGGACGACTAATACATTTCGGGAGTATATTCAAGAGAAAAAAAATACTAAAAAAACTCTTCAGGGAACTACTAATACATTTCAGAAGAACTGCTAGTACTTTTTAGAAGGACGACTAATACTTTTCAGAAGAACTTTTAATACATTTCGTGAGAAAATTTAAATTTATTTCAAGGAACTACTAATACTTTTTCGATGAACTACTAATACTTTTTTGAGAGATTGCTAATACATTTTGAGAGTATATATATTCAGGAGAAATACTAAAAAACTATTTAGGAAACTAATAATACATTTCAGAAGAACTGCTAATACGTTTTAGAAGGACGACTAATACATTTCAGAAGGACTGATAATGCATGTCCTCCCTGAAAATTAATAAAACACCACTGGTAATATTACGGAAATGCCATCGAATCCGTGGGTCAGATCCGTCTAACAGGTCAGACCCATTAGACGGTCTGACAGAGTTTTTGTGAATGATGATAATTGATATGATATTTATAAACCAAATAGTTGTTGATAGTGATTATTCATTAGTAAAGTTAGAGTAGGCGAATAACAATGATTGAATGTGGTTGTCGTTAAAAAATAAAAGCGAATGGATAGTATATTCCTAAATTATTTCTATTTTTTCAAATCTTATTATAAAATAAATAAAAAATTCAAAAATGTATAAGTTGAATAAATGATATAATATTAAAAGATATTGAGATATCACTCTTTACTGACACTAGTATATGACCTGTGCTACGCACACATTGTAATATAATGAAGTATTATATAGTTTTAATATTAAGAAATTGATATATTTTATAAATTATAATGAGTTAGAACATGACAGTATCTCAAGACTCAGACTCGCTCCATCCTTTGGCTTTGAGTGGAGAAAGGAAATACAGGTTGACACGTCTTGACCCAAACAAAATAATGTATGATTTATTAAATAATAATTATTACAACAATTTAATACATTCTTACGAAATATCATGTTAAATATCCAACTATAAAATAAAAATTTAGAAAGATGAGAAAAAAATTGATTATATAATTTAAAATAATGAGGAAATAACTGAATGATTATATATTTCAATAAATTAACATCTATTAAAAACACTTGTTGAGTTGTCTAAAACTTTAAAAATTATATGTTCACTTAATAATTTTCCACAGCGAAATTAAATTATATTAATGGAGATAGTTGAAATTTATATCAACAAATTACTATACATGTTACTTTAATAAATAAAATCAGAGTGTCATTTGATTTATCAATAATAATATCATTATACTTAAATATTTAAAAAAATAACCATCTAATAGAAACGAAGGAATAATATATTTCTATTATTTGAGATTAACAAATAAATATAACCTAATATAGAACAGATGAATTTAGTTTTTTAATGCAACCAATACTTACTTATTGTATATTGAAAAAGTATGTACACAACATTTATTTCTACAAAATCCATATAATATGTATATCTATTTTATTTCTAAATTTTTTATATAATGCAAATTTGAATAAATATAAATCTCCTTTATCAATATTTAAATTTGAATACATTTTTCTTGATTTTGTGTTAGATATTATATTTATTTATATTTCTTAAGTCAGTTTTTGAAATTTGAATTTTATTCTCCAAATTCGTATTGTATTATTCGGATCGTGTAGTATACTATTTGAATATTGTTTTCATATTTGATAATTACCAGACATTTGGTTACATTTATCGATCGAGAAATATGATTTTTGTAAGAAATTAAACAAAGTAAATATTGATTTTTTGTGGAAAAAACAAAATTAGAACCTATTAAATTCAGATTCACATTATGTCTAAAATTCCACAAATTGTAAAACTATGAAAATCCACGAAAATTCAATTTACTCAAAATAATAAAATTTAATCATTTAAATTAAGAAAGTACAAAAGCTGCAATTTGTTTTTTACCTTAATCATTATAATTTAGCCAAATTATGCTAAAGTAAAAAAATTGATTTACTTGAAATTTGAAATTTAAAAAGTATGATGTACTAAATAATTTAAGATTTTATATTATAGATTTTCATTTATTCAAATAGTCTTGGATTTTATTTTTTAAGTTTTAAATTCTTAGAATAATTCTAGTTGTAATTTGATTATTTTAAATTTATTCAATGATTTATATTTTTGTTATAGTAAGTTTTAGATTTATTTTAATAATGTTTAAAATTTGTCGATGATTTTGAGACTCGTCAAATAAATTTTAGATTTATTTGATAATCTTAAGTGTTAGGAATTTTATTGTTTAGATTTTGATGAATGCCATGTAAAACTTAGAATAGAAAGTTGGCACCCCAATTCTTGTTGTAAAATGCATTGTAATGAATAGAGTGACCAAGCCGAGTTAAGTCACCACGCCCTAACATGCAAGAAGACAACCAAGATTTGGAAGGAAGACCTTCTTGTGAAACAATTGAATATGGCAAAGAAGAGTAGACGGGAACTCTATCAAGAAGAAAAGCGGTGAGATGCGGTGAGTGGAGCATCATCAAGTCAACTCAAGAAAAGCCAAGTCTCAAGTTGAAGTGATGAAGAGTCATCCATGATTGGAAGTTCGACTCTAAGTCACCTGGGGGAAAGCAAGGAAATGCGGTCAAGTCGAGATAATCGAAAAGAACCGTTGTACGTAAATCAAGAGATTTACTTAAACAAGTAATATCTCCATACCACCTTTCTTGGAGTGCTCCCGTGAAGCGTGCAAAAGGAATGAACCAATGGGAAGCACTACACCGTGTCGAACTCCGAAAAGGTGAAAGAACAATTCATACGAGGAAACGGCAACTCCAAGAAGCGCAACAAGACAAGCCAACGATTGCAAGTGACTTTCAAAAATAAGCCTATCTCTTCAACGGGCAAATTTTTGAAAGTTCACTATAAAAGGTGAGGAGTTTGTTTGAGAAAAAGGATATACATAGATGACACATATGTGAGATATACAAGCATATTAGAAAAATGAAATATTCTCAATCCTCAAACCCTTACATTACGAAGAACATTAATCCAACACTCACCTGTGAAGGAAAGATAACTTCAATCGAGTTGAAGAGGAAAATACTCGAAAACAAGGGGTCTACATTCCGGGAAGGATTGTAGGAAGGTTCAAGGTTGAGCCAAGTCTTAAGCTTTTGGAGGGCTTCGTGATCAAATCCAAAGAGCTTGAGCAAGTGAGTTAGTAGTAGCAAAGCAAACCGCCTGTGAAGAAAGGTTTCGAGTCGCACGAGAAGCCGGTGAGTGATCAAGGCGTCTCAGATCGAGTCCCAAAGGATCAAGTCACCGTGTGTGATCAAGACTTGTATCCCGGATCTATTACCACTTTGTAAACCGATCATTACTTAGTGGATTCCTCCAGGAGTTGGAGAAGAGAGGAGTAGAAGAATTACCCCATCTTCGAACCTCTATAAAAATTTCATTGTGTCATTTACATTTCAAAGACTTTAATTCTTGCAATTTTAATCGCTTATATCTCATTTGATAAATTTGCTATCCACTTGATAAATTATAAGTACTAAACCAAGCACTAAACTCTTACTTAATCAAACTTAAGGGTGTTAAGTCTTCCAATGAAAAAACAAAACCACGTACCGAGTTAACTTAGAGCTAACAAATGAGTTACTCCATCAACTCGATTGAGTTTGTTGAGTGATTAACTCTACTAAGTGACTAAGTCGATTGTCCATCAAGGACACAAATTGTGTAAGTATCAACTCAGAGATTTAAAAGGACTAAATCGAAAATTTGGTAAGGTTTATTCAACCCCTTCTAAACCTTACACTTACACCCTTGGGACCTACAAGTAGTATCGGGCGGTTGGTTCATTGAACCCTCCGCACCGGTTATCAACTAGATCTCCAAACTTTTCAAAGTCCGCTTTAGTACTTAAACTTTCAAAACTCTTCTTTATCATCAAAAGTTATTATCATGGAAGCAAATTTGACACGCATCCCTATGTTCACTATTGAAGAATTTGATGATTGGAAAATTCGTATGCGAGCTCATCTATCAAAGATTACATGATGAGATGTGGATAGTGATAGAAGATGGGCCTCTGCAAATCTTAAAGGTGAACACGATTTACGAAGAGTTGCAATTTGAAGGAGAAGAAGATGTTGCTCTAGACCAGTCATGGTTGAAAAACCAAGAACCGAGTGGACAAATGATGACAGAAAAAGATATAACCTGACAATGTAGCCAAGGACATCCTCTACAAAACCTTAGACAAAGCCATGTTCAACAAAGTCAAATCATGCAAAACGGCTAAAGAAATGGGGAAGTTTACATTGATTTGTGAAGGCTCGTGAGCAAATCAAAGAAAACAAATTATCGGTGGGTCTGACAGTAAATTTGAGAACTTCAAAATGATCTCGGAGAGAACCCGGATCAACTAGACGCTTCGGTTCACGTAAATCACAAATGAGGTCATCGCACTTGGAAAGGAATATACACACAGTAAAATGTGTATGAAGATCCTAAAAAGTCTTCGGTGAATGGGAAATGAAGGTCATGGCACTCGAGACATTCCATGGACCTATCAAAAACATCCAACCATGAGTTATTCTCGGACCTCAAAGCCTACGAGTTTGAGCCGAGAAGAAAAGACCAGGAAGAGATTTTGTACCCCAAAAACAAATGCTCTAATTGTTAAAGATGGGAAGAGAGTCGAGGTCAAAGAGGTCATTGACCCATAAGAAATAGCCCCGATGGTTAAAAGATTTAACAAGTTCTTTAATAAGAACTACAAGAGAGGAAAGGGTGAATCTTCCGAGAAGACACTCGCCTTCCTCCAAATCAAGGGATGATAGGCCAACCAAGAGAAAGATCATCAAAAAGTTGAGTATCAAAGGGCCGACAATCCAAGAATGGAAAGAGTCGATCAAAAGGTTGAGTATCTATGTTGAACCGTAGACAACAGGTCACTATGCCATTGATCTGTCCATATCCTCGTAGTCAACAAGACAGGGATGAAGAAAGAAAGGAAGATCTTGAGAGAAAGAAGACAAGAAAAGAAAAAGGCAATGATGGTTGTCGAGGCTGAAACAGCCAAGTCAGAGAGAGACAAAGTGATTCAGAGTGTGAAGCCGACTACTCAAGTGACTCGAAGAAGAAGCTTTGATCCGCTTGATGGCCAAAGAACAAGATCAAGAAGATGAGGTACAATCTAACTCAACAAACTCGACACTAGTGATAGTGATCGTGACACACACACTTCATCACCCACTGATCTTTATGATTCATTAGGCAAAATGATGAAAGATTTTGAACACATTAAATCCTCACACACACTATTGAATGAGGAAAACAAATTTACTCAAAAGTCAAAACTCAAAGCCGACTAAGGAGCCGAGTATTCTAAGTCAAATAGTGATGAGAATGAAAGTTTAAAGGTTGAAAATGCTAAATTAGTAGCAGTAAATTTCGCTATAGAAAAGAGGGAGAATGACCTCAAGAATGTTATTGCCTCATTCACTAAGGCATCTAAATCATTGGATGATCTTATCATGAGTCAAAGAGAATGTGGAGACAAGACAGCTAGGATTTAATTCCTCTGTCTGCTATGTCAAACCTCAAAAGTAATTTTGGAAAAAGGATATTCAAGTCATGAAGAGTCCGAAAAAGCCAAAACTCTAAATGTTGCACACACATTCACTCCAAAGCACAATAACAAGCAAAGCGCCTTGGTTACAAAGGAAAAGGAAAATACCGAGTTGAGTGTCTTTGAAAAGACAAGTGAGAAGAGATTCGGTTGAGTCCTCAAAGAACTCCAAACGAAAAATACTCAGAAGAAGAAACAGAGCTACCAAAAATCCCTTAAAACCCATAAAAGAAATACATATGATGGGAATGGTAGAAAATATCCAAGCCAAGCCGATTGGAATAATGTAAACTATCGCAAGACAGACTTATGGAATATAAGCTCAATTCGCAAAGGCCTAGAACTCAAAGAAAGGCCATTCCAAAAGCATAAGAGCTTTCATCAAAGACACATATGCATCTAGGCACTACACTCAAAGACACCACAATTACCCAAGGAAGGCAATTGCTAAAACACATATGCAGCATAGGCATACAGACAAAAGAGACAATTTTGTATGAACCAGAATCCCCAAGCAATTTGCCGAATTAATTATGATTATGGCATCGATAGATGGCAACCCCTTAGAGTCAAATCATTTGGCTATAAGTTGGTTGGATCATCTTACAATTCTAACCCCTCAGACCCGACAAGTATGGGTACCTAAAACTTAATTTCCTTGATTGCGGGTTTGAGAAGTGAAAGTGCCAAGGAACCTGGTACATGGATAGTGGTCATTGTTCCCACACATGACAGAAACAAGAAAAATCTGTCAAAATTCAAGGAAGTTAAAGGAGCAAAAGTCATATTTGGAGGAAATGAAGCTCCTGGTGAAATAAGAGGCATTGGATCCATCAAGAGGAATGGATTAGAAATCACAGATGTTGCATATGTTGAAGGACTCAACTTCAACTTATCGAGTATCATCACCGTGACAAGGGCTACAATGTTGGATTCAACATGGGAATATGCCAAATCAAAGATATTGAATCAAATGAAGTTGTCTTTGCAAGGATGTAGAGAGAAAAATATGTATGTAGTGGATTGGTCAAATCGCAACACCGCACTGCCTACTAGCAAAAAGCACACGGTGAATCAAGTTGGATGTGGCACAAAAAGTGAGTCACCCGAATTTCAAAACAATTAACAAGATGGCAAGAAGTCATCTTGTAGAAGGACTTCCGGACTCAAGATACAAGAAGGAGAGTATATGTGATGCATGTCGGAAGGAAAGCAAATCAAATCGTCATTCAAAGAAAAGACATGCCCATCCTCAACAAGAATATTACATCCGCTTCATATGGATCTATTTGGCCCCGTGGAACCAGCCAAAGATAAGTGGAAAGAAATACACATTGGTGGTAGTAGATGACTATTCAAGATATACATGGACAATATTCATGTGCAAGAAGAAACAAACTCTACAAAAACTACCACGGTGATGAAGAGTATTCAAAACGAGAAGAGTCAAACCATTATCAAAATAAGATCGATAGAGGAACCGAGTTTGTCAATGGAATAATAACTCGTGATTGTATTGAGAATGGTATTGGTCATGAACTATCACAGCAAGGACTCCACGTGAGAATGGAGTTGCGAAAGAAGGAATAGAACCCTCAAAGAAGCGGCAAGGACCATGTTAGTCAAGCGGGGTTACCAAAAAGATTTTGGTGAAAGCAATCAACACAAACTTGCTACACTCAAAAAAGATGTATGATAAATAGACGGTGACAAAGACTCCTATGAGATCCGGATGAAGAAAACCAAATGTTGCATATTTCGTAATATTTGGATGTAAATGCTTCATCCACAACAATGGCAAAGATAATTTAAAGGCTTTTGATGCTAAAGTCGATGAAGGTATCTTCTTAGATACTCACCGAAAGCAAAGCCTCTGAATACTCAACAAAAGAACTATGGTTCTGAGAAGAATCCATTCATGTAGTATTCGATGAGCAAAGGTAAATGGAGAAGACATTGAAGAGTCACCGATAAGCTAAATCATCCAACCATACGAGAAGAATCCCTATGCCGACGCCAAACGGAATCATCAATTTAAGACGATGAGATAGTGAATCTCAAAACAACCGGAAAATTTGCGGCTAAGTGACTACGAGAGAGTCGACCACAAAGAACACGGCCGCAAGTCGATCAATCCGACTAACTTACTCCAACTCGATGTAAGATGGCTAAGAGACCATCCACGTAACTTGTCATTGGAGACATAAGAGAAGGTGTGAAAACAAGATCCAAAGACTCAACAAGAAGTTATGTTCACATGCTTCATCTCGCAAATAGAGCCCAAAGATGTGTCCCAAGCATTGGACGACACACATTGGATTCAAGCTATGCAAGAAGAGTCAATCAGTTTGAGAGAAATAAAGTATGGGAATTAGTACAAAGACCCATACATCAAAATGTTATGGAACCAAATGGGTGTTCGAAATAAGATGAACGAGGAAGGTTCGTGATAAGAAACAAAGCAAGACTAGTAGCCAAAGGATATTGCCAAGAAGAAGGGATAGATTTTGATGAAACATTTGCCCTCGTAGCAAGATTGGAAGCTATAAGGATGTTTCTTGCCTCTACGCACTCACAAGAATTTCATTGTATATCGATGGATGTAAAAAGTGCATTCCTAAATGGTTTATTGGAAGAAGAAGTGTATGTTGAACAACCTCCAGGATTTGAGAAGACTCTTGGAGACAAGGTATACAAACTCAAGAAAGCCCTGTATGGATTGAAACAGCACCCAGAGCATGGTATGACACACTGTCACAATTCCTAATCGAAAATGGATTCACAAAAGGAAAAGTAGATAGAACACTTTTCGTAATTCAAGACAAGAAGAGTATTCTACTTGTTCAAATATATGTTGATGACATCATCTTTGGATCCACAAACAAAGAGTCTGTGTGAAAAGTTTTCAAACCTCATGCAAAGTAAATTTGAAATGAGCATGATGGGAGAGTCGACATTCTTCCTTGGACTCCAAGTGAAACAAACAAGGATGGAACCTTCATAAGTCGACAAAATACACCAGAGATTTAATGAAAAAATTTGGTATGGAAGAGAAGTCCTCTCGTGAAAATACCAATGAACACATCAAAATGGACATGGACGAGATGGCAAACAGCAGATCAAACAAGATCTGAGCACTTATTGGATCAACTGCTATCTCACAAGAAAGCGGGCGGACATCACCTTTCTTTGTAGGTGTATGTGCAAGATTTCAATCGCTCCAAAAGAGAGCCATATGACAAAGAACTAAGAGAGTATTGAGATACTTGAAAGGAAGCCAAGAAGTAGGCCTATGGTATCCAAAGGAAGGTGGATTCAAGCTAATTGGCTATTGATTCGACTATTTGGATGCGAGTTGATAGGAAGAGCACTTCGGCACATGTCAAATGCTAGGAAACAGTGATTTCCTGGTTTAGCAAGAAGTAAAACTCAATAGCCACCTCTACGGTGAGGCAGAATACATATAGCATGGCACTGTTGTTGCCCAAGTCCTATGGATGAGACAAAGAAGTGAGAGACTATGAAATTGAGGAAAAAGAAATTCCAATCATGTGTGATAACACAAGTGCAAATGCAATTACTCAAAATCCTGTGTTGCATTCAAGAACAAAGCATATTGATGTCGAGATATCACTTCATAAGAGATCATGTTGAAAAGAAAGATATCATCCTGGAATATATCTCAACCGATAAACAACTAGCTGACATCTTCACAAAACCATTATGTGAGTCAAGATTTGAAGAACTCAAACATGAGTTGGGGTTAATTGAGTGAGTGACACTCAGACGAATCAAAGAAGAGAAATGGAACAGAAAAGGGGTGAAAAAGAGTGAAACAGTAAATCACCAAGAAATCACTGTATCGGAAAGACACTACACCGAGTCGGTGACTGATTTGAGTCACTAAGAGAACTCGTGAGAAGTAGAGTTAAATCAGCTAAGGGATAATTTGAATAATTTATGAGCAAAGTGACAAAAACGCTGTCGTTTTGACTAAGCGGGAATGTTTTAAGGAACACGTCAAAGATAATGATGATGTACAGACATAAAGCCGCACACCAAGCTTATGATTGGATATAAATCTTGCCGCATTAAATACGAGACATGAAATGCTCAATAGGCGTGCGAAATCCAAGCCGTTGATTTCGATCACAATTCAAAACCACCCGCACGTCCTTTCATAAACCATATATAAACCATTTTAATCCGTTTCTCTCTCACACTTCTAAAAACTGTTCATCTCTTTCTCTCAAAAGCAAAGGCAAAATACTCTCGAAACCCTATCAATCTTCAAATCATTTTTTTGAGTTTTTCCTTGAAATAATCTTGAGAAATGGCACCAACTTATGACTTTACCAAGTTAGGAAAGCAAATCCACACCGGCTCTACGGTGGATTTTGACGGAATGATGAAACAGGGTCCGACGACACCCTAGTGAAGAAAATCGCCTGAGAAGTTGGAAACGCCCGGGCTAAAATCGTTTCTAACGTTAGAATATCCGATGACCTATGTGGAGGAGGTCGCGACAATTCTACGTGAATGCCGAGATTCACGATGAAGGAATCAAGTCATTTGTTCACGGAAAGCGGTGACTATCTATTGCCATGGATTTGGTGAACATTGCTCACTACCAGTAAGGAGCATCCGAGATTAAAGAAGCCGATGTAAACTTGGGCTGACGCCGAAAGAGATAGCCAAGTCCGACTTTGCCGATAAAATAATATACACAAACTAACAAAGAGACTCTGAAGGAGGATTATCACAAGTTGTTGGATATAGTTGCCAAATGTATCGACATCAAATTTGGCACTTTGACCAATCACAAAGGCAAAGCTGATTGTAATGGCCGCAATCATCGAAGAAAAGAAGATAAACCGGGCCTGAGTTTGTCTCACAGATCTGCCCGAACGTGGGAACAAGTCCTTCAAAGAAGATGGCTCATTTGGAGGATCCCGGGATATGGCCCGGTGATTGGCCGGCTATTGTGAGGTGAAAGGAGTGCCTCTTAGACATGGGAAGGCTTTCCATGTTAACAAGAGGATGTTCAGAGCTAACCTCTCGGGCGCTCGAAGCGAGCTTACGCCAAGAGAGCCGACATGAGGGGGAATCGGCACGACTCAAGATACAAATTGCTTTCCTCTCCAAAGCCTAAGAAGAAAGCGCTCGCCGCTAAGAAGATCACGCCCCGCAAAGAAAGAAAACCAAACATGCTCCTACCCGCAGCAGAGTCACCGCCCAAAAGCCGTGTCTCCCGCCCTGCCCGCAGCAATGCCGGTCGAGAAAGACTCACAAATACCTTCTCCGATCGTCAAAAAGAGGAGAACCGAGAAGCCACGACGGCCCGCTCCGAGAAAAAGACACCAAAGACGCCCCCTAGCCAAGACTCGAGAGGACACCGTCGTCAACTGTAAATTCCCCAGTACAAACCAGAGACGAAGACGAATCGTCAAGCGATCGAATCGGAGAAACCACGGTGAGCCGATTACTCACCTAGCACAAATACAGGAGACTATCGAGAAGTAGAGTCTCCGGATGTAGTTGATGAAATGACCAAGTCTGTCGAAGGCGATCACAGAGGCAACCCAAGACACTGTTGTAGCTCACATGGTGAAGCACAAGAAGAACTCCGCGGAGCGGATAGTGATGTAATGATCCTATCTCCACCTTACCCCAGACATCCAAAATCGTCTGCGTGAGTGGCGGAAATGGAAGTTGAGTAAGGGAACAGTTCCAACGGCCCGAGTTCATAGAAGAAGAATAGGAACTGCTAAATTTCCTTGGATTAACTCATCGTGCTCCCACGGATGAAGACAATCGCAGACATCCCTGCAGATCTACAAGGATAAGGAGAGAGAAAAGCAAGTCAAGAAGCCGAAGCACGAGAGAAGGCAAGACCGCCCTATCTCCCGCACCACGTAACACACACATCCTCTCCTTGATGTCTTCTCCGGTGTGACGAGGAACAGGAGAATGTCTGGCCGCCGCTACGTGAGAAGAGTTGCAATGCAGCAAGCATTGCACGAATCAAGAATCCTTCACGAGCAAAGACTAATGGAGGGACTAGGAGAGTCCTCCGAACACAAAACCGAAATCGATCCAATGGGAGTGGTTCAAAAAGCCACCGTTGTTGCCGCTACCACTTCCCGATTCACTCGAGAAGAAAGAAGGCAATAAGGAGCCGGGGCGATGAAACCGGGATAGTGGGGACCCGGTCGAGCCAACCCCTATTGAAGGTGTGCTACCACCGCCCCAACGGCTGAACAATCAATCGAAACAATGGCCGGGAGCTTGGAGACGAGTGACCCCATTCCAAGTCACTCGGTGGTGCGCCGGTGAGGGGAAACTCCCTCCACCGCAGCAAGGTCGGAGGATCTTTGCGCAGATGACTCCACAACGAATCAAGGAGGCGAAGTAGAGAAAATACAAACACAAGAAGAACAACAAGTTGCCATCAACGAAGCTCGGATAGTTGAGACTGTCTCGGTGAGGTGCCAACCGCTCGTAAGGCTAATGACGCTGATGATGCGTCGAGGCACGAGATGGAACGCCCGGGAGTTAACACTGGGCGATGAAAGTGCAATCCATGGGGTTAAGACTCCAATGGATGCCACTGTAGAAGACCCTAAGCATACCGACATGCCGAAAGGGAGGACAGTGCCTCGCAGCAGAGAGAGAGCTGGAGGTAATGAAGGCCCATGGGAGGTTGAGACTTCCGGGGTAAAGAAGTTGATGTAGAGAACATCCCTCCCGCCATCATCGACCCATCCGAGAAGGAGATAAGCGCACTTCATGATTCCCGTGACAACCCCGATGTCACTTTTCCGGGATCAAGGCGAAGAAGAAGCTCGAGTCATCCCCATGACAAATCCAAAAGACTCATTGCGTGCGGATGTTCCAAGCACGAGCAAGTTCCGATCCCAAGACTACTCGTCAAACTTTTAACTTTGATGATGAGCCACCATGAAATCTCATCATCGTCCGATGACGCTCCGAAAAGGCCGAGGACCGTCATCAAATGGAAAAATCACCGAGACCAACGGTGTTAAGACATGTTTGGTCTACTTCACAATAAAACCCACCAACCAGAGACCACTCCTCGGCTCCTCAAGCTACGCAGATCGATTCCCAAAAGAACTTCACGCGCACCGCTCATCATCGAATGCATCCCGGTTGGCGCGATGAATCTTTTGTAGAATCTTTCCCGTTTTCACCGGAGATACGTAACTCCACGAAGAGTCGAAACGAACAAGCACGCTTATAACAAACCAGCTCATGTTCTTCCATCGACACCATTGTTCCGGTGATTATGATTTTGATGTTGTATGGCCATCACCGCAATGAAGAATCGGTGAAGTTCGAGAAGTGTTCAAGGCACTCTTTGCCGAGGTTGAACGGATGGAGAGGCATCGACCTCTTTGGACATGCGATTGGACAACAGAGATGCCACCCTTACGGTGATTTAAGAGGCATAATTGATTCGGATAAAGGAATGGTGGCAACAAAGAAGAAACAATGCGTGTGGAACAATGTGAGATACTTCAGGACATTGTTCAACAAGTCGCTAAAGTGTGGAGAGTGAAAATGCCGATGCAAAAACGCCGAGAGAACATATTGAGCACATGCATGAAGCTCATAATCGCCGAGATAAAGTTCTGCGTGAGCGAAATACAAATGATCTACGACGTTTGGAAGAACACATGACTAGAAAATTCAGCCTTCTCACGGCCGAGATGAAGCCGATTTCAGCAGAGAGTCCAACGCTACTCGATCCGATTCGTGTCGCTTACAACGCAGCGGACTTGAAGCAAGAACTCGACTATCCGCAGGCTCGACTTCATGCTTGCCAAGATGTTCCCTGGGGTTCCTCTATCCTTTGATGATGCCAAAAAGGGGGAAGAGGAATACCTTAAAGCAAAGAAAATCAAGCCGAAAAGAAAGGAGCAAATTTGAGAGGGGAAAATCACCGAGGAAGTCTTAAAACAAAAGAAAGGGAAGCTTGTTGAGGGGGAAGGATCGACAGATGTGACTTTGATGATTGCACAAACCCCCCAACAAGGTCCTCACGGTGACATTATAAGCAAAGAACTCCCTCGTGACTCGCCACTCCAACACACTGTATCTATGGCCGAGAAGAGAAAAACAATTGAAGCAGGGGATGAAGGAAGTGGAAGGAAGAATGGATGCGAGTCATCTTGAAGAACACTTGAGGCATTCCAAAGAGAGGAGAGACACTTATGCCATTTCGGATGTCGGGACAGAGCCACGATCGATTGACGAATTCAAAACGCTCGAATCAAGGATACTTTGCAAATATGTCTATGGCTCAAGCTTGGGACTTGTATCTGGGAAAAGGGTCTCACATTATGTGAAGAAGGCGACAGCGACGGAGACCACGGCACCATCACTCTGCTGGTCACTCTCCTGGTCACTCACGGAAAGAAGAAGACCCCAAGACAAAGATACGCCCGCAGGAGGTAGAGGAAGAAGCAAAGAGTGGAGGAAGAAGCTTTGGACCAGGCCTCCGCCCAAGAATATTGAATACGTAGATCCGGGAAAGAAAGGAGGGATCTCATTGGGCCGGCTTGACCAAGTGGCAAATTTGAAAGTGGCTAAAACTAACGCCGAGTATGCAAAAAGAATAGAAGAAGAAAACAAGAGACAAACTCGGCTATGGCGGGAGAGACAGGAAAGAATAAGAAAAGATGAAGCCGCTGCCAGGAAGGCATATGAAAAGAAAAAGAAAGCGGTGGACGAGAAGAAGAAGAGAAGAAGAGAAGAAGATCTTTGAACAAGATGAAAGAAGGAGACAAATGAAGGAGATGAAGTGTTCTCCCAACCCTTCGTGTATTTTATTATGTAAATACATACAATGTAAGTCTTCCGTAATAAAGCTATAAATTCTTTATTTTTTTGTGAAGACAATTATATACTCGATACACCTTGTAAACAATTGTGTTAAGTACAAGAATGATATGATCAATAAAAAGATTGATTCTCGCGCATACATTCTATGTCAATACACTATCTGTATGTATCTTTGTTATTTGCATTTTTGTATGGTTTAAGTTTTGGCATCATCAAAAAGGGGGAAATTGTTAGGAATTTTATTGTTTAGATTTTGATGAATGCCATGTAAAACTTAGAATAGAAAGTTGGCACCCCAATTCTTGTTGTAAAATGCATTGTAATGAATAAGCCAAGCCAGCCGAGTTAAGTCGCACCACGCCTAACATGCAAGAAGACACCAAGACTGGAAGGAAGACCTCGTGAAAAATTGAATATGGCAAAGAAGAGTAGACGGAACTCTATGAAGAAGCGGTGAGATGCGGTGAGTGGAGCATCAAGTCAACTCAAGAAAAGCCAAGTCTCAAGTTGATGATGAAGAGTCATCCATGATTGGAAGTCGACTCTAAGTCACCTGGGGGAAAGCAAGGAAATGCAATCAAGTCGAGATAATCGAAAAGAACCGTTGCACATAAATCAAGAGATTTACTTAAACAAGTAATATCTCCATACCACATTTCTTGGAGTGCTCACCCCGAAGCGTGCAAAAGGAATGAACCAATGGGAAGCACTACACCATGTCGAACTCGAAAAAGGTGAAAGAACAATTCATACGAGGAAACGGCAACTCCAAGAATCGCAACAAGACAAGCCAACGATTGCAAGTGACTTTCAAAAATAAGCCTATCTCTTCAACGGGCAAATTTTTGAAAGTTCACTATAAAAGGCCGAGGAGTTTGTTTGAGAAAAAAGGATATACATAGATGACACATATGTGAGATATACAAGCATATTAGAAAAATCGAAATATTCTCAATCCTCAAGCCTACATTACGAAGAACATCAATCCAACACTCACCGTGAAGGAAAGATAACTTCAATCGTTGAAGAGGAAAATCGAAAACAAGGGGTCTACATTCCAGGAAGGATTGTATGAAGGTTCAAGGTTGAGCCAAGTCTTAAGCTTTTGGAGGGCTTCGTGATCAAATCCAAAGAGCTTAAGCAAGTGAGTCAGAGTAGCAAGGCAAACCGCCCCTGTGAAGAAGGCGAGTCGCAGAAGCTGGTGAGTGATCAAGCGTCTCGGCATCGAGTCCCAAAGGATCAAGTCATTTGTGTGATCAAGACTTGTATCCTGGATCGTTACCACTTTGTAAACCGATCATTACTTAGTGGATTCCTCCGGGAGTTGGAGAAGAGAGGAGTAGAAGAATTACCCCATCTTCGAACCTCTATAAAAATTTCATTGTGTCATTTACATTTCAAAGACTTTAATTTTGCAATTTTAATCGCTTATATCTCACGATAAATTTGCTATCCACTTGATAAATTATAAGTACTAAACCAAGCACTAAACTCTTACTTAATCAAACTTAAGGGTGTTAAGTCTTCCATTGAAAAAACAAAACCACAGTAGGAGTTAACTTAGAGCTAACGGTGAGTTACTCCATCAACAAATTTCGATTGAGTTTGTTGAGTGATTAACTCTACTAAGTGACTAAGTCGATTGTCCATCAAGGACACAATCACAGTAGTATCAACTCTGTCAGATTTAAAAGGACTAAATCGAAAATTTGGTAAGGTTTATTCAACCCCCCTTCTAAACCTTACACTTACACCCCTTGGGACCTACATTAAGGTTTTGTTTCATATTGTTTCATTTATTTATATATTTTTTGTGAATTCTTGGATAATTTTAGATTTATTGAATAGATTTTATATGCTTGTTTTTGAACTTATTTTTTATTTTTTTTATTTTGAGTTTTTATTTTTTATTTGATCAATCTTATCAAATAATTTTTAGACTTACTTTGTAGTATTTTGATCATTAAATAATTTTGAAATTATAAATTATGTGAAAATTGGAAAATTTTGTCAAAATAATTTTACTTTAATAATTAGAATTTACCCAAATTATGCTGACAACGAAAATCCGATTTACTAGATATAAAAATTTATAATTTTTTAAATTTATAAATTATAATTCAGTTGTCAAAATAATATTATCTCAATCATTAAAAATTACCCAAAATCTTAGCATTTTTATTGCAAGTTATTGACAGAATTAAATTATTATTTTTTATTACTCGTTTTTTAATAATAATTTAATATTTTCTTGATTTATAAATATGAAATTGGCCGAAAAATTTCATACTGTTATTTATAAGTGACTCTCTTTTTATATATACAAATAGAAGATAGATATTGTACCTTAAGTATTAATTCTATGTTCTTTATTTCCCATAATAGAATTTTCAAAATTTTATCACAAAACATATGAATTAGAAGCAAACATGGCTCGGTGTTCCCGGTTCCGTGTCCTTTTTTTCTTTTTCAACAAGAGAGAGAAAAAGTTGATATTAAAGCACTTGAATTCTCCACAAAATCGTACGGCGAATTATAAAACTATTAACATGGCAACTGGCCCAATAAATTGACGACACGTGGACAGCCACCTAGCCTCCCCTCCACCCCGTCTCCTCTATAAAAGTCTCTTCACACACATTGATCACAGACACACAAACACAAACCCTATACACAGTAAAAAATTGAGAAGAGTCCTTTGAGAATGGCGGGGAAAACGGTCTGCGTAACAGGTGGAGCTGGCTATGTCGCTTCATGGATCATCAAGTTCTTGCTCCAGCGTGGTTACACTGTCAAAGCCTCCGTTCGCTATCCTGGTCAGTCACTTGTTTTGCCCCTTTTCTCGATTTTTCACTCTTTATGTTGTTGTTTTGATTCATTTCGTGATTTGGATGATGTGATATTCGTTTAATATATTTATACATTATTTGTTAAAGTTTCTAGCTGTTCGTCAAGGTTATTCAAAGTTGAGGTGTAAAATTGAAATTTAAGGGTATGTTGCGAAATCATAGTATTAGTATAATAGACAGAAATGTGATGTAAAATTTGATGTTAAAGGTGGTCACTGTTTGTTTTTGTACCTGGATTGTTTTAAGCTTTAACGCCTGATATTTTTCGTGAAAGTGATTTGTTGAAGATCTGGTATATCTGCAGATGACCCAAAGAAGACAAATCACTTACTTGCCCTTGAAGGGGCCAAGGAGAGGCTTCACTTGATGAAAGCTGATCTATTGGAAGAAGGGTCCTTTGATGCACTTGTTGAAGGCTGTGAGGGTGTTTTCCATTCCGCCTCTCCCTTTTACTTTGATTGCAAGGATCCACAGGTTCCTGCACCTCCCTCTTTTCTCAACTTCTATATGTTTTTCCCTTGTGATGGATTTCATCTACTGAGAATGAAAACTGAAGTGAATTAGAATTAAGCTTCTCAGAGAACTGCAGATCAAAATGATGAAAAAAGAAAAAAGACCTATAATATGAAAAAGTGAAGTAAGGTGCTGATGTATAATGACCTGGAAACTGTTTTTGGAGTCAAAGTGATTCCTTAAATCTCGTTTCAGGAATCATTATATTAACTGAGGAAACTTGGAATTGGAGTGGGAAAACTCTAATAGGCTTTTTAATGGGGTAATAACATGGATGTATATGCTTTTAAAATTTGAGATGTGGCCTAAAAGACCAAAGTGATGTTGATTATTCACTTGATAGTTTGTGTAGCTTAAATGTTTTGTGACATAAAATAAGATGCTACAGAAACCTAGTCAGCCCTTTATGGAATCAAAATTAAATCACAATAAGGAGCTCAGATTCTGGAGCATTACATACAACCAAATCAGGAGGAGATACTGGCCCCTCCCAATTTTTCCTCGATCAAGATCATAATTGACAAGTTGCGAGGTCATACACCGTAGCCCCGTGCTTCTGTCACCTGGCTAGTTTATTGGTTGATCAAAGTTCACTAGTTTTTAGAGAATCTGTAAACTCTGCTTCTGTGTTTATACTTACAAATCCTTTACCCTGACTAATCTGGCAACTGCATGTTGTTGTTGACAGTCATGCCAACACATTACATTACATACTCTGTTGTCGGGATTGGTTATCACCTTTGTAGTACTATTAAAATATCTAGTATCTCCATGATACTGACTCGGTTGTTGTACTAGTGTCTGTTTTCCCCGCCTATTCCTTGATAAGAATATTAATCTGGTGACTGGTGATAATATTACTGGACTGAAACCTTACCTAGTCAACTAATTGAATTTTGTCGTCAAAGATTTGGTTTAGTTATCTTATCAACTTTGGCAAGCATTTTTTACTCAATTAAGCTTTCAACTCCTCAGGCAGAACTGATTGATCCTGCACTCAAGGGGACCCTCAATGTGCTTGGGTCTGTTGCAAAGACTCCATCTGTTAAACGAGTTGTTTTGACATCTTCCGAAGCTGCAGTTTGTTTCAATGGCACACCTCTAACACCTGATACCGTAATTGATGAGACTTGGTGGTCTGACCCGGATTATTGCAGAAAAAATCAGGTAGATGTTCAATTATCTATAATTGTTTATGTATATTAAAGGCTGGTCATGTTGATAGGCGCACAGTTTTTAGCATGTTTACAGATTTTGGTTGCTGCTAATTTTTTTTTCTTATTGCGTTGGTCTAGTTTTTATTCTGTACATGCCCTTATTTTCTCTGGGCCAATTTGACCAACCAAAGAGAATAATTGGTGGAAGGGAACATATCTGTGGAAAAGCGAGAATGTCTAATGAGGGTTGCCTGCTTTCAAAAGGCAGATTAGTTAGCTACGTAATAACTGGGTGTTTGTTGGAGCCTTAAGCATAATCTTTGCATAAGCTTTGTTTGGCTAAGAACAAAATTGAAGTAAATGTTCACCTCGCCTAATTCTTGTGGGGAAAGCAATTTGCACATTCATTCTTGAATGACAAAATACAAGTAGAGAATGAGAGAGAAGTTTAGATGCTATTTATACAGGGTAAGTCATAATCATCATATGATGGCGAATTATGGGAAGGGCACTTGTAGCAAGAAATACTTGTGATTGACTGCTGATGTCCACTTCATGAGAAATGTTCATTTTTAAAATTTGTGTTTTGTTTAATCTGCAATAAATGCTACTTTCTTAGTAATATTAATATCTTTATTGTTTCTATCAGCTATGGTATGTGCTATCAAAGACACTAGCTGAAAGTGCTGCCTGGAAGTTTGCAAAAGAGAAAGGTGTCGACTTGGTTTCCATAAACCCAACTTGTATAATTGGTCCACTATTGCAGCCAACACTCAACACAAGTACCGCCAATATCTTGAACTTGATAAATGGTAAGTTCGACCACTTAAATGCTTTATACTTAATGCCTCTCCTTGTGACAGGCACCTTTTCTATCCATCATTCATTCGTATAATATTACAGGTTCATCTTCCTTTTGATGCTAAAAACATGTAATTGAAATGTACAGGTTCAGAAACATTCCCAAATGCCACATATGGATGGGTAGATGTGAAAGATGTTGCAAATGCACACATTTTGGCTTTTGAGAAACCTGAGGCTAATGGAAGATATCTTATGGTGGAGAGGGGTTGTAACTTCTCTGAGATTGTGAAGATTTTGCGTGGACTGTACCCTCACCTTAAACTTCCTGAAAAGTAAGTTATGATTATAATGCAAAATAGTTGTTTTTTCATATGTGCTGCTTGATTTTCAATCTTCATTTACGCACTTGTGATATATAAATAGTTGTGTCATGTTCCAATTTGGTTTGATTTATGTGCATATGAACTTATAGGGTGCTAACTTTTTTATATATTTAATTAGGCCTTCGGACGACAAGCCATTGACGCTTTCATACCAGGCCTCGAGAAAAAGAACTGAAAGTCTCGGTATTAAATTCACTCCTATTGAACAAACCGTGAAGGAAACTGTGGAAAGCTTGAAGGAGAAGGGATTTTTCAAAGGCGATCTGTAAATAACCCTCGTTTTATCGTGAGGGCTACTATGTAAACTGTTGTGTGTTCCCGCTATTAGCCATCTTGTGGCTGGCATCTGTACTTTATGAAGCTTTTATGTTTGTTTGGTTCGTATATGGAACACCTCTATATGAGTAATAAGTTTGTGTACTGCTTTTGCTCGACGGGATATATGAATAATAATAGGTTTGTGTTTTTGCTTTTGAATTGCTGGGGAGTTGAAGTGCTTCATAAAATATTTCATCTTTTAAGATGGCAGTTTCTTATTCTCACTAGAACCTCATCATATAAAATTGGACCAACATGGTTCGAATGTTAAAGATAAAGCTTATGATGCATATTGTTGTCCGCTTGCCTGAAAAACCCTCTGGCGTTAGCATCTAAACGAGAGAGTGAAAAAGCAAGCAGGAATATTTTTCCTAGGAACATCAAAGTGCATTATATCTTACGAATTTGATTTTGATTTGGGAATCTGGGTAGACTATACAACTTAGAAAGAAGAGTAAGTGCATTATATCATAAAATCTATCTATCTATATATATTAATAGGTCTCTCCATAAATAGTATTATAATTTTTTTCTGTTATTTCACAATACTATAAAAAGTAAAAAAAATATTGAATTATTGAAAATCTGTAGTCAAGTTTTAAGGCCTTAATTTGTTTTTTGAAAAGAAGGTCCCTTAATTAAGTTTATATGAAAATTAACTTTCCAAATTTCTATATGTACTACATTAATTATTATTATTATTTTAAAATTTAAAAAATTCGTTTTGTTTCGTTATTTCGTATAATATATCAAATTAACCATCTTTATACGATATTTAGATTGACACCAATATTACAAACACAAAATAATAAAATAACCATAATAATAAAAATATATAATATATTTATTCAAAATTTTATATTGTATTTGATTTTAAAAATTATGTTTTCGGGCTATTCGATATCGATTTATATATTAATGTATTTTGACTATTGGTGAAACTAGTAATTTTTCCCGTGCGTTGCACGTGTATTTTATTATAATATTATCTTATTTTATAATACAAATATCTATTAACATGAATGAGTAATTATCACTTTATTTTTATTATAATTTTCATATAAGGTAAATAAAAATAAAAATTTATCTACAAAGATTGAAAGTTCTATTTTCAATTATAAACTTAAATGTCAAATTCATCTAGTTTCTCTCTTTTTTCTCTCTCTCTCTCTCTCTCTCTCTCTCTCTCTCTCTCTCTCTCTCTCTCTCCCTCTCTCTCTCTCCCTCTCTCTCTTAAGGCTATGGATGGAAAATTTTCTTTTCGCTAGAGAATAGTGAAAAAAATATTCTGATGAGGAGTTTTGGAAAATTTTGAGAGTGTGAATGGATATGTAATGATGAAAGTTGATTTGATTTAAAAATAGTAAAATAATGATTGGATGTGATTGATAGTTAGAAATGTGTGAGTGAGTGAATAGTAAAATTTGTGGGAGAATGTGTAATAATGATTAGTATTTTGTGAAAAAATGTGTAGATGTGATTGATGTAAAAAAATGAGAAAAAGTGAAAGTGAGAGAATAGTATATTTTCTGAAAATTTTCATAAATAATCGCATTTTTTGTCAAAAAAAAAAATTCTCTATGAACGAAAATAAAATTTCGTTCATATCCAATCATGTTTAAATTTTTCTTTTCTCCCCAACAACGATTGTGTGGTCGAATTTTCAAAATGTTACAGTACTATTCACTCATTCTCACTTTCCAATTATCAATCACCACAAATTATTATTTTAATATAAAAACATCACTATCAACTATAACCATTACACAATCATATCTCAAAATATACTATTCACTCTATCTCAAATCCAATTTACTAAAAAATTGCCACATCAACTATCATCATCACATTTTCTTTTTATAATCTATCACACTAGTTCTCAAAATATATCTTGATTTTTTCAAACAAATACTTCATACTATTCGCTTTAAAAATAGAAATGAGTTGAATGAAAAGCCAACCATCTAGGTTGCGATTGGATGTGAGTGAAAGTTGAAGAATTTTCCTAGGTGGACAAAATGTATTGGATTATGCGATTGGATATGGAAATGGGCCAAATTTTTCCTTGGCCTTTACTGTTTACTCTCACTAGACGTGCACTATTGAGGGCACTGTTTGTTTCCTCTCGACAAGAAAAAGTCGCCACAATCTGCACCCAACAGTTCAAAGTAATAATGGCCCGGTTTATTGCTCTCAACGGTTCTTCTACCTCCTTCCACTCCCACCAAATAAAAAAATATGTACTCGTGCCCCTAAGCAAGCTTCTGTAGCTGATTTGAGCCATTTCAGACCTAGACCCCTACATTTAAAGTAATGCCCCCTTCATCTAGTTCCCAATGCAGCTTGTTCCGCATAAAGAGTCTTCAACCCGGAAGGTAGTGTGCAGAGAGACGGCGACGGTGAAGTGTGAAAGCTCCGCGTTACCGTAGCGTAAACCCTTATCCGACTAAAGTAACCAAGG
Organism: Rehmannia glutinosa; assembly: GCA_016081115.2. Classification (NCBI taxonomy): domain Eukaryota; kingdom Viridiplantae; phylum Streptophyta; class Magnoliopsida; order Lamiales; family Orobanchaceae; genus Rehmannia; species Rehmannia glutinosa. Next base: position 92,290 of record JABTTQ020003137.1, read on the forward strand.
TACGTTCTGAACACCTTCACATTCCCTTCTTCTGTAATGAAACTGATATTGCAGTTTACAAGTTGAGATTACTGATGAACATTATGGAAAAACCCATTCCTACTGAAATCACATAGCCTCGTGTTGTCGTTCTTTGTTGGATGATTCAACCGCCCTCCAATTTAGTTTTTTTTTTTCAGTTTGATGTTGCTCATGATGTAAATTATAACCCGTAAATTTGAAAAGGTTGTTGAGGCCTTCGATTTAGTTTTTGATTTGTGTCGTGACATGCTTGAAATGGGTTTGTGTTTCTGAATGGCTAAAACTATGTATGTATAGCCTTTTAGGTATGTTATTCACCTGATTAAATTAATCCCCTACCGTAATTTCGAAAATCATTCTCTTGGCCGAACACTATTAATATGGCACCTAAATATATTATTAGATGGGTAGTAGTTCCCAGCAAACATTTTCTATGAACAATGACGACGCCCAGTGGCCTTTCGAGAATGAACGGACCTTCATTACGTTGATGTATGAGGAGGTCCTTTTAGGAAATCAGGTGGGTTTTAAGTTTACAAATGCTCAATGGATTGCCCTGATGACTAAGTTAAGCCAGTCTTGTCCGGGTTACTCGTACACGATGAAACAACTACAGGGTAAGGCCGACCGACTGAAACAACGGTGGAAGAAGTACCATAGGATTCTGACACATGCCACCGGATTTGGTTGGGATGAGCAGCACGGCTTGATTGTGGGGTCGGAAGAGAGTTGGGCACATTGGCTAGTAGTAAGTTGTACTGTCATACATGGTTTCCTTCTTTTGTGGAATTGAGACTAGTACGATCATGAAGTTACTTCCCTATATAAATTTTTTTTTGGGAACATTTCGTTGATGTTGTTTCATTAATTTAGGACAATCCAGAAGATGCATATTTGCGTAGGAAATGGTTGCCGTTTTACAATGAGCTGACCACCATATTTGCGCCCACCACACCTGAGGTAGGTTTGCCCGTGCCTCTACGAAGAGAGTTGGTTCCCCTTAGAAAGGATCGCCGCAGATGACGCGTCGGGGTGTTGGAAATGGTTCGGACTATCTTGGTGATGATGATATTGATCCTTCGCAACAAGGCGCCAAGATATCGCACACCCCTCCCGCTCGCGTTTAGGACCTCGACCACGGAGCTCATTGTAACAAGCGCCAAAAGCATCGAACAGCTTTGTTGTCACCGCCATGAACTCATTCACTAGATCCAATGAAGCTCTACATTTGCAAGGAGTTCGGAAGGTGGAACTGCTATTGACAAATGCCTTGATATACTTCTCGACATGCCCGATATGACATGATTTAGTTGTACCGCATATATGCAAAGAAGGTTGCTACTGACGCTGTCAATCGTCGCATTTTCATAGCCATGGATCCCTCACGCAGACGGGCGTATCTGGAGAGTTTAAAGGAGTAGGCGGTGAATGTGTGGTCGTGCGTAAAGAGACTGTTAGCTGCGAGATGTGTTGATGCAGCTCTTTGTTTCTACTGAATGTTTGTTGGTTTTTTAGAGAGTTTGTGTTGGTCAGCTTTAGATCTTTCACGGGGTGTCGAACAATATGCATATTTGTTGTGTAATTTATGTAGTATGTTTGATCTGTTAATAATTCCCTTTTTAACGTGTTGCTTTGGTTTGTTTTAGCTTTTGTTGGTTGTGAGTACTATGGTACTCTGTATGGATATTATGAAACCACTCTTGAATACTAATTACTACTTGCCAAATAAAAGGTCACTTTAACGATATAGGTATGTCTTTCACATTTCCGTCTGTACCATTAATCGATTGTAATTGAAGGCAGTGTCCATTAAATTATAAGTTAGCTTATTACGATCATGTTTACTATTTAACTGCCTCCCCATTGCACATGGACAGTGTAGGAATAACAATGAGTGACAACATTGAAGACTTTGAGGACATTGTCGAAGATGTGGTTGAGGATGTGACGGAGGATTATTTTGATGATTGCAACATGTTATTGCCCGATCCGGCCATCTCACCACAACAGACATTACATCAACAGTTCGAGAGTTTTCTACACCTTTATAACATTGCCCCCGGTCATTTTCGAATATGCTTAAGACACCATTCCGAGACTCCCGATACAAAGGAGCTGATTGGCTAAATGAATTGTTCTTGGGACACGAACAACGATTTTACGACGCCCTACGCATGGATAAACCTATGTTTATGTTGTTATGCCAGAAGATTATTGAAACAGGGGCTTACTCACAACATCAACGTACGAAAGTGTCAATCGAAGAAAGTCTCGGTATTTTTCTGCACACTATCGGGATGCATGAACGACATCAAAATTCCGCCGAACAATTTCAACGGTCACCGGAAACTATTAGTAGACATGTTCACATTGTGGTTGAGGCCTTGTGCAGAATGGCACCAGACTACATTCGTCCCCGATTCAATAAAAAGTCGGACTTTATTCAAAACAATGCCCAACTATTCCCCTACTTCAAGGCAAGTATCGTTTCATGTTGAATCTGTGATTGCACATTGGTACACACAATTTGTTCATCTGGAGAGTGTTTCTATTTTTTTCTGGCGTACAGGACTGTGTCGGTGCAATAGACGGAACAATCATTCCTGCTTGGGTACCATATCGAAAACATGGCACATATCGGAGTCGGAAAGGAACACTTGCGCAAAACGTAATGGCGGCTTGTGACTTCAATCTGAACTTCACGTTTGTGTTGGCGGGATGGGAAGGTAGTGCCAATGATTCTCGGGTCTTTGCTGAAGCGTTATCGAATCCCAAATATGATTTTCCTTGGCCCCCACAGGGTAAGTCATGTACTGGTGTAATACTGTCTGTACACTATCCAAGAAACTACCACACATTGTATCTCGCTAATCAAACACTTGTAAATGCTCCAGGTAAATACTACGTAGTCGACTCGGGGTATGCCAACTTTCCTGGTTTCCTTAGTCCGTATCGTGGTGGGAGGTACCATTTGCATGAATGGGTCGGGTCCAACAGTAACCCTTCAACGATGAAAGAATTCATAGAACGGTGTTTTGGGTTGCTGAAAAAAAGATTCACAATTATTAAGGGATTAATGCCTAATTACAAGCTCCCAATGCAAGCGGATATTGTCATAGCTTGTTGTGTCATACACAACTTTGTTCGTAAACATTGTATGGCTGATGACATTTTTCAATCTGTTGCCGACCCAGACTACATACCTCATTCTGAAGAAGAAGGCACATCCACTCAACCCATACGAAGCAAATGAATAACACAAATGACGGTATATGGGAACAAAGCTGCCTAAGGGATTCCATAGCGGCTTCATTGTGTGGGGGTAGTCATGGGCCACGTTCGTAGCATTCATGCATCGTTTCTTGCTTTTTCTGGACAAGTATTTTGAGGTTTAGTAAATTGTATTGTTTATTTTGTTCCGCTTCAGAGTTGGTGTGGTAGTTACTAAACCTATACTTGTATGCACCTCTGTTGTATTGTTGTTTATTTACAACCATATTAGTAATCCATCTTTATGACATTTCCACAATATGGATCGTTGCATATGTTTTCTACAATTACGAAGCTATGCCTTTTTTTTGGTATTACTGATGTATCCTACAATATGAAATCAAGCCAAAAATGTTGTAGGCCAGACAAAGGTAATAAAAATACATTGTAGTGACCTAATTTGGATGACTCACATGGTCAAACCAAAATCCCAGCACTTGTACACCTCATATGAGGATACAGTTAAAAAAAATCCAAGATTACCATACTGTTGGTTAGGTACGACGTGGCCATTTCTTAGTTTCACTATAAAGTTGGGCATGGAGCCCACCAACAATGGGTTTATAATATCTTTTGTGTCATACCCCATTACATTTTGGAATCCTAAAATGGACACATACCAACCACCAAGCTGTGAATGTGGCAATGGCTTGATGACGCTGCGCATGGCAAAGACATCCGCCAGTTATGGCCGTTTGTTTTATACGTGTCTGTTGGGGCAACATCCGCGAGCTTTATATGGCAGATGTCCGCTCGAAAAATGGCACTCTCGGGTTAAGAAAATCGATCACAAATCGCCCAATCCTCGGTGGTACCGCCACCACTTGTTCGCCGATCCGTACACCCATCATTTCCTTACTCCCAGGCATCCGTGGCTCGAGGTGCGCGCAACCTGGCACGAATACCCCAGCATTAGGGGTGAGGATTCATTGGTTGTATGCGGGTTGTGTGTCTGTTAATGTTGGTGATAGCAATTTTGATTCTCCTAATGGCCGTGCTCCTCAAGATTATAATGTCCTAAGGAGATGCAGTTGATGGTAATGTCCTATGTCATACGAATAAGGGGTTCTCTGTTGGTTTAGGATGTTAATTTTGGTCAGATGTTGAAGATGTTCCCAAAATATGTTTTTTCGATCGTATTATTTAGGTATTATTTATGTAATGTTTTGTGTCGTCAACTTTATTCTTGAGTAATTAAAATTTAATAATTGTCTATACTGCTCCTCTCGTATGTGTTTCCTTTTTTTATTCAGAAAGTAATGGTGGCACTTGTGTAATGTAAATCGTGTTGTACTAATCGGTTCAGTCCATATTTGGATGTGTTCATAGTTACAAATTTGTACCCATAATAAATGGAACAACACATCCAAACCGATCAACTTTGGATTGTATAAAGGGGTGAACATAAATATTGTCTGCAAAAGCTGGTAATGATGTGACGTTGAGTTGATATTTTCCTACCATTTAAATGTATATCTTGGTTCAATTATCGAGGTATGCTATATGTACACCCAACATTATATTAGTGTGAAGATGCTGGCGTAAATGAAGTAAGCAACCTTTTTCTACTAGTACACATATGATATATTGGGAATGGTACAAAATAGCCACTTACACAATGTAAGGAGGAAATATACCATCTGGTACGGGGACGGGCCATCCCCGTTCCGGGAACAAGGTCCTCGCAGGGATTCGGGAGCCCGTTTTGACTTCTTTAATAAAAAAAATATTTTTATACTTAAAATAGTTAATAATTAAAATGGATAAAATATAGTGATTCACTAGCTACTCTTATAATAACGCCACAATGTAAAATACTTTCACAAATTGAGTTAAATACAACAATATTCGAAATATGATGAAGTCTTGTTATTTTAAAATTTAAAAATTTATTTTCATATAAAACACATAATTTTTACAGTTTAATTTTACAATTTAATAAAATAAAAAAATTATTAATTAATATTAATAATATATATGCATACATATATATATATATATATATATATATAAATCGGTGAACGGGGTCGGGGAATCCCCATCCCGACTCCCATCCCCGAATTAACCGGGTTCAATTTTTTTAAGCAATATTTTCTTTTTTTTTATTACAAAAAGTGATATTTGGTAAATTTACGTAAAACTTTTCCTTATATTCGATTTTTACATATATTTCACTATTATAAATTATTATATTTTTTTATTTTAATTTGTTTATTTTTAATATTCGCATTTGTATTTATCTTTTACAGTTGTACATATATATGTGTGTACATATATGGGTCAACTGGTTTTTTAGAACGGTCTAACCGGTTGAACCAGTGTCCCAATGACCCAGTTATTAATCCGGTTCGATGTCCGGTCCGGGTTCAACAATATTGGTTAGAACTGAATGGTAGTTGAATTATTGACCGGAGTCCATCACCTTTACTGAATTTATATTGTGTAGTTGAAAGTCAAATCAGATTGTAAATGCAATGTTTAAGTCAACATCACCTTAAATATAGTGATAATTGTTCCCACCACCTCGCACATAACTCTAAATCCACTTGGCCTTGTATGCGGATATTAAAGGAAAGTGGCAAGCTCATTTTATCATCATGCAAAGTCTAGATATAGTAGTTTTGTAAAGACAGGCGAAGACTCGTGTAATGTAAAACTCCTTTTTTGAAAGCTTTCGTCTAACTGTGTGGTTTATTCCTACATTTCAAATAGGCATTTTTACTAACACTGTTTACACTTTTCGTATGTTATTTTCCAGTTTTCTGCTCGACACGGCGAACCAGGACTCCATCCGTAATAGGCTCACGCACGTACGGTACATTCTGCAGGGATACGATGAACGTTGGGACGAGAAAACAGAGAAGAAATTATGTTCGATCCTACGTCATTACGTAATAACGACACGTATGACGGACGAGGTGAACTTCGAAATTTCACTCCCAGACATTACCAGGGATCTAAATGATGAGATGAAAATAAATTACACATTTAGCCAGGTACGGAAGCAGTTTTACGTATTGAAGGATCGCTACAACACTTTCAAATATTTGTTGGAGCAGGAAAATGTGCAGTACGATCCGATGACTAATCTTATTAACGTGCCAGCTGTTGTACAAACAACGGCTATGGAGGTACGAAGGAATATTTTACGTAAATATTTTGAAGCTTCTTGGTTTAACATTCACCAACATTTTTACATGAATATAATAGTAAACGTTGTCATTACTAAATCGACGTATGCAACGATGGCCACTAGCAACAATATATTTTTACACGGGCGAGGCTTATTGGAACTTACTTAGCGGTGTTTTCTCTGAAATGGAACGTGTGGATGGTATAATAGGCGAGTACGAGTTGAAGGCAGAAGTGGACGAACTACTTAAATGTAGGTAACAAAGGGAGGTCATAACTATATCCGACTCCCAGGATTCAGCGGCGAGTAAGAACCAAAAAGCCTCATTTCATACTTCGGACTTCATTGACTTATCTGAATACAGACAACCGTCTTCAGCCGTGAAATCCTCACAGGCTTCGAACATTCCAACACCAGTTCGTCTTGGTAGGTTTAACTGTGATGGATTGCACAATGTACCTGTGGGGGATGCGGGAGAGGGAAATAGTATTTACGAAGATGGTTACTCCCGGTTTGTTGACAACGATTCCTACGGCGAGTGGGTTCACAGAATGGAGTACAATCAGCCCGCATCAACATCCAACTCTGTTAAGAGCACTGCGGCATCCAAACCGGGTGACAAACTGGTCTAGGCTTGTATTTTGTAATTTGGAAACAAAGACAGTGGTGGTACTTGTTTGTATTTAGAATTGGCTAATTTTGACGTCTGCATCCAAGTTTTTTGCCAATCATACCTCTCGGATTGTTGTAGGTGGTGTATGAATTATTATTTGCATGTCAAACAACTTCATGCACTAGGGTTATGCATGTAGTGGTGTTTTGTTTATGTTTTCAATGTGCACGTAGTAATCGTTGTTTTTGTCTTATTCCATTGTGGTCATATTACTAACTTTGTGCCTATCTAAATGTGGAGTGATGTAATAATTAATTTTAATTAGATTTATGTCACATTAAAAGTTAAACAACGCAAAATGTGAATAGTACTAAATAGTAAAAATATTAAATTGTAAGTTCATAAGTAATAATGTTTCCTCAAATACAACATTTAAAAACCATATAATTCTTCCAAGTACAGAAGTATCCTTATTGGACAAGTGTACAAACTTTTGTACCCTTAACATATAAACATATGTATATTCTGATAAACGTTTAAGAAGATCGAAATAAATTAGCTTACTAAATGACAAGCAGTTTGATCGTTATCATTGGTGGTTAATAATTTTATTATTATATTTATTATGAGTTGGTGTGGCAAATCGGGCGGGACAGGCCGTTATTGGACCGACCCGATGAGAGCAACACCCGATAAGCACTAACACGAACACGACCCAATAAGCTTAACGGGACGATAATGTTAACCTAAGCACGACACGATAACAACCCGTATAGCACAAACACGACATGTTAAGCTCGATAAGCAAATTTATTTTTATTGTTTATAAAATTATTAATAATTGTTTGCAAATTATTTTTTATTTTTCTGTTAATTAAAATTAAACTTTGCCAAATTCGTGCAAAATTTCGAGCATTTGGCTCGTTAAACCATCTACTAATATAATAAAAATATAATATTATTGGCACCCCTAATTATGTGTCACCTGTTAAGAAATTCCTGGATCCGTCCCTGATTACAAGGAAGTTGCCTGAATTGGGAGCAACAAAATCTGTATGCGGTGATCACTATATGGACGATCCAATATATTACACTGGACTCCCAGTGTAAGTCACAGTTTCATTTTATTAAAAATGGTTGCATCCCTTCGGTCTCCTATGCCATCATTGCTCATTAGTAAACTGTGCCACAAGAAAACTTGAATGATCACTCCCATAATCCCATTGGCTTCTCCAAAAGGTACGTGCAGCCTTTTCAGATTCAATATTAATCTGGTTCAATTTGATTTTGAAGGGTTTTTTCATTTTATATATAAGACTTATTATAATTAACGTTTCGTATCCTGCACAAGGTCTATATAACCATCTGTCCACTTAAAAAACACCACCTTCCACAGATTTATATTTCTTTTATTGCGTATTTGTGCTTTACTAGTAACAAAATGCCCCAAACCAAACCCACATGTCTAGCAGATCTCGACAGAGACGCATTTAATGGACGCAACGATGACGAAGTGAGGTCGCTCACGATTTCTATTGAATGCGAAGAAGAACTACAACTACTCGCAAGTTGATGTTGCATAGTTCGTTATGTGGGTTGCCGCGAGAAACCTATCGGAAGAGTTGCATCAAGAACTAACCATTGCGGAAGTGACTCGTAAAGTTAACCAACTCCGGCATGCTTTCTGGGATTTCCACCATTTCAAGAAGATACCTGGGGTTTTCTATTTGGAGAAGGAGAACGTTGTTCATGTTTCTCCCAATACTGGCTCGCACTGGACTTTAAGGTGGTATATGTTCAACTTACATATTTATTTTTTAACAATTCCAAATTAAATAAAAATGGTCCTCTGTTTGTTTTGACCAAATACAGCAGACAAAAGGGGTCCTTTGTTCCGATGTTTCGAATGTTTTTTTTAATTTTACCTTTCACACGTCTGCACAATCCCCAACCGGGTCCCATTTATCTGGTTAATACATAACTTTTGTTGGCCTCACTTTTTTTTTAGGAGACTCCTCAACAAACAAAGTTCCGTACCTGTAGGTGCAAGAACTTTTGGCTGCTTGAGGAAGTGTTCTTCTACAACAACTTTGCACTGATTGATGATCCTCCGGAGAACGACGAGGCGGCAGAGGGTTCAAACCAGTTGGTCCCGGTTGAGGAGGCGGATACCCAAGTGGCCCAGGTTCAGGAGGTGGCAATCTAACAGGAGCGGGTGGAAGAAGCGGTGGCATACGAGGTTGGTCCAGAAATCGGGGAGGTGGACGTATTGAAAATGCAACGGACGACGAAGAGGAGATACAGCCGGAGGTGATTGACTCTGTTTGGGACGAGTCAGACGGCTGAATGGGGTCCTGGATGTGCTGCCGGAAGGTTGGGGTGGTAGGTGGGTTGGTGGTTTTTATTTTATGTGTGAATGAAGGTTTTGTGTTAGCCATGTAATGGCTTTTTTAAGTTTTTATTACACAATGTATTTGGGGCTTTTACAAATACAGTGTGTTTTGGGATGTGATGTTAAGACCGAAGGGAAGTTCAAAGTAAATGAAATCCGAATGTTATTATTAGTTGTTACATGTTTGATGTGCTGCTGTTAAATTTGAACAAATCTCCCAGAATTAACAACTGTTCACTGTGCATGCAACCATCATCGACATATATTCCCTCAAAAAAAAAATTAAAAAATTAATCTAAATATAACACAGTAGTACAACATAATTTTACAGTTGTATATAGATTTTCAATTATGATAATTACACGGCATAGTTGTGTTTAAATTCTAGTTACTGCTTGATTTTTTTCAGAGGTAATGCACAAGGCTAGAATAAGTCCATCTCGGTCAACTTAACAGGTCAACTGTTTTTTGTGTCCTTTGTTCAGGAAATGATAAAGCAATGCCTCTAATAATCCATATACCAATATGTGTTCTTTTTAAAAATTCCATTCTAACTTTGGGGATATGACAAGAAATCGGCACAGGCACCCTGGGTATTAAATTGGAAACCTTGATACTGATGAATATGGAAACACAAATTCATTCACACACCCAACTGTTGCTAATATGGAAATACAGAAACCGAGTGTGGCAGCTTTTATGAGTTGTCATACCAAAACTTTTGTGGTAAATGGATGCCTGTTACTTTACCTTAGCAAGCCATGGTGAATATTAAAACACCCCCAATCAGGAATTCCAATAAATTTTATACCAAACCCCCATCCATACATAAAATTAAGCTTGAATACCCACCGCTTCCCAATATATTGAGAAAAAAAAAAAATGGCATTTCCGTTACTCATTTTGGGGCTACCGACCAACATATTCGCCAGTGGAATGACCACGAACTCAGTCATTTACTACAATATTTATGTGAGGCGAGAAATGATGGCGATACGTCGAACACAACGTTCATCGCTGAAGTATGTCACGGGGCTGCGGAATGGTTGAGCGAGTTTTGGTCAACCAAGATATCATATGCCATGGTCACCTCACGATAAGTTTCATGAGAAACCAATTTTGGGCTTTCCAAAGCTTCAAAAATATGCCTGGTGTCAAATACGACCAAGAAAATAACGTGGTTTTAGTGGGTGGTCAATACTGGGATTGCATATTACGGGTCAGAAAAAAGATTAATCCCAAATTATATCTGTCCGATTTTCACCGCTAACATTTTATGTACATCTGTCATTGTCAAGTGTGGCATTTTATTTCACATCACTAGTAATATTGTACGGACCATAATGCGTTAAGTTTTTTCGCAGGAGACCACGGAACAACAGACATTTCGCATTAATGGTCTCAAAAACTATGAACTTTTGGAGACACTATTTGTATCGCATTCATTTGGAAATATTGCGGGTGTGGAGGACGAGGGATGCGGAACTGCCGGAGTGCAGTTGAAGTTATCGAAGACAAATAAATTGACAGGATCAGTTCAACTTGAAGTGCCCAATGGGTGGATGGTAGTAATTGTTGTATGTGTATTATGTACAAGGAAAGCATTTGTGGGACTACAAGGTTTCGATTATGTTTTTATTTTCTTAGCACAACCGTATGGTTCTACTACACGCATGTACTTGTAATTAGGATTGGCTAATTTTGACGTCTCATTCCATCTTTTTTGCCAATCCTCACTGTCCAATTGTTGTAGGTGGTGTATGAATTAAGATGGTTGTAATTTAAGTTTACTTCACATTTCCTTCAAATTTTTTATTCATATATGTTCATAAGGTGTTGTATGTAACAATAATTTTAAAAAAATGTCTAATTGTGACGTGTATCAAAGACACAAAACAATTCAACCATTTCGAGATCAAAATTAATTTAACAATAATTTAAGTTTTACATAAATATGTATATATATGTCTTGTTAAAATAAAATATATATATCTTGGTTTTATGGAACAAATTAATAAATGAATTGGAACACACCATTATGTCATAATCCACATGGGAATCAGCAATACACATTTTCCAATTATTAAATAATAACCATCACATCCTACAAACCAAAAATTTTCATATCCATTCACAACTTTCCGTAGCAAAAAAATATCACATCAACTGTCATCATTACATATCATTCACACTCTCAAAATTTTCCATAACTTTCTTCAGAATTTTTTTTTCACTATTAGCTAGCGAAAAGAAAATTTTCAAAATGAAAGCATATCCAATCGCACCCCTACACCCCCTCTCTCTCTCACACACACACATTCAACCTCTCTATAAACAATTATATATATATATATATATGTATATATTTATAAACATGTATTTTCACATTAAATTTGTATTGTTGAAAAAAATGAATACTTCACATTGTAAATCAAATACTTTCTTAACAGGAATATGATATAAATTTATCATGTTTTCATAAAAAAAATCTGTATGAAGAAGTATAATTTACAAATTGTCAAATGAAGTTTAAGTGCCAAAAGTGTTTTCGTTGAACTAAGACCATTCTACAATCAAATGTTGTAAATATCTTATATCGATATTTTAACTTGGAAGTTAAATTCATTAATATTATAAATAGGTTTATCTACAATATATTGTGGCAAGTATCACATCCAAATATTTGCTATAATTAATTCCCATAATTATTGTGAGTTCAACCGATAAATTAAAATTATCTCTTAATTGGACAACTGGTAGACAATATACCTTCTTACACAAATTTTTCATACGACTCATTCAAAAATATGCTATTACCGTACATAGATTGTTAATCCTTCTATAAATAGATTCTTAATTAATTTAATGATATAATTAAAAAAGCTCAAATTATAAATTAAATGAAATAATGAATAAATATATTACTATATTACATATATTCTCCTAGGTATAGTTAGATATATTAATATAGATATATATGCCTTATTTATATATACATTATCAATGTTTCTATAATTTTAAACTAAATAAGATTATATCATATGCTAATTTTTTCTATAATTAATTCCACATTTTTTGTTAATCAAACTTCATTGAAAAGGAATTATAGTGTGATAAAAACAAAAATGTCGCACTCTTATAATTCAAGATTTTTCTTGAGAATTTTTTTTTCATTGATTTATAAACATATTATATCAAAAATATATTATAGTAAGTATTACATTCTAATTTTTCTATAATTAATTCCCTAGTTATAGTAAATTCGGTCCAGATATAGAAATCATATCTTATTTGGAAAATAATAAAAATAATTTCTTTCATAAATCTACATACCTGGCTTATTCAAAAACATGTCATGCATGTAACGTACACACCTTGTTAATTTTCTATAAATAGTTTCTAAATTTAATGATATAAATTAATCAACTCGTTATACATTTATTTACAAATGAATTAATAAATAAATAGAATAATATTTATATTATTTATAGTTAGACAAATCAATATATATGTAACATATAGATACCTTGTATATTTTTCTAATGTTTTTTAATTAAAATATGATTACATCATATGCTAATTTTTTCTATAATTAATTCATTAATTCTTTTCAATTAGACTTCATTGCAAAAGAATTCTAATGTGATTAAAACAAATGTAGTAAATTCCATGATTTAAGATCTTTGGAAAGTTTATTTTCATTGATTAATTTACAAACAAATTGTATCCAAAAAATGTTGGAATTTGGTGTATAAAATGGGTGTGGATCCGATTTTGACCAAATAATTAAGTGGATTCCATTAGTAAAAAATAGAATTAAATTATTTGTAAAAATTCTACTAAGAGAGTAGATGAGAATAACATTTGGAATTTCTCAAAACCAATTCCGGGTGAATGAGAAAATTAATGCTAGAAGTTAGCCACTTAATACATGTAAATGGTATGGAAAATGGAAAATGAGGGGAAGGAGAAATGCTCCATCCCACATAGGATAAAGAGACAAAGTTTGCACACTATATTTATCCCAAGTTGGACTTATGGGTTTGGGCCCTTGGGGGCACCCAAGTTTTTAAAGGGATGAGGACCTACATGCTTATGGGTTTTGTTCAAAGCACGCGCGCGCGCCGCCGGCTCGGCCCGAGTCGAGGGCCGTGGGCCTGGGCTTGGGCTTCAAGGCCCTTATTTCGAGCACTGGCTGAGGCACGACCCGTGCGTCGGGTCTTGCATCACGCCATAGCTTTGCCATTTTGGTTCGCATCCACGCACGGGCAGGTGCACGGGCCGTGCGCCAGGTCGTGCGTCGATGCGAAGTGCAAAACAGATGCGTTTGTTCATTCAAAATCTGTCTTTTCGAGTCAAAAGACGTGATCTTTCCATACAAGGCACCTGATGCCTATATAATTCGACCCCTGCAGATTGAAAAAACACACGAAATCATCTGATAATTAACCGGTCATATTGCATTCGAGCATATTGACATATTCCCACCTTCATAGCTTGAAAGTCTAAACACTCCTTGTTCATCGTGTTTCGGGTTTGCAAGTGTTGTAAACTCGAAAATGAAATAGTCATTGTATCTTAGGAACGTACGTCGGAACCGTTAGCACTTGTATACGAGGCGTATTCGACTTGCGGAGACTGAATTTAATTCAGGCCTCGACTTAGCCATACACTTCAAACACTTAGCCATTTTCTTTCGAAACAGAAACCATACACTTTTTACTAACAAAAAATACGTATTATGGTAAGAATCACATTTATAATATTTTTATCTATAATTAATTCCGTAATTATTGTGAAAATCTCAAAATCTTAATTATCTCTTAATTGGACAACTAATAGACAATATTTTCTTTCACATATCTCCCTATTTGACTCATTCAGAAACTTGAAGAGCGCATGGCCGAAGAGGAGGATGAGAAACCTGAAGAGAGCACGACCCGTGTGTTTGAGCACGGGCCACTCGTGTGTGGGGTCGAAGCAAAGGAAGCAATACCTGAAGAGCGCACGACCCATGCACCTGAGCACGGGCAACCCGTGCGTCAACCCAAAGAACCCATTTCGAACCCAGAACTCAAACCCTTGCCCGAGCATCTCAAATACGCATTCCTTGGAGCAAATAACACGAATCTGGTAATCGTATAATCCCTTTTAACTTCAATTCAACTTGATAAATTGCTTAGGGTGTTGAGAAAACATAAGTCTGCGATAGGTTGGTCAATTTCTGATTTAAAAGGCATAAGTCCATCGATTGTAATACATAAAATTAGAATGGAAGATGTCTATAAACCTTCAGTGCGTAATCAAAGAAGATTGAACCTTATAATGGAAGAGGTCGTTAGAAAAGAGGTTTTAAAATGGTTAGATGCTAGAATCATATATGATATTTCTGATAGTTCTTGGGTAAGTCCGGTACAAGTGGTACCAAAGAAAGGGGGAATGACTCTAGTTAGAAACGAAAGTGATGAGCTTATTGCAACTAGGATAGTTACTAGATGGCGTATTTGCATTGACTATAGGAAATTGAACGATGGCACTCGTAAAGATCACTTTCCTCTTCCTTTTATTGATATGATGTTAGATCGTTTGGCGGGATATGATTATTATTATTTTCTCGATGGTTATTCCGGGTACAACCAGATCATGATTGCCCCGGAAGACCAAGAGAATACAACATTTACATGCCCCTATGGTGCGTTTGCATTTCACAGAATGCCATTTGGACTATGTAATGCACCCACGACTTTTCAGCGATGCATGATGACTATATTTCATGATTTTATTGAGAAAATAATGGAGGTATTCATGGATGACTTTTCTGTTTTTGGAGATTCCTTTGATCATTGCTTGGATAATCTTTCTCTAGTGTTGCAGAGATGCGAGGAAACTAACCTGGTTTTGAATTGGGAGAAGTGCCATTTTATGGTACGAGATGGCATTGTATTAGGCCACCGAGTTTCCTCTGCTGGTTTAGAAGTGGACAGAGCAAAGATTGTTGCAATCGAGAAACTCCCATCTCCAACAAACAAGAAGGCCATTAGAAGCTTTTTGGGGCACGTCGGATTCTACAAAAGGTTCATTCGTGACTTTTCTAAAATCACTAAACCTTTGAGTCAGTTATTACAAAAAGATACTACTTTCAATTTTTCTGATGATTGTTTGCAGGCATTTGAGATTCTGAAGAAGGCTTTGGTGACATCACCAAATCTTGTAGTTCCGGATTGGAGTCAGCCCTTCGAGCTGATGTGCGATCCCAAATGGGTTTGTTCCGGGGTCGAAAAGGGACAAGTTGTTCGTGAGCCATCTACTATGCGAAAGCGAGTAACTTTAGACAATGCCCAACAAAACTATACCACCACGGAGAAGGAAATGCCGAAATTGTTTTTTGCGTTCGATAAGTTCCGATCTTACTTGATTAGAACTAAGACGATAGTCCACACAGACCATGCGGTGATCAAATACCTATTCGATAAGAAGGATGTCAAATCGAGACTGATTCGGTGGTTTCTTTTATTGCAGGAGTTTGATGTGGAAATCCGAGATATGAAAGGTTGTGAGAATGTGGTAGCAGACCACTTGTCCAGGTTGGAGTACAAGAAGGATGAGAAAGAGGGCACCTATGTAATCAATGAGGAGTTCCCCGATGAGCAGCTCCTAATGTTAGAGGCTAAATTCCCATGGTATGCTGATTTTGTGAATTACTTGGTGGCGGGAGTCATGCCTCCGGATTTGTCTTCCTATCAAAAGAAGAAGTTTCTCCATGATGTCAAATTCTACATGTGGGATGACCCCTTGCTCTCTAAGAGGTGCGCAGACACTATCATCGACGATGTGTGCCTCAAGAAGAGTGGGAGGGAATTCTACAACAGTGCCATTCTTCACCTTCCGGGGGATACTTTGGCCTGACACGCACTGTGGCAAAGGTATTGTAGAGTGGTTTATACTGGCCTACTTTGTCTAATGATTGCTATTTATATGTGCAGCAGTGTGATAGATGCCGGCGGATGGGGAACATCTCGAGACGATATGAGATGCCTATGACCAATGTGATGGAAGTCGAGCTCTTTGATGTGTGGGGGATTGACTTTATGGGTCCTTTTCCATCTTCTTCGGGTTATCAGTACATTCTACTTGCAGTGGAGTACGTATCTCGATGGGTTGAGGCAATTCTGGCACAAACAAATGATGCGCGAGTAGTGCTCAAATTCCTAAAGAAAAATATATTCACTTAGTTTGGAACCCCGAGAGATTTGATTAGCGATGGGGGATCACACTTTGTGAACAAATTGATGAGCACTTTACTTGCGAAATATGAGGTCAAGCATAAAGTGGCATTAGCATACCATCCGCAAGCAAACGGGCAAGCAGAGGTAGCCAATCGCGAGATTAAGCAGATCTTAGAGAAGACATTGAACATAAATCGCAAGGATTGGGCTATGAAGTTAGATGATGCATTATGGGCATATCGGACTGCGTACAAGACACCATTGGGCACATCACCTTATCAGTTAGTATTTGGGAAATCGTGCCATTTGCCCGTGGAATTAGAGCACAAGGCGTTTTGGGCTCTGAAGAAGTTAAATTTTGACTTCCAAGCAGCGGGTGAGAAGAGGCTCTTACATTTGAATGATATGGAGGAGTTCCGAGATGAAGCCTATGAGAATTCTCGGATTTACAAGGAACGCACTAAGAGATGGCATGACCGAATGATAAAGAAGAAAGAGTTTTTACCGGGTGAACAAGTCCTTTTGTTTAACTCGCGTCTTAAACTCTTTCCTAAAACTCAAGTCTCGGTGGTGGGTCGTTTGTTATTAAGAAAGTGTTAAATCCTCCAGGAATAGTGGAATTGTTGAGCCGGGATGGGGAGACGTTTATGGTAAATGGTCATAGGATCAAGCACTACCTTCATAGAGACCAAAAGGAAGAGGTGACACGCCTCACATTGCTAGAACCGTGATCGAGTAAACAGACGTCAAGCTATAGACATTAAATTTAGCGTTTGTTGGGAGACAACCCAACGATTTGCTGTTTTATTTCTTCCCATGTTTTTTTCTTGTTTTCCCTTTGCTAAGTTAGGATTTTTTTATGCTTTCATAAGTTAGAATATTTTTGCTTTCCCAAAAAAAAAAAAGGGGAAATTTCGAAGTTTGGTGCGGCACCCCGCACGGGCAGGGCGTGCGCCATGCGCACGGCCCGTGCGTGTACCAGGATTTGAGATTGAATTCACGGCACCCTGCACGGCCAGCCAGTGCGCTAGGCGCACGGCCCATGCGGATTCCATGATTTTGGTTTGAACTTGCGGCACCCCGCATGGCCCGTGCGCCTTTCGACAGAAGCAGCATTAAGAAGCAGTAGCAGGTCAGTTTTATCACACTTTTAAACACCCTTGCGCACGAAGAACACACAAGCTCCCCTCCCTCACAAAATTTTCGAAGATTACACTTGAAATTTCACTGCAAATTCAATACCCACACTACTCACACACGAATTGGGGTCTCAAACTTGATTTAGAGAAAGATTTTGTGTGAAAAAGGAGCCTAGGGTTTCAAATTCGTCTCTTCCCTAATTTTCGAGAATTCCAGTAAGAACTTCACTTTTTCTTTCGAATTTCTTGTAGATTATGGTTTAGAGTTCATATATGGTGCATGTTTTGATGAATTTGTCATGATTTAATTGAATTTTTCCTTTGGGCATTTTATCGAACACCTTGTGGGTTGTGAAATTGGAGTATTTGTGGTTGTTTTATTGATGGATCTTGCATAAGCTTTAGTATTTAGGGTGTTAGTGGCTATGATTCTCTGCAATTACATTGTTATTTAGGCTTGGGAACTTAATTGTTGATTAAATTGTAGCGATGAGACATTATGCCGTATTTGATTTGTTTGTATTGAATTCATCATGTTCTTGTGTTGCTTGGCATGTTCGGAATCTCATATTTCTTTTGCTAGGTACAGACTTGAACATATGGCTGACCAAAAGAACCGATAGGGTCGGGGAGGACGCCCGAGGGGGGCCGCTGCCGCACGATGGGAGCCACACACAGACAGCCCCGAGGCTTATGGACTTCTGCTGATTGAGGCCGATGAACTGGAGCGCTGGAATAGGTTAATCACTCGCTCTTTTACGCCAACGAGATATGATGACGACGAGTGTACGCAAGCTCTTGGGATACACGATGAGGTTTGGCAGATGTTCGAACGGGTTGGGTGGACCGCGTTCATGCAAGGGCGGTGGCCGACGTATAAAATGCTAGCACTCGAGTTTCTAAGCACCCTGGGCATTACTGAAACGAGAGCGAACAACGAGCCCCAGGCGATCCGTTTTCGACTGGGAAATGAGCGGAGGCATGTCTCTATCGCCCAACTCAATGAGATTTTTGGGGTACCTTCTAACGCCCCTTATCGGCCAGTAGTGAACTATAGCCAGTATGATTTCTGGCGATTGTTAGTTCAGACACCGGAGATCGGCCCGATGCAATATGAGGCACGCTCGTCTAAGGCCTCGTCACTCCGAAACCCCGTCTTCCGCTACATCCAAAAGGTAACAACTCACTCTGCCTATGCCCGACACAATAATGGAGGTATGCAAGCTCGGGAGCTATACCTACTATGGTGTATGCTAACCCATACCCCTTACAACATGGTGGCCCACTTTGTGGAACACACCATGTATATTTCCAAGCAGACCGCGGGGACGATACGGATTGGGGGAATGCTAACCCCCATTGCTCGACATTTTCATGTCGATTTGAGAAGAATGGAGCCCATAGCGGGTAGTCGAAGTATAAACATGAATGCCCTTCGCCAAATGAAAATAATAATGAGATTTAAGAGAACATACTGCTTCCAACAAAGGGTTGGACTGCCTTCCCTCTCCCTAACCCGACTCACATCCGTGGTTGACAATGAACTTAATTGGCTCATGAACTCTGAGGCGCATATCAGAGACATAGAAGTCATGACATCGCAAGGAAAAGGAGAAGAGTCGGGTTGCCCGATGAGGAGGAATTGGCGATAGAGACGATGGAGTATGATCGGCAAGAGCGTGGTTTTGAGCCGGGTTTCCAGAGGGGGTTTCGAGCGGGGTTCTAACAAGGAGGCCCGACATTCCAGAAAGCTCTCACCAAGGTGAGGAGCGTGGGGGACAAACTTACCAGGACAGACTGGTTGCTCTTGAGGAGAGCATGCGACAGCACCGGGACGATTTCAGGAAGCACCAGGATGATTTCCGGCAGTACCGGGATAATTTTCGGCATCACCAAGATGAGTTCCGCACTTTCCGAACGGAGCAAGAGCAGAGGTATCAGGCCCAGGAGCAGCGGGAATTGGAGATGTTGCAGATGATGCATCAAGTACAAATGTGGCACATCTCCCAAGGCCACTTTCCGCCGCCACCCCCATGGTGAGACAGGTCTATTCCACATTTTTCTTTGAAATTCTATATTCTCTTCTATGCGCTATAATTTCATTAAAGTTTGGGGGGGAGAGGTAGTATTTTGATTGAAGGGTGTAGCGATATTTGCATTCATATAGTTGCATGTAGAGCATAGAGATTGCATTGCATTAGATGATTATTTTGATTTTAGCATGTTTATTGCTTTAGCACGTTTACTACTTTCTTAGGTTTTTAGGGAGTGAGTTGACCGCTATTGTGTGCTTGTTGTGATCTTGGGAACATTTGTTGAATAATTTATGTTGTTTTGAATTGGGTGTTGAGTGTGAGTTGACCGGGTTGAGAATAGATGATATGGAGCATGTGAATATTGAAATCATGGATGATATACTTTGAATTATGCAATTGCAAGCCTGTGAGCTTTTTGAGCCTTTATTGCTTTCATTATATGCAGTCTTGTTTGTTGATTGAGTGTGTCATTCATGTTGATATGAATTCTAGAACTTGCTCTGTTATCTCTGTTGAAGTCACATGTTGTATGCAATTTATGAAGATGATTTTAGGCCATTTTTGTTAAGCCTTTCAAGCCTTTTGCCTACCTAATGACATTTAATTTCCCTAGTTAGCCAGTTATAGCCTGATTTTTGGTAGCCACATTTCAAGCCTAAAACTTGATATATCTGTTACCCTAAGCTTAAGCGTATAGTATTGAGTAAGTGGATTGAATAAAGGTTGAATAGGAGGATATCGAGAATTTAGATAATGGTGTGCATGTTGGATGTGGGGATAAAAGAAGAAAATGAGGAAAAAGAAGGATATACTCACAAAATGGTCGGAAAAAAAATCAAGAAAAAAAATCGACTGAATAAGTGAGTTGGCCTTAAATGAATTTATAGGCAGAGGATTATGATGTAAGGCGAAAGAAAGCAGATTGTAGGAAAAAATGGGAGAAAAAGAGATGTGATAAGAATAAGAGGTAATTGAGGGTGCATATTTGATTTGAATGAGAATATTTGAGTGAGAAAAAAGATGTGTTTACCAGTCTATACGCTTAAGTTTGAGTCAGTTTCTCCATATTTCCCTACCTTAACCAAAGAGCCTTCATTACAACCAAAAGCAAAGTCCTTTTTGATTTATGAATTGCATACAATCGAATGGCGGAGATGTGAGACGATTTGCAAGCATATGGTAATTCTTCAACATTGATATGATTTGAGCGAATACATGTCCCTTATTATTCTAGAGAGGAGAGTATACACTTTATCCATGAGAGGCGTGATTTGAAGTGTTTGAAATGGTTTTTAATTGACTTGTGCTCTATGTTAGATATTCAAAGCTTGGTTGATTTGTTGCTTGACGTCTAGGGATAAACGACATGAATTGTAAGGCATTGTTTTTGATTTGCTCTTCATTATCCCCATTTGTGTTTTGTCTTGTTTATAAAGCGTTGTCCGGGAAAGTCAACAGTTTAAGTTTGGGGGTTTGATTGGAATGTGTTTTGCATGTATTTTGGGCTTAATTGTAGTTATAATTAGTGGCTATGCATGCATTACATAAGTAAAAAGGGCTTTATTTCTGTTTTGTGGAAAAGGGATTACGCTTTGCTCGTTTTGTAGGAATTTGTTGATAATTGTAGCACTTTGGCAACAATTCGGAGCATTGCGGTAAAGAACCGCCAATACTTGAAATAATGTACGAAGTTTGGAGTTGAATCGGGAAGAAGTCAGACGAACCGGGCGAGAAACGGAAGGAAACGAACAAGTATCAAGACCAGCAGGTGCGCACGGGTAGGGCATGCGTCCCTAGCACGACCCGTGCGCTAACCCAAGACTGAGACTCGAGCCACGACATGACGCACAGGCTGGTCATGCGTGATGTGCACGGCCCGTGTATCCTTCAGTAAAAGTTGAATTCTTGCGGCACCTAGCATGGGTTGGGCGTGCGCTAGGCGCACGGCCCGCAAGTCGTCAAGGGAAAACAGAGTTTGACAGATTTTGAACTAGGTTTTGACCCAAACGGAGTACAAATAGAGACGAGGCGGCCACAAACAAGGAGACACTAATTTTTGCCCTAGAAAGCAGAGAAAAGAGCAACTTTCCACCGGAGAATTGGAGAGATCGATGAAGGCTACAACAACACGCTTGAGGATTGAAGATAGATCGAGAGATCATCGACATCCCCTAGTCTTCGCATTCCATAGTATCTTTATTTTCAATTAGTTAGACATGAACATGAATAATTTGTCTATAGATTATTTATTTTCTATGTCTGGCTAAACATCTTGTGATTCCCGAGTTTGGGAGTAGGTTAATGGATACTTTTATTTGATGATTAATTACGATTGAAGTTATTGTTTTTCAACTCTATTCGAGTACTTTGTTTTAATTCTTGTTTTATCAACAAGCTATTGGTTTAACTTGCTATGATGTATTGATTCATAATTCGAAAGATGAGTTTCAATACTAGATCTGTGAGTACTTGACATGAATATTTGCAAGATTGAGAAGTCTATGAATATTTGTGAGGATTATAATCTTTTAAGCTTTTGGGAGTTGGATATCTCATGTTGAGTAGAGATACTAACATAGATATTCCAATCAACGTTTTTACATGCATCTCGATAGAGAGGGTAAATTACTTTTGTGATTGTTCTATAGGGAAGAATACGTATAACTTTGGTTTGATTAATCTGATAATAAAAGGGGATACTAACTGAAACCATAACCCAGGAATCCATTCATCTCCTTGATCTTTCAATCAATCTTTACTTTGTCTTTTTATGTTAAATTCTTGTCTTAGTTTTATAAAACCAAATCACTTAATTTCGATCATCTGGATAAAAATAAGGCTATTATAATCCCAGTACTTAGTACAATAATTTATTAGTCCCTGTGGATTCGACCTTTCTAACCATATTCTACAAAACTGCACCGTACACTTGCGGTGAAGCTAAAAAATAAGGCGAACATAAGTCCTCTAAGCAGAGTCAATCCACTATGGAATCCGAGTTCATTTCTTTAGATAAAGTTGGAGAAGAAGCAGAATGGCTTAGAAAGTTCTTAGAGGATATTCATTGTTGGAATAAACCTTGTTGGAATAAACCTGTGCCTACTGTTATGATACATTGTGATAGTCAATCAACAATTGGAAGGGCACAAAAGCAGTATGTATAATGGAAAGTCTAGACATATATGTCGGAGACAAAGTACCATTAGACAATTGATTTTGAATGGGGTTATTTCAGTTGACTACGTGAAGTCAAAGGAAAACCTTGCCGATCCGCTAACAAAAGGCATAAATCGAGATCAATTGTATAAACTGTTAAGGGGAATGGGTTTAAAATCCACAACTTAAAGAATGTCCATAGCGGTAACCCAACCTTGTGAATTGGAGATCCCAAGACCTTGGTTCAATGGGACAACTAAGTTATGAATGTTCAGCTGAACACTTGAAAAATGTGTTAGCTCATTCTCGATACATCCAAGTGAATGAAAACCTGTTGAATCTGGTGAGTTTAAGTTTAAGACTTTTAATGATTCCTATACCGAAAGGTGGAGTATGGTAGGATACTCTTCAATAGGAGATCACCTATATATGTGAGAAGTAATGGTCGCTTCAAAGAAACACTTATGAATCTAAGATATGGTCCAGGGCCGAAATAGACACAACGTGAGAACAACAAGTGTTAGAGTTGTTATTGTGTAAGTACTGTTGTCTCGGTTTACACAAACGGTTGAGTAGTTCAAGACATCACGTCACTAAGCAGCTAGTAAATACGATAGTATTTTACTAAGAAAGGTTCAAAGCCACAAGCTACCTATTCTGATGCAATAACGATTCGCCGAGACTTTCAAGCGAATCTGCATACACGCATGCATTAATTTCATTCATGTGGGGGATTGTTGGAATTTGGTGTATAAAATGGGTGTTGACCCGATTTTGACCAAATAATTAAGTGGTTTCCATTAGTGAAAAATGGAATTAAATTATTTGTAAAAATTCTACTAAAAGAGTAGATGAGAATAGCATTTGGAATTTCTCAAAACCAATTCCGGGTGAATGAGAAATTAATGCTAGAAATTAGTCACTTAATACATGTAAATGGTATGGAAAATGGAAAATGTGGGGAAGGAGAAGTGCTTGTTCACTTGGTTTTATACCAATGATTTGGGCTTCCTAGACTTGAGTTTTGTGTTGTTTTTTAGTATTTTGAGTCATTTGAGTAGCCAAACCATGTTGAGAGCCAATTATATTGAGTTTATAGTCATACTAATGAATCGTGTATCAAAATAAGTACGAATGAGCAAACAACGAGAGATTGATTGGAAGAAAAGTCCAAATGCGTTTGGAATTTCTAGCACTGGCAGAGTTTCGTATTTTGGCCATAACTCTCTCTACAAAATTGATATTGATATGATTCAAGTGGCTATGGAAATCTAAGAGATAGGGCTACAACTTTGAATAAGGGCTGAAAAGCAAATTCCAACATTTGGTGGGTGAAAAACTCGGGCGGGCCGCTGCCGTATGAATTTCAAGTGGGCGCCATTTCGCCAACGCCCGGGCCGGGCGGATCATTTGTGGGAAATTCTTTGGACAGCCCAGCCTCCGGGCGGAAATTACTATGTTTCTCCACCTTTTCTTGGACTTTTGAGGGGCTATAAAAGAGAGAGGGGAGGCTTGATCTAGAGAGGAGGAGAGGTCTGGAAAATACCCAAGAACACAAGAAATACATCAATTTCATCAAGGAAGAATCAAGGGAAGAATCGGGTCGAATCAGAGCTTGAGGATTGAAGATTAATCGAGAGATTATCCATTTTCCTAAGTTTTCTCATTCTTTGTGCTTTAATCTTTCATTTTAGCTTGTCATGAATATGAACAATTTGTCTATGAGTTGTTTATTTGTAATGAGTAGCTAAACATCTTGTGATTTCCGGGTTTTGGAAGTAGATTAATTGAACTCTTGTTGATTGTTTTAATCTTAATTGAAGTTATTGTCTTGAAGCCTATTTGAGTACTTTGTTCTTATTCTTGTTTTCTCATTTGGCCAATGATTTAACATGTTTGATATATTGATTCTTAATTCGAGAGATGAGTTTCAATATTAGATCCTGAGTACTTGACATGAATATTTGCATAATCGAGAGGTTTGTGAATATTTGTGAGGATATTTGATCTTTTGTGCATTTGGGAGTTGTGTATCTTATGTTGAGTAGAGATGCTAACATAGATATTTCAATCTACACTTTATATACATCTCGAGAGGGAGGATAAAATACCGCTGTGATCGTCTTATAGGTGTGTTGATAATAACTTTGGTTTTGATTAAATCATAAAACTAGAGGAATATTAATTGAAACCATAACCCGGGAATCCATTTCATTCCCTTGATAATTCCATACTTATTTTCATCTTGTGTTTTTATGGTTATTCTTGTCTTTACTTCCACAACAATCATCCAATTTCGATCGTCTAAATAAAAATAAGACTATTTTGGTTCAATACTTGGCGCACTAATTTATTAGTCTCCGTGGATACGACCTTGCTTACCCTATTCTATAAACTACACCGTACACTTGCGGTGAAGCTAAAAATAAGGCGAACAATGCTCCATCCCACATAGGATAAAGATGCAAAGTTTGCACACTATATTTATCCCAAGTTGGACTTAGGTTTGGGCCCTTGGGGGCACCCAAGTTTTTAAAGGGGTGATGTAGGTCCCAAGGGGTGTAAGTGTAAGGTTTAGGGGGTTGAATAAACCTTACCAAATTTTCGATTTAGTCCTTTTAAATCTACAGAGTTGATACTACACAATTTGTGTCCTTGATGGATAATCAATTTAGTCACTCAAGAGTTAATCACTCAACAAACTCAATCGAGCGTTGTTGATGGAATAACTCATTGTTAGCTCTAAATTAACTCGATCGTGGTTTTTTGTTTTCATTGGAAGACTTAACACCCTTAAGTTTGATTAAGTAAGAGTTTAGTGCTTGGTTTAGTACTTATAATTTATCAAGTGGATAGCAAATTTATCGCCAGATATAAGCGTTAAAATTGCAAGAATTAAAGTCTTTGAAATGTAAATGACACAATGAAATTTTTATAGAGGTTCGAAGATGGGGTAATTCTTCTACTCCTCTCTTCTCCAACTCCTGGAGGAATCCACTAGGTAATGATCGGTTTACAAAGTGGTAAATACCGGATACAAGTCTTGATCACACGGCCGACTTGATCCTTTGGGACTCCGTCCTGGAGACGCCTTAATCACTCGGTTGGCTTCTCTCAATGACGACTCAGCTTCTTCACAGGCAGTTTGCTTGCTACTACTGACTCACTTGCTCAAGCTCTTTGGATTTGATCACGAAGCCCTCCAAAAGCTTAAGACTTGGCTCAACTTGAACCTTCCTACAATCCTTCCCGGAATGTAGACCCCTTGTTTTCAGATCCTCCTCTTCAACCGATTGAAGTTATCTTTCCTTCACAGTGAGTGTTGGATTGATGTTCTTCGTAATGTAGGCTTGAGGATTGAGAATGTTTCAGCTTTTTCTACTATGCTTGTATATCTCACATATGTGTCATCCTTCTCAAACAAACTCCTCGGCCTTTTATAGTGAACTTTCAAAAATTTGCCCGTTGAAGAGATAGGCTTATTTTTGAAAGTCACTTGCGTCGTTGGCTTGTCTTGTTGCGCTTCTTGGAATTGCCATTTCCTCGTATGAATTGTTCTTTCACTTTTTCGAGTTCGACACGGTGTAGTGCTTCCCATTGGTTCATTCCTTTTGCACGCTTCCGGGACTGGGCACTCCGAGAAAGGTGGTATGGAGATATTACTTGTTTAAGTAATTCTCTTGATTTCTCGTGCAACGGATCTTTTACGATTATCTCGACTTGACCGCATTTCCTTGCTTTCCCAGGTGACTTAGAGTCGACTTCCAATCATTGGATGACTCTTCTCGTCACTTCAACTTGAGACTTGGCTTTTCTTGAGTTGACTTGACCGATGCTCCACTCACCGCTTCTTGAGAGAGTTCCCATCTACTTTCTTTGCCATACTCACTGTCTCGCAATGAGTCTTCCTTCAAGTCTTGATTGTCTTCTTGTATGTTAGGGCGTAGGCCGACTTAACTCACTTGGCCAGCTCTATTTATTACAATGCATTTTACAACAAGAATTGGGGTGCCAACTTTCTATTCTAAGTTTTACATGGCATTCATCAAAATCTAAACAATAAAATTCCTAACAATTTCCCTTTTTGATGATGCCAAAACTTAAACCATACAAAAATGCAAATAACTAAGATACATAGAGATAGTGTATTGACATAGAATGTATGCTTGCAGAATCAATCTTTTTATTGATCATATCATTCTTGTACTTAACACAATGTTTACAAGGTGTATCGTGAGCATATAATTGTCTTCACACAAAAAATAAAGAATTTATAGCTTTATTACGAGAAGACTTACATTGTATGTATTTACATAATAAAATACACGAAGGGTTGACAAAGAACACTTCATCTCCTTTCATTGTCTCCTTCTTTCATCTTGTTCAACATCTTATTCTCTTCTTCTCTTTTTCTCGTCGTCACCGCCTTCTTTTTCTTTTCATATGCCTTCCTGGCAGACTTCATCTTTTCTTATTCTTTCTGTCTTTCCTCCCATAGCCGAGTTTGTCTCTTGTTTTCTTCTTCTATTCTTTTTGCATACTCGGCGTTAGTTTTAGCCACTTTCAAATTCGCCACTTGGTCAAGCTTTGACCAAGAGATCCCTCATTTCTTTCCGGATCTACGTGATTCAATATTCTTGGGCGAGGCCTAGTCCAAGCTTCTTCCTCCACTCATCGCTTCTTCCTCTACCTGGGAGTATATTGTCTTTGGGGTCTTCTTCTTTCCATCCGGAGTGACACGGAGTGACCAGCAGAGTGATCGTTAGGTTGTCTCGTCGTCGTCGCCTTCTTCACATAATGTGAGACCCTTTTCCCAAGATACAAGTCCCAAGCTTGAGCCATAGACATATTTGCAAAGTATCCCTCAGATTCTAGCGTTTTAAATTCATCAACGATCGTGGCTCTGTCCCGACATCCGAGATGGCATAGGTGTCTCGTCTCACCGGAATGCCTCCATGTTCTTTCAAGATGTTCATAACCCTGGCATCCATTCTTCCTTCCACTTCCTTCATCCCTCGCTTCAATTGCTTTTCTCTTGTCACCATGGATATAGCAAGAGTGTTGGAGTGGCGAGTCACTGGGAGTTTGTTGATTATTATGTTATTGTGACGGGGACCTTGTTGAGGGGTTTGTGCAATCATCAAGGTCATATCTTTGATCCTTCCCCTCGTTGATTTTCCTTTCTTCGTTTTAACACTTCCTCACCGATTTTCCCTTCTCATTTGTTTCCTTTTCAACTTCAGATCCCCCTTTGCGCGCTTTAGGTATTCCTCTTCCCCTTTTGGCATCATCAAAGGAGAGAGGAACGCCTGAAATAGACTTGCAAGCGGAAGTCAAGCCTCGCTAATAGTTGAGTTTTGTCTCGAGTCTGCTGCAGAGTATGCACCAAATTCGGGGACGAGTAGCATTGGACTCTGCTTGAAATCGCTTCATCTCGGCCATGAGAAGCTGAATTTTGTATTCATGGTTTCTTCCAAACGCCGAGATCACTCTTGTTTTGCTCACGCAGCTGACTTGACCTCGGCAATGTGAGCCTCATGCATGTGCTCAATATGTTCTCTCGGCTTCGTTTTGCATCAAGCATTTTCACTCTCCACACCACTGACTTGTTGAACAATGTCCTCAAGTATCTCACTTGTTCCACACGCATTGTTTTTTGTTGTTGCCACCATTCCCCGATTCGGATGTTATGTCTCTCAAGTTAGCCGTAAAGGGTGGCATCTCTCGTTATCCGATCGCATGTCTAAAGAGGCTGGTGCCTCTCCATTCGCTCAACCTCTCGCCAAATAGTGCCTTGAACACTTCTCGAACTTCAATTTGATTCTTGTTTGAAGCCGATGGCCATGCAAAGATCAAAATCATAATCAGTTTGGAACAATGGTGTCCGATGAAAGAACAGAGCTGGTTTGTGATAGCGTGCTTGTTCGTTTCGACTCTTCGTGGAGTTCGTATCTCCAAAGTGAAAAAGGGAAGGATTCTATAAAAGATTCATCACCGCCCACCGGGATTTGTTCGATGATGAGCGGTGCGCGTGAAGTTCTTTTAGGAATCGATCTGCTGCGGCCTTGAGGAGCTGCGCGATGGATCTTGGTTCACCTGGGTTTTGTTGTGAAGTAGTCCCGTTTGTTGAGCTCACTGCCGCAACACCGTTCGTTGGTCTCGATTTCTCGAGCTCGGTATCTCAACGCCTTCGTTGGTCTCGGTGATTTTTCTAATTGCGTAGCGGTCCTCGGCCTTATCAAGATGGCGTCATCGGACGATGATGAGATTTCCATTGGTGGCTCATCATCAAAGTTAAAGGTTTGACGAGTAGTCTTGGGATCGACTTGCTCGTGCTTGGAACATCCGCAATGAGTCTTTTTGATTTGGCACGGGGATGACTGACTTTCTTCTTCGCCTTCCGATCCCGAAAGGTTACATCAGATTATCCTCGGGAATCATGAAGTGCGCTTATCTCATTCTCGGATGGGTCGATGATTGCGGGAGGGATGTTCTCTTCTTCGCCTTTTCTTTACCCCGGGAAGTCTCAACCTCCCGTGGCCTTCATTACCTCCAGCGGTCTCTCTTGTAGCCGAGGCCTTGGTCTTCCCTTTCGACAAAGTGTCATTTGTCTTAGGGTCTTTCGCGGTGGCATCCATTGGAGTCTCAACCCCATGGATTGCACTTTCATCGCCAGTGTTAACTCCTGTGGCTGTTCCTTCTCGTGCCTCGACCGCATCAGCAGCGTCATTACCTTCTCGAGCGGTTGGCACCTCACCGAGACAGTCTCAATCGCCCGAGCTTCGTTGATGGCAACTTTTGTTCTTCTTGTGTTTGTATTTTCTCTACTTCGCCTCCTTGATTCGTTGTGAAGTCATCGCAAAGATCCTCCGACCTTGGTGCGGTGGAGGAGTTTTCCCCTCGGTGGAGCACCACGGTGAGTGACTTGGAATGGGGTTACTCGGCCCAAACTCCCGGCTGTTTCGATTGATTGTTCAGCCATTCAAAGGTGGTAACACACCTTCAATAGGGGTTGGCTCGACCGGGGTCCCCACTATCCAAGTTTCATCGCCGGGACCCTTATTGCCTTCTTCCGAGTGAGTGGGGAAGTGGTGGCAAAGAACAACAAAATGGCGATTTCTTTGAACCACTCCCATTGGATCAATTTCGGTGTGTTCGGAGGACTCTCCTGGTCCCTCCATCGGTCTTTGCTCGTGAAGGATTCTTGATTCGTGCAATGCTTGCTGCATTTGCAACTCTTCGTAGCGAAAGATTCTCGGATCCTCATCACCGTCCGAGAAGACATCAAGGAGAGGATGTGTGTGTTACGCGGGTGCGGAGATAGGGCAAATGCTTGCCTTCTCACGTGCCTCGGCTTCCTCGGCCTTGCTTTTTCTCTCTCCTTTTCCTTATAGATCCTGCAGGATGTCCGTGCGCTTGTCTTCATCCGATCCGGGAGTACAGTGGTCACCCAAGGAA
Source organism: Rehmannia glutinosa (assembly GCA_016081115.2). Classification (NCBI taxonomy): domain Eukaryota; kingdom Viridiplantae; phylum Streptophyta; class Magnoliopsida; order Lamiales; family Orobanchaceae; genus Rehmannia; species Rehmannia glutinosa. Next base: position 122,734 of record JABTTQ020003137.1, read on the forward strand.
GCTCACAGTTCCTCTTCTTCTTCTATGAACTCAGCCGTTGGAACTGTTCCTTGACTTACTCAACTTCCATTTCCTCCACTCACGCAGACGATTTTGGATGTCCGGGTAAGGTGGAGATAGGATCATTACATCACTATCCGCTCTAGCCGGTTCTTCTTGTGCTTCTTCAATTTGTGTGAACTCTGTTTGTGTCTTGGTTGCCTCTGCTGATCGCTTTTTAGCAGACTTGGTGTTTATCAACTACATCCGGAGACTCTACTTCTCCAAGTAGTCTCCAGTATTTGCGCTTAGCCGAGTAATCGACTCATTTGGTTTCTCCGATTCGGATCGCTTGATGATTCTTCTTCGTCTCCTAGTTTGTACCGAGGGATTTTGTTCGAGACGGTGTCCTCGAGTCTTGGGCGGCCGGGGCCGGTGCTTTGGTGTCTTTTTCTCGAGGAGCAGCCGTCGTGGCTTCTCGGTTCTCCTCTTTTTGACGATCGGAGAAGGTATTTGTGAGTCCTTCTCGGCCCGCTGCGCAGGGCAGGAGACACGGCCGCAGGGGCGGGTGACTCGCTGCAGGGGGGAGCATGTTTGGTTTTCTTTGTCTTTGCGCAGGGCAAGATTTTCTTAGTAGCCGCTTTGGGCAGCTCTCTTCTTGGGTGGAGAGGAAACAATTTGTATCTTCGTGGTCACGGTGATTCCCCCTCCGGTGTCGCTCTCTTGGCGTAAGCTCTCTTCGTGCGCCGAGAGGTTTGCTCTGAACATCCTCTTGTTAACATGGAATGCCTTCCCATGTCTAAGAGGGACTCCTTCACCTCCATTAGCCGGCCAATCACTAGGCCATATCCTAGGGATCCTCCAAATGTGCCATCTTCTTTGAAGGATTTGTTCCCACGTTCGCGAGTCTGCTGTAGACAAACTCGGCCCGCTTTATTTATCTTCTTTTCTTCGATGATTGCAGCCATTACAATCGGCTTTGCCTTTGTGAGTTGGTCAAAGCCGCCAAACTTGATGTCGATACATTTGGCAACGATGTCCAATAGCTTGTGATAATCCTCCTTCAGTCTCTTGTTTGTTGATACACTATTTTATCAAAAAGTCGCTTGGCTATTTCTTTCCAAGCATCGGCCAGGTTTACATCACTTCGTTAATCTCGATGCTCCTTGGCGGTAGTGAGCGGTGGTCACCAAATCCTTCGCGATATAGTCACCGCTTTCGTGAACAGATGACTTGATTCCTTCATCGTGAATCTCAAAGCATTCACGTAGAATTGTGCGACCTCCTCCACATATGTCATCGGGTATTCTATCGCCGTAAACGGTTTGCAGACGGACGTTTCTAACTTTTCAAACGATTTTCTTCACTAGGGTGTCGTCGGACCCCTGTTTCATCATTCGTCGGAATCCACCGTAGAGCCGGTGTGGATTTGCTTTCCTAACTTGGTAAAGTCATAAGTTGGTGCCATTTTTCCGGATTATATCGAAGAAAAACTCAGAAATTGACTTGAAGATAGATAGGGTTTCGAGAGAATTTTGCCTTTGCTTTTGAGAGAAAGAAATGAACAATTTTTAGAAGTGTGAGAGAGAAAACGGACGAAAATGGTTTAAATATGGTTTATGAAAGGACGTGCGGGTGGTTTTTTGAAATGTGATCGAGATCAATGGCTTAGATTTTGCACGCCTATTTAGCATTTCATGTCTCGTATTTAATGCGGCAAAGATTTATATCCAATCATAAGCTTGGTGTGCGACTTTATGTCTCAGTACACATCATCATTATCCGACGTATTTCTTAAAACATTCCCGCTTAGTCAAAACGACAAGCGATTTTTGTCACTTTGCTCATAAGTTATTCAGCTTATCCCTTAGTCGATTTAACTCTACTTCTCACAGATTCTCTTAGTGACTCACCTATCACCGACGATTCGGTGTAATCGTTTTTCCGACATTCTTGGTGATTTATCGAAATGATTGCGACTCTTTTTCACCCTTTTTCTGTTCCATTTCTCTTCTTTGATTCGCCTCGAGTGTCACCACTCAATTAACCCCAACTCATGTTTGAGTTCTTCAAATCTTGACTCACATAATGGTTTTGTGAAGATGTCGGCTAGTTGTTTATCGGTTGAAATATATTCCAGGATGATATCCTTCTTTTCAACATGATCTCTTATGAAGTGATATCCGACATCAATATGCTTTGTTCTTGAATGCAACACAGATTTTGAGTAATTGCAATTGCACTTGTGTTATCACACATGATTGGAATCTCTTTTTCCTCAATTTCATAGTCTCTCAATTCTTTGTCTCATCCATAGGACTTGGGCACAATTTGCCCTCATAGCCTATGTATTCTCGCTCACCGGTGTGGAGGTGGCTATTGAGTTTTGCTTCTTGCTAAACCAGAAATCACTCATTTCTAAAGCATTTGACATGTGCCTCGAAGTGCTCTTCCTGTCCACTCGCATCCAAAGATAGTCGGGAATCAATAGCCAATTAGCTTGAATCCACCTTCCTTTGGATACCATAGCCCGCTTTCGCTTCCTTTCAAGTATCTCAATATTCTCTTACGCTTTGTCATATGACTCTCTTTTGGAGCAGATTGAAATCTTGCACATACACCTACAAAGATAGGTGATGTCCGCTCGCTTCTTTGTGAGATAGAGCAATGATCCAATAAGTGCTCTATATCTTGTTTGATCTACAGTGCTTGCCATCCGCATCCATGTCCATTTTGATCGATGTGTTCATTGGTATTTTTACGTAAGACTTCTCTTCCATACCAAACTTCTTCATTAAATCTCCGGTGTATTTTGTTTGACTTATGAAGGTTCCATCCTTGTTTGTTTCACTTGGAGTCCAAGGAAGAATGTCGCCTCTCCCATCATGCTCATTTCAAATTTACTTTGCATGAGGTTTGAAAACTTTTCACACAACTCTTTGTTTGTGGAACCAAAAATGATGCCATCCACATAAATTTGAACAAGCAAGATACTCTTTTTTGTCTTGAATTCTCAAAAGTGTTCTATCTACTTTTCCTTTTGTGAATCCATTTTTGGTTAGGAATTGTGACAAAGTGTCATATCATGCTCTGCGGGTGCCTGTTTCAATCCATATAGAGCCTTCTTGAGTTTGTATACCTTGTCTCCAAGAGTCTTCTCGCTCAAATCCTCGGAGGTTGTTCAACATACACTTCTTCTTCCAATACACCATTTAGGAATGCACGTTTTACATCCATCCGATATACAATGAAATTCTTGTGAGTCGCATAGGCAAGAAACATCCTTATAGCTTCCAATCTTGCTACAGGGCAAATGTTTCATCAAAATCTATCCCTTCTTCTTGGCAATATCCTTTGGCTACTAGTCTTGCTTTGTTTCTTACCACGTAACCTTCCTCGTTCATCTTATTTCGAACACCCATTTGGTGCCAATCACATTTTGATGTATGGGTCTTTGCACTAATTCCCACACTTTATTTCTTTCAAACTCGATTCGACTCTTCTTCTTGCATAGCTTGAATCCAATGTGTGTCATCCAATGCTTGTGACACGTCTTTGGGCTCTATTTGCGAGATGAAGCAAGTGAACATAGCTTCTTATTGAGTTCGGATCTTGTTTTGACACCTTCTTTTATATCTCCAATTACAAGTTCTCGTAGATGATCTCTCACCATCTTACATCAAGGTTGGAGTGAGTTAGCCGGATTCGCCGACTTACTGCGGTACCGTGTCATTGTGGTCGACTCTCTCGTAATCACTTACCGCAAATTTTCCATTGCTTTTTGAGATTCAACTATCTCATCTTCTTTCGAATTGATAATTCCGGCTTGACTTCAAAGATAGGGACTCTTTCGTATGGTTGGATGATTCACTTATCGGTGACTCTTCAATGTCTTCTCCATTTACATTTGGCTCATCGAATACTACATGAATGGATTCTTCAGAACCATAGTTCTTTTGTTGAGTATCCAGAGGCTTTGCTTTTTTGAGTATCCTAAGAAGATACCTTCATCGCCTTTAGCATCAAAAGCCTTTAGATTGTCTTTGCCATTGTTGTGGATGAAGCATTTACATCCAAATATTCTAAAATATGCAACATTTGGTTTTCTTCCATCCGGATCTCATAGGGAGTCTTTTGTCACCGTCTGTTTTATCATACATCTGTTTTGAGTGTAGCAAGTGTGTTGATTGCTTCACCCAAAATCTTTTTGGTAACCCCGCACCTAACATGGTCCTTGCCGCTTCTTTGAGGGTTTGTTCCTTCTTTCTCGCAACTCCATTCTCTTGTGGAGTCCTTGTGCCGATAGTTCATGACCAATACCATTCTCAATACAAGATCGAAGTTATTATTCCATTGACAAACTCGGTTCCTCTATCCGATCTTATTTTGATAATGGTTTGACTCTTCTCGTTTTGAATCCTCTTCATCAATTTGTGGTAGTTTTTGTAGGGTTTCTTTCTTCTTGCACATAAATATTGTCCATGTATATCTTGAGTAGTCATCTACTACCACCATGGTGTATTTCTTTCCACTTATCTTCGGGCCGGTTCCATGGGCCAAATAGATCCATATGAAGCGGATGTAATATTCTTGTTGAGGATGGGCATGTCTTTTCTTTGAATGACGATTTGATTTGCTTTCCTTTCGACATGCATCACATATACTCTCCTTCTTGTATATCGAGTCCGGAAGTCCTTCTACAAGATGACTTCTTGCCACCTTGTTAATTGTTTTGAAATTCGGGTGACTCACTTTTTGTGCCACGGCCTAACTTGATTCAATTTGTGCTCTTTGCTAGTAAGAGACAGTGTGTTGGGTGTTGCGGTTGACCAATCCACTACATACATATTTTTCTGTCTACATCCTTGCAAAGACAACTTCATTTGATTCGATATCTTTGATTTGGCATATACCCATGTTGAATCCAACATTGTAGCCCTTGTCACGAGTTGGTCGATGCTCGTAAGTTGAAGTTGAGTCCTTCAACATATGCAACATCCGTGATTTCTAATCCATTCCTCTTGATAGATCCAATGCCTCTTATTTCGCCAGAGCTTCATTTCCTCCAAATATGACTTTTGCTCCTTTAACTTCCTTGAATTTTGATGATTTTTCTTATTTCTGTCATATATGTCCGGAATGACCACTATCCATGTACCAGGTTCCTTGGCACTCATTGTTCCTTGAACCGCAATCAAGGAAATTAAGTTTTAGGTACCCATACTTGTGCGGGTCCCGAGGGGTTAGAATTGTAAGATGATCCAACCAACCTATAGCCAAATGATTTGACTCTAAGGGGTTGCCATCTATCGAGTGCCATAATCATAATTAATCCTGGCAAATTGCTTGGGAATTCCAGTTCATACAAATTGTCTCTTTTGTCGTATGCTGCATATGTGTTTTAGCAATTGCCTTCCTTGGGTAATTGTGGTGTCTTTGAATGTAGTGCCTAGGTGCATATGTGTGGTGATGAAAGCTCTTATGCTTTTGGAATGGCCTTTGCCGAGTTCTAGGCCTTTGCCATTTGGGCTTATATTCCATAAGTCTATCCGATAGTTCACATTATTCCAATCAGCTTGGCTTGGATATTTTCTACCATTCCCATCATATGTATTTCTTTTATGGATTTTCTGGGATTTTTGGTAGCTCTGTTTTCTTCTTTACTGAGTATTTTTGCTTGGAGTTTTGAGGACTCGGTGAATCTCTTCTCGCTTGTCCTTTCAAAGACACTCAACTCGGTAGTGTTTTCCTTTTCCTTTGTAACCAAGGCCAGTTTGCTTGTTATTGTGCTTTGGAGTGAGTGTGTGTGTGCAACATTTAGAGTTTTGGATTTTTCGGACTCTTCATGACTTGAAGATCCTCTTTCCAAAATTACTTTTGAGGTTTGACATAGCTCGGAGGAGTTAAATCCTAAGCATGTCTTGTCTCCACATTCTCTTTGACTCATAATAAGATCATCCAATGATTTAGATGCCTTAGTGAATGAGGCAATAACACTCTTGAGGTCATTCTCCTCTTTTCTATAGCAAAGCAATCTCGCTATTAATTTAGCATTTTAACTTTTAAACTTTCATTCTCATCGCCTATTTGACTTAGAGTACTCGGCTCCTTCCTTAGGCTTTGAGTTTTGGTTTTTGAGTAGTTGTTTTCCTCATTCAATAGTGTGTGTGAGGATTTAATGTGTTCAAAATCTTTCATCATTTTGCCTAATGAATCATAAAGATCGAGTGGGTGATGAAGTGTGTGTGTCGCGACCACTATCACTAGTGTCCGAGTTTGTTGAGTTAGATTGTACCTCATCTTCTTGATCAAGGTTGATCTTGTTCTTTGGCCATCAAGCGCATCGGGCTTCTTCTTGAGTCACTTGTGTAGTCGCCTTCATCGCTCTCAATCAATTGTCTCTCTTGACTTGGTCATTTTTGCCAGCTGATCTCCATCATCATTGCCTTTTTCCTTTCTTGTCTTCTTTCTCTCAAGACCTTCATTTCTTCTTCATCCCCGTATTTGTTGACTACAGGATATGGACCGATCAATGGCATAGTGACCTGGTTGTTTACGAGTTCCAAAGATAGATATTCAACCTTTTGATCGCCTCTTTCCATTCTTGGATTGTCACCCTTTGATACTCAACTTTTTGATGATCTGTTCTCTTGGTTGGCCTATCATCCCTTGATTTGGAGGAGCCGAGTGTCTTCCGGAAGATTCACCCTTTCCTCTCTTGTAGTTCTTATTAAAGAACTTGTTAAATCTTTTAACCATCGGGCTATTTTTCCGGGTCAATTACTTTGACCCCTCAGCTCTCTTCCCATCTTTAACAATTAGAGCAAAGTTGTTTTGGGTACAAATTGTCTCTTCCTCGGGTCTTTTCTTCTCACTCAAACTCGTAGGCTTTGAGGTCCGAGAATAACTCATGGTTGGATGTCTTTGATAGGTCCATGGAATGTCTCGGTGCCATGACCTTCATTTCCCATTCAGTTGGAAGACTTTTTAGGATCTTCATACACATTTCTTCGTGTATATTCCTTTCCAAGTGCATACTCATTTGTGATTTCGTGAACCGAGCGTCTAGTTGATCCAGGTTCTCTCCCCGAGATCATTTTGAAGTTCTCAAATTTCTGATGACCACCGATAATTTGTTTTCTTTGATTTGCTTTCGAGCCTTCACAAATCAATGTCGCCTTGTCCTGCATTTCTTTAGCCCTTTTGCATGATTTGACTTTGTTGAACATGGCTTTGTCCAAGGTTTTGTAGAGGATGTCCTTGGCTACATTGTCCAGGTTATATCTTTTTCTCGTCATCATTTGTCCACTCGAGTTCTTGGTTTTTCAACCATGATCGGTCTAGAGCAACATCTTCTTCTCCTTCGGATGCAACTCTTCACATTGTGTGTTCACCTTTAAGATTTGGCAGAGGCCCATCTTCTATCACTATCCACATCTCATCATGTAATGCCGATAGATGAGCCTCGCATACGAATTTTCCAATCATCAAATTCTTCAATAGTGAACATAGGGATGCGTGTCAAATTTGCTTCCATGATAATAACTTTTAATGATAAAGAAGAGTTTTGAAAGTCTAAGTACTAAAGCGAGACTTTGAAAAGTTTGGAGATCTAGTTCAAGAACTGTCAATGGAGGGTTCAATGAACCAACCGCTCCGATACCACTTGTAGGTCCCAAGGGGTGTAAGTGTAAGGTTTAGAAGGGGGGTTGAATAAACCTTACCAAATTTTCGATTTAGTCCTTTTAAATCTCAGAGTTGATACTACAGTTTGTGTCCTTGATGGACAAATCAATTTAGTCACTCAAGAGAGTTAATCACTCAACAAACTCAACTGAATGTTGATGGAATAACTCATTGTTAGCTCTAAATTAGCTCGATCGTGGTTTTGTTTTTTGGAAGACTTAACACCCTTAAGTTTGATTAAGTAAGAGTTTAGTGCTTGGTTTAGTACTTATAATTTATCAAGTGGATAGCAAATTTATCGTGAGATATAAGCGATTAAAATTGCAAGAATTAAAGTCTTTGAAATGTAAATGACACAATGAAATTTTTATAGAGGTTCGAAGATGGGGTAATTCTTCTACTCCTCTCTTCTCCAACTCCTGGAGAAATCCACTAGGTAATGATCGGTTTACAAAGTGGTAACAGTCCAGATACAAGTCTTGATCACACAACCGACTTGATCCTTTGGGACTCGATGCCGAGACGCCTTGATCACTCACCAAGCTCGTGACGACTCGGCTTCTTCACAGGGCAGCTGCCTTGCTACTACAAACTTACTTGCTCAAGCTCTTTGGATTTGATCACGAAGCCCTCCAAAAGCTTAAGACTTGGCTCAACCTTGAACCTTCCTACAATCCTTCCGGAATGTAGACCCCTTGTTTTCAGATCCTCCTCTTCAACCGATTGAAGTTATCTTTCCTTCACGGGTGAGTGTTGAATTGATGTTCTTCGTAATGTAGGCTTGAGGATTGAGAATGTTTCGCTTTTTCTACTATGCTTGTATATCTCACATATGTGTCATCCTTCTCAAACAAACTCCTCGGCCTTTTATAGTGAACTTTCAAAAATTTGCCCGTTGAAGAGATAGGTTTATTTTTGAAAGTCACTTGCGAGCCGTCGTTGGCTTGTCTTGTTGCGAGTTCTTGAATTGCCATTTCCTCGTATGAATTGTTCTTTCACCTTTTCGAGTTCGACACGGTGTAGTGCTTCCCATTGGTTCATTCCTTTTGCACGCTCGGGACCGAGCACTCGAGAAAGGTGGTATGGAGATATTACTTGTTTAAGTAATTCTCTTGATTTCGTGCAACGGATCTTTACTGATTATCTCGACTTGACCGCATTTCCTTGCTTTCCCAGGTGACTTAGAGTCGCCTTCCAATCATTGGATGACTCTTTGTCACTTCAACTTGAGACTTGGCTTTTCTTGAGTTGACTTGATCGATGCTCCACTCACCGCATCTCATTTGCTTCTTGAGAGAGTTCCCATCTACTCTTCTTTGCCATACTCGGATGTCTCGCAATGAGTCTTCCTTCAAGTCTTGATTGTCTTCTTGCATGTTAGGGCGTAGGCGACTTAACTCACCAGCGGCTCTTATTTATTACAATGCATTTTACAACAAGAATTGGGGTGCCAACTTTCTATTCTAAGTTTTACATGGCATTCATCAAAATCTAAACAATAAAATTCCTAACGGTGAGGACCTACATGCTTGTGGGTTTGGTTCAGCACGCGCGCCGCCGCCGCCGCTCGCCTGCCCGCCGGCCAGCCCAGGCCCGGGTCGTGGATCGAGGGTCGAGGGTCGAGGGTCGTGGGCCTGGGCTTGGGCTTGGGCTTCAAGGCCCTTATTCTTTTTGGACTAAAACCTTTAAAATAAAATAGTTAATTAATTTTTGTTAATTAATTAACTAATTAACGGATACCAATCGGGAAAGAGGTTCGCGAATCGAAACACGACGGGACGCTTACGACCCGTGTGTTGGGTCGTGCGTCAGGCAAACCTGTTCACATCCAAGCACAGGTTGACGCACAACCCGTGTGTCGGGTCATGCATCACGCCGTAGCTTTGCCATTTTGGTTCGCATCACGCACGGCGTGGCGACGGGCGTGCGCCAGTCGTAAGCGTCGATCGCGAAGTGCGTAATGCAGAATCGTCTGTTCGTTCAAAACCTATCTTTTCGAGCCAAAAGACGTGATCTTTGCATACGAGACACCTGATGCCTATATAATTCGACCCCTGCAGATTGAAAAAACATACGAAATCATCAGATAATTAACCAGTCATATTGCATTTGAGCATATTGATATATTCCCTCCTTCATAGCTTGAAGGTCTAAACACTCCTTGTTCGCTGTGTTTCGGGTTTGCAAGTGCTGTAAACTCGAAACTGAAATAGTCGTTGTATCTTAGGGACGTACGCCGGAACCGTTAGCACTTGTGTATGGGGCGTTTTCGTCTTGCAGAGACTGAATTTAATTCAAGCCTCGACTTAGCCATACACTTCAAACACTTAGCCATTTTCTTTCGAAACAGAACCCATACACATTTTACTAACGAAAAATACGTATTATGGTAAGAATCACATTTATAATTTTATCTATAATTAATTCCGCAATTTTTGTGAAATCTCAAAATCTTAATTATCTCTTAATTGGAAAATTAATAGACAATATTTTCTTTCACATATCTCCCTATTCGACTCATTCAGAAACTTGCTATAGTACGCCGATACATTGGTAATTTTTTTATAAATAAATTTCTAATTTAATGATGTAATTTAATAAGCTCAAATTATATGTAAGATTACAAAATAATTACAAAATATAAAAATTAATATATATCTTATTTATAATTAAATGAATTAATATATACATATATTATTTATAAAATAAAATATAACAAACACATCATAAATAAACAAAACATATAACAAAAAACTATTTATTAAACTAACTATAAAACATTCATGATGATCCAAAAAATAGAACTTCAAAAAAACACTTTAATTTAATACAGATCCTATCAATATTGACAAAATGCTTGATGAAGACGATATTTGAGTGAAACATGAATATGAAACCATACCCAAATAGATTAACTGATATGATGATGATGATTCATGGAATAAAAAAAAAAATATTTGGTGCCAATGTAACTTTCAAAACCATACTCAAATGCCTATGAAGTTATATATATTTTTGTTGGCTTCAAACTGTTGTAATCCGGATAATAGAATAATATGAGATCCCTATGATTAATACATTAACATCAACTAATCTTAAACTACAAAAAATATATGTTAATAAAATAAGGTAAATAGAATTTTATTAGCTTCACACTAATTACTATCAATCTAAGCATGATTGTCGGCAAACTTTATTAATGTAATAAGATTTACAACTTGAAAGAAAAACATTAAAAGAGAAATTATAGAGTGCATATTTACTGCTAAAAGAAACATTATATGACAGAAGAAAGATTTTTATTTCATAGTATATTTGGAATACATCAGCTGGTATCTATATATAGAACATAGAGAATAACGATACAATTTCATCTACCAATCATAATACTCTGCAGAGAATATAGCAGCCTGCCAATCTAACAAACTTGTACCATACTAGCTGGAGATTATGACACTTGGCACAATCTGCATGAATCCTGATTGTGTGACAAAGGTGTGATCGAATCGCTTCTTCTTCTTATCAATATGAAATTTGAATGGTTGATATTTTGTTTATCAACCAAGGTCGATCATTATCATGCCCCCTCAATTCAAGGGAGGCTATTGGAATCACTTGCAATTTATTCTTAAGCCTAGCGAAGAATTGGAGACTTAAAGGCTTTGTTAATATATCTGCAACCTGATCTGTGGATGACACATGTTGAACTTTCATAAAACCAGCTCCAACCTTTTCCCCAATAAAATGAATATCCAATTCGATGTGCTTCGTTCTATCATGTTGGACTGGATTTGATGCAAGAGGAATGGTATTCAAATTATCCACCCAAACAGTTGGAATCCTGGTAGAATGAACTTTTAGCTCCTAAAGTAATGAAGTTAACCATGTAATTTCAACTATAATATGTGCCAAACTCCTATACTCTGCTTCAGTGTTAGATCTAGATACGACTGCTTGCTTCTTTGAACTCCAAGAAATGAGGTTGTTGCTAAAATAAACACAAAAACCACTCACAGATCGCCTATCATCTATATCGGCCCAATCTGAGTCCGAGAAACCAGTGATATTTAAATGAGCTGATTTTACAATATGCAAACCATGATTGAAAGTCCCAGCTAAATATCTTAAAATCCTCTTCACTGCTTTCCAATGAGTGTCTAAGGGATTAGCCATAAACTAACTCACCTTATTGACACTATAGGAGATTTCCGGCCTTGTAATCGTTACATATTGCAGTCCACCGACTATACTTCTGTACAATTTACCATCAATATTGTTGTTGTTACCTTCAACCTTAGAGTTATGAAATCCAAATGTGAGCAAAACAGACTTGATTTTATTAAACCAGGCTCTTGAAGCCTGTTTTAGTCCATAAATGGCTTTTGTAAGCTTGCAAACCAGTTCTTGTTCCCCATAATTTTTCTCAAAACCAGTTGGCTGCCTCATGTAAATGACTTCTTGCAAGTCACCATAAAGTAAGGCATTATTGATATCCAAATGTTTCACATTCCAACCATGATGCATAGTTATAGTCAACATAACTCGAATGGTAGTAGGCTTCACGACCGGACTAAATGTTTCAGAAAATCCAAATCCGCTGCTTGAGAAAAACCTTGAGCAACTAATCTAGCTTTATGTCTTGCTATAGAGCCATCTTGATTCCTTTTAACTTTGAACACCCATTTGCATCCGATCAAGTTCTTTGCCTCTGGTAAAGGAACAAGAGTCCAAGTGTGGTTTCTCAACAGTGCTTCGTATTCTAATTGCATAGCCTGTCTCCAAGTGTTATGTCTTAAGGCTTGCTCAACACTAACAGGATCCGTTTCTTCCAGATTTTCAACAGAAAAAATCTTGGGTTTATGAATTCTTGCCTTAATTCTTGTGACCATAGGATGAAAGTTATCTTTAGGTATAGAATTTTCAGCTTCTATAGGAGGATCATCAACCATCATTGGTAATTCAACCATCAAGGGAACTATTTTATAAGACATAGGAGAATGACTGGAAGGTTGGGTACTAGTAGAATGAGGAGGAGAATTTTGTGATGGAGAAAAAGAATTAGAATCGATTGATGGTTCAGTTGGTCTAGATAAATCCTGATGCAATGGATTGAGGAGTTGAAAAGCGGAAGATGGATCATCATTGGATTGGACTATGTTAGGAGCAGGGGGATTGTTCTGCGAGACTTTGGGTGTGATCTTAGTTTGATGGGAAAAATGATTTCATCAAAAACGATATGTCTTGTGACAATAACTCTGCCTGTAGGTAACAAGACCTTGTAAACCTTGTATTGATTACTAAAACCAATAAATGTACTTGGTATTGACCTAAATTGTAACTTGTGTTTGTTTAGAGCTCTTGTATAAGGATAACAAAGGCATCCAAATGCTTTCATGCTACTGTAGTCAGGTTTTTGTTTGAAAAGACACTCATTCCAATGACTCTTAGATGACACCACATGTAAAGTCAATAATACAAAATCAGAAATATTATAAATAGTTGGACACACATTCCAATGAAGTTAAATTTATTATTAACAAAAGTTATTTTATTATTTTTACTTTATTTACCTCACGACCTGAATTGACTTAAATATTTGAGGGCCTTAGCTAAGAGCTGTCATTCCAACTAGCCTAATGTGTGTTGTGTTTTAGGTCATCCACTTAATGTACCCGAAGTGACCCTGAAAACGACTGATCACTTTCAAAGTTTTTTTATTTCAATTAATATACTAAGATATTATAAATATCACTTGTTATTTTTTAAAGTAGGGTCTCTTGTGAGACAAACAGAGACAAATGATACTTTTAGTGTAAAAGATACTTCTCAAAATACACTGAAATTAGTGTATTTAGACAAGTATCACTTTTTACACTAAAAGTATCATTTTTAGTGTAAAAAATGATAATTTTAGTATCAAAAGTAACCCTTCTCAAAATACACTGAAATTAGTGTATTTAGACAAGTATCACATTTTACACTAAAAATATCACTTTTTAGTGTAAAAAATGATACTTTTAGTATCAAAAGTAACCCTTCTCAAAATACACTGAAATTAGTATATTTAGACAAATATTATTTTTTACACTAAAAGTATCACCATTTTACGGTCTCACAAATTTTCAACCTATCACATAAGTTTTTGCGTTTTTTAAAAGTAACAATTTAACAACACAGATGTAAGATTCCATCAAACTAGTATTTATTTACAAAAGATATTTACACGTGGTGCTAAAATAAACGGTGAAACAGGTAGCCCATACACAGGGTGAGATGTGGCTTTGCCTGCTATAAAATATCTCACCTTTCTTTTATAAAGAGGCGAATGCCAGAATCTTTTCGCTGTTTTGCTCTCACCTCTTTCCTCTCAGACACACACAAAGCGCAAGAGTTTGTACCTTGAGAAGAAGAATGAGTACCGTTTGTGTAACCGGAGGTTCGGGCTTCATTGCTTCATGGCTAGTGAAATGTTTGCTCCAGCGTGGTTACAATGTCAAAGCTTCTGTTCGTTTTCCCAGTCAGTGATTCTTCCTGCCCTATTTCTCCATTTATCTCTTTAGTCTACTGTTTTTTTTAGCATTTGATGACCTGTGTTATCAAGTTTTAACTATATCTTTCTTTTCAATTGGAGAATTTGTGTTTCTTTAAGTTGTAATCCTCTAGAATTTGTGTTGGGAAATTTTTTTGGAAAGGTGTTCTGTTAAGATTTTTGTAAATGTGTTGGGAAGATAAACTTTGCGAATGAAAATAGATGAAAATAAGTTTTCTTATTGTTTGAGGAGATTTTCTTGTTTTTTCTTTCATTTTATTGGTGTTGTCTAGTAGGATTTCCTCTGGCTGGTGGTAATATTTATCTTTATTAATGGATTATGCTATAATGTTTAATGTTAAAACTACAAAGAAGATGATTTATATTGGATGATGTATGTAGATATTGATGTAATGACTGATTAATGTAATGAAATTGAATTATAGTCGGCACTAGGGCTTTTCTGGGGGGTGGGGAGAATGGGATTGTTTTGGTCAAATGATTTGCCAAACGACTTTGGATTTCCGGGGATGAAAGCCTTTCTTGCGGAAGAAAAACAAACATAGCGTTAGTAATTTTAATGAATTGATTTTGCTGAAATATGCGTTCGTGAGATGTTTAAAGCTTTACTATCAGATGTTTCATAAAAATCTTGATGATTGATTTTAGATGTGGAATAACCCGCAGATGACCCAAGGAAGACACAGCACTTGCTCTCACTTGATGGAGCCAAGGAGAGACTTAAGTTGTACAAAGCTGATCTACTGGAAGAAGGGTCCTTTGATGATATAGTTGATGGCTGTGATGGTGTTTTTCATACTGCATCTCCCTTTTTCTTTGACACCAAGGATCCCCAGGTTCCTTCCCTTTCCTTTCCCTTTTTTTTGGCATTTATGTTGGGTTTTGCCTTGTAATAGGCTTCATCTACAGAGAACTAAACTGAAGAAAAATTGGCAACCAAATTTGATGTTATGGTGCTTGTGTATTTTATATTTTTATGAGTCGAAATACAATGTTACCCTAAAATCTTTTTCAAGAGTCGCTATTTGGTTTGTTGCATTTGTTGGTCCTTCGGATCGCATATTTTCCATGCGAAGGGAATTACCATTACCATTACCATTTACCAACCATAACTCAATCCCATAGTTTCCAACATATTCAGATTTTTTATTCATAGAATGAGAAGCTATGGTTTTTAGATTTGACAAACATGAGATGTGTCCTATGCTCAAAGAAGTAAATCGAATTTTGGAGGTATCTCATAATGTTTTTTTATTGCTTTCATACTAAGAAGCCCTTTAGCTTAAAAGTTGGAATATTCAGAAAGAGAAATATGTGTAATTGTAGGACAATTTCCCTTGCTTATGCACTTGATAGCTTGTGTAATTGTATTATACAACTACCCCATTTCATATCAGAAGTAATCACACAATTCAGTGCTCTGGCGCTAGTTGGTTTCATGAAGATCTATACCATTCTCATTGGTACAGATTACGAGTAACCATTTTATGAGTGAATACTGGGCCTCCAATGACCTATCCTAATTATCTTGCATTAATCGAAAACACAATATTACCGGCCATATTCTGTGGTGACTGTGGTGCTTCTGATCACCTGGCTCTTTTGTTAATGGATCAAAGCTCATGATATAGTCATTCTGTCCTTGTTGTGCCTCTATTTTTACACCCCCCAAGTTATGAATTGGGTTCTTGAAATCGTCTCAATTTGGACATTTGCTTCACTGCTGCTGGCAGCTGTGCCCACAACTTTATATATGGAATTAGGACATGTATTTTTCTGTGCTACTATACATATATTATTCCACTGATTATTTTGCCAAAGCATTCATATAGTCCTCATTCTAGAATGTGGGTTCTGTAGTCTGAGCTTTGCTATTTCACTGTGTTTATATAATTTGTACTGTGTTTTCATTTTGTTCATATTTAGGACCCAATTGTTGTGCTGGAGTGTTTATTCCCTCTATTCTTAAAAAGAGAATTTAAACCTTTCACGGTCAGCTTTATTGACTATGAAATGGTTATGGTCAACTTGGTTCCCATTTGCCTTATCAACTAACTTCACCATGTTTGGCAAGCATTTGTTACTCAACTCAGCTTTCACTTCCCTCAGGCAGATTTGATTGATCCTGCAGAAAAGGGGACACTCAACGTGCTTGGGTCTTGTGCAAAACAATCTTCTCTTAAAAGGGTTATCTTGACATCTTCCGAAGCTGCAGTTTCTTTCAATGGTAAACCTCGTACACCTGAAGTGGTAGTTGATGAGACTTGGTGGTCTGACCCGGATTATTGCAGAGAAAATCAGGTAGATATTCTATTCCTCTTATTTTACGTTAGACGTGTGTTGATCATGTTGATAGGCGAACACTTTCTAGCATGGTCACGAGTTTGGTGGCTATTGTAATGTACTTCTGATTGCATAAGTTTAGTTTTTATTCCACATATGCCCTTATTTTACCTGAAGTATGTGATCTACCAAAAGTGACCTGGGGAAAGAAAAACTGGAAGAAGGGAATAGCAGGTATATGGAAAGAAAAAACATCTAATGATGTTTGGGCCAATCCTTTCAAAACGCACTTCATGTATAAAAATACAATATCTGGGTAGTTGCAGCTAAGCATAACTGTTGTAAATAAAAAACCACATAAAATGGGGAAAGAGGAAAGTTTGAACAAAAATCTTTACCCGACCTGAATTTGTATGCCAAAAGCAAACTGGTATTCATTATTTGATAGATGGAGCATATGAGAAGAATGAGAAAGGTCTGTAAGGTCTCTCATTCATCATAAAATTGCTTTTGAGCATGGATAGTATTTATAATTTGTAATTGAATGTTGGGTGAATAATATTCCCCCCCCCCCTTCCGGGTGATTAACCACACAATTACTATTTCCTGGCAAATTTTGGGAAAAATGCTTCTACCAGCTATGGTATGTGCTATCCAAGACATTAGCTGAGAAGGCTGCCTGGAAGTTTGTGAAAGAGAAAGGTATTGACATGGTTTCAATAAACCCTGCGGCTGTGCTTGGTCCACTGTTGCAGCCGACACTCAACACAAGTTGTTCTAATATTTCAACTTTGATAAATGGTAAGTTCTATTTTTTTGAAAGTGCTCAGATTTTAGGCCGTCTTCTTGACAAGCACCTTTTCCAAACTCGATTCAGTTGCTTATATTGCTTCACATACATCTTTCCTTTTGCTCAAGGAACTTGTAAAATTTTCTGTTTCTTGTTCTTTTTCCTTTTATTGATGACGGAACCATGTATAAGTTTTAGTTAGTAAAATACTGATAATCAGCAAAATATATTCAGAAGTTCTATTTTATCTAGGGGTGGCCAAATGGAACAAAACCGGGTTCCAAACTGTGGAACCAACAGTTTTAACTGGTCGGTGGAACCGTAGTGGAATCGACGGTTAAATCCGCCGTTTCAAGGTTAAAACCAACGATTTTTATTTTTTGGGTAAAATTATGCTAGAATAAATGTTAATTGTTTATTATGATTTTTATATTCGTAACTACATGAGACACGTTTTAAAACCAAATGTTGTAAGTGAACTACGTGAACTTTGATTCCTCTATACTCTAATATTATATATAGTTAGTTTAATATTATTATTAATAGTAAGTACAAAACTTAATTGAATATTAAGTTCAAGTCATTTCCTTTCTTTTTCCTTGTTTTTTTGTAATTGAAATTGATAAACATTTTCAAATCAAAAAATATCAAAAGATAAACAAACGGTTCCGGTTAAAATCGGAATCGGAATTGTGGAGGAACCGGGTTCCAAACCGGAACCGGAACCGGAACCGTGAGGCAACAGATTCAAGTTCCGGTTCCTCCAAAATAAGCAACAGAATCGGCGGTTCCGAAACCGTGGCCACCCCTAATTTTATCTCTTTTACTATAAAAGACTTATATGGTGTCGTATACAAATTTTCTTCTTTAGAGTTGTTTTTTGTTTATATTTGGGTGGGTTGGCGATTGTCATAATAAGAACTTGTAGATTGGTGTCTTTTATATCAACATTCTTGGAATATGCAGGTGCAGAAACATTCCCTAATGCCACATATGGATGGACTGATGTCAAAGATGTTGTAAATGCACATATTTTGGCATTTGAGAAACCTGAGGCTAATGGAAGATATCTTATGGTCGAGAGGACTGCACACTTCTCCGAACTTACGAGGATACTGCGTGAATTGTACCCTAATTTTAAACTTCCTGAAAAGTAAGTCTTTTTTGTTATTAGATTTCAGGCTGTGCTTTATGTTAACTCTGTGTTGTTGGGTGTTTGATTAGTTTACCAATATGATTCCTTACGAAATTTGTGCAGTTGTCTTTTTCAAGGATTTTTGTACTTGAAGGTGGAAATTGTTGTTTATACACTTTTCGGGTAAATCTGTTATATAGGTGTGCCGATGACCAGCCATACCAGCCGACGTACCAGGTCTCAAAAGAACGAGCAAAGAGCCTGGGTGTTAATTTCACTAAGTCTTTTTTGTTATTAGATTTCAGGCTGTGCTTTATGTTAACTCTGTGTTGTTGGGTGTTTGATTAGTTTACCAATATGATTCCTTACGAAACTTGTGCAGTTGTCTTTTTCAAGGATTTTTGTACTTGAAGGTGGAAATTGTTGTTTATACACTTTTCGGGTAAATCTGTTATATAGGTGTGCCGATGACCAGCCATACCAGCCGACGTACCAGGTCTCAAAAGAACGAGCAAAGAGCCTGGGTGTTAATTTCACTCCTTTTGAACAAAGCGTCAAGGAAACTGCTGAAAGCTTGATGGAGAAAGGCTTTCTTAAACCCACGTATATTTAAAATGCTTCATCTCTCTGAATGGCTTTTTGAAACTTAGGTATTATATATAAATGCCCCCAGATGGTGCTTGTAAGGCCTTTTGAAACACACATGTATTTAAACACCCCGTTATTCTGCTGAGGGCTATTGTATGGTTGGTATCTGTACCATTTAAACAACCTATGCTTGTTTTCTTGTGTAGAGTTTGTGAAGAATAAAAGTGTACTGCTTTACATTGGCATGCCTAATTTACACACTGCTGCTGAGTGCTGCTAGAACCTTTACAGTGTTGCATAGCTTCTGGGGAAAATTGTTGAAATGGGGTAAAAATGAAAGTAAATTTTCGAATTAGGGTGAAAATTAGGGGTATTGTTTGTACAAGTGGAGGTGCAATTGCCAATTGCGCCTGAAAAATGAGGCTCAATGGGAGGCGCAATTGATAATTGTGCCAGCCCAAAAATACTTTTTTTTTGTTGGGGGTGGGGTTGGGGGAGGGGTGGGGCAATATAACAGCTGAAAAGTAAGGGGGTGTGGTGGGTGGGGGTTGGGGATATATCTTATTATTATAACTAGTAATCCCGCACTTGCACGTGTATTATTATTTTAATGTTATTAATATATAATGAAAGTATCTATTGACATGAGTTGATATTTATTACTTTATTGTAAGAATAATATTCATATAAAGCAAATAAAAATAAAAATTTTCACATCAAATTTATATTTTCAATTATATACTTAAATGACAAATTCAGCTCATTTAGAATTATATATCTATATTATTATTTGATACCCTTCTCTTTCTAACATACACTCTACTCTCTATAAAAAATTACATGTATACACTCTACTCTCTATAAAAAATTACATGTATATACTTGTGAATCAATACTTGACATTTTTAATCAAATATTTTCTTAAAAAAAATGTATTAATAAATCTATTAAGTTTCTTATTCAAAAAAAATCTATCCAGTTTCCATAAATAATGCTATTCATATACAAATTTTGTATTTGGTAAATAATTGAATAATATTTTTTCCTTAAACATAATATATATCTGTCCATTTTGAGTTGTATACAATTTGGAAAAATTCTGGTGTCGATCAAATTGTTTCCTGTTTATTGTAATGTAATAAATTTGTAGATTGATAAATCTTAAATATTATGGTAAGATTTACTCAATTTTTTCCTAAACATATTTCTAATTATCTAATTGCATAGCAATATCAAATTCGATTAAATATATAATAAATATTGCATGATTTTTGATTTGCACGTGTTTGGCGCATTCCATATTTTTTTTAATTGGTATCTTTAGTAAAATCAAATCAAAATATTTAGTGGGTATATTAATTTCTATTCAATATTTTATTTTTTTGAAAAAAATTAAAAATATTTCATTTATGTCAATAATAATGAATTTGGCTAAGATATCATGATTCTTTTCAAAAGAATTTAAGGGTTAGATGTATAGATGTTAAATGGGCTAAACGAGCCACTATTAAACGGGCTATCATATTACGAACCTAACCCTAACCCTAACGGGCTTCGGGCTAAACGGGCCACTATTGGGCTATAAGTCAAAAAAATAAAAAATATATATTTAAATCTAAAATTTTAAACTCGAACATATATAACATTTAAGTTTAACATGTTAAGCTTAAGTATTCATTATCAAAAAATCTTGCATAGTTTATAATTATATTGCATTAACAGAATTATAAAATTTTAAAATAAAACTAGAA
The DNA here is from genome assembly GCA_016081115.2 of Rehmannia glutinosa. Classification (NCBI taxonomy): domain Eukaryota; kingdom Viridiplantae; phylum Streptophyta; class Magnoliopsida; order Lamiales; family Orobanchaceae; genus Rehmannia; species Rehmannia glutinosa. Next base: position 143,496 of record JABTTQ020003137.1, read on the forward strand.
TAATAAAAAATAGCATTATATAATATATACCCATATAAAATAAAAAAAATAATAATTTTTTAAATAAATATTAATATGACTGTAAGTCATAGTTTTAAGAATTATATATTTAAACCTATTAAAGATGAGGAGATGTGAGCTTGAAAAAATTATATTTAGTAATAGGTAATATGTAATAAATAGATTTATAATATTAGAATTATATTTATTTAAAAACTACAATTGGTGGGCAAGCGGGCTAGCCCGGTTAACCTACGGGCTAGCCCTAACGGGCCTCGGGCTAAACGGTCCAGTCAAAAAGGCTCGAATTTAAATGGGCCAAAATAATTCGCCCCAACCTTATTTTTTCGGTTTAAACGGTGGGGCTAACGGGTCACGCTCGCTTAACATCTCTAGTTAGATGTCCGATCTATATTTCTTTGTTTCATTTTTCCCATTTTCTTCCTTAAGAGGTGTGATGGTAAATACAAATTACAAATAGAACTAACACCAATAAAATATATAATAATAAATGATCGTCATTTATTAACATAGTAAAAACAACACCAACTCTTGTGGCCATTGTCCGATCTAGTGATTGATTGACATTTAATGTGAATTTTCGCAGTAGCTTTACTATCTTTCAAATCTTACCACATCTATATTGGTTTAATTATTCTATTTCATATTGTATTTTATTCTCATATGTATTTCACATGTTAAGATGAATTACATAAAAATAATCAAGATTATATATTAATTTAGGAAATATGTGTCATTGTTTTAAATGAAAACTCATTTTAACTTCTTCAAATTGATTAAAAGTCCTCTATGACGTTATAATTCATTTTAAAGGGGGTGGAGTAAGGGTTCCCTTTTGTTTCTTGTTATAGCAATTAACAATTTGCCCCTCAACTGTTGTTTAAATAAGACGACAACAATATACTACTATATTAAATATACAGGGCATTACTGTATAGATAAAGATCACATGTTTATTTTATAAAAATATGAGATATTCGAATAAAATTAAATCCGAACATTAAATTATATATTGTTCGTTAGGATATTGCAGTAAAATAATTTTTGAATTTAGCAAGTGGAAATGGGCGGGAAAAATCAATTAGCTAATAACAATATCCGTTACTAACAAATCTTGACATTGACTTACCAAAATAAAGCACCGCTAGTTTTGGGTAACTCCAAAACGTGCACTGTTTAGGAGAAATTTCTCATAATTTTTCTATATTATTTTGTATCTTGTGTTTTATTTTTTTTATTTCAGACTTCTGAAAATAACTTTATTTACACATTTTTATGAATTATAATCAAAACACAAGTATTATCATAAAATATATGCGTAATAAAAATACAAATCAAAGTTAATCTTGAGGTCATGTTTGATACTCTCACTTCAATATGTACTTTAGAGTAGCTTTTCAAATATACTGAACGACGGGTTAAATTTGTCTATGTCAATATGTGCAATGAATAATTATGGACTTTCAATATGTGCAATTATTAAATATAGACTTGTGATAAAATCAAATAAGCCAAACCGTTGATCTTTAAAATCAAATTCAATAATTCTTTGTAATGAGTTTATAATACTACATTATAATAAGTAAAATTCCAATAGATTCATTGCAAAAATAATAGGAGAAAGAAAAACTGTAAAATAATTAAAGAGTTAGTTATTCCCTCTATCTAAATTTAAATATTAATTTTCGAAAAGAGAATAATTAAATATAAACAAAATATAAAACAAAATATAACTTAAAAAACAAGTACAACAAAACTATCAGAAATAAACAAAAAGAAACAATTTTTTATTTTTTATTTACCAAACTCACCAAAAAAAAACATCCATACAGTTCTAGTGTTCAATATAGAATATTAAAAACTTCTTGTTTAATGTAGAATCTGAGTTCAATACTGACGATATTTGTGGTACATTTGATGAAGACGTTAATAGGGGCACGTGAAGATGAAATCATCTTTGGTAGTAATGATTTGACTTTAGGATTAACTATACTGAAGTGTCTCTCCAAAGAAATTTAAGTAGTATAAATATAAGAGGATGTAATATAAAATATACTTAACACCTATAGTATAACTTACCAAAAAAATATATTTAAACAAAATCTTTTCCTAATTCAGTAGAAGAATCATTGAATAAAAAAACATAAGAAAAGTCATTGAACAAAAATTCGGCTAATGCGTGTATACATGACAAACAAAATCTTTGAATAACATGTAATAATAAGTTGGAATACCATACCGTTTATAATATTTTCCTAACGAAAAAACCAACCAATGTGTGTATATTGATAAATGTCAAGCAAAATCTTTGAATACCATTTTATAATAAGTTGTAATATCATACCATTGATAATATTTTCCTAATTCATGTATAAAATATTTGAACAAAGCAAAATCTACTGTTAGAATTTTGCAATAAAATAGTTTCTAATATAAAAAATGAAAATGAGCGGGAAAATATTTTCTCCGGACTTCTGCTATTATATATATACTAATGTTTCACTCGTGCGATGCACGGGATTATTTTCGGAGTGTGGTGTTTCTATATAAATTCAATATCAATAAAATTGATAATCTATATATAATGTAACAGGATACAATTTTTATTTTTTAAAAAAAGAAAATTACAATTGCACAAATTAAAATTACAAATTTTGAAAGACTTCTTTGTATACAACATTAGTTGTTTGTTTGTTGTTTGACGTATCGTCGCCGCAAACTAATATTTTTAGTCCCTTACGATTGGTTACTCGAGAAACTGCCACATATAATTGGTCATGACTGAAAACTTGATTCTTGAGATATAGCCCGACATTAGAGAGAGATTGTCCTTTGATTTTGTTTATCGTCATGGCATACGACATGATCAAAGAAAACTGCTTTCGCTGGAATTTGAAGGGAATCCTGAGGTCAGATGGGGTAAGAGTCATTCGCGGAATCAACACTTTATGACCTACATTGGCTCCGGTGAGAATTTTGGATTCAGGCACATGTTTACCAAACCTTATAATCACCAATCTTGTACCATTACACAAACCAATTGAATGGTTTATATTCCTCAGAAGCATAACATGAGTCCCAACCTTCAAATGAATTTCATGATTAGGAACTCCGGAACATCTTATCCTATTTAAGAATTTCGATGTGTGCAGATCATATAAGAAATCAACATTTGCATCCGATTTGCAAGTGTTATCCGAACTCAAATAAGTATGACCTTCTGATGTGTTCAAAGAGGTCATATATGGATCTATCGACTCAATCACATCGAGAGTAGGTGCCAAAATAGCTATTTCCTTATTAAGATAAGTCGGATCCTCGATTGCATCTTTAAACATTGGATAAGTGCATTCAATGATAGTTGAAATAGGATCACCATTTGATTCGAGCAAAATATCTTCAGGGATGTCAATAGTGGCAGAACCGTCATTTTCTCCTCCAAGTGTTCCATCTCCGATATTTGCAATCCATTCAGAAAACTTAACCAAATCCGCATAATCATCGCTTTCACCTAGTCTTTGAAGCCGCATGTTCTTAGTTAGTCTAAGCACAGTACAATGTCTCCACAAATGCGAAGAATTTATCGTGGCATTGACGATATCCTGGCGACTTTCCTTGGGTACGACTGGCAATATCTGTCTTGAATCTCCACCAAACACGACCGTTTTGCCTCCAATGGGATATCTTGACTTCTGGTTTGTTGTCTCCATAATATATTTTATAGTTGTGTCCATCGCCTCAAAAAATGCTTGTGCATCATTGGAGATTCGTCCCATATTATTAGTTTACTATGCACAATCAATTCAGCAAGTGGACTGCCAACTTTGATTTCACAGCTTGATCCTTCATGTGGATTTACAAGAATAACAAATTGAGAATGTGCAGTCCTCCCACCGGGCAAGAGAAGAGACGTTATTCCACTTGACGCCACATTAAGTACAATTTGTCCTTTTGATCTCAACCCCGATGATAATGCCCTCCACAAATAGGTTTTACCAGTACCTCCATATCCATATACAAATAAAATACGACCTCTATCCAATTGAACCGCACCCATGATTTCAGAATACACGTGGCGTTGCTCATCAGTAAGGTTTGAAAGAAGATCTTTGTGTTCGTGGCTAATGCCCTACGATCGTATCATAACTCATCGTAAACCAACTGTTTTATTTGAATTCAATATTGTCAACGTTTGGAAATGGCTTCGTACAAAACTCACGTAGACTCCTGCCCCGACTGCGAAATAACTTTTCAATTTCCAACAAGGCAATATTCTTAATTTTATTCTCACTTAGAACCAGATCTATCAAAACAGAAAAAAAAAAGGAAAAATCACAATAATATATTATTATAACCAAAATAAGTGAAGAAAGAATACAAATAGATTATACCAATTCAACAATTAATATAAAGTATAATATATAATATCAAATGTGATACCTTGATGTTGAAAAAGAATTCGCCATCTATATACAATATTATCCGAAAGAAGTTCCCAGCATTTATCTCACACTTCTTCAGGTCTCCTCAAAGAATCTGAAGACAATAATGATGCAAACAAACTCCTGAGAGTCTCTGCAGATGCCTAGTGACTCGCTTCAATGATGACATCAATATACTCTTTATCGTCTCCTAACAAACCCAGAGCATAGCATGCCTCACGATAAGAACTATGTTGTACACCCTGTACCTTTTATAATCAGCATGACACGTAGCAACACGCACAATATTGATAAGGCATCTCAGATAATACATGTCACCAGACCCTGGAGGAACATAGAAAACACGCCCTATAGTATATCCTGATTTTCTCGGCTCCCACTTCTTCAGTTGTGATTTCCATGTGAATTTTGTAGGAGCTTCAACATAGGTCAATTCTCTGGCTTCAGGATAAATTTTATTGGCTTCCATCTAAGCCAAAAACATGCTTTCTCTGACAGTGCTTCTCTTGAGAACATCGCATATTCTTTCTGAATCATGAAATATTACACTTTGTTCGTTCTTGAGATGGAAACTAAGACGTTCAACGCGAGGATATTTATATTGAATTTTATATCCCAGTAATCTCCATGCTGCCTCACAGGCTGAAACGTATCTGCAATCGTAATACATGCTCACTTCATCTACAGCTTTCCCTGGTTCTTCATCACTACATGCAGTCACCCGATCATGTCCCTTATTGACATATTTGAACAAATACTTGATAGATCTAGATTGATTACACCATTCTACATTAATGTGTGCACCGTATTTAAGAAGTAATCGACAATTATGTGGAACGATGTATCTGTTATCAAGAGGTACACCATTTTTCTCGACAACCCCGCCATTATTCCTACACTGATAACATGGATAACCTTCTTCATCAATACACGTGGCATCAACAAATTTTTTAGGAAAATGTTTCGTGCAACGACCATCAGCGATACACGGAGAATTTTTCCTTACTTCACCACACGGACCATGAATCATAAAATCTCTAACTGTGGCAAAATAGAATGGATCATCGGCTTTGTCTGGTATCTCAGCCGATATAATTCTATCTATATCATCCGGAGTTGGATATTTATCTTCTTTGGCCAGAGAGAGAAGAATATGAGCATGAGGGAGCCCATGTTTCTGGAATTCTATCGTATATATAACTGTAAAGGTTTAAATTAAAAAGAATAAATAAATTTATAAAAATTAAATAATATATCGGAATAATATAAAAAGTGTTACACTAATAAAGAGGATTCAACAACCTGATACAACTTGTTAGTCCAAGTGGCTACGATAATCTAGAGGGGGGTGAATAGATTATACCGATTTTTCGCAAATCACCCTCTTTTTCGAAACAACAAGTAAATGACAAGAATGTAAATGCGAAAATTAAACAACACTCGTTGATTTAAAGAGGTTCAACCCACCTAGGGCCTAATCCTCTACCACCCCAGTATCTCCGGGATGGATTTCAAAAAGAATTTTTTTTTTTATTAATTTACCAAAAATTAATACAACACCTTGAGGATTACCACAACCCTCTTTCACCACCTTGAGGATTACCACAACCCTCTTACAACACCTTTGAAGATTACCACAACCTTCAAACACCTATCACCTAGATCACCCAAGTGTATTCTTACCACAAGAATACTCACAAGGATGTCTTGTGTTGAATGATGACCAAAATCAAGATTACAACTCAATAAAGATTGAAACAATATGAGTACAAGTGTAATCAAGAATTGAAAGCCTAGACCTCAAATTTGTGCAAGTGAAAGTGCTTAGCTAATACAACAAGATATAGAAGTGTTTGCTTTTTTTGTTCTTTTTGCTTGTATTGAGTGTTATATGTTGTTGTTTGAATGAAGCCTCTATTTATAGGAGAGGACTTGGCTTTCATTTCCAGACATTGGCTCCTCCTGGGGAGTGATTTCTTTGCAAAAGAAACCATTTAAAATGATCAATATAGTCATTTGTTAGAAATCAATCCCACAAAATAGGGAAAAGTCATTCGAAAATGCAACGGATAGTTTTTGATAAATAAGGGGTTCGACAGTCGCGCAGAGATAAGATTGAAATTGAATTCTGCGAATTTTTACACGGGGACCGGTCGAAGGGGGGTGCGACCGGTTGCCCTTAGCTGTGACCGGTTGACTTGAAGAATTTACGAAACAGAGAAGTCCGGAACAAAATCCAACTCTCGTCAACAGTGCCTGCCCTATTTTTCTTACACCCCATTTTTTGTTTCTCACTCAACTCAGTGCGGGTTGCCCTATGGGCGACGGCCGAGCCCTGAAACAAATGTGTTGTCCAATTTTTTATCGAAAATAAACTCCAAAAAATACTCCGAAAAATAGTAAAAACATTTTAAGTTGATCTAAGTATTTAGACAACATTTAGGGACATTGTTTTGGTTTAAAAACTCAATTGAACAAAATCGAACATAATCATCAAAATCATGATAAAAACATTTATCTAACAAACTCCCCCTTTTTGATGATTACAAACCAAAACAATTTTTTGAGGACGATTTGAAAAGCAAGTAAAATATTAGGTTTACAAGAAAACTATCCGTTAGAAGTATTTCATACAAAGCTCCCCTATCTATGAGCATATCAACAAACGATAATTAAAAGTTAGAAGACAAGCTATAACAAGCTTATATAAGATGCATCATGAGCTAAGAAGCTCCCCTGTCACAATACTTATAGTCAATTTCATTTGAATCCAAAATTCAAGCCATGGACTAGGTATTCTTGGCTTTAAGCCATAGCTTTTTATTGCGAGCTTTTATTAGCTTTTCTTGAGCTTTCGAGCCAATATCTTGTTTCTCCCCTTTGGAATCATCAAAAGAATGTTAGAATGGTGAAAACACCATACAATAATATCAAAAGTGCGCCAAAGGGACGGTTTATTAACCGTTGAGCAATTAAAGCGTAAAATCCAAGGAAAGTGGGAGAAATGTAATATGAAGAGTTCATACGCTCGTTTTGATTGCCAAATCATGATCTCAATAAGTATAGAAGACTTTTGAAAGCAAGAGAATCATGTAGAAATTGAAATTTTCAGTGCGACATTTCATCGAACACCTTGTGTGCGTGAAAAATAAAAGAGGTTGTATAAAACCTTTGTAAATGTTACAAGCCAAAAATATTTTATCACCAATTCACCTCAATCATTATATAATTCAATCATAATAAATAAGCTCATCAAAATCATATGCAAAAAATATCAATAAATATACCATAAGGTCATAAACTCAAGGGTTCAACCCAATTGAGCAAAAGAAGAGAAATTCTTACCATTTGATCGGAAAAGATGAGCCATAATGATGATGATCATGATATATAATGTCTATGTTGTGAAAAAGATGCATAAAAAACATTTTTGAATGAAATATGTGAGAATTTGGCAAAGGGGACGAAAAATGGCCAAAATATGTTAAAGTTGCGAATCTTTGAAAACAGAACCATTTTAATCCAAGAAATAGCTTAGGCGACGATCGAGGTTGAGGGCGACGGTCGGCGTTGAGGGCGACGGTTGCCTCAACCCTTTCAACCATTCATGTCTGTCAGCTTTTTCCAAAATCCGAATTTTCAACCAAAAATCCGATTTTTCGCCCCTAAGTTTTAAGAACGTGCAAAATGCAAACGTAAGCCTCATTCAATATGCATTATGCCTAACCGAGCTCGTATTGATGAAAAAGTCTCGGAAGATAGCGATTTTGTAAAAATGTCCGCTAATTGATCTTGAGATGGTACAAAAGATATCTCAATTTTACGTTTTGAAACACAATCCCTTAGAAAATGATGTCGAATCTCAATATGTTTAGTACGGTTATGATGAACCGGGTTTTAAGCAATATTTATAGCGGATATGTTATCACAAAAAATAGGTACGTTTTCAAAAGAGCATTTTTAATCCGCTAAGGTTTGTTTCATCCAAAGAAGTTGAGTACAACAAAATGCGGCGGAAATATATTCGGCTTCGGCCGTTGAAAGAGAAACACAATTTTGCTTTTTTGAAAACCAAGAAACTAGGCAATCGCCTAAAATTGACATGATCCGGAAGTACTTTTCCGATCATCAATATTTCCCGCATAATCCGAATCACTATAACCTTTAAGAGAAAAATTTTCATTCTTTGGATAAAATAAACCATATTGAATGGTGCCTTTTAAATATCGAAAAATCCTTTTAACGGCACTCATATGAGATTCTTTGGGATTGCTTTGAAAACGAGCACATAGGCATACGGCATGAAGAATGTCCGGTCTACTAGCGGTTAAATAAAGTAAACTACCAATCATACCTCGATACTTTGATTCATCCACGGACTTGCCTTTCTCATCTTTGTCAATTTTGACATTTGTTGCCATGGGAGTAGAGACGGTTCTTCCTTCTTCAATTCCGAACTTTTTCAAAAGTTCTTTTGTATACTTAGCTTGTGAAATGTAGATACCTTCTTGACATTGCTTAATTTGGAGTCCAAGAAAGAAGTTGAGCTCCCCCATCATGCTCATTTCAAATTCTCATTGCATCAACTTAGAGAATTTCTTGCACAAAGAATCATTAGTAGCACCAAAGATGATATCATCAACATAAATTTGCACAAGTAAACAATCTTGCCCTTTTTCAAAAACAAATAGAGTTGTATCAACTTTACCTCTTATAAAACCATCTTGTAAAAGAAAAGAACTAAGTCTATCATACCATGCACGGGGTGCTTGTTTTAAACCATACAAGGCCTTTTTAAGTTTATAAACATCATTAGGCCTAGAAAAGTTTTCAAACCCCGGAGGTTGTTTTACATAGACTTCTTCTTGAATAATACCATTTAAGAAAGCGGATTTAACATCCATTTGGTAAAGTTTGAAATTTTTAAAACAAGAATAGGCAAGTAAAATACAAATAGCTTCTAAACGTGCTACGGGTGCAAAAGTTTCATCATAGTCAATACCTTCTTCTTGACAATACCCTTGAGCTACTAACCTTGCCTTATTTCGAACAATATTGCCTTGATCATCAAGTTTGTTCCGGAATACCCATTTTGTACCAATAATGGTTTGAGAAGGAGGACAAGGTACTAATTCCCATACATCATTTCTTTCAAATTGATTCAACTCCTCTTGCATCTCTAGGAACCAATCCTCATCCTCAATAGCCTCTTTAGCATTTTTAGGCTCTTTTTGAGAAATAAGAGCTTTCTCGGCAAATTTTCTCCAGTCATCACTTTGTCAAGGGGATCACCAATAATAAGATCTTTTGGGTGATCTCCCTTAAATTTCAATGCAACGGGAAGATCCGAGATATCACCTCTATCTTCTTGAGGACCATTTGAAGTGGACGGTTGATCAACTGATGTAGACGGTTGATCATCAATTTGAACAATTTGTTCAATAATATCCTCTTCATCACTTTCATCATTAGGAATTCTTTCAACTACCGAAGCTTCATTGAATTTAACATGGATGGATTCTTCAACAACTCCACTAGTCTTATTGTAAACCCGATATGCTTTGCTTTTTGTTGAATATCCCATAAATATCCCTTCATCGGCCTTAGGATCAAGTTTGTCCAATTAATCCTTGGTATTCAAAATAAAGCATTTACAACCAAATATCTTGAAATAACTAATATTTGGAGTTCTACCTTTCAAAGCTCATATGGAGTTTTATTCATTTTAGACGAATATAAACTCGATTAATGACATAGCAAGCGGTACTTACGGCCGGCCCAAAAATATTTTGGAAGTGAAAATTCATTGAGCATGGACCGACTCATTTCTTGTAATGTCCTATTTTTCCGTTCGGCTACTCCATTTTGTTGAGGTGTCCTTGGAGCCGAGAAATTATGAGCATATCCTTTGGTTTCACAAAATACTCTAAATTCACCGTCAAATTCTCCACCTCGATCGTCGAATAGACTTGATAGTGTCTTCCTTTTCATTCTCAATAAGTCTACACAACTTAACAAACTCATTAACGACATCGCTTTTATTGGTAAGAAAAAGAGCCCAAGTATATCTAGAAAAATCATCGACGATAACAAAAGTGTAATGTTTTCCACTTAGACTAGTCGTACCAATATCCCCATACAAATCAAGGTGAAGCATTTGTAGGGGTTTGGTTGTGGAAATTTCGTTTTTTGGGCTTGAAACTACTTTTAACTAATTTGTTCTTTTGACAAGTGTCACATAAGCCAAGATTTTCAAAATTCAATTTGGGTAGTCCTTTCACATGTTGGTTTTTGTAAATATTTTCAAATTCTTGTATCCAACATGTCCAAGTCGCCTATGCCATAAACTAGTTAAATCATTATTGGCGACTAAACAAGAAACATTTTGACTAACCAAATCACTTGTACAAATTTTGTAAAGATTGCCTTTTCTATTTGCTTCACAAATAATTTCACCATTTTTAAGTATAAGGCATTTTTCTTTATTAAAGGAAACATCATATTTTGAATCACAAAGTTGGCTATCACTTATCAAATTAAACTTAAGCCCTTCAACTAAAAGAACATTACTAAGAGAGAAAGAAGAGTTACCAATTTCTCCATTTCCAAGAATTTTTCCTTTGCCATTGCCGAACATGACCATACCCTCTTCTTGGAGCTTGATGTTGGTAAAAAGTTCTCTCATCCCGGTCATATGGTGTGAACATCCGCTGTCCACGAGCCATTTTGAATCTTCCATTGTTGTTATAGCCCCTATTACCTACAAAAGAATTTCTTTTAGGTACCCTATAATTTTGGGGTCCATGGGGGTTAGTCTTGAGACTTTTGGGTCTCCAAACATGTCTTGAGCTATTTCTCAATTTGCAATTATTAGCATAATGTCCAACTTTGCCACAATAAAAACAAGTAGGAGTATTATAATTATTAGCACGTACAAAAGTCGGACCTTGATTATTTTTCTTAAAAACACTTTGAAATGGCTTATAACCAAGTCCCGATTTGGAATGCTCACCTCTTTGTGCATCTAAATTTTTTGTGACTTTATCCGTGCTTATGTTGAAACGATGCACATCATTTTTTAAACATTCAATATCTTTTGTGAGCGATTCCTTTTCGGTTTCAAGAGAATGAACTCTAGTAAGAGTAAGAGCATGAGCTTTGTCTAGAGATTCATAAGAGGTGAATAATTTTTCTTTTTCAACCTTAAGCTCCTTATGCTCATTTTTCAAATTTTTGTATTTAACAATTAAATTTTGAAACTCAATTTGCAATTCATCAAAATCACATTGCAAGTCATCAACTATGGAGGAAGTAGAGGAATTAGAGTGTACCTCATTGTTTTCATCGTCTAAGTCCATGAGGCGTGTTCGGTTTCTCCTTCCTCATCGGTTGTTTCGAGTAGTTCATCCCATGTTTTGACCTCCGTATTTAGAGTCTTCTTTTTGTAAAAGGCTTCCTTTTCTTTTGCTCTTCTTCATCGAGCTTTGGGCAATCGGCAATGAAGTGCCCAGGGTTTTCCGTGATTTAAAGCAAGCATTATCTCTTGGTTTTCTTGCTTTATTTTTATTCATAAATTTTGCAAATTTTGAACAAAGGCCGTTTCCTCATCATCATCATCATTATCATAGTATGCATTATTAGAGGAAGAAGCAAGACCTTTAGGAATAATTTGCATACCCGATTGATTTGTGGATGGTTTGGAATTTTCCTCTCCTTGAGATAGATTTCATAGATGAGTAGATTTCAATAAGTTCATCAAACTTGAGTGTCTCAAGATTTTGTGCCTCCGTGATTGCCGTTACTTTTTCGGACCATGAGCCGGGAAGTGCATTGAATACCTTGGTCACCTTGTCTTCTTCGGAGATGACTTTGCGAGGGCCACAAGAGGATTGACAATATTGTCGAGCCTTTCCACCATCTTGGAGATGCTTTCGCCATCATACATGTTAAAGTTTTCAAGTCTTTAACAAGCATGGTCTTTCTTGCTTGCTTGACTTTCTTAGTCCCTTCATAGATTGTCTCCAATTTTTCCCAAACCTCATGTGCCGACCTTATGCCTCTTATGCGATTGTACTCGGTGGCGGTAAGAGAACAATGCAAAATATTTAAGGCCTTACCGTTTAGAGAGAAAGCCTTTTTGTCGTTTTCATCAAACTCCTTGAAAGGTTTAGGAGCCAAGGTGCCATCCTCCGATTTCTTTATTGGTTGATCAACTCCTTCAATGACCACATTCCAAATGTCGAACCCGCACCTTGTAGGAAGCACTCCATACGGTCTTTCCAAAATGCGTAGTTGTTGGCGTCGAATAGTGGTGGCTTATTAGTGGAGGCGCTAGGTGGTGAGATGTGCATCATTTGTAGCCATGGATCTTTCCTCTTTACTTCGGAACAGCTAGCCAAAGAGTTTGTCTCGATACCACTTGTTAGTCCAAGTGGCTACGATAATCTAGAGGGGGGTTGAATAGATTATACCGATTTTTCGCAAATCACCCTCTTTTTCGAAACAACAAGTAAATGACAAGAATGTAAATGCGGAAATTAAACAACACTCGTTGATTTAAAGAGGTTCAACCCACCTAGGGCCTAATCCTCTACCACCCCAGTATCTCCGGGATGGATTTCAAAAAAAAAAGATTTTATTAATTTACCAAAAATTAATACAACACCTTGAGGATTACCACAACCCTCTTTCACCACCTTGAGGATTACCACAACCCTCTTACAACACCTTTGAAGATTACCACAACCTTCAAACACCTATCACCTAGATCACGCGAGTGTATTCTTACCACAAGAATACTCACAAGGATGTCTTGTGTTGAATGATGACCAAAATCAAGATTACAACTCAATAAAGATTGAAACAATATGAGTACAAGTGTAATCAAGAATTGAAAGCCTAGACCTCAAATTTGTGCAAGTGAAAGTGCTTAGGCTAATACAACAAGATATAGAAGTGTTTGCTTTGTTTGTTCTTTTTGCTTGTATTGAGTGTTATATGTTGTTGTTTGAATGAAGCCTCTATTTATAGGAGAGGACTTGGCTTTCATTTCCAGACATTGGCTCCTCCTTGGGGAGTGATTTGCTGCAAAAAAACCATTTAAAATGATCAATATAGCTGTTAGAAATCAATCCCACAAAATAGGGAAAAGTCATGCAAAACGCAACGGATAGTTTCTTTGATAAATAAGGGGTTCGCGTCATTGTCGCGCAGAGATAAGATTGAAATTGAATTCTGCGATTTTTACACAGGGGACCGGTCGAAGGGGGTGCGACCGGTCGCCCTTAGTCTGACCGGTTGGACTTGAAGAATTTACTAAACGAGAAGTGCGGAACAAAAATCCAACTCCCAGTATTAAATTGGTGTCGCTCACGGTCGGCCGCCCGCCGCCCTATTTTTCTTACGCCCCATTTTCTATTTCTCGGCTCAACTCAGTACGGGTTGCCTATAGGCGACCGGTCGAACTGAAACAAATGTGTTGTCCAATTTTTTTTATCGAAAATAAACGCCAAAAAATACTCCGAAAAATAGTAAAAACATTTTAAGTTGATCGGAAGTATTTAGACAACATTTAGGGACATTGTTTTGGTTTAAAAACTCATTTGAACAAAATCGAACATAATCATCAAAATCATGATAAAAACATTTATCTAACACAACTTTCTCGAATATCTGATTATGGCGAAGATCCTTGATAAGAGCATCCAGTTTGACTTTAAATATTCTGCAAATAATGTCTGGACGGTCTTCGGAATTAAGATTTCTCTTCTCAAGAAAACGAACAATCTCAAGCTATTTTGGATTGGAGGTGAATGTTATAAATAGATCGGGATAACCGACCCATCTACATATAGCCATCGCATCTTGTTAATTTTGTATCATAAATCGTGCTCCTCCGGTGAAACTCGACGGAAGTATAATTCGTTTGCCTTGTGATCTGGGACCAGTGTCTCCATTCAATACAGCATTTGCTAGACTCTTATATATATCACAACGCAACTTCTTTTGATGTAAGCGCACATATTTCAATCGGTGATTCAACCATTGTATAAGCATCTCGACAAATGTTGAAACAATCTTCTTGAAAACACTGATAGTAGAAGCTTCATTATTCCTTTCGTGCAACTTAGTAGGCAAAAATTCTCGAACAACGATTGGTTTCCTTCCTCCCTGAGTTCTACTCTTCAAATCCGAAAATAGAATGTCTTCTCTAAAGCCATCCTCACCGTAAGGTAACAACAAAGGATATTGCAATGCCAAATACGCAACATTCAACTCATTTATCTTCTGCAACTGTCCGGTTTTTGTTTCAATCAATATATCTCTTTCTCCTAAAGCCTGATCAAAATCACCAACAATTAAAGCGGTGACCTCAGAGCTTGATAGCAAGTTGTATCTTCTAGCATCCTTGCCTCTTTTACCAATAAGACGTAATCTAACATCTGAATTTGCACATTCCCGTATCTTTTCTCTTGCTACTCTGAAGGTTTTCACCAATATATTATTTTTCATCTAACATTTTTTGAAGTCCGACAATAACATTTTGGTGCAGATTATTAGTATCACTTCCTTGCCTACATATTAAATCACGTCGAAAATCCATAGTTAGCAAGAATTATAAAGAAGATTCACAAGAGGTTTTTCAAAGAAAAAGAAAAAAGGTTCGTTATTTTCAGTTTTTTGTCAAAAATTTGAAATCTTGAATTGTCATATTTTTCATTGACATTCATTAGATAAGACTCTTCAGAAACGGGTCTCTTTTTATAGTCTGTCTCTGTAAATCGAAAGTGGAATTCATCTTCCTTTCCATTCACTCGGATTTCTTCCGTTTCATCGATTTTGTTCGGATCCGCCTTTTCTTCCGAAAGACGAAGGAGAAGGATCTTCTTGATGGATCCTCTTGTTCTGTTTAGTCCCCTTCATTTCGGAAGCTTTTTCTATTTCTACATCTCTTTCTTCCTCATTTTCCACCTTTCTTCCGTTTTTGAGGTTTCTTCGGTTTCTTAGTAAAAATGGGTGACGGTATTTCTGCCTAAATAGTAGACACATGTAATAAATAAGAGAATACTAAAGATCCGAGCCATAGAATTTCTCAATTACGATCTGAGTACTTATTAGATCGAATGTACTTATTCGATCTAATAGAATGATTTTGTCATATCCAGACTAATACCAATCCAAGCCATTTCATGAAAAAAATGTGACCAATTAACCAACCAACAAAACTACTTGTTACAAATAACATCTTGTTGTTGCATCGAAACATATAAATGTTGACTAATCTCGCTACCATTGAACTTGGTAAAAGAAATGGTTGAATAATTGAAAAATGAGATTATTATTATACATATCTAGATATAATATTACAGAATTTATAATTAATTAAGAATTATAAAGAAACAAACCTGACAGAATTTATTCTATGATTTATCTCATTCTCTGTATCATATATATAAAGCTGCGCAAATTTAGGTGTTGAACCATCAGACGGCAGTAAACTACCAATTAAATGATAGTTTTGTCCGTACATCCTGAAAACTGGAGCACCTTGGCCTCTGTTAATGTCAGTGTCGATCTTTCCTCCCATAGATGTAAAGTAGAACATACTATTATATGATATTATGTTCTCTTAAAAGTGCTTGCTTTTATTGCTGTCTCCATACAATAAATTATGAAGCAAAATAGGTGGTTCTTTGAGAGGAGGAAGTTCAATAATTCCATAATTGCAACATGAGCCATATTTCGGACAACTGGATTTGACATGGGATTGTATCCTCTCCTCGTACCAAAACATGGTCGCACAAAATTGGCACGTATAACTTGCATCACCGATATCCCAGTACTCTGTAAAAAATATTCTATAAATATTTATTTTCCATTACACATGTAATTTTTTTTACGTACATTAAATTAAATAATGTTAATATATGAAAGCAACAATTCTCACCATTGTTAATGATTGCAATTGTGTTATGTAACTGAGATGGGGTTGTATTTGACTCTATTGTATTATCCGGTACTGTATTTGAATTGCAGTTCAAAGCGGTTTCAACAGAGTCATCCATAGTAAGGTCAATAATTTTAGAGACATGCGAAATATTGGAGGACGCCGAGGACATACGACAATAAGAATTGTTCAAATTCTTAATATTGTTTTGAAGTGGCGGTCTTCTCCTAGAAACTATTTTTCCAAAACAATAAAATATAACGTAGATGTTTAAATTACATCTAAATATGTAATTAGATACAAAAAAATATAAAATAAATTTTTGAATATACCTTTTCCACTGTCACCAATATGAGAGTTTGAAAAAGGATAAGCAACCACACTCAAAGCGTTATTTGAAGTAATACTTTTAGGGCCATTTATAGGCGTTCTTCCCGCTCTGCTCCCATTTTCTGTTTAAAAAGAACGTAATAAAAAAATATAATTTTAATATAAATACATATATTATTTAAATATTTATTTATAAGTATAATAACAATAAAATACAATGTACCGTTTGTGATTTCACTGAAAGGGGAGTTGGGAAATGGATAAGTAATCTTGCTAGAATCATTGTTCGATACAACTCTTTTAGATCTATATGTAGATGTTATCTCTGTTATGCGCCATTTTCTATTTAAAAAATAAACTAATAATAAAATATACAAAAATTGATACACAAATGACGTATAAATAATAATATGAATTATATATTTTATATATATATATATTTATTGTGTCACGCCCCAGACGGGGACGCGACGATGATCCACAACTTATATACAAGTAAACCAAACATTCTAGACAATATCAACGAAAACCCAATGGAACAGAGTCAAATAGCAGCAGAAATAAAGAACCAGTACGAGTTACAACTTACAGTCCAACAACATCCTAATTATATCCCCGAGAACACTAAAGATAATAACTTAATAGTCAAAGGGTCCTACGCTCTTATATTACAGACTAGAATGAAAAGAGAATAAAAGAGTCCAATAGCAAATACTAGAAACAAATCCAGCAACATCAACAACAATAGATAGTAAGTCCAACAAGCGGAGCATAGGAGCTCAGTCCGTGGTAGGTTCAACATCTTCAACAAAGTCCTCATCTAAAGGTTAGAAAACAGGAGGGGATGAGACAGAAATCTCAGTGGATGGGGTGATCGTGTGCAAGTGTGGCGATATATAGTTAATGCAAGAAAACAGTTGTATGAAAACGCGTGATATATGATGCATGAATTCACACACAGTCCACAAGCGTCGTGATAAAATATTTAAGTAATATACTTATACAGTTTAAGAAAACAAGTTGTGGGTCACACAAACATTATGTGATTCAGGCAAGACAGTAGGATTGTGTACGGAATGTAACGCCAATCCTATGCAAGACAATTAATGGTTGCGTACGGATTTGTAGCGCCAACCAATGCAATACAAGTAGTGGTTGCGTACGAATTTGTAGCGCCAACCAAATGGGTCCGATTAACTCCGGAATCGTGTGAATCGACAACGATTCCTTCGTTCTTCTTTGTAACTCCCGGGCAAGATGGTCCAGAGACTCACCTTATCGCTCCATAGGCAAAGACAAAATCACGCGTGGAGCTAGCAAGGCTCGGATTTGTCATAATCATGATTATACCTCAAGTACTACGACCCGCTTCCCTTCGACAAACTCCGTCCCTCGATTGCGGGATGGGGACGATGGGTAGGAAGAGTGGAATAGCAGCCGAGCTGCCGGGTTCCATCCCCGACATATCCATTTGATCGTGAGCTCGACACACCAAGTTGACTCAGGCAGAAAGGTAAAAACAAGTTCAGGTAGTCAACCAGGCAGTCGAGTATTATTGATTTAGGGAAGCAGTTCAGGAATTTTCGAAAATCGCGAGTGGCAATTATGGCGTTGGTGGAGTTATTGGGATGAAGATGATTATCGGGAGGATAAGCAATCTTCAATATCTTGAAAGATTAGGTGGAACATAAGTCCCGTTATAGATTCAAAATCGCAAGACAAGGAATTCGCCCCGCGATCGAGTATTAATCGGTCAAGACGATCCGTTAAGTCAAGGAGTTTTTGAGAAAATAAAAAAATTTAATTAATAATTAAAGTCAGAGGGTCCAGGGCTGTTTTAGTAAAATAAAAATAATTTGAGTTAGGTCCTTGATAAAAAGAAAATTTACAATTAGCCCCGTTTTGTAAAAACCAATACTTTTGGGGTTAAAATTGAATAAATAAATATCCCTATCTTGAAAAATTATGAGGTCAGTTCCTAAATTCTATAAATTTTCAGAGATTCAGGTTTTTAAAGTTTTGAGGTCGAGTTTTTATACAATTCTTCCATTGGCCCCAAATTTGTTAGAATTGTCATTTCAGGTCCTAAGTTTAAAATAATTGGAACTCACAAACCGAAAGGGCTTTTAATGTGATTTCAGTTGGAAAATATCACTAAGGTCAGTGGGATATTGGGACAAAAATAGTTTTAAAACAAAATCAGTATAGGTCCCTTAACTTTTGAAAATCTCATTTTTGTCCCATTTTGAAATAATTGCCTTTAAGGCTTTTAGGGGTCCAATTGTTATGTAATTTGAACCTTGGGTTCAAATTATAATTATGTTATAGTTAAATTAGTAATTCCAGGTACCTGGGATGTATAAGTCCTGTAAATTTCATTTGGGTCCTCAAGTTTAATCTTTTACAATTCGGTCCCTCAATTTTAGCAAAATTACTTTCCAAGCTCTAAACACTTGGATTTTTGGAATACACTTAAAATATGTCATTTCCAGTAAAGAGTTAAAATTTCAAAAATTTAAATTTAAGGTTTGGTACAGTTTCAAAAATTGCAAAGTAGCCCTTAAACTTCTCAAATTTTACAATCTAGTCTTTGGGCTTTTAAAGGTTGATTTTATTTATCTTAAAAATCTTAAAACTTTATTAAAATGTCCAAAAGTCATTTTTGAACCTGAGTACAGTCCCAAAATTCGAAATTTGCAGAGGAGTCCCTTAAGTTTTATTTTCTTGCAATTAAGTCCACCAACTTTCCATTTTTGCATTTTAAGTCCAAGAATTGAAATTTAATCAATTATGCTCGACTTGTCCAGGTTATAAGTCATAAAAAACATGGATTTCAAGGATCATACACATGCATGTTCATTTCATACAAGAATTCATCAAATAGAACATTAAATTGTACATGCATGCACCTAAATTTCAATAAATAGCATTTTTGAGCAACACTTGAGAAATTTCATAACTTGATACATAAAATTGACATGCAATACATAATATATATATATATATATATCTCAAGTGCTCATGATCAAAACACTACATGCATTTAACAAAAGCACCTAGAAGTTGAAAGGATTTTTCCACCCACCTTAAATTTGGAGAGTTGTGAAATAAAAAGGATAAATTTCACAATTTGGTATGAAGTTACTTAGGTCAGCCCCTAAGTCAAGAAATATCAAAAATTTAGAGTTAGTAAAATGAGTGAAAATCAAGAAGAAAAAGAAGAAGATAAGAAACTTGGAAATACTACACTTTACCTTGTGTAGTAAGTGAATTGGAACTAGTTGAAGCTTCAAATTTGGAATTTTTGGTTCACCTTCAAAATCACCTAAGGTCAGCCCCTATTTCTCAAAAATGAAAAGGGGTGTTGAAATTTGAAGAAAATAGGAAGAAGAAGAGAGAATGGCTCTAGTGTCCAAATATTACCTTGTAGTCCAATTTCTCTAACAATTATTCTTCAAGTCTTCTAAATTAACCACCATGCATGCATGTCTTCAAGTAGTCTTCTAAGTACCTCAAAATCAAAATTTCAAACTTAAATTAAGAAGAGAAGGTGATGAGTTGTAAGATATCAAGTTGAATTGAGAAATGAAATTTCTTACCTTTGAGATAGGGGGTTCGAATTTTTCAGGAAGAATGTTTGTTTTTGTTTAAATGTTTGAAGAAAGAATGAGTATTTGATGATATTAAGAAGATGTTCTTGAAGGTATGAAGGTATGATTGAAGATGTGAAGGACTTGTGTTTGAGGATTTGAAGATGTGAAGAAATGGTTCTTGAAGGTTTGAAGATATGAAGAATTGGTGTTTGAAGATTTGAAGATATGAAGGATTCTTAGAGAGAGATTAGAGAGAATGAGGAGAATTAGTTAGGAGATTAGAATGTGTTGGATGAAATGAACAAATTTTGTTCATTTTTGCCATATTGGCCGTCCACCTTAGGGAGAGAGGGAGAGATTTTTGTTTAATTTTGTGTCTTGAAATTTTGCTTCTTGCATGTGAGACATTTTGGTGGTCAAAGGTATGGGCATGAGATGGGTTTGAATAGAATGTTGGGAAGACTCCAACATGTTGAAAGATTTAATATTAAAGAATTGATGTATAAGATAATGTGTATAATGTTTGAATTAATGGTATAATTATACACAAGATGACTAATATAAGATGTAAGTGTACAAGAGTTGGGAGATATTTCTATACCAAAAAACTCCATCATTGCCGTCCACCTAGGGGTATAGTGGTAATTCTATATTTTTTTGTCCCAAATTTGATGATAATAGATGAATAATATCAATCTCCAAATTAATTAGTGATTTCCTTGATCACATAATCACTTAATCTAAATCAAATTCTTAATTCTACAAGGTAAAAGTCTCTAAAATAAATAGTCTCTTAAAATTCTAAGGTGACTAATAAATACAAAAATAGTAATAATGATCAATCAAGTGATCATAAATGCGAAATAGAATTAGTAAATGATCATGATCACAAGTAAAAAAAATAAAAATGAAATTAAATGCAAATATATACTATTAATATTTACCCGTCTAAGTGACACGGTAAAATAGTCGATCAAATACATAGACGACAAAAGGATCAATTACATGCTCGGAAAAATCGGGGCTTCACATATTGAATTTAAAAGAATCTAGATTATAAAAAACTAATTAATTTCTACTTAACACGAAAAACTGTTACCAAATTTTTTTAAATATTATTCAGGCCTACATATAAAATTTAAATCATCTATTAATTTTTTTTTATCTATTTTTTATTTCAAAAAATAAAAATTACAATACAATAAAATAAAATAAAGACTAAAATATAAGAAATAAAGTCTAGAAAAGAAAACAAAGAAAAAGGCCCATCTGCACAACTATTGTATTAGTCCATTCTAATAATTGATCCAAAATGACTTACTAAGCCCATTCTACAGGCCTGCTATATTAATAACATATTAGACGGTCCGACCCGGTATTTTTAATAAGCCCATTCTTCCTGTATTGAATTTTGGTGATGACTGGAATATGTTTAACTATTTATATTGGATAGAACGTCTAATAATGGTAATTCTTGATAATCAAGTATAATAATCATGACCATAATCAACAATATTATGCCAGTTACATAAGGATTATGTGATTTAATCGAATCTATTTGAATTTATTATCGAATATATTTGTTTCCATTTTTCGAGGATGGTTTTAAGGTATGTTAGACTATAAGTGTATATAAATAAATTTGTTAAGAATCAAGATTTATATTTATAATTAACATTTATCATTACAAAATTCTGATTTGCTCAAATTTAGTGTACATTATTATATAATGTATAAAATTATTTAGATGTGTTTATGAGAAAGATTAAAGTAAATATCTAAACAGGATTTGGTTGATAGTGATAAAGATGAGAATTTATATTATAATTGCAACATATGAATGCGTCTTTGATTTGTTATTTATTTCCACAAAATTTCAATTTATGCAATGTGTTATTTCTATTGTCAGTGTCAGTTTATTACCCTTAATGTTTGCACATTATTCTTTTTATGATTTCAATGCACCTCTATAATATTTTCGCTTTAAAGTTCGTATAAAATTGACGTTCTAAGCAAAAAAACTACTTGACCCTATACCATGAGTATAGTGAAATCCTGCAATAGCATGGATGGTCTAATTATTCTGAATAGTTGTTAAATTTCCGCCTTATATTGTTGTTTTATTTTGGTTTGCCATTGTTTATTTTTTATAATTTACATTAGATAACAAAATTTAACAAAACTAATTGCATTTCTTGAATGAAAAAACCATGAAAGAAAGAAACAAATAAAATTATTTATACCATAATTAAATTTAATGCATAGTACTGACCACTAATATAATTTCCATAAGCCAGTAAAATTTGAAAAATCAAAATTTTAGTGCTTTAATAAAAAAATATTAAAAAGGAAACCAAAAAAATTAATAAAACCATAATAAAATTTAATACATAGTAATGAACATAAAGTAATAAACAAATAGAACGATTTTATTAATATCATCCAAAATCATCCTAATACTCTAATTAAATGACATATTGTCATTCATTTATTCAAACGAAACCATGAGAAAAAATAAAATACTCAAATATTCTAACATCTATTACAAAGATACTACTAATAATCCCACATAATATTACTTCTTCTCATCGTCGTTCTCTTTCTTCACAAACTCCTTTAACTTTTTGGCAGTTATAGAAGACGCAAAATCATCAAAAAGTGCTCGTTTAAATGAAGGACTTCCTTTCACAACTTCTTTATGTTTAGCACTCTTATTTGGAGTGTTAACTTCATCTTTCAAGAGTCTTCTACTTGAGATAATAAATGTTTTACTTATTTTCCAAAAATAAAACATGATTTACTTCATAAAAAATTATAACCATAATAGAAACCTTTATGTTGAATTCTCCTTCATTGTGCAGCTTAGACAAAAAATCTGATTCCTACAGTTTATTAAAAATGTAATTATCAATTGTTAATCTTGAAAAAAATTCAGTAAATAATAAAATATATTAAAACTATTAATAAATAAAAATTTAATAATATACTTAAATACCTGACTTTCAAATGCAGTTCGAGAAAATGCCTTAATCAAATCTGGATTGGTTGTCAATTTCACTTGAACCTTAAAAAAGGCCTGTAGATCTATCAAACTTGCAATTTCGTCTGGGATATCTCGTCCGTCGGCCATCTATTTAAATTAATAAAATATATGTTATTAATAAGTTTGTCTACAGATTATTATAAACTGAATTGACTATACATACATCAAGGTATTCTCTCCTAATAACTGCACAAGGCTTTCCTATAAGCTTTTCACAATCTCGATCCCACAACAAAGTGGTACGTTCCCAGTTTTATCAACAACTTGTATCTCCAGCTTAAACCTAATATTACACATCAGAAAACTAATTAAAAAAATTATTATAGATGAATAAACAAAATTATTATTGCATATAAAAAAATATACCTTACTTGCCCAGTTTCCGGGAATTTATCACAACCAAAGCAATATAACTTGTTTCCTGCCTCAGATAGTTTCTTTGGGCAAATTGGGCAAGATAGATACCGCAAATCCCCAATGAAAGAGATAATTGTACCACACACCCAAAAACTATCAATCTTTAAAACAAAAATAATTAATCAACAAAATATATTTATAAAGTACCAATACGTAAAAAGAGATATTACATCAAACATAATATATTTTTCAGTTGATTTTTTTTAATATATTTATAAAATAAACAACATTGTATACAAAATAATAACTTGTCTGTTTGTATACAATTGTTCTATTGTTCGTATGGAAGATTCACCGGATGCTAAATCCTCAGAAACAGTCACATTGGAAGGCACGGTGACATGGCTGATCGAACAGCTGGGATTGCTAATATTAACAAAGCTGAATAAAACAAATTATTAATAAAAACATTAATTATTTAAACAACAACTATAACAATAATCAATAATATTTTAATTTAATACCTTTTCTTAAATTCCTTAATCTCATCTTCTTCTCTATTGACAATCAACTTCATAATATGAAAGGAATTTGACGCTTTTACCTCATCTTCATGTATTTATGCAAATAGAAAATATAATCAAGTTGAAGTCATAATAAACCGAAAAAATTACAAAATCTTTTTTTACTGTATTTTAATTTACCTTTAAACACCTTTGCTCTGCACATTTGCAGAATAATGACAATTGGTTCACGACTGTGTTCTTCAAGATACGGCAGTATGATATCAATGTATTCTTCCCCAAGAGTGCATGTCATGCGATTTTTTCTGCATTTACAGAAAAACAATTTGTAAAAAAATATTTAAAACATGCACTGTAATTTAAAAATTTCTTGTTTTACTCCAAATCCTCCAAAGTGATGTCTAAGAAACGTGTTGACTTTCCACCAACTTGTGTTGTTTGTGCCGATTGCATCGATACAACTCTTCCGATGATGTTTGTTAATATTCTAAAAAAGATAACACATAAAAATTTGTAGAAGTAACAAAGTTTATGAAAACAACATTATTGAAACAGATTTTACCAAAAAGCATTGTATCATCAATTTTCTGAAAATCATACAACTCATTGAAATCTTTGAAGACATACATAAATCTTGGATAGGTTTTATCAAACATCTCAAACATGTGTGTTTTGCCATGAAATATGATTTTATATTTTGTCTCACACGTTTTGTATTTATCAGTTTGGTTAGTGACTAAGAAGTCCCGAATAGCATATATGCGCCCTTCAATTAGTAGCATTTTATGCTGGTCCATATGCATTTTTCTGATAGTAGCATGTATTCGGTTTCCCTGCAAAATATATTAAATAAGATTAGACAATAATTATAATATTCGGATTTTTTAAATAACACAATCAGAAATATTGTTAAACCTCCGAATCATTAAATATGCATTCTAGACTTTGAATTTGGGCGTTGTCATTGAAAATTTGGTTTTTGATACGCACGAACCAGGCATGACAGGACTTTTATGGCCCAATTTGTCTTGCTCTTGTTCAAATGCTTGATCAAACTAAATATTGGTGCCATATCCGGCAAAAATTAAAGATGAAAAGTTGTACTTTGTTTCTTTGTTAGAAATTCAAATTGCGTAAATCGAGAGATGCACGAACTCGAGAGGGTATGTTGTAAACAGGATGAATGTTTGATGTATTTATAGGGTCCAACGATACAATAAAAGGAAAGAAAAAATATGTATTTTAGTAAGGTAAATTTAGAAAATTCAGTTTTCTTTGTTTGTTTCAGTTATTTGAGTAACTCTTGTATATATTTTCATTTTTTTGTTTACGTGTATTGAAATTTAAAATTTCATCGAATGTTTTTACGTAATGCATAAAGCCACACTTTCTTCACAAAATTATACTTTCGATTATTGTACTCTTTTTTTTTTGGTAAGTTGAATTGCAACTAATATACACATTTTGGTAAGTGGAATATATAATTTATATTATCGTCAGATTACAGAAAATCCGGGTGATAAACCATCAGAAATAATATATATCTATAAATGTATAATATTTCGACGCGATAATGCACTCAGATTTTTGATAAGTTGAATTGCAACTAATATACACAGAGCAAATTACTGTGCGAAAATCAAGGTCACATTAAAGGTAAACATTAAAAATTTGGGGTAATAAATACCCGAATTATTCACAGAATTCGTATTTCAATATTTATTATATTCAGTTAGGTAAGTTAAATCTAGTTAATGATATAAAATTAAATAGGAAAGTAAGCATAAAATCCGTAATTTAATATATAATGTATTTAATTTGGTAATAACTATTCTTATTAGTCATATTAAATTAAATAAAATTAAATAACTAAAATACGATTTGTTAAGATCAAGTTGCCGAAAATTAAGCAAATAATAAAAGCAAAAAAAAAGAAAAATATTTTTAGAAAGTAAAAAAGTGGCGGGAAAAATTCATGCTACTATTTTGAGAATAGTCATT
The DNA here is from genome assembly GCA_016081115.2 of Rehmannia glutinosa. NCBI lineage: Eukaryota > Viridiplantae > Streptophyta > Magnoliopsida > Lamiales > Orobanchaceae > Rehmannia > Rehmannia glutinosa. The sequence continues at coordinate 169,754 of JABTTQ020003137.1, forward strand.
ATTATTATTATTATTATTATTATTATTATTATTATTATATATATATATAGATTATTGTAATAATCTTAGAAAAGATGATATAAAAGTTTTGTCAAATATATGCATATATAAGAAGAAATGTGGACTTCTAAATACTAGATATGTGTCGCTCAGAATTCTTTGTCTCCAATTCTCCATGCAAAGTCAGCCCAAACTTGAAATTTCCTTCCTCATATAAAATATCAAATTAATTATTTTTTTACGATATTCAGTTTGATATTCATATTGTACATGTAAAATTAAAAAATAAGCATAATAAATAAAAAATACAAGATATATTTATTCAAAATTTTATTTTGTAATGAGTTTTAAAATTATTTGGATATTTATAATATATGTATAGTTGTTAATTGGGTTTACCCCAATTCTTTATTATTTTATTAAACCGGATGATGAGACCGATTTGTGCAATACACGAACTATATATTTGTGAAACATACATTTCGTATTGTGACATGTGAATTTTCCTAATAGTTCAAAAAACTCCATCAATTTGAGGCTTAAATTTCAACCTTCTCAAATCAAGACCCAATTTATGATTATGTATTTATCTTCTTACAAAAATATGCAATATGAATGCCAAAATCGATGATCGTAAAAAATATTTAATTGGATATATTATACATTAAAAGCAGGATAAAAAATAAAAATGTTACTTATGGATTTCTTATACATACTAATTAAATGAGATGGTTATTAATTTATCATTATTATTTAAAAATCTAATTAACCAAATAATGCCAAAAACAAAAAATTTAATATATGAGTAACCTCTATTTTCTCAATTTTTATTGTTTTTTTATAAAGTTTTGAGAAAACAGATAAAAATATGCAGGAGCATAAAAATGAAAAAAATATGTACAAAAGTGATTGAAGCGTATTTTGTGGTATGTTTACCGGAAAGAGGGTATTTTATGTAATTTCCCCAATAATAATTCATTACATTTTTGTTGGGTCAGTGGCCTTTGGCACTAGTAGGTCCAAGATTAGTCGGGTTCAAGCTTAGACACTTGGATCATAAAAAAAATAATAAAAATATTCATCCAAAACAAAAATTTACTACAACATTGCGCCAGTGGATCAACCACTTGCAATTTATCAGCTAAATAATGTGGCTTAAATGGATTTCCAGTATCTTTTACAACAATGTGGAATTTCAAAAGGCACATACTTTGGCTTTGTTTCTTTTCGTTTTCATATTTCCTTTTCATTATATATATTTGCTTAAAACACTCAAAATAAATTTAATATTAACTACTACTTTTTTTAATTAAAAAACTTGCAAAAGTTGGTAGGTGTGGTGTAATGATCAATTAGGCAAATCACTATTCAGTTATATATAAAGCTAGCACCTCACCTAAACCACGTTCTCCCACTATGATTAATAATTCATAATTCACAACAATATATAGGTATATTTGAAGTCTAATTTCTAGGGTTGGAAAATGAATTTTCAAATTTTATTGATTTTTGTGTGAAAATTGACAATATTTTTGGTTTGTTGTATGAATTTCTGTTATAATTATGTCTGAAAATTAAATTATGTTTGATTATAAATTTTTGAATGTATTTTTGACATAGATTAACCGTTAACGTAATTGTGGTGAAAAATTATTTAGTTGTGTATTTTCATAAAAATATGAAAATGACTTTCTAAACAAACATAAATCCATGAAAAGTGGAAAATCACATTTGAAAATACCTGTCATACATGGTATATTTGTCGCGAGCCTAACAAAAGTAGCAAAACCACTTGCAACCTATCTGGTAAATTATGGGTAATGGATTTCGAATATCTTTTAAGATAATATGAAATTTCAAAAGGCACTGCTTTATTTGTTTTCCTTTTTCTTTTTTCAGTCACAATTCACTATTAAAAAGGGTAACGCATGCTAACTAACCAGACTCTCTCACACAGTCACAGCGCTAAAAATAGACACAGAAAAGGTGTGACAATTATGAAGACAGTGTGCGTAACAGGAGCATCAGGCTATATTGCTTCTTGGCTTGTCAAATTCTTACTCCACCGTGGTTACACTGTCAAAGCTTCTGTTCGTGATACCAGTTTAGTAACTCTCTCTTCCAACCCTCAACTACTTATATATATTTGGGTGTGTTTTTCGTGACGTATGCTTAATTTCATATTTAAAAGCAAGAAATGCGACCGAGCTCCTTTAAGTTGGCCTAAATACACTACTATTATTCTATGGAGATGGCATGATATATATTTAGTTTTTTTCTTTCTATAATTGTTTGTTAAACCTGTATAGTAATTGTCTATTTGGCATGAATATGCTAATTTTTTCCCCATCTGAAATAATTTGAAGATGATCCAAAGAAGACGCAGCATTTACTAGAACTTGATGGAGCCAATGAGAGGCTTCATTTGATAAAAGCAGACTTACTGGAAGAAGGTTCATTTGATGCTGTGGTTGATGGTTGTGATGGTGTTTTTCATACCGCTTCTCCGTTTTTCCTTGAAACCACTGATCCACAGGTTCCTCCTACATTGTTTTTCTTCCCCCATTTATATGGGTTTTTATGCTTGGGACAAACTGTTTTTGGGGGAACTGTGTAGAGATGTGTTTGCAATCACTAAAAATAATTTTTTATTAGCTTTTGGGTGAAAAAAATTCAATTATTTTTAGGTTCAAATATCAATTTCGCTTTATTTAATTAGAATCTAAAAGTAGGGAGATAAGTGCTTTAGCCTGTCATTGGTTGTTCAGTCCACTTTCTTTTTATAAGAGAATAATGATGAATATTTTTTTAAAGGCAAAAACTTGCGTAAGACGGTCTCACGGATTTAGATCCGTGAGATGGAGCCCTTACATAAAGTTTTAAAGGTTTTTTTTTTTTTTTTTTTTTTTATTTTATTTTTCTTAGGGTTTATATTTGTTTGTTAATTAGGGTTTATTTTGTTTCTTGGGTTTATTTTTAATTGATTTGGTTTTTAGGATATTTAGTTTTTTTAGGGTTTATTTTTATTTTTTGGGTTTATTTTTGTTTTTCGGGTTTATTCTTCATGGTTCATGTTTTTAGGGTTTATTTTTGTTTCTTCATGGTTCATTATTATTTTTAAATTTATTTTCATGGTTCATGTTCTCAAGACGGAGCCCTTAGGAGGTCCGTCTCACGGATTTAGATCCGTGAGACCGTCTCACAAGAGACTTGCTCTTTTTAAAAGTGAAAGTTGGATGTGTAGTGAAAAAATAATGATTGTATTGATGTGATGATGAATCTTTTAAAGATGTTGATTGTTTGTGAAAATTTTTTATGGAAAAAAATAGTGTAAAATATAATGCAAGAAAATTGAATAAAATTAAAAAAAATGATCCAAAAATAGGCAATATGGATATTATTTTATACCTTTTCTTATCAAGGTTAAGAGAAAAATAATAAAAGTAGTGATAAATTAAAGAAATTATCAGAATTCTTTATATGGATAGGGAGGAGAGAGAAATAAATAGTATAATTGAGTATTAGGAAATGTGAGAGAGAAAGAGAAAAATAATATTTTCTTTGAAATTTTCTCATTTCTTCCGCAAACAATCACACTTCCTACAATTATTTTACTCAAAAAAGAAAATTTGGGAATTTTTTTACAATCAATCACAACCTTACATATTGATTCAATTCGGCTTCAACTTTTGCAACTTTTCACCAAACATTCTCGATTTCTAGTTCTCAATTTCTGATTCTATGTATTTGTAAACAATACAACATTCTAATCTCAACTACTTATATTTTTGCTATAATAAATCACTTCTTTTAAAAGCAAAAGTTTTTGCGAACACTGCCTCTAGAACTTCTATTGCAATAGTGAAAATCTAAATAATCTACTTTCTTATAAAGAGTACAAGTATTCCTAAAGTCTTGTTAGGCCAAAGAATTTGTTGAAGAGGGATAGACTTGCAAAATTGGGCATAAATTGTAACTTTATCTTTTTAAATGTGCCACAAAGGCCAAAGTTTCCTTGGGTATTCACTTGATAGCCTGTGTAACAGGGAATAGTTAAAATTAATTTAAAGGAAACCACTGTAAACCCTTTTTAAGTGTGGAGACTTTGAAAATATTATAAAATAAGTATTAGAATGAGACCTTTTATAGTTCACTTAATTGAATATGAGATATATATTTTTTTATCATTTTTTGATTCATATACTTTACAACTTCACCATGTTTAAAAATCATATATATTTTTTTCACTCAATATATAAAGCTTTGACTTCCCTCAGGCAGACTTGATTGATCCTGCATTAAAGGGGACACTGAATGTGCTTCAATCGTGTGCAAAAACACCATCCGTTAAAAGGGTTGTTTTGACATCTTCCATGGTTGCAGTTTTTGCCAATGGTAAACCTCAAACACCTCAAGTGGTGGTTGATGAGACTTGGTGGTCCCACCCGGAGTTTTGCACACAAACACAGGTCATTCTTCAATTCCTCTTTTTCTAATTGACAAAAAAACCCTTATGTGTGGGCTAATTACAAAAGAACCCAGAGTTTGTGAAAATTGCAAAAAATAAAAATAAAAAACTTTGAGGTTTGATCCCGTCATACATTTTCTCCTTTGATAGGCAAAAAATATTTCAAAACCTTGATATTTATAAAAATATTACGGCTACCCTCTTAAGTTTACGAAATAATTAAACCTGAGGGGTATTTTCGTAATTATGATACATCGTTGGTTTTTTTTTTTGTAATTAACCCAAATTTCTGCTCCTTTTTTTCCCCGTGAAATGTCAGATTCTTGACTACAAATTTTGTGACTTTTTTACTATCAGCAATGGTATTTCCTTTCAAAGACATTGGCGGAGGATGCTGCTTGGAAGTTTGTGAGAGAAAAATGTATCGATTTGGTAGTCATAAACCCAGGACTTGTTATTGGCCCACTATTGCAGCCCACACTCAACACAAGCTCTGCTATCCTCTTGACTTTGCTAAATGGTAAATTCTATTCACTTAATGATATAAGATTTTAGTCCATTTTCTATACTTGTTTCACTTGATAATATTGCATCTTTTGTTTCTTTCTTTAATTAGATCACTCTTGAAATCATTCATATTTTTGTCACAAAATATTCCTTTTCTCAATTGTTTTTGTAATATATAGGAATCTTAATTAGTCAAGCTGATACTGATCAATATGGAAATAAAATTGAGAAGTTTAATTTATTTTCTTATATTATTTAAAGAGTGCCTAGGATTTTTATTCATTTCTATCAAACCAAAATGTTTTTTACCCATATTTTTGAAACACATGTATTTTAGCCATTTTGAAATGTGAAATTCCAAAATTGCCCCTTAAACCAATTTACGAGTCACACGCACATCCTCATAACTCGACAATCAAAACTTGGGAACAAAATCCTATCCCGTGACTTGCAAAAATGGATTCTTAGGCGATTGTATCTCTCACTTCATTCAATTCCTTTAATTTCGTAATTCTTGTTGATTTAGTAAATTTATGGTTGTTTAGCTTATGATTTGTTGTTACACTTGTAGAATTTTTATGGTTTAGACAATTTGGGTTTGTGTTGAAAAATTTGATGCTTCGTAAATGGTGTTTGGGGTTAATGAAGATTACGACGAGGGTTTCAATTATGTAATCTGGATATCTAGTTACATAACTCGATATCAAGTCATGTAACTCGATATCGAGATATAGTAAAAAACATATTATGTTGAGTTAACTCGATATCCGATTACATAATTGGATATCGAGTTTTGTAATAGGATATCGATTCTGAGGATATCAAGTTACATTTAACTCGATATTTTTTGATCTAATCTCACAATCCAGGTTATTTTATTTTTCTCTCCAACAAAATTTGAATTCACATAACTTTTTCGTTAAATCTATTTTGCATGTATAATATATCAAATTAATCCTCGTTTCGATATCTATAATTTAATACCAATATTGTATATACAAAAACGAAAAATACAAATTTGATTTTTTTAAAATATTTGAAAAAGAGAGTAAGAGGATATATAGATAGAGATAAGTGAAATAGACAGAAATAGATTAAATATCAAACAAATATCTTTAGAAAGTATGAAATATGAATGTCTTTTTTGTTCTACCAAACTGGCTAAAAAATATTTGTTTAAAAAAAAATGGCTATTTTTCATTATAGAAATAGTTATTTTGGCCCATTAACACTTATTTAAATTGTGATATAACATGAACTTGTGTATTGATAATCTCTTGCTTGTCTGTTGTTGGAATATGCAAGTGCAGAAACGTATCCAAACGCTACATTTGGATGGGTGAATGTAAAAGATGTTGCGAATGCACATATTCTGGCATTTGAGAATCCTTCGGCTAATGGAAGATACTGCTTGGTGGAGAGTGTCGCACACAATTCAGAAACCGTCAAGATATTGCGCCAACTGTACCCTGCTCTTCAACTTCCTGAAAAGTAAGTCCTTAATTAATATGTTCAATTTTAATATACCTTTGATGTGAAGTTAAGAGTAATCTGCATGATGATGTTGTTTGGGCGCACAATTTAGCATTGATCAGTATAGTTGATCCCAGTGACGAAGCTAGAAATTTTGTGCAGGGGCCCAACAAGCATTAATATAAAAATAAAATACAATACATCAGTTCTAAAAATAAAACTATAAATAAGTATCAATTTTGATAAAGTCAATGTATTAGTTTCATTACATCTTAATATTTAAAATTAAATAAAAAAATATAATGACATCAATATATCATGACATTTCTTTTCTATTTTTCATATTTTGAAGCGTTGCATAATAGCTTCATTGCTAATTTTTTGAAATGCATTGTTTTCAATGTATGTTCACTTACTAAAATATCATTCAATAATCCATCAACAATATTGGATTCTTTAGGATCTATTTGGATTGATGGATTTGGAGCTAAGGATTTCAAATCCATATTGAGAGATAGTTTGGATGAACTCATTCTATAATGAATTTGAAATCCTTGGAAACAATTTTTGGAGTAATTTTGGAGGATTTCAAATTCATCTTAAATTGAGTCCATTGTCCAAATATTCTCCCCAAATCCAAATTCTCTCATCTAAATGCAATCTAATGGAAAATTGATAATGAATCTTAAATCATTTTAAAAGCGACAAATAGAGCCGTAAGTGAATAATGACAAAAATCAGGTGCAAGTTTATGGTGATCAAAAGAAAATGTATAAAATTTTGAGAAATGAAGAGAAATAATCAAGACTAAAGGATTTTTCAAGATTCGCAAATGGGAAGGGAAAAATACCAATTTTCTTCCTATTTTATGTATTTTTAAAGGTTATAAACTTAAATTACTAAAATACCCATATTTTTTCCAAAATTTGAGGGCAGCCCAGTGCCCCCTTGGCCCTAGCGTGGCCTTGTCATTGGTTGATCCCAAATTTGTAGTTGTTATCAAAGTTATTGTTGTTAGCATAAAGTCTACCCCCTTATTTTTGATATTGATGTCTATTTGTATCCAATCTTAAATATAGGTGTGCCGATGACAAGCCATTTATGCCCACATACCAAGTCTCCAAAGAAAGAGCAAAAAGCATTGGTGTTGAATTCACTCCTCTTAAAGAAAGCCTCAAGGAAACTGTTGAAAGTTTGAAGGAGAAAAACCTTTTTAAAGCTACTTAATAATTAGATGACCCTTCTGTTCTGGTGAGGGCTATTGTGTGTTTTGTTCTCACAAAAACCTCTTTGTCTGTACAATATAATAAACTGTTATTGTCTTTCAATGGCATGTTGCATTTTTTGTTACTCTTCAATTGAAAATAGAAGAGGAAAACTAAGAAAATGTTAAAGGAATGAATAACTAAACTCAGGGCAAAACACTCTTCAGTTATTAATTTTTTCCCCCCTTTTTCCAATTCATAATCAAACAAAAAGCAAAGAAAGAGCTTAGGATCCAATTCATACTCAAGACATTGTAATTGTAGTTTGTAAGTTGCAAAAAATTTGGTGATTATTAGAACCTCTGTTTTTAAAGCATAGTAGGAGAGAAATAACTGTGCATTATTCAAGGGTCAATAAGATAATTAAGCTTAAGTCTTGGCCTATGGTTTATTGCTGATTTATTTATGTCATAATTAGCAGTATATTTTCTTTTCTTGTCAACCATGTACATGTCTATATATTCTCAAAGCTTATCAATGAAAGAGCATAGCTTCTGTTGGAATTTGATTTGGTAAAATGGGTATTAACCCGATTTTGACCAAATATTTACGTGGTTTCCATTAGTGAAAAATGAAATTAAATTATTTGTAAAAATTCTACTAAGTGAGTAGATGAGAATATCATTTGGAATTTCTCAAAACCAATTTCGGGTGAATGGGAAATTAATGCTAGAAGTTAGCCACTTAAAACTAGAAAATGGTATGGAAAATGGAAAATGTGGGGAAGGAGAAATGCTCCATCCCACTTAGAGTAGATAGCTAAAGTTTGCTCACTTAATAAATCCCAAGTTGGACATATGGGTTTGGGCCCTTGGGGGCACCTAAGTTTTTAAAGGGGTGAGGACCTACATGCTTGTGGGTTTGGTTCAAAACACGCGCGCGCACCGACAGGCTCGGCTTGGCCAGGGCTTGGGCTTTAAGGTCTTTATTCTTTTTGGACCAAGTGCGGAGGGCACTGCCACTGATGCACCTGTTCGAGCTACCAGATGCATTTTTTGGCTGTAGACATGTCTTTTCGAGCCAAAAGACATGTTCTTTCCATCCAGGCACCTTGATGCCTATAAATACGAACCCCTGCAGATGAAAGAAGACACGGAAATTACAAGCCTAATAAACGAGTCATTGCATTCTGCATATTGCTATCCTTCCCGTTCAAAGCTTGAAAGTTTTGAACACTTCATGTTCGTCGTAGTTTCGACTTTGCAAGTGCTGTAAAGTCGAACAGATTAAAGTCGTTGTATCTTAAGGACGAGCGCAGAACCGTAAGCACTTAGTATATGGGGCATTTTCGTCTTGCTGAGATTGTATCTAATACAAGCCTCGACTCAACCTAAACACTTAGCCATTTTTCTGAAAACACTAAACCAGCCTACCAACAATCGCAAGACGAAAAATTACATTTTATGTTTCAAGACGATGACTTTAGTTTAGTTCACACTGATGGCTACTGCACCTGCTCACGGCGAAAAGTCGGCCAAGTTCTCTGGCGTTGACTTCAAACGCTGGCAATAGAAGATGATGTTATACCTCACTACTTTGGGTCTGTCCCATTTTCTGAAGGAGGACCATTCTACCATTGGTGATGAAGAATCCGACTACCAACGAAGAATCACTGTGGATGCTTGGCATAACAACGATTTTCTCTATCAGAACTACATTTTGAACGGGCTAGACGACACCCTCTATAACGTCTATAGCTCGTTTAAAACATCCAAAGAGTTATGGGACTCTTTGGAAAAGAAATACAAAATAGAAGATGCCAGCACAAAGAAATTTGTTGTCGAAAAATTTCTGGAGTACAAGATGGTTGACACCAAGATGGTGATCAACCAAGTCAAGAGATTAAAATCATACTTCACGACTTAGTGTTTGAAGGGATGATTCTGAACGAGTCTTTCCAAGTGGCTGCAATAATCAAAAAATTGTTAGTCCAAGTGGCTACGATAATCTAGAGGGGGGTGAATAGATTATGCCGATTTTCTGATTTATGCCCTCTTTTTCGAATGAATAAGCAATGACAAGAATGTAAGGTGCGGGAAATAAACAACACACGTCGATTTATAGAGGTTCAACCCACCTAGGGCCTAATCCTCTACCACCCCAGTATCTCCGGGATGGATTTCAAAAGGAAAAAAGATTTTATTAATAATTACCAAAATTATTACAACTTCACCTTACAACACCTCTTTGGAGATTACCACAATCTCCCTTGAAGATTACCACAATCTTCTTGCAACGGCACCTTGTGAAGATCACCACAATCTTCCGACTTGAAGAATACTAAATTCTTCAACACCTCAAACAGCCCCAAACTCTTCAACAAGAAGATTACCACAATATTCTTACACCTAACACCTAAGATCACCCAAGTGTGTTCTTACCACAAGAACACTCACAAGGATATATTGTGTTGAATAACAAACCCAAATTCAAGATTACAACTCGATAAAGAATTATACAACTTTGAAGTGCAAGTATAATCAAGAATCTAGCCTAGACCTCAAGATGTGAAAGTGAAATACTTAGGCTATTACAACAAGAATATTGACAATAAGGACTTAGACAAATTTGCAGATTTCTTGTTGTGTTGTGTTGTTTTCTCTCTTCTTGTGTTGCTTCAATTCTTCATCTATTTATAGGAGAGCTCTTCAAGATTGGATCACAAACATAGGCTCCTCCTTCTTCACTTTTGTCTACCAAAAGAAGATCACAAGATGTAGAAATATTGTACAAAAATGATAAAGTAAATCTTCTTTGATATGGATGTTCAACGGTATTAACTCTTTGCCGGAATAAATAACCTGTGCGACCGATCGCTATGTAGAAATTTCGAATGTTAAAAAGCAAATCTAAAGATTCAGACACGGGATGACGGGGAGGGCGACGGTCGGGGGTCCGACCGGCCGCCATATGTGTTGACCGATCGGCCCTGGTTGGACCAGTCCCCACCTTCTTTTTATCAATGTTTTGCTTTATGTTTGATTTTGCGTTCTTTCGGATCCGGTCGACCTCTTGTTCGACCGGTCGACCTCCTGAAGTTTTTCAAACGTCTCGTTTCTATTTCAAAAAACATCTTCAGATACGGGATGCCCTATAGGGCGACCGGTTGGCCTCAAAGCGAAGTGTTGTCCAATTTTTTGTCAAAAATAAACTTCAAGGAATACTATAAAAATTAGTGAATTTTTTTAAATCAATTGGAAGTATTTGGACAATATTTAAAAACATTGTTTTGGTGTAAAAACATATTTAAACAAAATCATCAATATCTTGATAAAAATATTTTTCTAACAAACTCCCCATTTTTGATGATTACAAACCAAAACAATTTTTAGGAGATCAACAAAACACATTTTTCCGGTCTAAAACATCAATCCATTACAAACAACATTTATCATAAGTAAAAACACAAGGATAGGAGCAAAGATTTTTCAAAGACATTTTGCACAAGCTCCCGCTATCAACATGCATAACAAGATTAAGTATAAAAGCAAACAACCAAAAGCTAAAAGCTTAGCTTTTACAATATAAGCTTGAATTTCATGAGCTTAGAAGCTCCTCCTGTCACAAAGACATCATTAGTCAAGCATAAAAGTTCATAATACATCAAATGGACTAAGTGTCATTCATAGCTTTTGGCTTTTAAGAGCCATAGCTTATAGCTTTTTTTGCGAGCTTATTTTTGCTTCTTAGAGCGTATGAGCGTTTTTCCTGTTTCTCCCCCTTTGGAATCATCAAAAAGAATGTTAGCACGATATCAAAGTGCGCAATTTAATCGATTTCTCGAGCGTTTTGAACAATGAAGCTTAAATTTCAAATAAAAGGGAAAAGTTGATCATTTGATTGACAAAACATGATCTCTATAAATATATAAGACTTTTGAAATCGAGAGAATCATGTAGGTGATGAATTTTTTATAGAAACATTTTGTCGAACACTTGGCGTGCGTTGAATAAAACAAGAGATGTATAACGCCTTTGTAATTCAATCAAGCTAAAAAATTTCATCACCAAATACAATTTTACAAATATCATCCATCAACAATCATCATATACATCATACTAATACAAGAATTTCATCAAAATATCAAAATACAAGCTCTTTCTCAAGGGTTCAACCCAATTGAGATTAAAAAGAAGAATTTTTACCAATTAATTGGAGAAGCCGGATGATAATTATGAAATACGAGAAATATACACTCAAAAATATAGAATTTATAAGTAGAAAATCATTTTGAGTGAATTGTGTGTGAAATTTACAAAGGGGTTCGAGTTTTGAAGAAAATGATCAAAAATACCGAAATGAAGGACATAAGCAATTTTAATCCACGAAATTGCTTAGTATGCGACCGATCGATGGGTAGGGCAAACCGGTCCCCGCACCCTGTCGACGATGGTCGACCTCTATGGTGACCGGTGTTTGAACATTTGTTTAGCTTCATCCCAAATTTTGCACAAAAATCCGATTTTTCACCCCTAAGTTTTAAAAACATACGAAATGCAAACATAGACCTCATTCAATATACATTATGCCTAAGAAAGCTCGAAATGAGGTAAAAGACTAGGCGGTTAACGATTAAAAACAAATGTCCGCGAGTTATCCTTGAGATGGAATTAAACACATCTCAATTTTTTGTTTAAGAAACGCAATCCCTTAAAAAAAAAATATAAAATCTCAATATGTTTAGTTCGATTATGATGAACCGTATTATAATCATTTGGACTTGTTATCCCTAAAAATATGAATGTTTTAAAACTTTGGATAAATAAGCCATAAGAAGAAGTGCCTTTCAAATATTTGAAAATTTCTTTTAACGGCACTTTAATGAGATTCGTTGGGATAGTTTCAAGTCGAGCATATAGGCATAAGGCATGAAGAATTAGGGTCTATAAGAATAATGAAAGTTGATAAACATACCTTGAATTTATTTGTCGACCAATATGCCTTTCGCAATCTTGACACCTTGTGACGAAGATGGTCATGAATAAGTCTACGATCATTTGTTCCTTAATATCAAAATATTTCCTGCAAAAAATTGACAAAATATATTTCACAAGAGCATAGTAATATCGAGTAATATACACAATATTGATATAAACTATCATAGAATTTGGACAAGTAGTACATACTATGCTTTTTGTAAAAATCAACAAAAGTTTGATAAAACAAGTGCTTATTGAAAATCTATCCTATTCAAGGTCTCTTTTTGAATATTGAAAAACCGAGAGTATATAGTTGAGACCTCGATTTTTAAGAAATATTTTGAAGAAAAGATTTTGACAATCAATCAAGAATAAAGACATGAATATGTACAATAATTATTAAAGCCAATATGAAATGCATAATTCAAGAAAAGTTACCAATTTCTCCATTGCCAAGGGTTGTATCTTTCCCATTGTTGATTATACCTTCTTCTTGAAAAATAATTTTGTTGATAATGTTTTCTCCTTTGATTAAATGGCGCGAATATTTGTTGTCTATTAGGCAATTTGAATTTCCTTTGATTTTTGTTGCGCCAAGTACCTATCATGAAATTTTCTTGTGGTAACCTCAAGTTTTGGGTCCTTTGGGATTAATATTGAGACTTTTACATCTCCAATAATAATTAGAACTATTTTTAATCCGACAAGAATTAGTCGTGTGACCAATTTTACCATAATAGAAACATGTAATAGTTCTAGAAGCATAATGACCAACATGCATAGAGACTTGGTTCTTTTTCTTATCATTTATAACATTAGTCTTATAACCAAGTCCTAGTTTCAAATGATCACAACGTTGAACATCAAGAATTTTGGTCATTTTATCGGTACTCAAATTAAATTTCAACATATCCTTTTTCATGCAATCAATATCCTTAACTAGAGTACTATTTTCTTCTTCAAGAATTCTAACCTTATCAAGTATAACATTATGAGCACTAGCAAGAGATTCATAAGAAGCATGTAAACTATCCTTTTTCATTTTTAATGGTGTTGAATTCCTTTTTCAAATTTTTGTATTTAAAGAGCAAGCTTTGGAATTCATTTTGAAGCTCATCAAAATCATTTTGCAATTCATCATAATCATCATGCAATTCATTACTAAAAGAAATAGAAGAGTTAGAGCGTACCTCATTGTCTTCTTTGATGCCCATTAGACATTGCTCGGCTTCTTCATCATCGGAAGTTGTAAGAAGCTCATCCCATGTCGTTGGATTTGATATTGTATCCGGTTTCGAAGTAGATGCTTTTGAATTACTCCTTTCATTTATGTATACTTCAGGGATGAGAAGATTTCCAATAAGCTCATCAAAATTTAGAGTTTCTAAATTTTGAGCTTCCATGATAGCCGTCACCTTTTCGGACCAAGAACCGGGAAGAGCATTTAAAATTTTGGTAACTTTGTCTTCTTCCGAAATGACTTTTCCGAGCGCCCATAAATGATTGACGATGTTGTCTAGCCTTTCCACCATTTTCGAAATCCCTTCACCTTCGAGCATTATGAAGTTTTCGAAATCTTTAACAAACATTGTTTTTCTAGCTTGTTTAACTTTCTTGGTGCCTTCATAAATAGTTTCTAATTTTTTCCACACTTCACGTGCCGATCTTATTCCTCTAATCCGGTTGTACTCGGTGGCGGTGAGTGAACAATGTAAAATATTTAAGGCCTTACCGTTTAGAGAGAATGCTTTCTTGTCATTTTCATCGAACTCTTTGAGGCTCTTGAAAGTCGTGGTACCATCCTCCAATTTCTTGGTAGGTTGAGCTATTCCTTGAATGACCGCATTCCAACTATCGAACCCGCACCCTTGTAGAAAGCACTCCATTCAGTCTTTCCAAAATGCGTAGTTGTTGGCGTCGAATAGTGGTGGCTTGTTGGTGGAGGCGCCGGTGGTGAGATAGGATTCGTTCGTAGCCATGGATCTTTCCTCTTTAATCGCAATGTGAAACGAGCTAGCCAAAGAGTTTGGCTTTGATACCACTTGTTAGTCCAAGTGGCTACGATAATCTAGAGGGTGGGTGAATAGATTATGCCGATTTTCTGTTTTATGCCCTCTTTTTCGATTATATAAGCAATGACAAGAATGTAAGGTGCGGGAAATAAACAACACACGTCGATTTATAGAGGTTCAACCCACCTAGGGCCTAATCCTCTACCACTCCAGATATCTGGGATGGATTTCAAAAAGAAAAAAGATTTTATTAATAATTACCAAAACTATTACAACTTCACCTTACAACATCTCTTTGGAGATTACCACAATCTCCCTTGAATATTACCACAATTTTCTTGCAACGACACCTTGTGAAGATCACCACAATCTTCCGACTTAAAGAATACCAAATTCTTCAACACCTCAAAGAGCCCCAAACTCTTCAACAAGAAGATTACCACAATCTTCTTACACCTAACACCTAAGATCACTCAAGTGTGTCCTTACCACAAGAACACTCACAAGGATATCTTGTGTTGAATGACAAACCCAAATTCAAGATTAAAACTCGATAAAGAATTATATAACTTTGAAGTGCAAGTGTAATCAAGAATCAAGCTTAGACCTTAGGATGTGAAAGTGAAATACTTAGGCTATTACAACAAGAATGTTGACAATAAGGACTTAGACAAATTTGCAGATTTCTTGTTGTGTTGTGTTATTTTCTCTCTTCTTGTGTTGCTTCAATTCTTCATCTATTTATAGGAGAGCTCTTCAAGATTGGATCACAAACATAGACTCCTCCATCTTCACTTTTGTCTACAAAAAGAAGACCACAAGATGTAGAAATATTGTACAAAAATGATAAAGTAAATCTTGCTAATATGGATGTTCAATGGTATTAATAACATCGAAATAACACAAAGACGATTGGTCGCTATGTAGAAATTTCGAACATTAAAAAGTAAATCTAAAGATTCATACATGGGATGACGGGAGGGCGACCGGTCCGGGGTCCCATCATCGCCATAGGGTCGACCGGTCGTATTACAGGTTGACCGGTCCCCCCTTCTTATTTTTATCAAAGTTTTGCTTTCTGTTTCATTTTTGCATTCTTTCGAGATACGAGTCGATCTCTTGTTCGACATCGACCTCTGAAGTTTTTCAAACATCTCGTTTCTATTTCAAAAAACATCTTGAGATACGGGATGCCCCATAAGGCGACCGGTTGGCCTCAAAACGAAGTGTTGTCCAATTTTTGTCAAAAATAAACTTCAAGAAATACTCCAAAAATTAGTAAAAACATTTTAAATCAATTGAGAGTATTTGGACAACATTTAAAAACATTGTTTTGGTGTAAAAACACATTTAAACAAAATCATCAAAATCTTGATAAAAACATTTTTCTAACAAAAATTGTCGCCTTTGTAGAAAGATTTCAAGAATTACCTCAAGCACAAGCACAAAGAAATGGGCTTGAGGATCGATTATTCGGCGGATTGAGAAAGACAACCAAAAATCCAAGTGAAGTCCAAGTGAAATCTGGAATTGAGGCAAGGCCGGTCTTGCTTGAATTGAGCACTAGCAAGAAACGGAAGCATTCCTGAAAAGATAAGGGAAAGGCCAAGAAATTCAAGGGGAATTGCTACAATTGTGGCAAACCGAACCACATGGCCAAGGATTGCCGTCACCCGAAAAAGGGCAATCAAAGTGGAAACCAATAAGCCAATGTGACGGAGGACAAATATTTTCCAATAGACATATCGGAGCTCGATCTCACCGCCATTGTGTTTGAAGCCAATATGGTGGATAACCCAAGGGAGTGGTGGATAGATACCGGGGCTACTCGTCACATTTGTGCCAATAAGGAGATGTTCTCCTCCTACACACTGATAAATGGAAGGAAGCTTTTCATGGGAAACTCTTCGACTTCCAACATCGTGGGGCTTGGGAAGGTTGTGCTCAAGATGACTTCCAGAAAAGAGCTTACGCTTGTGGATGTGCGATGTATGTCCCGGATATCCGCAAGAATTTAGTTTCCGGTTCTTTGCTTAGTAAGGCCGGGTTTAGACTAGTGTTTGAGTCCGACAAGTTTGTAATGACCAAGAATGGTCAATTTCTTTGTAAGGGCTACCTTGATAAAGGGCTCTTTAAGATGTCTGTAATGTCTGTTTTCCGCCAAGAGGCGAAGAATAAAAATATTACTTCTGTTTACTTGTTGGATTGTTCTAATTTATGGCATGATAGATTAGGACACGTAAACTGCAACACAATTAAAAGGTTAGTGAACCTGGAATTAATACATACGTTTAAAACCGATTCACAAGACAAATGCAAAATCTATGTTGAAGCAAAATTGGCTAAAGCACCGTTTCATTCAGTAACGAAAAGTACCAAACCACTCGAGTTAAATTATACAGATGTATGTGATTTAAAACTTGTGCAAACTCGAGGTGGGAAAAAGTACTTTATAACGTTTATTGACGATTGCACAAGATATTGTTATGTATATCTTTTGAAAAGCAAAGATGAAGCTTTAGTAGCTTTCAAAACATATAAGAATGAAGTTTAAAATTAGCTTAATTTGAAAATCAAGATGATTCGAAGTGATAGAGGCGGAGAGTATGTTGCTCCATTTGAAGAATTCTGCTCGGAAGTGGGTATAATTCATCAAACGATAGCTCCCTACTAACCTCAATCAAATGGTATAGCAGAGCGCAAAAATCGTACTCTTAAGGAGATGATGAATGCGATGTTGATAATTTACGGCTTACCCCAAAACTGTGGGGGAAGCCATACTTTCTCAGAACTATATTCTTAATAAGATCCCACCCAAAGATAAAAACAAAACTCCATATGAGTTATGGAAAGGACGTAAACCGTCTTATAAATACCTCAAAGTGTGGGGGTGTTTGGCTAAAGTCGAAGTACCTAAGCCGAAACAAGTTAGAATCGGTTCAAGACGATCGATAGCATTTTCATTGGATATGCTAACAATAGTAGTGCATATTGCTTTTTAGTGCACAAGTCAGCTATTGATGAGAATCCGATCCACGAAGGATCGGGCAACACCAAATGCAAATTATCTCGAGTTCTTGAAGACTATGTAATTGAGTTCTAGAGTTCTTGTATTTGTTTATCATAGATTAGGTGTTTATTTTCATTATTTTTAGTCATTTGAGTGGCCAAGCTGATGTTAGAGGCCAAGTATATTGAGTTTAGAGTTATATTAGTTAATCATGTGTTGAAAGGAAGCATTGACGATCGAACAACAAGAGGTTGTATTCAAAAACGCCCAATCGCGTCAACAATTTTTAGCAGATGGCAGTGGTTTAGTATTTTGGCCATAACTTTTCTCTGAGTTCACAAGCACAACCTGGCCGTGTCAAACAACACGGGCGTGTTACGAGTTCGATTTTTGCTCCCGAATACAAACAGGAGCATTGCCTCGCCGTGTCCCATGACACGGCCATGTCAAAGCGCGCGTTTTAGGGTTTTAAGCTGTTTTTGTTTCCTTTTTCGATTTTTAAGTTGTTTCCTAGTTGGTTTAGGGTTTGTTTTGGTTTAGGGTTTGTTTTGAGTCGCCTATATAAGGCAAACACTTGTTTATTTTTCATAACAACTTTGATTATTGAATATTGAATTGAGATTATTCTCTCAAACCCTTTGGGTTTTTCAAGTGCTTCAAGATTGTTCATCTTGTTGCGAATTTCGACTTATCAAACAAACTTCCGCATTTGTTTGTGGCGTCTATGCCTACCGAGGTTCTTGCTTTGCTAAGCAACGTGTTGAGGTTTCCACCAATCTTAACCGAACTAGTAAAGATCTTGGGTTAACAACAAATTGTTGTTGGGTCGTATACGATTGTTCCGCTCTTCACATCGGTTGGTAATCGAGCCATCTAGCAAGGTTAAATCTATCCTTGTTTTATTTTATTTTCCAGATTTTCTTTGTTACCCATAAACCCTAGTTCTTCAAGGGTTACAAAAAAAAATCAAAATTCAAAAAAATGAGGGAGTTTATTTCGTGAGTTGAGTGATACACGAGCGTATACACGTGAGGGAGTGATTTAAACATGACAGAGGAAAAACGACAAATAGCGATTTGGGTAACAAGCTAGATATGGAGGCGATAGCAAACATGGTTAAGAAAATAATGTTTGAGACATACGGGGATCCCGGGAGGCGCCGAGAATCGAGGAGATCGCTCTAGGGCGCGGAGGCCTAGGAGGTTCGAGTTAGAGGAGTGGGCGGATGAGATTGATGATTTTGATTCCAAAGGGAACAAAATTACAATGGGTAGAGGTCGCGCGGAAATAGGGGTGATCGGGGACGTGAGGATAGCAATTTGAGTAACATCAAAATGTAAATCCCCTCATTCCAAGGAAAAAGTGATCCGAACGCCTATTTGGATTGGGAGAGAAAAATCGAGAATGTGTTCGATTGCCAAAACTATTCTCGAGTTGAAAAAGGTGAAATTGGCATCAACCAAATTCTCGGATTATGCAAGTGTGTGGTGGGATCAATTAATGGTCTCAAGGAAGAGAAGTGGCGAGCGGCCCGTTTCCACATGGGAGGAGATGAGGAGTTTGATGCAACGTCATTTTGTACCAAATCATTATTACAGAGGCGTCTATCAAAGGTTGCAGAGATTGACACGGGGGTCGAAGAGCATGGAGGATTATCATAAAGAGATGGAGATGTTGATGGCAAGGGCGAATATCGAAGAAGATCAGGAGGTTACTATGGCGAGGTTTATTGCGGGGTTGAATACTCCTATAGCAGATGTCGTCGACTTACATCATTGTGTCAATCTCGAGGAGATGGTGCACATGGCGGTGAAAGTTGAGCAGCAGCTCAAGAGGAGGGGATTTACACGGCAAAATCCCAACACTAGCACCAGTACTTGGGGTTCGAATACTCCTGCGATGGATGATGCACGCTTTTCACAACAGCCCAAAGTTGTGGAGAACAAGACAGACTCGGACAAGACAAAACCATCAGGTAAATTTGATCCCTCTACTTCACGCACTAGGGACATTGAGTGTTTTAAATGTCATGGGAGGGGTCATAGAGCTAGTGAATGTCCGAATAGAAGAGTGATGGTGATTCGGGCTAATGGTGATGTAGAGTCCGAAAGCGAGGATGATCATGATAATCCGGAATTGGAGGAGGGTCTACAGGTAGTTAAGCCGATGAAGGGCGATGTGTTATCACTAGTGTCGCGCAGAGTTTTGAATATGCAACCAAAGTTAATTGATCATGAGCAGCGAGAAAATATTTTTCACACTAGATGCTTAGTTAAGGATAAAGTGTGTAGTATGATCATTGATGGAGGTAGTTGTACAAACGTGGCTAGTGCGAAATTGGTGGAGAAGTTGGAGATTCCTACACTTGAACGTCCAGAACCGTATACACTACAATGGTTCAATGATTATGGTGAGGTGCGAGTTAATAAAAGAGCGTTGGTGTCTTTTCAAATTGGGGTTATAAGGATGATATATTATGTGATGTGGTGCCAATGCGGGCTTGTCATATCTTGTTTAGTAGGCCATGGCGTTTGATAGGCGAGTTGTGCATGATGGATATACTAATTGCTATACTTTTGAGCATGAGCGAAGAAAGTTCATACTTTCATCTCTTACACCTACTGAGAAATCTATGATGATCATGTGAGGATGAGAGTTTGTGAGTCAAAAAGAAAAGAGTGTTCGGCGAGTGAGCAAAAGAAAGAAATAAAAGCCGAGAAAAATGAGAGCTTGAGTGAAAATAAAAATAGAGAGCTTGAGATTTTGGCCAAGGGTAGTTGTGAGATTCGAGAGATGGCCAAGAAAAAGGAGAGTACAAATTACGAGTGGGCCAAAAATATGGGGGAAAGGCCAATGAGGTAAAACAAGAGAGAAAATTTGTGCTTATAATTAAGAATAGAGGCATTAGGCGAGAGTTTTTGGATGCTAACATATTTGATAATATTTTGCCTAGTTCTATAGGGATTTGGTCAACCGGATGAATGTGCGTGCCGTTTCACATTTGATCCGGGTGGATTGATATAATTGTTCAACCTTTGGGGTCAACATTTGGATTCAAGACGAATCCCTTTCAAGAGGAGGGGAATAATGAGAATCCGATCACGAAGGATCCAGGAAACACCAAATGCAAATTATCTCGAGTTCTTGAAGACTATGTAATTGAGTTCTTGTATTTATTTATCATAGATTAGGTGTTTATTTTCGTTATTTTGAGTCATTTGAGTGGCCAAGTTGATGTTAGAGGCCAAGTATATTTAGTTTAGAGTCATATTAGTTAATCATGTGTCGAAAGGAAGCATTGACGATCGAACAACAAGAGGTTGCATTCAAAAACGTCCAAGCGCGTCAACAGTTTTCAGCACTGGCAGAGTTTAGTATTTTGGCCATAACTTTCTCTACAAAATTGATATTGAGCTGATTCAAGATGCTATGGAAAGCTAAGAGAAAGGGCTACAACTTTCATGAAGACCCCAGGAGCTAATTCGGACTCGAACGGACAAAACAGAGGCCAACACGGCCTGGCCGTGTTCACAAGCACGGCCTGGCCGTGTCAAACAACATGGGCGTGTTGCAGGTTCGATTTGTTGCTCCCGAATACAGCAGGGAGCACGGCCTAGCCGTGTCCCACCGACACGGCCGTGTCGATGGCGCGTTTTAGGGTTTTAAGTTGTTTTTGTTTCCTTTTTTGATTTTTAAGTTGTCTCCTAGTTGGTTTAGGGTTTGTTTTGGTTTAGGGTTTATTTTGAGTTGCCTATATAAGACAAACACTTGTTTATTTTTCATAACAACTTTGATTATTGAATATTGAATTGAGATTATTCTCTCCAACCCGTTGAGTTTTTCCAAGAGCTTCAAGATTGTTCATCTTGTTGCGAATTTCGACTTATCAAACAAACTTCCGCATTTGTTTGTGGCATTTACGCATACCGAGGTTCTTGCTTTACTAAGCAACGGGTAGAGGTTTCCACCAATATTTAACAGAACTAGTAAAGATCTTAGGTTAACTACAAATTGTTGTTGGGTCATATGCACATTTGTTTTTGCGGTTCACATCACTATTCCCGATATAAATGAAGATATAATCATAGAATCAAGGAATGATGTATTCTTCGAGAATGTCTTTCTGAATAAAGAAAGGAAAGAAGAAAGTTCAAATAAATGGACTTATGAAACTGCAAGGTTACCTCAAAGTGATGATGAAGAGGAACCAAGACGCAGTAAAAGGACAAAAGTAGCTAAGTCTTTTGGTCCTGATTTTCTAACTTCTATGTTAGAAAATGAACCAAGAACTATTCAAGAAGCTTTGTCTAATCCAGAAGCTCCTCTCTAGAAAGAAGCTATCAATAATGAAATAGATTACATCATGCAAAATAACACTTGGGAGTTGGTTGATCTCCCACCGGGTTGCAAACCTTTGGGATGCAAGTAGATCCTTAAAAGGAAGTATAAAGCAGATGGATCTATAGATAAGTATAAAGCCCGTTTGGTAGCTAAAGGGTTTAAACAAAAGGAGGGATATAAATTTTTCGATACATATTCTCCTATTACGAGGATCACGTCCATTCGTGTTCTCATTGCTATTGTAGCTTTGCATAACCTTGAGATACATCAAATGGATGTGAAGACTGCCTTCTTGAATGGTGAGCTTGAAGAGAAGATTTATATGGAACAACCCGAGGGGTTCGTTGCACCCGGTCAAGAGCGAAAGGTGTGTAAACTTGTTAAGTCACTTTATGGAGTAAAACAAGCACCTAAGCAATGGCATGAAAAGTTTGACTCGACTATGAAGCCAAACGGTTTCAAAATCAATGAATGTGACAAGTGTGTCTACATTAAAGGTACTACAAATGATTACGTCATAGTATGCCTTTATGTAGATGATATGTTGATTATGGGTAGTAGTCATGATTTAATCATGAATACTAAGAACATGTTAAAGAAGAACTTTGACATGAAAGATATGAGATTATCTGATGTTATATTAGGGATTAAAATCTCTAGAACTTCAGAAGGAATTGTCTTGTCATAATCCCATTATGTCGAAAGCATACTTAGAAAGTTTAATGATTTTGATAGTCCTCCGGCTAAGACACATGTAGATCTAAGTCTAAACTTGACCAAGAATAGAGGAGAACCAGTTTCTCAGCTGGAATATGCAAGGGTAATTGGCAGTCTGATGTACTTAACGAATTGTACACGTCCAGAAGTTGCATATTCAGATAGTAAGCTAAGTAGGTTCACAAGTAACCCGAGTAAGGATCACTGGAAAGTCGTGACAAGGGTACTTACATACTTAAAGTATACCATGAACTTTGGAATACTTTATGTAGGTCCCAAGGGTGTAAGTAAGGTTTAGAAGGGGGTTGAATAAACCTTACCAACTTTTCAAATTTAATCCTTTTAAAATATTACGAGTTAATACAAACATCTAAGTCCTTGAGGGATGACTAAGTTGGTTATTTAGCAGAGTTAGCCACTCAAAGACTCGATAGATTTGTTGATAGAATAACTCAATTTGTTTAACCCGAAACTTAACTTGGATGTGTTGAGTTTTTCAATGGAAAACTTAACACCCTTTGACTTGTTTTAAACTTGTTTTAACACTTGATTTTAGCACTTGGTTAATTATCGGTTGGATAGCGAATTATCACAGATATAAAATGAATGTGCGAGAAAAGTAAATGTCTTTGAAATGTAAATGACACAAATAATTTTTATAGAGGTTCGAAGATGGGGTAATTCTTCTAATCCTCTCTTCTCCAACTCCTAGAGGAATCCACTAAGTAATGAATAGTTCACAAAGTGGTTATCGGTCAGAGACAAGTCTTGATCACACACGGTGACTTGCTCCTTGGACTCGATCCGGAGATTCCTTGGTCACACAGTGGCTTCTCGTCCGGCTAAGCCTTCTTCACAGGCAGGCGTGCCATTTTTGCCTTGCTACTTCACTCACTTTCTCAAACTTCTTGAATTTGATCACGAAGCACTTCCTACAATCCTCCTTTGAAAGTAGACCCCATTTGATTCCTCAAAAGTTTCCTCTTCAACAGTTTGAAGTTGTCTTTCCTTCATAGGTTTGTGTTGGATTGATTTCCTTCGAGATTTAGGCTTGAGGATTTGACTTGAAAATCTTGAGAATATTTTGCGGTTCTGATTGAATATAACTTGCTTGTTCGTGGTTCGAGGTAATCAAGGTAACCTCTTCTCAATGTGTTTCCTCGGCCTTTTATAGTGAACTTTCAAAAATCGCCCGTTGAAGAGATAGGTGATTTTCAAAAGACACTTGTGTTCGTTGGCTTGTCTTTTCTTGGTCTTCAATCTTGAGATGTAGACCTTTCCTCGTATTAAATGAATGTTCGACTTTTCGAGGTTCGACACGAGGTGCAAGTGCTTCCCATTGGTTTATTCCTTTTGCATGCTTGGGGACGAGTACTTTAAGACTGGCAAAGCATGGAAGTATTACTTATTTAAGTAATGTTCTTGACTTAGGCAACGGATTTCTTTGATTGACTTCTCTTGCCGCCTATTTCCCAGGTGACTTGAGTTTGCTTCAATTATTTGAAGACTGTTGTCACTTTCAACCCGTGACTTGGCTTCTTGAGATGACTTAGACCGACACTTGACACAGTTGTTCCTCGGTGATACTTCTTTAGTTAAGTTCTTGATCTTCCTTCTTGGCCATACTCATTTGTTCCACAATGAGTCTTCGCTTCGATCTGATTGACTTCTTGTACTTCCGCTTAGTCGACTTGACTCGGCTCATCCAAATTCTATCTATTACAATGAAAGTTACAAGGAAAATGGGGTGCCAACATTCTAATCTAAGTTTTACATGGCATTCATCAAAATCTACAAAATAATTTCCCAACAATTTCCTCCTTTTTGATGATGCCAAAACTCAAAAACATTAAATAAAATGTAAAAAACAGAGATACATATAGACAATGCGAGAAACAAAGAATGTATGCGTTGAATCAATCATTTTATTGATCATAGCATTCTTGTCCTTTACATAGCTGTTTACAGAGTGTATCAGAGCATATTTAAATCTAAGCGAATTACAAGCGTCTATGCTAAGATACAGATACAAAATATTTTATTGAAAGAACAGATGACTTACACAACAATGTATTTACAAAAGTAAAATACATGAAGGGTTCACAGCAACACTTCATCTCCTTCGCTGCCTCCTTCTTTCCTCTTGACTCTGTCATCATCGCTCTTTTCTTTTTCTTTCATCTTCAGCTGCTTTCTTCTTTTCATAAGCTCTCTTCGCAGCATCATCTTTTTGCTTCCTCTCTTGCCTCTCTTGCCATAGCTGGTCTTGTCTTCTATTTTCTTCTTCTATTCTTTTCACATAATCAGCATTCTTCTTTACCACTTCCAGATTCGCTACTTCATCATACCCAGCCCAGTAGATCATTCCCTTCTTGCCTAGATCTACATATTCAATATTTTTGGGTAGAGGTCTAGGTCGAAAACCTCTTCCTCCACCACTTCTTCCTCCGCAAATGCGGGTGTATATTGACGGAGTCTTCTCGCTTACCGGTGAATGGTGGCGGTAGTCTTTGCCTATCGCCTTCTTCGCACAACTTAAGGCCCTTCTCCCAATACAGATCCAGGCTTGGGCTATAGACATATTCTTGAAATAACCTTCGGATTCGAGCGTCTTAAATTCTTTAAGCGATCTTGGCTTGTCTCTGTATCCGGAATAACATCTTGATCCTTCCCCTAGGAATGCCACGAAGTGTTTTAATATTTCTTCAATGCGGGCATCCGTCCTCTTGTCGAACTCTTCCATCCCTCGCTTCTACAATTTTTTTTTTCTCGACATAGGCACAGAGTGTTCGATCAGCAGATTCTTTGGAAGTTTGCTGATTATAGGGCTGTGACATGACCTTGCCGAGGGTTTTAGCAATCATTAAGGTCAAATCCTTTGACTTTTCCCCTCTCGCTTTTCCTTCTTCTTCTCACCACCGCTTCTTCCTTTTGCTTCTCAAATGTTTCTTTCTTCAACTTCCTCGGGTATTCCTCTTCCCCTTTTTGGCATCATCAAAGGAGAGAGGAACTCCAGAAACATTCATGCGAACATGAAGTCCATCACGAGAGCCGAGTTACGCTTGAGTCTCTTTGCGGCATGTCTTTGTTTGAAATTCGAGCGAGTGGTTTTGATTGTGCCACCAATTTCATTTCACCATGAGAAGGTTGAACGTATTCATGTTCTCCTCAACACGAGAATTCCTTTTCAATGAAATTCACGCATAATTCCTTTTCGATTGTATGGGAGGCATGCAATCTTTCCATATATGCCTGCGCATCCTCCGCTTCATATCAACATTATCGGCCTCCAAACAAGCATCTTATTTTACAATGCCTTGAAATATCGAACTTGTTTGTATCGCATTGCACTTTTCTTCCGACACCACTCCGATCCGTACCACTATCCCTCTTAAGTCTGCTTTGTGAGGGTGGCATCTCTATTGTCCAGGACGAGATCTAATGAGGCCTGGTGCCATTCGATCTTCTCAATCTCTCCACAGGTTTTCTTGAAGACTTCACGGATCTCATTTGTCACACGACTCGGTGACGGCCATTCAAAGATTGAAGTCAAAGTCTCATTTGGTACAATAGAGTCGATAGGGATGATGGATCTTCTCGAACGGTGTAGCAGGTGTTGCTCTTTGGTGTCTCTTCCTCCATGCCGGCACTCAAGTGAAAAAGGGAATAATTGCTCAAAGGTATCATCGCACATAAGGGATTGAAATTTGATCTGTGCTTGTGATGATCATGGTGGAGTCGATCTGCTGCGATTGTGGGAGCCTCGCGAGATGACTCGGTTCCAAATGGGCCTTGTTGAGTAGGTTGGTCGGTGGATCGAGCCTCATTTTGTCTTAGCGACTTCTTCGGCCTCAAGCAGATTTTTCTAAGTGAATTACCTAGTCTCTACGCAACATCGGTGTCATCGGAAGATGATGAAACTTGGGGGCTTGGTTCATCATCAAAGTTAAATGTTTGACGAACGACTTTAAAACTCGACTAACTCGTCGTGGGAGAACATCCTCATTTGGATCATTTTGATGTTCAACAGGGTGGACTCACCTTCATTTTCGGATCCAGTAAATGATTTGTCGGGATTGTCCTGGGAATCATGAAGTGCACTAATCTCCTTTTGATTCAACAATGTTAACAGGAGAGATGTTTTGAACAACTTGATCTTTACCGGGGAGGTCTCAACTTCCCCTTGGGCCTTCTACACCTCCCATGAGTCTCAAGCGCAATGAGGCCTTCTACATTCCCTTCGACGATCGCTGGTCTTGGGGTCTTGGATCGTGGCATCCGAAGAAGTCTCAACCCCTTGGATTGCACTTTCATTGCCCATAGTGTTAACTCTCGGGGCATTTCCATCCCGTGCCTCGATTCGCGCAATAGCGGTGTCCTCGCAACGCGATTGACACTTCAGTGGGACAGATTCAACTATCCGAGCCGTCAATGTCGTGTCGCTTCTGGTTCTTTTTCTTTTTCCACTTCGCCTCCTTTCTCGAATTGTGGAGTCATCTGCGGCATCCTCCGACCACCTTTCTGTGGAGTGAGTTTCCCCCTCGGCACACACACCGAGTGGTCGACGATGGGGTTACTCTTCTCCGGACTCGTGGCGCTTCCGTTGAGTGTTCACCGTGGGGCGGGTGGTAAAACACCTTCGATGAGGGGTTGGCTCAACTTGGGTGCCCAAATTCCCAGTTCATCGCCAAGTCCCTTTGACCCTTCTTCCCAGTGCACAAGGGATGTAGTTGCCGCAATTAACTGTGGCAATCTGCTGCACTACTCCCAATGGGTCTATCTATAGGAGAAATTGTGAGGACTCTCCTAGTCCTTCAAACATCCATTGCTCATGCAACATCCTGGATTTCCTTAGAGCTTGTTGCATGTCCGACTTCTCTGTTGCAGCAACGGGATCCATATCTTCATCACTCTCTGAGAACACATCAAGATGAGAGTGAGTGTGTTCTAGAGTTCCGGTGAGCGTGCATATCTTGGCTTTTTCGCGAGCTTCTGCTTCCTCGGCTGTTTTGGCTTGTTCATTCTCCTTGAAGATTTGTAAGATATTCAAGCAGTTATCTTCATCAAGGGCTTGAACAACTTTGGTGATGCCGAGAAATTCGAACAACTCCTCCTCTTCTTCTATGAACTCAGGGCGTTCAAATTGCACCCTCGAGTGACTTAGCTTCCACGCCCTCCATTCACGTGACGCGCGCCTTATTTGGATGTGCGGATATACAGGAGAAAGTATGATAACATCATCATCCTCATCCTCTCTTCTTGTCCTTCCTTTTTCGGAATAAAAGGTAGCATGCTCTCTTGCTCTTCTCCTTCAGACTTCCGTAGCGGTGGAGAGAGAACTTTTTCAAGCTGGAGAGTCGGTTGTCTCATCTTCTTTTTCCTCAGTTGTCCTCTCCACACTGGTCTTCTTGGGGCCTCTCACGATCATCGTCAAGAGACTTGGCAGCTTCATCAACTACTTCAGGAGACCGCACTTCACGAGTGTCGCAGATCTCAAAAGATTTCTCCGGTGAGTAGCGGACTCGGATGTACTCTCACGCTCCGAGAGCTTGATTATCCTTCTTCTTTTGTTTTAACTAGAGGAATTTACGGTTCTTTTTCTTCTTTCGATTCTCGGCGGCGGGGGCCGGCATCTTTCTTGGACAGAGAGTTGCCTTCCTTGGCTTGGATCCTTTTCTTACATATGGTGGAGAAGGATTTGGGTTTCCTTCTCGGCCTCGGCTACGAGGGGCGAGGAGACACGGCTGCACGGGCGGGTGACTCGGCTGCAGGGGCGGAGTGCATCCTTTTTTTTTTCTTTGCAGGCGTCTTCTTCTTCTTTGCAGTTTTCTTCTTGGGAGAGGAGGCAACATTGTGTCCTCGGGTCAAGCGATTCCCCTCACATTTGGTATCCGCGCTCTTCGCATGGGCTCTCTTCGGGCTCTGAAAGATTAGCCTTGAACATCTTTATGTTTACATGGAAAGGCTTTCCATGTTGAAGGGAATGCCCTTCACTTCCATCGATGGCCAATTACTAGGCCATATCCGAATGATCCTCCGGAGGATCCGTCCTCCTTGTATGATCTGTTCACAACATTCTCGGCGAGTCCTGTTGTACACAAACTCAGCCTTGATTGACTTTCTTTCCTTGCATGATCGCGACCATGACGATCGGCTTAGTCTTTGAACCGGTGATTGAAGCGCGCAAACTTCATATCTACACATTTGCAACGACATCCATCGACTTGTGATAGTCGTCCTTCAAAGCCGATTTCTTCGGTTGTGTAGACTACCTTCGCAAAGACACACTCGGTTTAGCTACTTTTTCCATGCAAAGCATCAAGTTAACATCGCCGTAAATCTCGGTCATGCCCTCAGACGACAAAGAAGCGATTGCTCCACAAGGTCCTTAGCGATAATCATGATGTCCTTGCGGTGGGCGAGAAGACTTGATGCCTTCGTCCCCGCACTTCAGCGTTTACATAAAACTACGCCACTTCTTCAAGGTAGGTGAGCGAGTATTCCATAGTAAGAAAAGGCACGAGACCGGACTTTTCTAGCATATCAACTATCTTCTTTACTAGGGTTTCATCGAACCCGCTTTACCATCCCTTCAAAATCCACAATCGATCCAGTGGATTTGCTTTGATAATTTAATGAAATTAAACTTTGGTGCCATTTTTAGAAGTTTCTACCGATTAAATCTTGATAAAGCGGCTTGAGAACACGTGGGGTTTGCAAGAGAAAAGAACTTTCTTTGTTTTGCTTTGAAGATGAGCAGTTTTGAGTGTGAGAGAGAAAAGCGAAAAATGAGTATATAAGGGTTATGAAAGGGCGTGTTTTTATTTTTGAAATTTAATCAAGATCAACGGCTCGATTTAACATGTCAAAGTGCATTTAATTCCTCACATTTAATGCGGCAAAGCATTTATATCCAATCATTTGCTTCTTTGTCTGACTTTTTTGTACCCTTCATTATTACGGCGTCATCCTTAAAAACATTCCGCTCATTAGAAACGAATGCGTTTTTATCACTCGGCTATTAAATGACTCAGCTCATGTCAAAAGTGACTCAACTCAACATCTCTCCTTTCATTAGGTGACTCAATTTGTCACCTAACTCGATCTGTTGGTTTCCGATGTAGTTTGTTTCACTTGGTGATGTGAAAAACTTGTTTGATTCTCACTTTTCATCTTCCATCTATTCGATTGAGTCTTCTAAGTATCAACTCAACTCAATTTACCCTAGCTCATTCTTAAGTTCTTCAAACCTTGATTCACATAGAGGCTTGGTGAATATGTCACTAACTGTTTATCGGTTGAGATATACTCCAAAATGATGTCTTTCTTTTCAACATGATCTCTTATAAAATGATATCTCACATCAATGTGCTTTGTTCTTGAATGCAACACGGGATTCGAGTGTTTGCAATAGCACTTGTGTTATCACACATAATTGAAATCTCTTTTTCTTCAATTTCATAATCTCTCAACTTTGTCTCATCCATAAGACTTGGGCAACTTGTTTGCCCGCAACTATGTACTGCTTGGTGTGGATGTGGCTATTGAGTTTTGCTTCTTGCTAAACCAGGAAACCAATCTGTTTCCAAGCATTTGACATGTACACGAAGTAATTTTCTGTCAACTCTACATCCAAGATAGTCGAGTCCGAGTAACCAATAAGCTTGAATCCACCTTCCTTTGGATACCATAAGCTAACTTCCGGCATCCCTTTAAATATATTATGATTCTCTTTCTTTGCGATCATGTGGCTCTCCTTTGGTGCGATTGAAATCTTGCACATACACCTCTTGCAAAGATGATGTCCGGGTCTGCTTTGGCTATTAAATAGAAGCAAGTGATCCAATGAGTGCTCAGTATCTTGTTTGATCTATAGCTTTACCATCCGTATCCATGTCCATCTTAATTGATGTGTTCATTGGTGTTTTCACGGAAGGCTTCTCTTCCATACCAAATTTCTTCATTAAATCTCGGTGTACTTTTTTTGACTTATGAAAGTTCCATCTTTCAATTGCTTAACTTGGAGTCCTAAAAAGAAAGTCGGCTCTCCCATCATGCTCATTTCAAATTTGCATTGCATGAGGTTTGAGAACTTATCACATGACTCTTTATTTGTGGATCCAAAAATGATATCATCCACATATATTTGAACCAAGAAGACACTCTCTCCATCTTGAATTTTGAAGAGTGTTTTATCCACTTTGCCTTTGGTAAATCCATTATCGATTAGAAATTGAGATAATGTATCATACCATGCTCTTGGTGCTTGTTTCAATCGATGTAATGCTTTCTTAAGCTTGTACACCTTATCTCCAATGGTCTTCTCGCTCAAAACCTGGAGGTTGTTCAACATAGACTTCTTCCTCCAACAATCCATTTAAGAATGCACTTTTCACATCCATTTGATATACAATGAAGTTCTTGTGTGCAAGCATAGGCAATAAACATCTTTATTGTTTCTAATCTTGCAACAGTGCAAAGGTTTCATCAAAATCTATTCCCTCTTCTTGGCAATACCCTTTGGCTACCATCTTGCTTTGTTTCTTACCACAGATCCTTCCTCATTCATCTTGTTTCGAAAACCCATTTTGTGCCAATAACATTTTGATGGGTTGGTCTTTGCACCAATTCCCATACTTTGTTTCTTTCAAATTGATTGACTCTTCTTGCATGGCTTGAATCCAATGTGTGTCATCCAATGCTTGAGACACATCTTTTGGCTCTATTTGGGAAATAAAACAAGTGAACATTGCTTCTTTGCCGAGCTCGGATCTGGTTCTTACACCATCTCTAACATCTCCAATGACTAGCTCGGTGGATGGTCTCTCACCATCTCACATCAGGTTGAAGCAAATCAGTGGGTTGTTTGTCTTTACATTTGTGTTATCTTGAGCGACTCTTACATCATCATTGACTTGATTTTCGGTTGTCTTTGAGATTGACTATCTCATCATCTTGGTTGATTACTCTTGTTTGACTTCAACATAAGGACTTTTCGCATAGTTGGTGATTCAAACTTATCGCCTAACTCTTCAAAGTCTTCTCCATTTACATTAGGTTCATCAAAGACCACATGAATAGACTCTTTTGTGACCATAGTCCTCTTGTTTAGCACTCTATAGGCTTTGCTCTCGGTGAGTATCCCAAAAAGATTCCTTCATCGGCTTTAGCATCAAAAACCTTTAGATTATCCTTGCCATTGTTGTGGATGAAGCATTTACATCCAAATATTCTGAAGTACCCAACATTTGGTTTTCTCCTGTCGAGATTTCATAGGAGTCTTTGTCATTTGTCTATTTATCATGCATATATTTTGAGTATAGCATGCGG
The DNA here is from genome assembly GCA_016081115.2 of Rehmannia glutinosa. Lineage (NCBI taxonomy): Eukaryota > Viridiplantae > Streptophyta > Magnoliopsida > Lamiales > Orobanchaceae > Rehmannia > Rehmannia glutinosa. Next base: position 201,796 of record JABTTQ020003137.1, read on the forward strand.
TGTTGATGGCTTGACCCAAAATCTCTTAGGTAATCGACTTCCAGACTAACATGGTCCTTGCGGCTTCCTTGAGAGTTCATTTCTTCTTTCGGCTACTCCATTTCTTTGTGGAGTCCTTGCTTTGCAGACAACTCATGAGCAATACCATTTTCAACACAAGATCTTGAATTATTATCCCATTGGCAAACTAAGTTCCTCTATCGACCTTATCTTTATAATGGTTTGGCTCTTTTCATTTTGAACTCTTTTCATTAGTTGAGGTAACTTCGCGCAAGGTTTTCTTCTTTTTGCACATGAAGATTGTCCATGTATATCTTGAATAGTCATCTACCACCACTAAGGTGTATTTCTTCCCACTTATGTTGGTGGTTCAATGGACCAAATAAGTCCATATGCAATGATGTAATATCCTTGTTGAAGAAGGACTCGCTTCCTCCTTGAATGAAGATTTGATCTGTTTTCCCATTTGGCATGCATCACATACACTTTCCTTCTTGTACATCGAGTCCGCAATCCTTCCACAAGATGACTCCTTGCAAGCTTGTTGATTGTCTTGAAGTTGGATGACTCGACTTCTTATGCCATGACCAACTTGATTGATTTGTGCTCTTTGCTATGACAGTACTTGGTGTGGAAGAGACCAGTCTACCACATACATATTCTTCTGTCTTGATCCTTGCGAACTATTTCATTTGATTCATTATCTTTGATCCGGAACACTCCCATATTGAATCCAACATTGTAGCCTTTGTCACGAGTTGGGTGATGCTTAACCAGGTTGAGTTGAGGCCTTCAACATATGCAACATATGTGATCTCCAATCCATTTTTCTTGATGGATCCAGTGCCTCTTATTTCCCCTGGAGCTTCATTTCCTCTAAATATGACTTTTGAGCCTCTAATTTCCTTGAATCTTGACTGATTTTTCTTATTGCCTGCCATATGTCTAGATCACCACTATCCATGTACCAGGTTCCTTGGCACTCGGTTGTTCCTTGAACCTGCAATCAAGGAAATTAGTTTTAGGTACCCATACTTGCCTAGGTCCCGAGGGGTTAGTATTGTAAGATAATCCAATCAACCTATAGGCAAATGATTTGACTCTAAGAGGTTGCCATCTATCGTGCCATAATCATGATTCACTTTAGCAAATTGCATGGGGGTTTTAGGTTCATACGGTTGTCTCTTTTGTCGTATGCCTGTGTGTGTTTTAGCAATTGCATTCTTTGGGTAGTTGTGATATTTACGAGTGTAGTGCTTGGGTGCATATGTGTGTCGATAATAGCTCTTTTGCCTTTGGAATAACCTTTGTTGAGGTCTAGGTCTTTGCCATCTAGGCTTGTATTCCATTGGTCTTTCTTTGATTTTCATATTGTTCCAATCGGCTTGGCTCGGGTAATTTCTACCATTCCCATCATATGTGTTTTGTAGGTCCCAAGGGGTGTGAGTGTAAGGTTTAGAAGGGGGTTGAATAAACCTTACCAACTTTTCAAATTTAGTCCTTTTAAATATTGAGTTAATACTACACATCTAAGTCCTTGATGGACAACTAAGTTAGTTAATCGTGAGTTAGTCACTCAATGCACTCATTTGAAATTTGTTGATAGAATAACTCATTTGTTTTTACTAAAGACATAACTTGACTGTGATATGTTTTCAGCGGAAGACTTAACACCCTTGATTTTGGTTTAAGTTTGTTTCAATACTTGGTTTTAGCACTTTGTTGATTATCAATTGGATAGCAAATTTATCGTGAGACATAAATGTAATATGCGAGAAATTAAAGTCTTTGAAATATAAATGACACAATAAGTTTTTATAGAGGTTCGAAGATGGGGTAATTCTTCTACTCCTCTCTTCTCCAACTCCCGGAGGAATCCACTAAGTATTGATCAATATACGAGTGTTTAACAGTCCGGATACAAGTCTTGATCACACACGGTGACTTTGGGACTCGATCTGGAGATGCCTTGGTCACGCATTTGGCTTCTTCAGACGACTTAGCTTCACAGGGGCGGTTGCCTTGCTACTACAACCCACTTGCTTAAGTTCCTTGGATTTGATCACGAAGCCCTCCAAATGGCTTAAGCTTGGTTCGACCTTGAACCTTCCTACAATCCTTCGTGGAATGTAGACCCCTTGATTCTTCAAATGTTTCCTCTTCAACCGATTGAATTGTCTTTCCTTCACGGTGAGTGTTGGATTGATTTCCTTCGTAATGTAGGCTTGAGGATTGAGCGTTTAATAACTTGAGAATATTTCGAGGTTACAAATGTTCCTTTCTTGCTTGTATTCAATTCTCGGATGGTCAAGGTAACCTTGGTAACCTTTTCTCAAATAAACTCCTCGACTTTTTATAGTGGTCTTTCGAAATCTTCCCGTTGAAGAGATAGGCTTTTTTTGAAAGTCACTTGTGGTCGTTGGCTTATCTTGTTGCGAGTTCTTGGAATTGACATTTCCTCGTATAAACGATCCTTGACTTTTCGAGAGATCGACACGCAGTGCGAGTGCTTCCCATTGGTTTATTCCTTTTGCACGCTTCTCGGGATGTGCACTTTAAGAAAGGTGGTATGGAAGTATTACTTGTTTAAGTAATTCTCTTGATTTCGTGCAATGGATCTCTTTTAGTTATCTCGACTTGATTGCATTTCCTTGCCTTCCCAGGTGACTTGAGTCGACTTCCAATCATTGGATGACTCTTTCATCACTTCAACTTGAGACTTGTCTATCTTGAGTTGACTTGGTGATACTTCACTCATTTGCATCACAGTTGCACCTTGATCGAGTTTCTATCTTCTCTTCTTTGCCATACTCAGTGCCTCACGGCGGTGAGTCTTCCTTCTAGTCTCCGTTGTCTTCTTGCATGTTCGAGGCATAGGCGACTTAACTCATTTCGACCAGCCCTATCTATTACAATGCAATTTACAACAAAAATGGGGTGCCAACTTCCCATTCTAAGTTTTACATGGCATTCATCAAAATTTACAAAATAATTTCCCAACAATTTCCCGCTTTTTGATGATGCCAAAACTTAAAACATACATCAATAATTAAACAAAAAAGATACATACAGGCAAATGTAGAATCACAGAATGTATGCTTAGAATCGATCTTTTATTGATCATAACATTCTTGTTCTTTTACATAGCATTTGTTTCTGATTGTATGATCGAGCTTGAATCAAAAGAAAATGTATCGAGCTTAAATGGACCTTAAAGTAACCATCTTTGTTCTATATCTCCACAAGTATAGAAATTGTACAATTTTATTCAATGTCTGAGAAGACTTACATAAAAATGTATTTACATAGTAAAATACACGAAGGGGTGGACTGACAACACTTCATCTCCTTCACATTGCCTCCTTCTTTCATCTTCTTGACTCTGTCATCTTTGATCTTCTTCTCTTTTTCTCATCTTTAGTCGCTTCTTCTTCTTTTCATATGCCCTTCTCGCGCAGCTTCATCTCTTCTCGGTCTTTCTTGTCTTTCCTCCCATAGCGGAGTTTGTCTTTTATTTTCCTCTTCAATTCTCTTCACATACTCGGCATTGTTCTTAGCCACTTGCGGGTTTGCTACTTCAAATCAAATCCAGCCCAATAGATCCCTCCTTTCTTGCCGGATCTATATACTCCATATTTTTGGGCGGAGGTCTAGGTCCGAAACCTCTTCCTCCACCTCTCGCTTCTTCCTCTTCCTCGGGCGTGTCTTGTCTTGGGATCTTCTTTTTCCCAGGTGAGTGACTAGCGAGTGACCAAGCAGAGAGATCGCGATGAGTCATTTGCTGTCGGCTTCTTCACATAGTGTGAGACCCTTTCCCAAAGTACAAATCCAGTGCTTGAGCCGTGGACATATTTGCGAAGTATCCTTGAGATGCGGCGTCTTGAATTCATCAAGCGATCTTGGCTCGGTTCCGGCATCTCGAAACGGCATAGGTGTCTCTGTCTCGTTGGAATGCTCGCATGTTGTTTGAGAATATCCATAACTCGGGCATCCATCCTTCCTTCCACTTCCTTCATCCCTCGCTTCAATTGTCTTTCTCTTTTCGGCCATAGGTACAACAGAGTGTTGGAGTGGTAGAGTCACTGGGGAGTTTGTTGATAATATCATTTTGTGACAAGACCTTGTTGAGGGGTTTTAGCAATCATCAAGGTCACATCTTTCGAACCTTCCCCTCAACAGACTTCCCTTTCTTCTCTCTTACTACTTCCTCATTTGTCTTTCCCTTCACATTTGCTTCCTCCTTCTCGCCTTGGATCCTTCAGCGCGCTTTAGGTATTCCTCTTCCCCTTTTTGGCATCATCAAAGAAGAGAGGAACCCCGAAAACAAGTGGCAAGGAAGAAGTCTAGTCTTGCGATAGCCGAGTTCGCTTCGAATCTGGCTGCGGAATATCTTGCACGGAACTCGGTGCGGTGGCGTTGATTGATTGCGTTCATCTCGGCCATGAGAAGACTGAATTTTCGATCCATATTCTCTTCCACGCCAGCAGGAGCCCGTTCTTATTATGTTCACGCAAACATCTTTATCTATGTAGTATGAGATTCATGCATTTGTTCAATGTGCTCTTGCAATTTTGTCTTTGCATCGCATTCTCGGATGCCGGACTAACAACTTGTTGAACAATGTCTGAAATATCGAGCTTGTTCCACACGCATTGTTTCTTTGTTGTTGCCACCACTCCGGATCGACTATGATGCCACCCAAATCGGTAGTAAGGTTGGCGTCTCGTTATCGACCTCATATCCGGTGAGGCCTGGTGCCTCTCCATCTTGTCAACCTCGGCAAATAAGGCTTTGAAAACTTCAATGCGAATCGTGTCTCCTCTGTTTGGTGACGGCCAAGCGGCGTCAAAGTCATAGTCATTTGGAACAATGGTGTCGATGGAATAATAGGGTCGGTCGTGGAAGAGCTCGCGATCTCTAGCGATTCTTTAGGGAGGTCGGGTACCGCCAGAGACAAAGGAAATGATTCTACAAAAGGATCATCACGGGCAATGGAATCTGTTCAATGATAATTGGTGCTCGTGAAGTCCCTTGTGGAGTCGAACTGCTGCTGACTTGGGAGCTGCGCGATGAGACTCTATTTGGTGTGGTGCATGTTGTGAAGTCGACCCGACTTGCCGAGAGCCTGCCTGTCTCAGCGACTTCATCGTCTCGTTGGTTTTCCAAATGAGTTGACGGTCTCGGCCTTATCGAGCGTCATCGGACGATGATGAGATTTCCATAGGTGGCTCATCATCAAAGTTGAATGTTTGGTGAGTAGTCTTGAGGTCGACTTACTCGTGGTTGGAACATCCTCGGTGAGTCTTTTGGATCGATCCACGGGGATGATTGAGCTTCATCATCTCCTTCCGATCCTAGAAAGGTTACATCAGGATTATCCTGGGAATCGTGAAGAGCACTTATCTCCTTTTCGATGGATCAATGATAGCGGGAGGGATGTTCGGTGTCTCATTCTCTTTACCCGGGAAGTCTCAACCTCCCGTTGGCCTTCATTACCTCCTGCAGTCTCAGCTGCAAGCGAGGCCTTAGACATCCCCTTCCACAGTGTCATTTGTCTTGGGGTCTTTCGTGGTGGCATCCACCGAGTCTTAACTCCATGGATTGCACTTTCGGTGCCCAGTGTTAACTCCCGGGCGGTTCTTCTTCCTCGTGCCTCAACCGCATCATCGGCGTCATTGGCTCGCGAGAGCGATTGGCACCTCGAGACAGATCAGTCTCAATCGCCCGAGCCTCGTTGATGACAATGTGTATTTTGTGGTTGTTCCTTCTCCACTTCGCCTCCGAGATTCATTGTGGAGTCGGTGCAGCATCCTCCGACCTTGCTGCAGTGGGAGGAGTTCCCCCCCGGTGGCACACCGGTGAGTGACTTGGAATGGGGTCACTTGTCTCGGACTCATTTGTTCCCATTGAGTATGCAGCCATTGGGCGGTGGTAAGACACCTTCATTAGGGGTTGGCTCGGTGGGGTCCCCACAATCCCGGTTTCATCACGAGTTCCCTTAACACCTTCCTCCGAATGAGTGGGAAGTGGTGGCGGCGACAACGATTGCAATATCGCACCACTCCCATAGGATCTATATTCATTGTGATTTGGAGGACTCTCCGGTCCCTCCATCATTCTTTGCTCATGTAGGATTCGGATTCTTGCATTGCTTGTTGCATTTGCAACTCTTTCTCGTAGGCGCAACAGGGTCCGGATCCTCATCACTTTCTACGATAGAATGTCGAGGTGAGGATGTGTATATTCGTGGTGCGGTGAGAGGGCGGATGATGGCCTTCTCACGTGCCTCCTTTCCTCTTCTGTCTCTCCTTCTCCTTGTCCTTGAAGATCGCAAGATATCGTGCGATTTTCTTCATCCGTCTTGGACCCACAGTGGTCACCCAAGAAAGTTCAACAGTTCTTCTTCTTCTTCGATAAACTCCGGTCTTTGGCTGTTCCTGGATCGACTCAACTTCCACTTCCTCCACTCTCATGAGGCGATTTTGGATGTCCGGATAAGGTGGGGATAGGATCATCACATCATCATCACCTCTATCATCTTCTTCTTGATGTCCCTCGTTCTCGGGGATAGAAGGTAGCAAGCTTTGGTGCTCCATACCGTCAGTGCGTGCATTGCGGGGGGGATACAACCCTGTCAACAGGCGAGTTTGCTTTCTCGGCTACTTCTCATGTCTCATTGTTCGAACTACAAGCTGGGTCTTCGTTTGCCTCTGCTGATTGCCTTCAAACAGACTTGGCATTTCATCAATAATTTACGGAGACTCTACTTCTCCAAGATCTCCGTATCTTTTTGGTGAGTGGTGACTCGGCCCGATTTCTCAAGCTCGGAATGCTTGAAGATTCTTGTTCTTCTTTTTGTTTGTACGGAGGGATTTACGGTTCGAGATAAAGTTTCTTCGAGTCCAGGGGCGACGGGGCGGTGTCGTCCTCTTCTTCTTCGAGGAGGGGTTGTCGTGGCTTATCGTTCTCCTTTTCTTGATGACCAGGAGAAGGTATTTGAGATTCCTTCTCGGCTGCAGTCTTGGGGCGGGAGACACGGCTGCGAGGGCGGGTGATTCAGGCTGCGGGGCGAGGAGAAGATTTCTTTTTCTTTCTTTGCAGGGCGTGATCTTCTTGGCGTGCGGGAGCGGCCTTCTTTTGAGGAGGGGAGGCAATTTGTATCATCGGTGGTGATTCCCCTCACTCGTATCGCTCTCTTAGCGTAGGCTCTCTTCTCGTGCGCCATAGAGGTTTGATCGAAATATCCTCTTGTTCACATGGAACGTCTTTCCATGTCGAAGAGGGACTCCTTTACTTCCATCATCGGCCAATCACCGGGCCGTATCTGAAAAGAACCTCCAAACGTGCCATCCTCCTTGAAGGATTTGTTCCCAATATTCGCGAGTAGCGTATACAAACTCATTGATTCACTTTCTTCTCTTCAATGATCGCGACCATCACGATCAATTTTGCTTTGGACAATCGGTCAAAGCCGCCAAATTTAATGTCTATGCATTTGGCAACAACGTCCGACAATTTGTGGTAGTCCTCTTTCGGTAGCCTCTTATTAGTTGTATAGACTACTTTTGCAAAGACGATCGGACTTGGCTACTTCCTTCCTGGCAAGCAGAGCTAGGTCGACATCGACTTCATAAATTTCCGGCACTCCTCCCACCGGCAATAAGCGGTGTTCGCTAGATCTGGCGAGTAATGGTGAACTCCTTTCCATGAACGAGAGGACTTGATGCCCTCATCGTGAACCTCGGCGTTCACATAGAACTGTGCGACCTCTTCTACGTAGGTCATAGGGAACTCCATCGTCAAAAATGGTTTTAATCCAGATTTTTCGACTTATCAAAGCAATCTTCTTCACGCAGGTGTCGTCGGACCCTTGTTTAACCATACCATCGAAGTCCATAGTAGACCGGTGTGGATTTGCTTTCCTAGCTTGATAAAATCATGAGTAGATGCCATTTGAGATGTTTTACCAAACGAAACTTGAAAAAATGAACTAAGGATTGATAGGGTTTTGAGAGAAAATTTGGCTTTTGCTTTCGAGAGAGAGATGAATAGTTTTGGTAAAGTGAGAGAAACGGACAAAATGGTTTAAGTATGGTTCATGAAAGGACGTGCGGGAGGTTTTGAAATTTGATCAAAATCAACGGCTTAGATCTTGCACACCGATTTACATTTAATGTCTCGCATTTAATGCGGCAGCATTTATATCCAATCATAAGCTTGGTGTGCGGCTTTTGATGTACACGTCATAATTATCTTGATGTCATTCTAAAAAACATTCCCGCTTAGTAAAAACATTGCGTTTTTGTCACTTTGCTCATAAATGACTCAAACTTACTCCTTAGCCGATTCAATCCTTCTTCTCACTCCTCTCCTAGTGTCTCATTTTGTAAGCTAACTCGTCTGGTGACTTTCCGATCTGGTGATTCACTTAGCTAAATTACGAGTTGACTCTTTTTCCTCTTTTAATGTTTCATCTCTTTTCTTTGAGTCTTCCGAGTGTCAACTCAGCTCAATTAACCCTAATTCATGCTTGAGTTCTTCAAATCTTGACTCACATAATGGTTTTGTGAAAATGTCACCAACCGCTTATCGGTTGAAATATATTCCAAGGTGATGTCCTTCTTTTCAACATGATCTCTTATGAAGTGATATCGACATCAATGTGCTTTGTTCTTGAGTGCAACACAGGATTTTGAGTGATTGCAATTGCACTTGTGTTATCACACATGATTGGAATTTCCTTTTCTTCAACTTCATAGTCTCTCATTTCTTTGTCTCATCCATAAGACTTGGGCACAACAAAGCCCCGCATCTATGTATTCTGCTTCATTTGTAGAGGTGGCTATTAAATTTTGTTTTTGCTAAACCAGAAATTAGCCTATTTCAAGCATTTGACATGTGCACGAAGTGCTCTTTTTCAATCAACTCTACATCCAAAGATAGTCGAGTCGAATAACCAATTAGCTTGAATCCTCCTTCCTTTGGATACCATAAGCCAACTTCTTGGCTTTCTTTCAAATATCTCAAGATCCTCTTGGGCATTTTTTTGCGATTATGTGGCTTTCTTTTGGAGCGATTGAAATCTTGCACATACACCTACATCAAAGGTGATGTCGGCCCGCTTCTTTGTGAGATAGAGCAATGATCCAATAAGTGCTCAGTATCTTGTTTGATCTACGAGGCTTGCCATCGCATCCATATCCATTTTGGTGATGTATTCATTGGTATTTTCACGAGAAGACTTCTCTTCCATACCAAATTTCTTCATTAAATCTCTACGGTGTATTTTGTCGACTTATGAAGATTCCATCCTTGAGTTGTTTCACTTGAAGTCCAAGGAAGAATGTCGGCTCTCCCATCATGCTCATTTCGAATTTGCTTTGCACGAGATTTGAAAATTTATCACATGACTCTTTGTTTGTGGATCCAAAGATGATATCATCCACATATATTTGAACAAGCAGTATACTCTTCCTATCTTGAATTCTGAAGAGTGTTCTATCCACTTTGCCTTTTGTGAATCCGTTCTCGATCAAGAATTGTGACAAAGTATCATACCATGCTCACGGGTGCCTGTTTCAATCCATATAGAGCTTTCTTGAGTTTGTATACTTTATCTCCAAGAGTCTTCTCGCTCAAATCCTGGAGGTTGTCCAACATACACTTCTTCTTCCAATAAACCATTAAGAAATGCACTCTTTACATCCATTTGATATACAACAAAGTTCTTTGAGTGCATAGGCAAGAAACATCCTTATGGCTTCCAATCTTGCCACAGGAGCAAATGTTTCATCAAAATCTATCCCTTCTTCTTGGCAATATCCTTTGGCTACCAATCTTGCTTTGTTTCTTACCACAAAACCTTCCTCATTCATCTTGTTTCGAACACCCATTTAGTGCCAATAACATTTTGATGGGTAGGTCTTTGAACCAATTCCCACACTTTATTTCTTTCAAACTGATTGACTCTTCTTGCATGGCTTGAATCCAATGTGTGTCATCAATCTTGTGACACATCTTTAGGCTCTATTTGTGAGATGAAGCATGTGTTAGGAATTTTATTGTTTAGATTTTGATGAATGCCATGTAAAACTTAGAATAGAAAGTTGGCACCCCAATTCTTGTTGTAAAATGCATTGTAACAATTAGAGTTGGCCAAGCCGAGTTAAGTCGACTACGCCCTAACATGCAAGAAGACAATCAAGATGGAAGGAAGACTCTGTGTGAGACATTTGAGTATGGCAAAGAAGAGTAGACGGGAACTCTACTAAAGAAGCGGTGAGATGCCAAGTGGAGTATCGGTCAAGTCAACTCGAGAAAAGCCAAGTCTCAAGTTGAAGTGTGAAGAAGAGTCATCAAATGATTGGAAGTGACTCTAAGTCACCTGGGGAAAGCAAGGAAATGCGGTCAAGTCGAGATAATCGTAAAAGATCCGTTGTACGTAAATCAAGAGATTCACTTAAACAAGTAATATCCCCATACCACCTTTCTCGGAGTGCTCTCCCGGAAGCGTGCAAAAGGAATGAACCAATGGGAAGCACTACATCGTGTCGAACTACGAAAAGGTGAAGAACAATTCATACGAGGAAATGGCAATTCCAAGGATCGCAACAAGACAAGCCAACGATGCAAGTGACTTTCAAAAATAAGCCTATCTCTTCAACGGGCAAATTTTTGAAAGATCACTATAAAAGGCCGAGGAATGACTACGAGAGAAGGTTACGAACCACGAACATTCAAGAAATCAATTAAACTATAACTTGAGAAATACTCTCAAATCATTCAAGATTAATCCTCAAGCCTACATTACGAAGTACATCAATCCAACACTCACATGTGAAGGAAAGAGAACTTCAATCAGTTGAAGAGGAAACTTTTGAAGAAAAGGGGTCTACATTCCACGAAGGATTGTAGGAAGGTTCAAGGTCGAACCAAGTCTTAAGCTTTTGGAGGGCTTCGTGATCAAATCCAAAGAGCTTGAGCAAGTGAGTTGTAGTAGCAAAGCATTTTGCCTTGTGAAGAAGCGAGTCGAGTCGTAAGAGAAGCCGGTGAGTGATCAAGGCGTCTCGGATCGAGTCCCAAAGGATCAAGTCATTTGTGTGATCAAGACTTGTATACGGGATTACCACTTTGTAAACCGATCATTACTTAGTGGATTCCTCCAGGAGTTGGAGAAGAGAGGAGTAGAAGAATTACCCCATCTTCGAACCTCTATAAAAATTTCATTGTGTCATTTACATTTCAAAGACTTTAATTCCGCATTTTTAATCGTTTTATATCTTGATAAATTTGCTATCCACTTGATAATACTAGTACTAAACCTAGCACTAAACTCTTGCTTAATCAAACTTAAGGGTGTTAAGTCTTCAATGAAAACAAAACCACGGTTGAGTTAATTTAGAATCAACAATCGAGTTATTCCATCAACGGCTCGAGTTGAGTGCGTTGAGAGACTAACTCTCTTGATTGACTAAATCGATTGTCCATCAAGGACACAAATGACTATGTAGAATCAACTCTGTATATTTAAAAGGACTAAATCGAAAATTTGGTAAGGTTTATTCAACCCCCTTCTAAACCTTACACTTACACCCCTTGGGACCTACAAAGCATGTGAACATTGCTTCTTGTTGAGTTCGGATCTCGTTTTGACACCTTCTCTTACATCTCCAATGACTAGTTCGGTGGATGGTCTCTCGGCCATCTTACATCGGGTTGGAGTAAGTTAGCTGGATTGATCGTCTTGCGGTGTTTGTGTTGTTTTGATCACTCTCTCATCATCACTTAGGCTGCAGATTTTCCATTTTTTGAGACTAAACTATCTCATCTTCATATGGGTTTATAATTCCGGCTTGACTTCAACATAGGGACTCTTACGCATGGTTGGTTGATTCAAACTTATCGGTGACTCTTGAATGTCTTCTCCATTTACATTTGGCTCATCAAACACCACATGGATGGATTCTTCGTGACCATAGTCCTCTTATTGAGTACTCTGTAGGCTTTGCTTTCAAATTGAGTATCCCAAGAAGATACCTTCATCGACTTTAGCATCAAAAGCCTTTAAATTATCTTTGCCATTGTTATGGATGAAACATTTGCATCCAAATATTCTAAAATATACAACATTTGGCTTTCTCCCCTGTCCAAATCTCATAGGGAGTCTTTGTCATTTGTCTGTTTATCATGCATCTATTTTGAGTATAGCATCTTTGTGTTTATGCTTGATCCAAAATCTTTTAGGTAACCTGCTTGACTAACATGGTCCTTCTTTGCTTCTTTGAGAGTTCTATTTTTTTTTTCGCAACTTCATTTTGTTGTGGAGTCTTTGCATTGATAATTCATGACCAATACTATTTTCAACACAATGCGAGTTATTATACTATTGACAAACTCGGTTCTCTCGTCGAGATCTTATTTTGATAATGGTTTGACTCTTCTCATTTTGGATTCTCTTCATCATTTGTGGTAGTTTCTGAAGAGTTTCTTTCTTCTTACACATGAATATTGTCCATGTATATCTTGAGTAGTCATCTACTACCACCAAGGTGTATTTCTTCCCACTTATGCTATTTGGTTCAACTAGACCAAATAGATCCATATGTAGCGGTGCAATATTCTTGTTGAAGATGGACATGTCTTTTCTTTGAATGATGATTTGATTTGCTTTCCCATCCGGCATGCATCACATACACTTTCCTTCTTGTACATCGTGTCCGGAAGTCCTTCTACACGATTGCTTCGGCAAGCTTGTTAATTGTTTTGAAATTCGGGTGACTCGACTTCTTACCCGTACCAACTTGATTCTTTGTGCTTTTTGCTAGTAGACAAGTGCTTGGTGTTGCGGTTGACCAATCTACCACATACATGTTCTTTTTGTCGCATCCTTGCAACACAACTTCATTGGATTGATGTCCTTGATTTGGCATATACCCATGTTGAATCCAACATTGTAGCCTTTGTCACGAGTTGGCTAATACTTAGCAGATTGAATTTGAGTCCTTCAACATATGCAACATCTGTGATTTCTAATCCATTTTCTTGATGGATCCAATACCTCTTATTTCTCCTGGAGCTTCATTTCCTCCGAATATTACTTTTGCACCTCGACTTCCTTGAATTTTGATAGATTTTTCTTGTTACGTCCGTGCCGGAAGGACCCATGTACCAGGTTCCTTGGCACTCGATTATTCCTTGAACCGCAATCAAGGAAATTAAATTTTAGGTACCCATACTTATGCGGGTCTGAGGGGTTAGTATTGTAAGATGATCCAACCAACCTATAGCCAAATGATTTTACTCTAAGGGGTTGCCATCTATCAGTGCCATAATCATAATTAATTTTGGCAAATTGCTTGGGGTTTTAGGTTCATACAACTGTCTCTTTTTTGTCTGTATGCTGTGAATGTGTTTTAGCAATTGTTGTCTTTGGGTAGTTGTGATATCTCCGAGTGTAGTGCCTAGGTGCATATGTGTGTTGATGATAGCTCTTGTGCCTTTGGAATGGCCTTTGGTGGGTTCTAGGCCTTTGCCATTTGGACTTATATTCCATAGGTCTTGCGATAGTTCACATTATTCCAATCACTTGGCTTGGGTAGTTTCTACCATTTCCATCATATATATTTATTTTATAGAATTTCTGGGACTTTTGGTAGCTTTGTTTCTTCTTTACAGAGTATTTCCTATTTGGAGTTTTTGAGGAACTCGGTTGGATTTCTTCTCATTTTGTCCTCTCAAAGACACTCAATGGCATGACTTTCTTTTTCCCTTATAACCAAGGCCGGTTTGCTTGTGATTGTGCTTAGTAATAAATGTGTGTGCATCATTTGGAGTTTTGGATTTTTGAGATACTTCATTACTTGAAGATCCTTTTTCCAAAATCACTTTTGGATCTTGACATAGACCGAGGAATTAAATCCTAAGCCTGTCTTGTCTCCACATTCTCTTTGACTCATAATAAGGTCATCCAAGGATTTAGATTCCTTAGTGAATGAGGCAATCACATTTTTGAGGTCATTCTACCTCTTTTCTATAGCGACTATTTCGCTATTAGCTTAGCATTTTCGGCCTTTAGACTTTTATTCTCATCGCCTATGTGACTTAGAGTACTCGGCTCCTTAGTCAATTTGTGAGTTTTGGCTCTTGAGTAGGTTGTTTTCCTCATTTAGTAGTGTGTGTGAGGTTTAAATGTGTTCAAAGTCTTTCATCATTTTGCCTAATGAATCATAAAGATCGAGTGGGTGATGAAGTGTGTGTGTCTGATCACTATCACTAGAACGAGTGTGATGAGTTAGAGTGTACATCATCTTCTTGGTCGGAGTTGGTCTTGTTCCTTGGCCATTAAATAGATCAAGGCTTCTTCTTCAGAGTCACTTGAGTAGTCACTTCACTACTCTCTCGAATCATTTGTGTCTTTTGACTTATTTGTCTCGGTGAGTCTCTGCGACCATCATTGCCTTTTTCATTTCTTGTCTTCTTTCTCTCAAGACTTTTCTTTCCTCTTCATTCTGTATTTGTTGACTACAGGATATGGGCAATCAATGGCATAGTGACCTGGTTGTCTAGCGGTTCAAAGATAGATTTTCAACCTTTTGATCGACTCTTTCCATTCTTGGATTGTCACCCTTTGATATTCAACTTTTTGATGTTCTCGCTCTCTTGGTTGGCCTATCTTCCCTAGACTTGGAGGGAGGAGTGAGTGTCTTCTGGAGGATTCGCCATTGCTGTCTTGTAGTTCTTATTGAAGAACTTGTTAAACCTTTTAACCATCGGGGTTATTTCCTCTTGGTCAATGACTTCTTTGACCTCGCTCTCTTGCCACCCTTAACAATTAGAGCGAGATGTTTTGGGCACATTGTCTCCTCTGGTCTTTTCTTCTCACTCAAATTTGTAGGCTTTGAGATCCGAGAATAGCTCATGGTTGGATGTCTTGGATAGGTCCATGGAATGGCTCGGTGCCATGACCTTCATTTCCCATTCACCGAGACTTCTTAGAATCTTCATACACATTTCTTTCGTGTATATTCTTTTCCAAGTGCGAGATAGCTCGTTGCTAATTTACGTGAACCGAGCATCCAGTTGATCCAAGGTCTCTCCTGCGAGCATTTTAAAATTCTCAAATTTCGTACGACAAAGAACCGATAGTTTATTTTCCTTGATTTGCTCGAGCCTTCACAAATCAAGGTTAGCTTGTCCCGATTTCTTTAGCCGTTTTGCATGATTTGACTTTATTGAACATGGCTTTGTCCAAAGTTTTGTAAAGAATGTCCTTGGCCACATTGTCCAAGTTATATCTTTTCTGTCATCATTTGTCCATTGACTCTTGGTTTTCAACCATGGTTGGTGGGAGCAACATCCTCTTCACCTTCATTGCAGACTCTCCTTCTGATTGTGTTCACTTTTAAGATTTGCAGAGGCACATCCTCTATCAAATTCTTCAATTGTGAACATAGGGATGCGTGTCAAATTTGCTTCCATGATAATAACTTTCTTTGATTAAAAGAATTTTGAAAGATTGAGTACTAAAACAAGCTTTGAAAAATTTGGAGATCTAGTTCGATAACTAGTGCGGAAGGCTCAATGAACCAACCGCTCACGATACCACTTGTAGGTCCCAAGGGGTGTGAGTGTAAGGTTTAGAAGGGGGTTGAATAAACCTTACCAACTTTTCAAATTTAGTCCTTTTAAATATTCGAGTTAATACTACACAAACTAAGTCCTTGATGGACGGCTAAGTTAGTTAATCGGAGTTAGTCACTCACCGACTGATCGAGTTGTTGATAGAATAACTCATTTGTTTTGACTAAAGACTTAACTTATTTGTGATATATTTTATTGGAAGACTTAACACCCTTGATTTTGGTTTAAGTTTGTTTCAATACTTGGTTTTAGCACTTTGTTGATTATCAATTGGATAGCAAATTTATCGTGAGATATAAATGAAATATGCGAGAAATTAAAGTCTTTGAAATATAAATGACACAATAAGTTTTTATAGAGGTTCGAAGATGGGGTAATTCTTCTACTCCTCTCTTCTCCAACTCTGGAGGAATCCACTAAGTATTGATCAATATATAGAGAGTGGTTAACGGTCCGGATACAAGTCTTGATCACACGGTGACTTGATCCTTTGGGACTCGATGCGGAGATGCCCAGTCACGCGGTGGCTTCTCAAATGCGACTCGAACTTTCTTCACAGGCATTTGCCTTGCTACTACAACCCACTTGCTTAAGTTCCTTGGATTTGATCACGAAGCCCTCCAAATAGCTTAAGCTTGGTTCGACCTTGAACCTTCCTACAATCCTTCGTGGAATATAGACCCCTTGATTCTTCAAATATTTCCTCTTCAACCGATTGAAGTTGTCTTTCCTTCACGGTGAGTGTTGGATTGATTTCCTTCGTAATGTAGGCTTGAGGATTGAGCGTTTAATAACTTGAGAATATTTCGGGTTACAAATGTTCCTTTCTTGCTTGTATTCAATTCTCGGATGGTCAAGGTAACCTTGGTAACCTTTTCTCAAATAAAATCCTCGACTTTTTATAGTGGTCTTTCAAAAATCGCCCGTTGAAGAGATAGGCTTCTTTTTTGAAAGTCACTTGTGGTCGTTGGCTTGTCTTGTTGCGAGTTCTTGGAATTGATATTTCCTCGTATAAACGATCCTTGACTTTTCGGACATCGACACAAAAGTGCAAAAGTGCTTCCCATTGGTTTATTCCTTTTGCACGCGGGAGGGTGTGCACTTTAAGAAAGGTAGTATGGAAGTATTACTTGTTTAAGTAATTCTCTTGATTTACGTGCAATGGATCTCTTTCGATTATCTCGACTTATTTGCATTTCCTTGCCTTCCCAGGTGACTTGAGTCGACTTCCAATCATTGGATGACTCTTTCGTCACTTCAACTTGAGACTTGGCTATCTTGAGTTGACTTTCGATACTTCACTCGATTGCATCTGTTGCACCTTGATCGAGTTTCTATCTTCTCTTCTTTGCCATACTCGGTGCCTCACGTGAAGTCTTCCTTCTAGTCTCTAGTTGTCTTCTTGCATGTTCGGGCATAGTGACTTAACTCGGCTCGACCAGACCCCTATCTATTACAATGCAATTTACAACAAAAATGGGGTGCCAACTTCCTATTCTAAGTTTTACATGGCATTCATCAAAATCTACAAAATAATTTCCCAACAGTTTCTTTGGTAAAACTTAAGGGTTTTGGTAGCTCTGTTTATTTTTCACAGAGTACTTTCTATTTGGAGTTTCTTTGAGGAACTCTCTTTGGATTTCTTCTGTTTGTCCTCTCAAAGATCCTCAATTGGTCATTTTCCTTTTCCTTTATATCCAAGGCCATTTTGTTTGTGATTGTGCTTTGATGAATGTGGGTGTTGGGTGCAACATTTGGTGTTTTGGATTTTTGAGATACTTCATTACTTGAAGATCATTTTTCCAAAATCACTCTAGGAGTTCGATTTGTGCACAAAGGAATTGAATCTTATGCTTCTCTTGTCTCCACATTCTTTTTGGCTCATAATAAGGTCATCCAATGATTTAGATGCCTTTGTAAATGAGGCAATCACATTTTGAGATCATTTTCCTTCTTTTCTCAGCGACTATCTCTGCTTTATTAGTTTAGCATTTTCAGCCTTGACTCCTTGTTCTCACCAAACTATGTGACTTAGAGTACTCGGCTCCTTTGTCGGTTGTGAGTTTTGGCTTTTTAGATTGTTTTCCTCATTTAATAGTGTGTGTGAGGATTTAATGTGCTCAAAGTCTTTCATCATTTTGCCTAATGAATCATAAAGATCGAGTGGGTGATGAAGTGTGTGTGTCACAATCACTATCACTAGAATCGAATGAGATGAGTTAGAATGTACCTCATCTTCTTGGTGCGGTTGATCTTGTTCTTTAGCCATTAGGACGGATCATTGCTTCTTCTTCTTGAGAATCACTTGAGTAGTCGGCTTCACTACTCTCTCGAGTCTTGCTTTTTCTTTAGACTTAGCATTTGTCTCGGAAGTCTCGGCGACCAACATGGCTTTCTTTTTTTTTCTTCTTCTTTCTCTCAAGACTTTTCTTTCTTCTTCATCCATGTACTTGTTGGTAGCGGATAGAAATCAATTGCAAAATGTCCTGGTTATCGCAATTCCAACTTCTCACTCTTTGATCGCTCTTTCTATCCTTGGGTTATTAGCTCTTTGATACTCAACCCTTTGATGCTCGATTCTCTTGGGTGGCCTTTCTTTCCTTGACTTGGAGGGAGTGAATGTCTCTGGATGATTCACCCTTGTTTCTTTTATAGTTCTTATTGAAGAACTTGTTGAATCTTTTAACCATCGTGAGCAATCTCCTCCTGGTCACGGCTTCCTTGACTTGGCTCTCTTTCCATTCTTGACTATAAGTGCAAATATTTTGGGTATAGTTGTCTCCTCTTGATCTTTTCTTCTCGGCTCAAACTCATAAGCTTTGAGGTCCGAAAATAGCTCATGATTGGATGTTTTTATAGGTCCATCGAGTGCCTTAGAGCCATGGTCTTCATTTCCCATTCATTTGGGAGGCTCCTCAAAATCTTCATACACATCTCTTTTTGTGTGTATTCCTTTCCAAATCTTGAAAGCTCATTTGTGATTTCAAAGTGAATGCATCGGTGATCCATTGTTTCACTGCAAGCATTTTAATGTTTCAAACTTTTGAACAACAAAGATAATTTGTTTTCTTTAATTTGCTCGATCCTTCACAAATTAAAGTCGGTTTATCCCGATTTCTTTTTTTTGTTTTGCAGGATTTGACTTTATTGAACATTGTTTTGTCCAAAGTCTTGTAGAGAATATCCTTGGCCACATTGTCCAACTTGTATCTCTTTATGTCATCATTCGTCCATTCGGTCCTTGGTTTTTCAACTAAATTTGGTCTTGCCTCACCACAACTTCTTCTCCTTGTGCGCAATGCTCTCCTTCTTCTTTGTGTTCACTTTCGATTTGCGGTGGCCCATCCTCTATCACTAACCACATTTCAACATGTAAAGCGAGATAGATGAGCTCGCATACGAATTTTCCAGTCATCAAGCTCCTCAATAGTGAATATAGAAATGTGTGTCGATTTACTTCCATGATAATAACTTTTGCTAAGAATGAAAGATTTTTAAAATACAAGTGTTAAATGCTTTTAGAAAAAGATAGAGATCTAGTTCACTAACCGGTGCGGAAGGCTCAATGAACCAACCGCTCCGATACCACTTGTAGGTCCCAAGGGGTGTAAGTAAGGTTTAGAAGGGGGTTGAATAAACCTTACCAACTTTTCGAATTTAGAACCTTTTAAAATATTACGAGTTAATACAAACAACGAAGTCCTTGAGGGAATGACTAAGTTGGTTATTCAAACAGGTTAGCCACTCATCGACTCGATAGATTTGTTGATAGAATAACTCAACCTGTTTAACATGAAACTTAACTTGACTATGTTGAGTTTTTCAGAGGAAGACTTAACACCCTTTGATTTGTTTTAAACTTGTTTTAACACTTGATTTTAGCACTTGGTTAATTATCGGTTGGATAGCAAATTATCGTGAGATATAAAATGAATGTGCGAGAAAAGTAAATGTCTTTGAAATGTAAATGACACAAATAATTTTTATAAAGGTTCGAAGATGGGGTAATTCTTCTAATCCTCTATTCTCCAACTCCGGAGGAATCTACTAAGTAATGATCGAGTTCACAAAGTGGTTATCGGTCAGAGACAAGTCTTGATCACACACTGGTGACTTGCTCCTTGGACTCAGTCTGAAGATGCCTTGGTCACACATCTGGCTTCTCGTCCAACTCAGCTTCTTCACAGGGCAACTGCCTTGTTACTTCAGCTCACTTTCTCAAGCTTCTTGGATTTGATCACGAAGCATTCCAATAACTTGAGACTGGTTCGACCTTGAACCTTCATACAATCCTCCTTGGAAAGTAGACCCCTTTTGATTCTTTAAAAGTTTCCTCTTCAATGAGTTTGAAGTTGTCTTTCCTTCACAGGTTTGTGTTGGATTAATTTTCTTCGAGATTTAGGCTTGAGGATTTGACTTGAAAATCTTGAGAATATTTTGCGAGTTCTGATTGAATATAGCTTGCTTGTTCGTGGTTCGGTAATCAAGGTAACCTCTTCCCAATGTGTTTCCTCGGCCTTTTATAGTAAACTTTCAAAAATCGCCCGTTGAAGAGATAAGGTGATTTTCAAAAGACACTTGTGTTCGTTGGCTTGTCTTTTCTTGGTCTTCAATCTTGATATGTAGACCTTTCCTCGTATTAAATGAATGTTGACTTTTCGTGTTCGACACGAGGTGCGTGTTTCCCATTGGTTTATTCCTTTTGCACGATTCGGGACGAGTACTTTAAGACTTGGCGGCATGGAAGTATTAGTTATTTAAGTAATGTTCTTGACTTACGTGCAACGGATTTCTTTCGATTGACTTCTCCGGTTGTCTTTATTTCCCAGGTGACTTGAGTTTGCTCCAATCATTTGACTCAATTGTCACTTTCAACTTGTGACTTGACTTCTTGAGATGACTTAGATCGACACTTCACACATGTTGTTCCTCAACCGATACATCTTGATTAAGTTCTTGATCTTCCTTCTTGGCCATACTCGGTTGTTCCACAATGAGTCTTCACTTCAATCTGATTGACTTCTTGTACTTCCAGGCTTAGTGACTTAACTCGGCTCATCCGCCCATATCTATTACAATGAAAGTTACAAGGAAAATGGGGTGCCAACATTCTATTCTAAGTTTTACATGGCATTCCTCAAAATCTACAAAATAATTTCCCAACACTTTATACGAGATATTCAATAGTATCGAGGAAGGATCTTTGTGATGCCAAGTGGATATCGACACAAAAGACTCCAAGTCCACAAGTGGATATGTTTTCACAATAGATGGAGGAGCGGTGTCGTGCAAGTCTTCTAAGCAACGTGCATAGCTCGATCCACTATGGAATCCGAGTTCATTGCTTTAGATAAAGTGGAAAAGAAGCGAGAATGGCTTAGAAACTTCTTAGAGGATATTCCTTGTTGGAATAAGCGGTGCTGTTGTTTTGATACATTGTGATAGTCAATCAACAATTAGAAGGGCACAAAGTAGTATGTATAATGGTAAATCTAGACATATTCGTCGAAGACATAATACCATTAGACAATTGATTTGAATGGAGTTATTTCGGTTGACTACGTGAAGTCAAAAGAAAACCTAGCGGATCCACTCATGAAAGGAATAAAATCGATCAATTGTATAAATTGTTAAGGGGAATGGGTTTAAAATCCACAAAATAAAGAATGTTCATAGCGGTAACCCAACCTTGTGAATTTGAGATCCCAAGACCTTGGTTCAATGGGACAACTAAGTTATGAATGTTTGTGAACACTTGAAATGTGTTAGCTCATTGAACTTCCACGTGAAATTGAAACCCGCCGAATGTGGTGAGGTTAAGTTTAAGACTTTTAATGGTTCCTATACCGAAAGGTGGAGTATGGCAGGGATACTCTTCAATAGGAGATCATATAAGTGAGAAGTAATGGTCGCTTCAAAGAAACACTTATGAATCTAAGATATGGTTCGAAAGGGTGAAATGGACACAACGTGAGAACAAAAGTGTTAGAATTGTTATTGTGTAAGTACTATTGCCTCGGTTTACACAAACGCCTGAGTAGTTCAAGACATCGTGTCACTAAGCAACTAGTAAATCCGAGATAGTATTTTACTAAGGAAGGTTCAAAGCCACAAGCTACCTATCCGGATGCAATAATGATTCGCGAGACTTTCAAGCGAATCGCATACACACATGCATTAATTTCATTCATGTGAGGGATTGTTGGAATTTGGTTTGATAAAATGGGTGTTGACCCGATTTATACCAAATATTTAAGTGGTTTCCATTAGTGAAAAATGTAATTAAATTATATGATAAAATTTTACTAAGTGAGTAGATGAAATTGACATTTGGACTTTCTCAAAACCAATTAGGGAATGAGAAATTAATACTAGAAGTTAGCTACTTAAAACTAGAAAATGATATGGAAAATGGAAAATGTGGGGAAGAAGAAAAACTCCATCCCACATAGGCGGAAAATCCAAAGTTTGCTCAATTTATAAATCCCAAGTTGGACAATTGGGTTTGGGCCGCCGGGCACCAAACTTTTAATGGGGTGATGACCTACATGCTTGTGAGTTTGGCTCAAAATAAATACACACGGGCGCGCGCGTCTGCCCCGCCGCCGGGCTCGGCTCGGCGGGGCCGTGGGCTTGGGCTTCAAGGCCCTTATACTTTTGGACCAAATTTATTTAGAAACTCTTTTTAAAATATAAATTAATTATTTTTAATTAATTAACTAAATCAATCCAAAGTGGGGTGCGCGGACGCGCAATTGTGCGCTGAGCTCGCGGAGCGCCGCGTCTTGAGCCAAAGATGCGCGCGCGTACCAATGCGCGGACGCACGCCGCACGGAACGATGAACGTAATTAGGCGTGCGTGCGGTGTGCGCGACGCGACGCGCACGTTCAAACTGATGCACCTGTTCGAGCAACCAGGTGCATTTTTTGGCTGTAGACATGTCTTTTCGAGGCAAAAGACATGTCCTTCCATCGGGCACCTTGATGCCTATATATACGAACCCCCTGCGGATGAAATATGGTACGAAATAATCACCTAAAATCGAGTCATTTGCATCAACATATTGATATCCTTCCCTTCAAAGCTTGAAAGTCTTAAATACTTAAGTTCATTTGTAGTTTCGACTTTTGCAAGTCTTTGCTAAGTCGAAACAATAAAGTCGTTGTATCTTAGAGACGAGCACAGAACCGTAAGCACTTCGAATACGGGGCAATTTTATCTTGCGAATCGTATTAAATACGGACCTCGACTTAGCTTTAGCCTAAATATCCTAAACACTTAGCCATTTCATGAAAATAGTAAACCACCCAAACTACGAGAACTTACTTGTTATCTTTATCGGATAGGACTTAGTTATATGTCAGCAAACCCCACTACATCACTGGCTAGTCCGTACACATCCCGCTATTTACCTTGATAGCAACGATCAGGGGACAGAACTGTTGTCCTAGACATAGTTAAGAGGTAGGAGTTGTAGTCACCAGTCATAGTCACCTTGAACCTGAGTTAATTAAAAAAAAAAAAAAAAAAAAAAACAGCTAATACCTAACCAGCAGTCCCCTCTCTTCTTCAAATAGACCCCCTCTCACAGTAACAGCACTAAAAGTAGACAGAAAAGAGTCCCTGAGAAGAAGAAGAAGAAGCGTGGGAATGAAGACAGTGTGTGTAACAGGAGCATCTGGCTACATTGCTTCTTGGCTTGTTAAATTCCTGCTCCTACGCGGTTACACTGTCAAAGCATCGGTCCGCGATCCCAGTTCAGTAACTCAATTTATTTTTTTGTGTGTTTTTCACTTTTCTTTTTGACTTTTGGCCATCATTTGGTGATGTGGGCTGTCATACATAAATGCAAATGTTTTTGAGTAGGTAGATACAAAATATGCTGACTTTGATTATCCACAATTTGTGTTGATTGTTTTATTTACTTGTTTATGTGCTGTATAATTTGGTGATTTGGGTTTAATGTGTCTATGTCCTTTCTTACTTTGGCCTATAGCAACTGATTCTTGGATAGTTGGATCTTCAACAAAAGAAAATTACAGCTGCAGATTGCGTTTTGATCTGTCAAATATCAGTGTTTATCTGTTGCCAAGGAGTCTTGCAGAGTTTTTAAGAGGAAAGGCATTATAGATGATTAGATTATTTGGGCGTTCAGTAATCCCAAAGTCAACCATTGGAGTATTAGTAGAAAACAAAGTGACTAAATGAAGATTATTGGGTAATATATATGAAAATGATGTGAGAAAGCCGATTTTTTGTTTAAATTCTATTCCTTATGTTTTCCACTTTCAAAATTGCTTCTGATGTTTAATTTGATTAATTCCATCAAATCCATGGGGCATAAAATTTAGAAAGCAACAAATTTACTGTATGTGTGTGCAATTGCAGGTACAAGTGAAACTTGTTTGACCAATAATAATCGAAAAAATTGAGAAGCAACAACAGCTGAATATTGCATTTTACACTTGAGTCCCTCAAGAAATATCCAGTATGTGAAATTGTGTTAAATGAAACAAGGAAAACTGGGTCCAAGTGATATTCCTTTCGCAGTTGAATCTTGGAATCTGTCCTAATTGACAGTGTTTGGAGATGGCATGATACTTAGGTTTTCTTTTTCTAAATGTTTTTTTTTTAAGTTTCTAAAGTTATTGAAAGTTGAGTAATATAATAGATGCTAAATAGGCCTGTTTCCAGTGTAAATAACCTGTGCAGTGATTGTCTATTTGGCATAATTATGAACTAATACTTGATGTTAGATATTTAGTTGGTAATGTTAATTTTTTCCCATCCTTAATGAAAGAACACTCACCATATTCACCTATTCTCCTTGATCATAATAAGTTAAAGATCGAAACTTAGATGTTTTAAGCTTACCGTGTGTTATCTCATGAGTATATATATTTGTGATTTATTGGACATCTGAAATAATCTGCAGATGATCCAAAGAAGACACAGCACTTACTCGAACTTGATGGAGCGAAGGAGAGGCTTCACTTGGTAAAAGCAGATTTACTAGAAGAAGGGTCATTTGATGCTGTAATTGATGGCTGTGATGGTGTTTTTCATACTGCTTCTCCGTTTTTCAATGCGACCAATGATCCACAGGTTTCTGCCCTATTCTTTTTTCCATTTATATGGTGTTATACTTATGACAGACTTCATCAACTGAGAGCGGAGTTAAAATGAAACAGGCTCCGAGGTTTATGGGGAACTGCAGAGAGATTAAAGGGCTATTGCAATACTGAAAATCTTAATAATCTGCTGTCTTATAATGAACATAACTATATATCTGAGTGAAACAACTCCTAAACTCTTGTTAGGCCAAAAATTTGTTGTAGAGGGATAGACTCTAGTAGACTTGCAAAATTGTGAATAAATCGTAACTTTTTTTTTTTTTAAAGAGGAAAATATTTTTGCCCTACGAACTATTCTCGGGTTTTTGACATTGTCACCTAAACTTTTTTAAGACATTTTACCTCCTGAAGTTCAAGAGTTTTGCACATAGCCTCCTACGTCTCGTCGGCGGCGGAATGTTCCACGGAATCTTGTCACGTGCCATGCACGTGGAGGCAAAATTGTTGTTTGGTCAAATCATAATAAATTTATTGTACTTTGCCATCTAAACTTTTTGCGCAATTGTTATTTTGCCATATGAACTTTGAGCGCTTTACATTCTCGCCACCTCATTTTAAACAAAAAATCAAAAATTTATATGTATATACATTTATTTTACATTTTTAAAATTTCTTGATAAAAATTATATAAATTGAACTAGTATTCACTTCAATAAAATATATTATCAATAAGATTATTTTATATTCTTTTCTTTTTCACTTTTTTGTAGAATTGTACAATTAAAGTTTACTTCCTTGATTTACTTTAGTAGTGAATAAAAAGTATGAAACTATTGTTAATCTAATTTATCAAATTACAAATAAAAAGTATACATAATTATTGATCCATTTTGAGGTAAATAAAATAATATGCGTAGGCAAATAAAAATTCTAATATATTAAAATAAATTTTGATAAAGAAAATATATATAGTAGGTAATAAGATTGAACCATATGTTAAAAATCCTATACTATATTTTAAAAGTAGAAATAATGCATTTCATTAAAGTTGCAATACTTTTACATTCTGAAATTTACTTGAATTTATAGAGATAATTTTTAAATTGCATTATATTATTATAAAATTGGCATTGATGCATATTTATAATTTTTTCACTTCAAAGTTCATAAAATTAGTTCTTTTCCAAATTTTTATGTAAAATATTAAATTAAATAAGCTAAAAAGGAAGAGAATGTAAAATAATTGTATTGATAATATATTTTATTGAATTGAATACTAGTTAAATTTACTTTTTTAAAAAATTAAAAAATATATAAAATAAATGTATACGAATAAATTTTTGATTTTTTTTTTAAAGCGGGAGGTAAAACATAAATTGCTCAAAATTTATATGGCAAAGCAACAATCACACAAAGTTTAGATGGCAAAGTGCAATAACATTAGTATAATTTGAGTCAAATGATAATTTTACCCCCACGTGCATAGCACGTGACAAGGTTCCGTGGAATATTATTCGCCGCCGACGAGACCCAGGAGGCTATGTGCAAAACCCTTGAACTTCAGGAGGTAAAGTGTCCCAAAAAAAAAAGTTTAGGTGGCAAAGTCGAAAAAAAAACCGAATAGTTTAGAGAGCAAAAATATTTTCCTCTTTTTTAAATGTGGCCCAGTACAATCAAAAGGCAAAAGCTTCCTTGGATATTCACTTGATAGCCTGTGTAAGAGATATACTATAGTAGTCAGAATTAATGTAAAGAAAACTACTGTAACCCTTCTCATGAGCCTGACTCTAGAATTGTCACGGTTATAGATGAAGTAGTTTCCAAATTATGAGTAGTTGTTCTCCTAATATTTCTTGCCTCAAAATTACTAGAACTATGATGACCTGACAAAGCTGGTTGCGATGCCTTTCGTCACCTTGTTACCTTTGATGATCTGACAAAGCTCTTGAAAAAGGGAAAATCCTTGCATGTTGTGCATCTCTTAACATTTTTTAACTGGGCTTTCCAACCTGATTAAACTTTGAAAGCCGCTTGCCAATTTTAACTATCATGCCAACACCTTTATATATAGCATTTCTCTTGATAGCCACAATGTTTGTGGTGGTATCGGTGCGTCTAGTACTTATTACTTTGCCGAAGAAATTCAGTTCCCGGATGTGCATTTTGTTGTCTGAACTTATCTTTTAATATATTTATTCATTTTGGATTGAAGTTATTGTCTTCATGCTGTTTGTAGTTTGTCCACATTTGGTGTGCTGTGTGAGTGTGTTTTTCCCTCTACTCTTTGGAAAAGAATTTACCATTCATAGTCCACTTAATTGAATATGAGAAATTTTTATAATTTTTGGTTCATATACCTTAAACTTCACCATGTTAATTTTTTCACCACTCAATTAAGCTTTCACGTCCCTCAGGCAGACTTGATTGATCCTGCATTAAAGGGGACAATGAATGTGCTTCGGTCGTGTGCAAAAACACCATCCGTTAAAAGAGTTGTTTTGACATCTTCCATAGTTGCAGCTTTCGCCAATGGTAAACCTCGAACACCTGAAGTGGTAGTTGATGAGACTTGGTGGTCCGACCCGGAGTTTTGCAGACAAATACAGGTCATTGTTCAATTCCTCTTATTCTATTTGACAAATTTTGATCATGTTAATGGTTCACATGCTCTATCATGGTTACTCTTTTGGGTGATGTTAGCTACAAGAGTGTTTTATGATACTATACCTGAATGTTTGTATCTTGCCTTAAATTTCTTTTGTTAATAATCTGTTTTTATTTTTGGTGACTCCATGAAATTTCATATTAATTTCTACAATTTTTTGTCACATTGATACTATCAGCAATGGTATATGCTTTCGAAGACATTGGCTGAGGATGCTGCCTGGAAGTTTGTGAGAGAGAAAGGTATTGACATGGTTGCTATAAACCCAGCTATGGTAATTGGTCCGATGTTGCAGCCAACTCTTAACACAAGTTCTGCTACAATTTTGAACTTGATAAATGGTAAGTTCTATCCACTTAATAATAGATAAGTGTTTAGTACATTTTCTATAGTTGATTCACTTGCTAATATTGCATCTTTTTTTCGCTTTAGATCACTCTTGAAATCCTTCATCTTTTTTGTTACAAAATATTCATTTCCTTGTTTGTTTTTGTAATATGTAGAAATCTTAATTAGTCAAAGTACTGATCATATGGTAATAAAATTGAGAAGTTTAATTTATTTTTGTCCGGCAACGATTTTGTATGCTGAAAACACTTGGTGGGTCAAATTCATGGTTCCTTTTTTTTTTTAAAAAAAAATCGTGATGTAACAACCTCTGTATTGATAATCTTATACTTCTCTGTTCTTGGATTATGCAGGTGCAGAAACATATCCAAACTTTACAGTTGGATGGGTGAATGTAAAAGATGTTGCAAATGCACATATTCTGGCATTTGAGAATCCTTCGGCTAATGGAAGATACTGTGTGGTAGAGAGTGTCACACACTATTCAGAAACCGTGAAGATATTGCATGAACTGTACCCTACTCTTCAACTTCCTGAAAAGTAAGTCCTAATTCAATCGGGGTTCTTTTTTGATTGAGCCAAACAGACGATTAATAATCTTGTGATTGATGGGACTATATTTTAATTTTCAAACCATTAGTAGCTCACAAAAGTATGTATATTAGTTGCATTGAGACGATATCGAAATTAAACCCTGTTTTAGGTCTTGTCTTCTGCCTGCATGCACATATTATTGTTAGCATAAAGCCTCCTCTTTAATGTTTGATATTGATGTGCATTTTGTATCCAATCTCACTTTTGTCGAAATATCAAATACAGGTGTGCCGATGACAAGCCATTTATGTCTACATACCAAGTCTCCAAAGAAAGAGCAAAAAGCCTTGGTGTTGAATTCACTCCTTTTAAAGAAAGCCTCAAAGGAAACTGTTGAAAGTTTGACGGAGAAAAACATTTTTAAAGCTACTTAATTAGATGCCCCTTTGTTCTGGTGAGGGCTATTGTGTGTTTTGTTCTCACAAAAAACCTCTTTGTCTGTACAATATAATAAACAGTTATTGCCTTTCAATGGCATGCTGAATTTGCAGTTCTGTTTTGTAAGTGAACTAACTCAACCCCATTCATGGATATATACTTTTCACAAAGAGAAATTCACATGTCACATAGTTATAACCCTTTCAAAATTGAAAAATGTCTATATACATTGAAGAAAAAAAGACCCATCTTTGTTTTTTTGTACATAATCCTACTGTTAAAGATTGCTACGTAGCATGTGATTTTCCAGACAAGAATGGCTTAGACACAGGGAAATCCTTTGAAACAGCACCTGACGACGAAGCAAAAGTGATTCTCGAATCCATAGACGCATCGCCCATTGAAGACTGATAACAAGAGCCAAACCGTTTACCAATATAACCATTCGACAGAGAGACTGAATCGTAAAACAATGCAGATATCTCCGTAAGAACCGATTCGTTCATGCAGCAACTCTTCATTCCCGAGCATCGATCTTCACTCCAAACTCGACATTCCATTGACTCAGCAACTTCTAAACTGGAGCTTCCAGTTCCAGGTAATTCATCCATTGTATTATTATTCTCTAATTCCATTGAAATTTCAGATGAGAAGAATGGATCCTTCAATAGCTCCAAAGCAGATGGCCTCAAAGAAACAGGTAATAAGCACACTTTTCAATAATCTCCTTAACCTCAAAATCCTTAACTTTCTGCAGAGCAGCTGGCTTTATCCCTGTTGACACTTTCTTGAATATCTGTGCTGGATTTGTGCACTCTGAATAAGGACACTCAAAAGTAGCCAATTCTATCAAACACATTCCAAAAGCATATATATCCACCAATTCATTATACTCCTCGTCGTAATACTCCGGCGCCATGAACTCTCGTGTACCGGCCAAAACCCTAACCGGGCTCTGCTCCATTTCGGTCGCCAAACCGAAATCCCCAATTTTAATCTTGCCATCGAAAAATATGTTATCGCACTTCAAATCGCGATGAATAATACACGGGTTTCGCGTATGGAGATAATTCAGTCCTTGCAAAATCTGCCTGCCCCAATTCTTGATGGTTTGCGAATCAACACCGCCGAGTTTTTTCATGTACTGCCTTAAACTCCCAGAACTGAACAACTCAGTTATCATATTCACAGTTTTGTTGTCGTAATCCAGCCAGAAACCGTAACACTTCATGATGTTTCTGTGGTTCAAGGATTTCAACAAAACAGCCTCAGAAAATAACCTTTCTTGATTTTCCGGGGACTTGAAGGTAATTTCGTCGTCTAAACAGATCTGATTCCAGGCAATCTCCACATTGTTAAACAGATCAAACCCTTTGTACACATCTTTGAATGCTCCTCGCCCCAAGATCTTCTTGTATCGAATATAACGACCACACGGTGATTTTTCGGCAACATCGGTTTCGGTAAAAACTTGGAAATCCATGGCGAAGACAGAATTTTAATGGATTGAATTAGTTCGAAAAAGAAAAAACGGGCTAATGAACAGGGTGTTCAGAAAACGATTCCATGGCGACTGAGAACGAATCGTGAATCGAACAAGAAAATACTCGAGAGCAATAGAAATCCATCTTCGACGATGATTTTTTCAGACTTGATTTTTTCAAGGCCCGATTTTCCCCGATCAACCGCATCGTTCTCTGTTCATCAAGATTGTGTTTTTTGGGTGATTTTCTTGACAGCCCACGAGAAGTGTAGGGATTAAACCGAGAAAAAGAATTAAAGACGATGGAGAAAAAACGATGACGATGTTTTCCTTTGAAGATTTCAATGCAGATGGAGAGAGTTTTGAGGATAGTAGTGTAACTGAAAATATTGAGATTGGATTCGATATATATATAAATATCAGAAGTTGGCGCAAAATGCAACTCTAAAGGAATCTGGATTCTGTTATCCTATTATTCTAAGGATCAACAATTCAAAATATCTGCACGTTTTTAGGAATCTTATTTATCCGATTCTTTTACGTATTTTAAGAATTTTATTTTTCCTATACTTATATTATTATTATTATTCGGCCAGGTTCAATTGGCTGGGTCATGCTATTTTATTTCAAGTTTCAAACTTATCCCGTAAAGAAAGTAGGGTTTAACCTGTTAACCACACTTCTTAATCCTCTATACCTCTAGCTAGCTACGCAGATGAACCATCGTAACCATGTCGCCATATAAGTCCACGTTTTATTTTTCAAACAGTCGACGTTTTTTTTTTTTTTGAAAGGAACTTTTATTAAGGAATATGCAAAGAACATACATCATTTAGGTGGGCGACCACAAAAGACGGAGGCTCCACCCAAGTAGTAGGACTAGACTAGCATAAGAAATAGAAGCTCTAGCAATCGTATGAGCTACTATGTTCGCTTGCCTTCTAATAAAATGAACCGAGAAATTAGGTTGAGCGGCTAAGATCATCTTGCAATTACTGATAATTTTTCCGAATTCGAACCAATCTGTTTCGGGGCTTTTTAATGCATCCACGACTCCTTTTGCATCTACCTCAAAAGCAACATTTGAAAATCCCAAGCTTTTCACCCAATTTAGTCCTTCAAGCAGACCCAAACCTTCACCTTCTCGAACATAAATATCCCCAGCCCACCAACATGTTTTACAAGTCACAAATCTTCCTGTGTCATCCCTCAACACTATCCCAACAGCATACCTATTCTCTTCCTTGAAGAAGGCATCATCCAAGTTGCATTTCCATGTTGAAACTGGTGGGAGATGCCACCATTCACAGCTAGTATCCGAATCTTGACAATGATCAACAGTCTTTTTCTGAGCCAACAACCAATCATCCAAAAAATTATAATCCATTTTCACTGTCGCCTTGGCATTCAAATGCTTCTGATTCCATAATTTAGAATTTCGTTGTTTCCAAATATTCCATAAGATCATGCAAATTCGACCGGAAATCTTGGCCTGAGATTCATCAAACATGGAGAACATCCACTGTGTAAGTGATTCCTTCCCATTTTTCAGCCTATTTACAAAGCTCCACAGGTTACTCTCACGCCAACATTCAACAGCAAACTCACATTCCAGCAAAATGTGCCAAGCGTTTTCTAATTGGTTTTCACAAAAAACACGTCTGGGGGGTATGAACACCTTTCTTACTCAGATTGGTTCGAGTGGAAAGACAATCTTTCCCAATATGCCATAAGAAGAACTTGACTTTGGCTGGTATCTTTAGCTCCCAGAGTAGTCCCCAATCTGAACTCTGCCCAACCTCATCACCTATAACAGTGTCGACCAATGCCTGATACCCTGACTTAACTGTGTACATGCTATTCTTCGAAAAATGCCAGATTCTTCTATCCTCTTCGTCTGAGCTGCACAGTGGGATTTTAAGGATTTGTTCAACATCTCTGGTACAAAAATATTCCTCAATAAAACCAACATCCCATTCAAAAGACCCTGGGATAAATAACTTATTAATTTTCAGCTCCTCAAGCCCTCTGACTGGTTGTGTGTTAACCCAAAAATTAGTTGAGTCTCTTAGCCAAGGCTCTTTCCAGACATTGATATTCTTGCCATCACCAATGCTCCACCTTGATCCTAACCTTAGCAAATGTCTCGAGCTCCAGATACTTCTCCAAGTAAAACTCGGATTAGTGTTCGCCTTATTTTTAGCTTCACCGCAAGTGTACGGTGTAGTTTATAGAATAGGGTTAGCAAGGTCGAATCCACAGAGACTAATAAATTAATGTACTAAGTATTGAGATTGTAATAGTCTTATTTTTATCCAGACGATCGAAATTGAGTGTTTGATTTTGTTAATGCAAGACAAGACTTTATCCTAAAAAGACAAAGTAAAGATTGATTGAAAGATCAAGGAGATGAATGGATTCCAGGGCTATAGTTTCAGTTAATATCCCCTTTTATTATCAGATTAATCACAAGCAATGTTATTATTATTCTTCCCTATAAGACAATCACGAAAAGTATTTTACCCTCTCCCTCGAGATGTATGTAAAAACGTTGATTGGATTATCTATGCTAGCATCTCTACTCAACAACAAGCAATGTTATTATTATTCTTCCCTATAAGACAATCACGAAAAGTATTTTACCACCCTCTCTCTCGAGATGTATGTAAAAACGTTGATTGGATTATCTATGCTAGCATCTCTACTCAACAAGAGATAATAAGGCGAGTAGAGAACCGTGGGTTGAGTCTTGATCTGGATGGCGCACGGGTCGTGCTATGGACACACGCCCTGCCCGTGCGCACCTGCTGGAGCTGATATGCATTCGTTTCTTTTTGTTTCTCGCCCGGTTCGTCTGACTTTTTCTCGATTCAACTCCAAACATCGTACGTTACTTCAAGTATTGGCGGTCCTTTACCGCAATGCTTCGAAATGTCGCCAAAATGCTACAAATATCAATTAATTCCTACAAAACGAGCAAAGCGTAATACCTTTTCCACTTTACAGAAATAATGCCCTTTTCACTCAAGTAATGCATGCATAACAACTAATTCTAACTACAATTAAGCCCAAAATACATGCAAAACATATACCAATCAATTAGTGCCAAGTTCGAGTTAATAAAGTCCCCTCGCGGATAATATTTAACTTTGTAAATTCTACTGACAAGTGTATCTGGGTTGGTATAGACTTTCCAACCAAGTTTAGCCAATATAGCAAGGTTAAAAAAATGGAACTCTCTAAACCCAAGGCCGCCAACTTTCTTCGGGGCACACAATTTATCCCAATTAAGCCAATTAATTCCACGACTACCATCTTTACTAGAAGTCGAGAACCCCACCAAAATGAATTGATCATATGTTGTAATTCCTCACCCAAAGATACAGGAATGAGAAAAACACTCATACAATATGATGGTAGAGCTTGTGCAACTGATTTAATTAGAATATTCTTACCAGCTTTAGACATGGGTTTATCACGCCATTTCTGCAAGTGTGCCCATAGGTTATTCCGAAGATAGAAAAAAATCTCTTTTTTCCTTTTACCAACCAATGATGGAAGCCCCAAATATTTCCGGTATGCTGCTGGTTTTGAACTCCCAACAAATTAAGTATTTCTTGTCGCTTAGCCTGCTCCACATTAGAACTGAAGGCAAGAGATGATTTCTGCAGATTAACAGCTTGGCCCGAGCAATCCTCATACTCCTGCAGAATTTGTTTAATACAAAGAGCTTCATCTTTATAAAATAAGAAGCTATCGTCGGAAAAAAGTAAATGGGAGATAGTGGGAGCCCCACGACAAATCTTAACTCCATGTAATTTTCCTTCAGATTCGGCTTTACGAAGTAATGCTGTGAGACCCTCGGCACAAAGGATAAATAGATAAGGGGAAAGAGGATCCCCTTGTCGAAGACCTCGTTTGGGAGTAATAGGACCAACCAATGCATCATTAACTCTTAATGAATATGTGACCGATCGAACACACATCATCGTCAGATTAACCCACCTAACATCGAAGCCCAACTTCAGTAATAATTTTTCAAGGTACGCCCAATCAACTCTATCATATGCTTTCGAGATATCAATCTTAAGTGCTGCAGCTCCTTTTTTGCCTCTTGTTCTCCTTTTCATATGGTGATTGATTTCAAAGGCCACTAGGATATTATCAAGAATAGATCTCCCTTTCACAAAGTCGTTTGTTCTTCTGAAATAATCAAAGGAAGAATACCTTTGAGTCGGTTCGCCATTACCTTTGAAAGTATTTTGTACAACACGTTACATAAGGATATTGGTCTCAAGTCCTTCATTGATTCCGGGTTCTGGCATTTAGGAATTAGCACCACAGTTGTTTCCATCAAGCTTGAAGGAAATTTGAGATTTGAAAACCATGATTGAGCCGCTCGGAATATATCTTCTCCCACAAGTCCCCAAAAATGCTGATAAAATGTTGGGTTAAAGCCATCGGGGCCTGGCGATTTATCAGGGTGCATTGCAAACACTGCATTTTTGATTTTTTCCGAGTGAACGACTGTAATAAGAATTCATTTTGACTGGTATTCACCTTCAGAGTAACATGAGATAAATCCATCGCCTCTGCCGTGCCTTCTCTAGTGAATAAATCTCTAAAATATGAAACCACAACATTCTCAATAGCCTGCTCATCCTCTTGCCAAATTCCATTGATGTCCTGAAGTTTAATTATTCGATTTATTTTCCTCCGAGTAGAGGCTGCCGAGTGAAAGAATCGAGTATTAGAATCCCCTTCACGAAGCCAAAAAACCTTAGCTCTCTGCTGCCAATGTTTCTCTTCTTGGATTAAAATATCTACCAATCTCTCTTCAGCATCCTTAAATCTGATAACTGATTGGTCATCCTCTTTATCACGTAGGAATTCAATCTCTCTCTGACAAACAATCTTCTCCTTATTAAATAAATTTGCCTGTTTTCTACCCCAGATACCAAGATTGGCTGAACAAGTGTGGAGTTTCCCTAAGATACCCGCATTAGAATTGGAACTCCAACTCTTGTTAACAACTTCATTAAGCTCTGGTACTTCGAACCATTTAATTTCAAATCTAAATGGTTTGTACACAAATTTTTGTGGTGGGTTCAGAGAGTTGAGAAGAATAAGAGTATGATCAGATATAGGAGCACTCAGATTCATCAGCTTTGCCTCCGGAAAAGTAGTTAACCAAGTAGATGAAACAAGAGCACGGTCTAGTCTCTCCTCAACTGCGTCGATTGTACCTCTCCTAGCTTCCCATGTGAATTGATATCCAATAAGGGGAAAATCCGTCAAATTGCAATCAGAAACAACCTCCCGAGAACCTCTGTATAACCAAGTTGGATGTTCAACTCTGCCTTTTTTATCTGGAGCATGTAAGAGATCGTTAAAATCTCTATACAACACCAAGGTAGATTATTCATTCCATGGAGTTGTCGTAGAAGGTTCCAAGAATCCTTACGTTTATTCCTTTCTGGAAAGCCATAGAATCCCGTTAGCCTCCATTTGGTCCCATTATCTTCATTCACTTCCATATCCACATGATTTCTAGAAAATCTAAGAATAGAACACAATTTACTGATCCTCCAAAAACACAAATTCCTCCACTTTTCCCTATTTTATCAACAACAAAAGAGTTCTCAAAATTAATTCATTACGGATTTGATCGATTCTAGTAGCGTGTGACATTTCAAACAAGATAATAATATCCGATTTGTGGGTTTTAACCAAGTCACATAAGACTGGAATTGCCTGCGGATGTCCCAATCCACGACAATTCCAACTCAAGACGATCATGGCTCCTGGCAGGCCTGGGAGCCAGGACCTGCCAATAAAAAATGATTTGTTGGGATACTTTGATTAGATTCTGAAAAAGAAGATTTAATTGGTAAAGGTTGATGAGTAATCTGGGCTTGACCATGCAATGAACCAGGGCCCCGTTTCATTTTTTCTCCTTAATTAAAGCCAAATCTTCACCATCCAAATTAAAAGAGCGGCTACAATTCTTGTTATTGCTCAATTTATTTGATTTCCTGCAAATCAGCTGATTATCCATAATTATTGGCGTGTTATTGGTAACTGCTCCAGAAAATGAGATTGACTTTCCATTATTACTCCTTAATGGATTAAGCACCAGAGATCGCCGGCGACCGGATGAGTTGTCCTTGACTGATGATCCAGGGGTAAACTCGTCGGCCTTGAACTGGAATCCTTGAGGCATAGACTGTCCGTAGGGAGGGAAGTTTTCTTTGGCATTCCCTCCATCTTCCATTAGCTGGTATCAGTGAGCCTGCGGTTTGATGCCCTCAGATTTGGTCCCCATTCCTTGACTGGATCTCCTTCTGTAAATAAGAGTCTCTTCTCACAGAAACGATCAGTGTGGTCCAAGCATTCCACAAATGAAGCAAAATGAACCCAATCTCTCATACTTGAAATTGACCACAGTCCACTCACTCCCTTGTAACTTAACTTTCTTATATCTTTTCAAAGGTTGATTAACATCCACACAGACTTTAATCCTCATGTACACTTTCCAAACACCCGATGAATTTTTATCATCATACTCAAGCGCCCAATATAATCACCGAGTTGTTTTCTAACCTTTTCTGATATGCATCCGATGGGAAGATTGTATACTTGAATCCAAAAACTAATTGAATGAATTGGGATAGAAGATGGAACCATACCTGGATATAATTGGACAAGCATAAGAATCAGTCAAAAGACCATGGCCCCCATCCATCACCCTTTGGAGATCTAGAATATGATAAAACTGAAAGAGAAATCTTTGATTCCCAATATCCTTCACAGTCATTCCTTTGATTGGACGCCAAATTCCAGCCAAATGATTTTTCATGATGTTGAAATTAACACTTCGACCAGAGAGAAATTTTCCAACTAGACACAATAATGGGCTTGAATCTCCCCCATCATCAGTATCTTTTTCAAAGATAATTCCGTCATCCTCATCCTCGAACAACGACAATTTCTCCAGTTTGGATTCCATGCAAAAGATCATAGAGATAAAAGAGATTCAGGGAACAACTCTCGACTACGGAGAGAAATTATCAGAACTCTCGACTACGGAGAGAAAAATATTCGGAAGCTAATATTTATTTTAACCAAATGACATTATAACCTTTTAGTGTAGAATAAGCTTCATATAATTATTCAAGATTAGCATATTGTTAACAGTCGACGTTTTTGTTTACCCTAAAATTTGTACTTAATTAGGAACTGAAAGATATCTTTACATTGTGAAATTGATAATAGGTGAAATTCAAACATATTAGACTTCTCTCTAGTCTCTGCTAAAATAAGGTATTATCCATGCTACACCCGGTGTACTACACTTGGTGGATGGATGAATCACACGTGTCCCATTATTTATATGGATAAATGACAAGTGTTTAATTTTATAAGTAGTAGGACACTTGTTATCCATCCACCATCCAAGTGTATGTACACCTGGTGTAACATTCACAAGACCGCTAAAATAACGATTAATAGTTTGCATCGGACTATATTATGATTTTTGTATATTATTTTACGTCATATTTTACGTCACAATTATGCAAAGTACACCTCAAGTTTGAGATAATTACAAAATGAAAACAGTTAAGTTTTAAAATTACAAAAAGCGCCATTGAGGTTTATTTCATCTAACATTTTATCCAATCTATTAGTTGACCTAACAGGATTTGCTGACGTAATAAAAAAAATGACCTAAAAATCTGAAAATGCCCTTGTAGTACTATTAAAAAATTATTAGGAGACAAAATTGCCATTTGACCGTTCAAAAAACTTCACAAAACAATAAAAAAATAAAATAAAAAAACCTTTAGAACTTACAAAACCATCTTTCAATTTTAACATAAACTACAAAATTCTCCATGAACCCTTTCAATTAATATAAAAAAACAATGTTAAGTTTCAAATAAAGTCTAACTATTTTTTTTTCAAAAAATGTTTAACGTGGAGTGTCAATTGTCGAGTACAATAAAAATGTCAATAACAATATACTATATTATTCTACAAAAAAATACAAGTATTTTTAACACTTTCAAAAGGTGTATGTGTTGAGTAATTGGCCCATTAGCTTCTAAGTGCTTGGCCCATGTCTTATATTTGGCCCAAATGTAACCCAAAAGCCTCCAGCCCATTTCCACTACCCATTGAGTTACCCGGGTCGTGGGTTCGGATTGCGGCACCCATTTGTGATTCCGCGGATCCTTTACTCTTAATCTGAGCCGTTGATTATTGACTCTTGATCTTGGCCATTCATCCGGACTATAAAACGGGCTCTTCCGAACCCTAATCCTCATTCTGTGGTTTTTCACTCTCTCACTCATCTCTCTCGAATCTTCTTCTCTGTCTCTTCTTCTCTGTGAAGTCCGATCTCTCATCGGAGTTCTGTGAAATCTTGAGTGTTCTTGGCTAGATCTGAGTGTTTACTTCTCTAGTTCACCTCCTTTGTGGACGAACTGAGTTGGGGCCAAAACTAGGGTTTCTGGGAATTAGGGTTTGTGTGATTCGATTTTTCCCTCGAGTCTCTGGGTGTAGATCTAGGATTTCTGTGAGGTTTTGTGGAAGGCTTTGTGGTCCCTTTTCTATCTTTGGGTTCTACGGATTTCTCTGGTGACTTACCGTGGTGGTTCTTTGGGAAAACTGGTCCTGAGCCGAATAATTTCAATATTCGGTTTTAGGGTTTTATCCCGTTGTATTTTGTGTTATATTTCTTTACTTATATATTTTCAGTTCATCTTTTGTATTTTACTTTCTGCAAATTGAGTCTAGAGTATATTTGTATTAATAGGCTTATTGAGTCTGTAATTTTGTATTCGGTACTACGTGTATCGATCTATTGAGGCAGATAGATACCCAACAGTGGTATCAGAGCACCTATCTACCTCGTGGTGGGTTGGTGCTTCTGGTTCTTGAGCTTCTTGGTGATCTGTTGGCTCCCTGGTGTATTTGGTTGTGGTGAGAACCCAGGACAGGCTCCTGGTTGTAAGATTCTCTATTCCTTTTCTTCTCATTTATTTTCAGTCAGTATTTAGTTTAGGGAAACCCTAAGCATAGGCCTCTTGACCCTGTGCCTTGAGTGCAATGGAATCCTGAGGTGCGAAGGGAATCCACCTAGTGTTAAATTCTCTGTTGATTCTTGGTTTCTTGGACTCTGTGTGGTCCTGTGTGCCTTTCTTGCTTACCTTCCTTTGTGCTGGACTCTGTGTGGTTCATTATTTGCCTCTTATTTTCTGTTGTCATTGGACTCTGTGTGGTCCACCTACTTGTTGCTTCTGCTGTTCCATTTGATAATTGTAATACCTGCTTTTGTGATGTATTCTTGTGATATTCTCTGTGGATTTATCTGTGAATATGGCTGGTGCATCTGGTTATCATTTGGAACCCTTTAATGGGAAAAGTGATTTTTCTATTTGGCAACAAAAAATGAAGGGGATTTAATTCAGCAGAAATGTTTTAAAGCTATTGATCAAAAATATTCTGATAAAGATATCTTTGAAATAAAATCAACTTGATGAATTTGCTTACTCATCCATTTATCCTTAATCTCTCTCGATCTTTGTTTTGAGAAAAGTTGGCAAGTTAACTTCGCCAAAGCTCTTTGGGATAAATTGCAAGAACTTTACACTTGAAACTTCCCTACCCTCAAAACTCTTTCTCTTTGGAAAAGTTTTTAGATTCAAACTTGATTTGACTAAGGATATGGATGAGAACTTGGATGTTTTTACAAAATTGATACAAGATATCAAACTTTTGGTGAGAAAAACATTGATGATTACACCCTATTGTGTTGCTAAATGTTATTCGACTCTATCTTTCGATGTAAAATCGCCATTAAGTATGGTAGAGACTCTATTACCCTTGATCTGTGATTAATGGCCTTAAGAGTAAGGAATTAGATCTTAAAATATCTAAGG
Source organism: Rehmannia glutinosa (assembly GCA_016081115.2). Taxonomy (NCBI): domain Eukaryota; kingdom Viridiplantae; phylum Streptophyta; class Magnoliopsida; order Lamiales; family Orobanchaceae; genus Rehmannia; species Rehmannia glutinosa. The sequence continues at coordinate 241,922 of JABTTQ020003137.1, forward strand.
GGAATGAACAGGGGGTCGGGAAGGTTGTGCATGTCGGGGTAGACCTCGGAATAGGAAAGCGGGAATAACAATAATGTAAACTCGGTAGAAAGAGAAGTAAAAAGCGAGAGGAGGTCTAGTTCTAGACCTAAGAATAATAGGAAGTGTTATAAATGTGGTGAACATGGCTATTACATAAAATAATGTACTAAGCCCAGGAATAACGGAGAACAATAACCAAAACAATAACCAAAACAATAATCGAATAACAAGAACCAAACCAATGATTCGTGAACTTGATAAGCGCAATGATCATATGGGTGATGTGTTTATGGTGCATGAGTTGCATGATTCTGTGAATGTTGTGCCTTCAAATTCTTTCAGTGAAAATGATTGGCTTATTGATTCTGCTTGCACATTTCACATGACACCATTTAAACACTTGTTTGCCTCCTATGCTTCTGTGCAAAATGGATCTGTTTCCATGGCTAATGATAAGAAATGTCAAGTGATTGGTGTTGGTACTGTGTGTTTGAAACTTGATTATGGTTTTGTTTTGACTTTGAATGATGTAAGGCATGTTCCTGATCTGTCTAATAACTTGATCTCATGTGCTATGCTTGAGCATGATGGTTATGAGGGAAGGTGGGGTAAGGGTTTGATGAAAATCATGAAAGGTTCCCTTATTATTGCTAAAGCTGAAAAGAAAAGGAATTTGTATGTTTGCTATGCTGAGTCTGTTCCCTGCATGTAAAATTCTGTGAACAATGTGAACTCTGTGAATGACAAAACTGAACTTTGGCATAAAAGGCTTGGTCATATAAGTTCTAAAGGACTTGAATTGTTGCATAAAGAAGGCTGTTTTGGAAATGACAAACTTACTTGTGTGCCTTTTTGTGACTCATGTGTTTTTGGTAAACAACAAAAAGTCAGCTTCCCCACTTCCTCTTACCCAAAACAATCTTCCGCTTCTGATATTCTTGAATACTTACATATCGATGTTTGGGGACTGCCGGTGTGTTCCTACCCATGGTGGGAATAGGTATTTCCTATATGTGATTGATGATTTTTCAAGAAAAGTGTTTGTATTTCTTTTGAAAAACAAGTCTGATGTTTTTGAAAAACTTCAAAATTGGAAAACCTTGATAGAAAATCGATCGGGAAAAAGATTAAGTATTTGAGAAGCGATAATGGGTTGGAATTTTGCAACCAACTCATGGATCAACTTTGTGTTGATTCGGGTATTGTAAGACACAAGTTCTGTGCCTTACACCCCTCAAAGCAAAATGGGGTTCTTTGAGAGGATGAATAGAACTCTTTTGGAAACGGTGAGAAGTATGTTAAGTACATCCGGACTTTCCAAAAAGTTGGGGTGAAACTGTTCATACTACCGCCTATGTGATCGATAGATCACCATCTACCTTTAAAAGGAAATACCACGAACAAGTTTGGTCCGGCAAACTTGTGGACTTTTCAAATTTAAATTTTTTTTTTGGCTATTCAGCCTTTGTCCACCAAAAGGTTGACAAACTTGATCCAAGATCTTTAAAATGTGTTTTTTGGGATACCCCGATGGGGTTAAAGGGTATGATTGTGGTCCAAGTCGCAAATGGTTTTAAAGTGTTAATAAGCAGGGATGTGGTTTTTAATGAAAATGAGTTTCCCTGCCTTGATGTTTCTAAAAATGTTTCTGAAACTCAAAACCCCACTACTCCTAATAAGGTGGAGCTTTCTAATGTGCCTTCTACTTCTGTGCCTAATAATCCTGATATGATTGATGCTGAGCATGATAATGTGAATGCTAATGATGTGCACAATGATATTGAGGATGACAATGCTGATTTGAATGATAATGTGCATGATGAATTCCCTCTAGTTGACACTGATCTGAATCATGAGCATGCTGAAAATGATAACTTGAATGACTATGTGTTAACTAGAGACAGAACTAGAAAGAACATTAGAATCCCAAACAAGTTTGCTGATTTTTACTTAACTTCTTTTGTGTTCTCTGTGTTTGAATCAATTGAAAACTCTGAGCCTAAAACCTATTTTGATGCTGTGAACTCTGTGAATTCGTGAAATGGCTAAGTGCTATGCAAGATGAGATGACTTCTTTGTATGTTAATAACACATGGGAACTTGTCCCAAAACCTGTTAACTGTTCTATTGTTGATTGTAAATGGTTGTTTAAAGTTAAACAAGAAAATGAAGGTGCTAGATACAAAGCTAGATTAGTTGCAAAAGGTTTTACTCAGAAAGAAGCCATTGATTACACGGAGATTTTTGCACCTGTTGTGAAATTTGTAACTGTGAGAATTATGCTAGCTTTAGTGGCTCAGTTTGACTGGGAACTAAAGCAACTTGATGTTAAAACTGCTTTCTTACATGGTGATTTGGAAGAACAAATTTTTATGAAACAACCTGAAGGTTTTGAAGACAAATCCAAACCTAACCATGTGTGTTTACTGAAAAAGTCTTTGTATGGTTTAAAGCAATCACCTAGACAGTGGAATAAAAAATTTGACCAGTGCATGCTTGATTTGAAATTCTGTAGAAGCCAATTTGATTATTGTCTGTATTTCAAACTTGATGCTAAGTCTCCTGTTTTCTTGCTGATCTATGTTGATGATATGCTTTTGACTGGTCCATGCATTAAGACCATTGACTAGAGAAATTGTTTAAGTGCAAAATTTGACATGAAATTCTTAGGTGATGCTAAGAAAATACTTGGTATGAATATTGATAGGAATAGAAATAACTCTGTGATCTATCTTCATCAGTCTTCATATGTTGAAAAGGTTTTACAAAAGTTTTCTATGAGTAATGCAAAATCTGTGAATGTCCCTCTTGCTTCTCATTTTGTATTAAGTAGGGATCAGTCCCCAAAAACGATTCTGAAATTCTTTCTATGCAAAACATTCCTTATGCTAATGCCATTGGATCTGTTATGTACTTAATGGTCAGTATTAGACCAGACATTGCTTATGTTGTTTCTTGCCTTAGTAGATTTATGTCTAATCCTGGAATGGTGCATTGGAATGTTTTGAAGTGGTTATTGAGATACTTGAGACACACAACTGATTATTGCCTTAAATTTTCTAAGTGTGAAAATGGTGTTGTTTTAAAAGGATATGTGGATTCCAACTATGCAAATGATAAAGATAATAGAAAATCAACAACCTCTTATGTTTTCACTCTTTGTGGTTCTTGTATTAGTTGGAAATCCCAGTTACAACATATTGTGGCTCTGTCTACTGAGAATCGAATATGTGGTCATGAATGAAGCTTTAAAAGAAGCCTTATGGCTAAAAGGACTTGTTTCGAAATTGGTTTTCTAAAACAAAAGGTTGTTGTATTTTTCGACTTAACGGTATTGACTTTGTAAGAATCCGCTTTTTCATGATGAGAACAAAACATATTGATGTTAGGTTTCGTTGGGAAATTTATTTATTAGATTTTGATGAATGCCATGTAAAACTTAGACTAGAAAGTTGGCACCCCATTTTCCTTGTAATTTGTATTGTAATAGATAGGGTTGCATTGAGTGAGTCAAGTCACTATGCCTGGATTTACAAGAAGTCAATCAAGGCTAAAATGAAAACTCCACCGTGAAGAAATTTGAGTTGAGTATGGCAAGGAGGAGAAGTCAAGAACTCGATGAAGGAGTATCAATGGATACGGTGTGTGAAGTGTCGGTCAAGTCAACTCAAGAAGCCAAGTGTCAAGTTGAAGGACGGATGAGTCATCCATTGATTGGAAGCTAACTCAAGTCACCTAGGGAAGTTAGAGAAGCTGATCAAGTCAAGACAATCGAAAAGAATTCGTTTACGTAAGTCAAGAATATTACCTAAACAAGTAATACTTCCATGCCGACATGTCTTAAAGTGCTCGATCCCGAAGCGTGCAAAAGGGATAAACCAATGGGAGCATCGCACCTTGTGTCGACTACGAAAAGTTGAATGTTCATTTAATACGAGGAAATGTCAACATCAAGGATCGCAACAAGACAAGCCAACGAATACAAGTGACTTTTGAAATCAGTCTATCTCTTCAACGGGCGATTTTTAAAAGTTCACTATAAAAGGTGAGGAATCACTTTGAGAAAAGGTTACCTTGACAACTGAACCATTCAAGCTATTATTCAAATCAGTAACTCGCAAAATACTCTCAAGTTATTCAAGCAAATCCTCAAGCCTAAACTTCGAAAGAAATCGATCCAACACCAAGTCGTGAAGGAAAGACAACTTCAAATGTTGAAGAGGAAACTTTTGAAGAATCAAAAGGGGTCTACATTCCAAGGAGGATTGTAGAGAGGTTCAAGGTCGAACCAGTCTCAAGTTATTGGAAGGCTTCATGATCAAATCGAAGAAGCTTGAGCAAGTGAGTTGAAGTAGTAAAGCGACCACCACCTGTGAAGAAGGTTCGAGTCGGACGAGAAGCGTTGTGTGACCAAGGCATCTCGGATCGAGTCCCAAAGGATCAAGTCAATTTGTGTGATCAAGATTTGTATACGGGTGATAACCACTTTGTACTCCGATCAATACTTAGTGGATTCCTCGGGGAGTTGGAGAAGAGAGGAGTAGAAGAACTACCCCATCTTCGAACCTCTATAAAAATTATTGTGTCATTTACATTTCAACATTTACTTTTCGCATATCATTTTATATCACGATAATTTGCTATCCAATTGATAATTAACAAAGTGCTAAAACCAAGTGTTAAAACAAACTTAAACCAAATTCAAAGGTGTTAAGTCTTCCATTTGAATCTCATCACAACCAAGTTAAGGTTTAGACTAAACAGTGAGTTATTCTATCAACGGCTCAATCGAGTCTGTTGAGTAGCTAACTCTGCTGATTAACTAACTTAGCTGTCCCTCAAGGACTTAGCTGTGTATTTAACTCTGTATTATTTTACAAGGACTAAAATCAAAAAGTTGGTAAGGTTTATTCAACCCCCCTTCTAAACCTTACTCACACCCCTTGGGACCTACAGTTTCACTTTATAAGAGATATTGTTTCAAAAGGTCTTATCTGTCTTGAAAAAGTAGCATCTGAATACAATCCTGCTGATATGGGTACTAAGTGTCTACCCTTATCAAAGTTTAAAACTTGTTTAAAAATTCTCAATTTTGACACTAATCGAGACTAGATCTGTCTCTTGGTGATTACCCTGGGCTTGCAGGCTTACTTTGTGTTTGCTTGTAAGTTCAAATTGTTGGACTTAATGCTTGCCTTGTGCTTGTGTTAGTCTAACACAAAAATCTAGCTTACTCAGTGTTTGCTGGTACTATAATGAGCTCAGTGCTTATTATGGTAAAGCCCTACTTAGCTATGTGCTGGGTAGGCACTCCGGCAATGATGATGACCAGTTTAAATTTTCCCAGGTTTGTCTAATGAAATCCAATGAGCCAAAGGTGGAGATTGTTGAGTAATTGGCCCATTAGCTTCTAAGTGCTTGGCCCATGTCTTATGTTTGGCCCAAATGCAACCCAAAAGCCTCCAGCCCATTTCCACTACCCATTGTTACCCGGGTCGTGGGTTCGGACTGCGGCACCCATTTTGTGAGTCCGCGGATCCTTTACTCTTAATCTGAGCCGTTGATTATTGCCTCTTGATCTTGGCCATTCATCCGGACTATAAAATGGGCTCTTCCGAACCCTAATCCTCATTCTGTGATTTTTCATTCTCTCTCTTCACTCTCTCACTCATCTCTCTCGAATCTTCTTCTCTGTCTTTTCTTCTCTATGAAGTCCGATATCTCATCGGAGTTCTGTGAAATCTTGAGTGTTCTTGGCTAGATCTGAGTGTTTACTTCTCTAGTTCACCTCCTTTGTGGACGAACTGAGTTGGGGCCAAAACTAAGGTTTCTGGGAATTAGGGTTTGTGTGATTCGATTTTTCCCTCGGGTCTCTAGGTGTAGATCTGGGATTTCTGTGAGGTTTTGTGGAAGGCTTTGTGGTCCCTTTTCTATCTTTGGGTTCTACGTATTTCTCTGGTAACTTACCGTGGTGGTTCTTTGGAAAAACTGGTCCTGAGCCAAATAATTTCAATATTCGGTTTTAGGGTTTTATCCCGTTGTATTTTGTGTTATATTTCTTTACTTATATATTTTCAGTTCATCTTTTGTATTTTACTTTCTGCAAATTGAGTCTAGAGTATATTTGTATTAATAGGCTTATTGAGTCTGTAATTTTGTATTCGGTACTACATGTATCGATCTATTGAGGCTAGATAGATACCCAACAGTATGTATGTTGTATACCCCTCTCCAATTTGGTCAGTGAATTATTTGAAAAACAGATACAAAATCAATTAGTTTGGATTGGTATAGGCCTTAACATTGTTGGGAATTTGGTTAAGAAGATATTGGTTTTGACTCATATTCGACCAAAAAATTAAATGGGTTTCATTTATGGAATATGAAATAAAGTAGATAAGCATAATTTAAGTTGTGAGTAGATGAGATTAACATTTGATATTTCTTAAAACCAATTTATGGTATAAAAAAATAATGCGTCAAATTGGCCACTTAAAACATAAAATGCATGGTCGCATCTAACAGGTAAAGTGCGTGATCACGCGTTTTGTGCACGGTCTCGCGGTACTAATCGATACATCCGATCGTGCGGTCATGCGATTCAAACGATCGTCGATAAGTGCATAAAGGTATGCTTTGTCCATAGGTTTTGTCCATAAAACACAACATTCAAACACCATTATAAATACCCCTACATGGCTGAGAATCTGTATATCATTCAATAGCATAAAAACAACATATTGAAGTTCTTTTTCTTTTTTTAAAACTTGAAAGTCTGAAACACTTTGATTTCGCTGTGTTATTAAGTTTTGTTGTTTTTTTTTTTTTGTCGAACGATAGCATTTTATTAGAACAACTCAAAAACTAAAATTACAACTACAATCGTAGGCAACGGGCTAAGAGCCGATATGACTAACTAAAAGCTAAGCGGGGATTTTGTAAGACCAATTCAGATTCACAACACAGACTTAAAAACTACACACCCCAAACTAAACCACTCCACGCCGGAAACTTCAAGACTCCTTAATGGAGATCGTAACACACTAAAAAAAATCGAAATCGGGCACGAGCAACCACTACATCTTTGCAGAAACGAGAAAAAAATTGATCCGCCTACGAGTTTCGCAAATCAACCGGGAAAAGAAAATACAAACAAAATAAGAAAAAACAACAACTATGGCTAAAAAACGAGAGAAACAAATACAAAAAATTGCCTCTCCCTCACCCAACTCTACTGCTGCAGCCCATCATCTACTCAGCTCCGAGACACCTTCGTGGAGCTCCGACCCGTTTTCACCCTAGAATGAAAATATCGGTCACCTCCGAATATCACATGGAACCGCCATTGTCTGCCCGCCAACAGAAAGCATGGAGGGGAGGGGGAGGGGGAGGGGGGAGGGATGAGGGTGGCGGCTGTGGAGGGATGAAGGAGGGGAATGGGAAATAGGTTAGGTTTCTTTTTTTCTAGAGAGAAGGAAGAGAAAAGGGATAGAGAAATCGGGTGAAGAACCGAAATCGTTGTATATTAAAGACGATTGTCTTACCGTTAAAACATTTGTATACGGGGCAATATCGTCTTGCGGATATAGAATCTAATTCTAGCATCGACTTCAGTCGTCTGTCCCGTTTGTTTGAGTCATTTCTCAGAAAACCATATTTATCGAAATCAAACATCACACCACCCACTTCATCTCGTCATGGATAACATGGTTACTACTGCAGTAAGAATTTTGAAGTAATTCCAAAAAGGACTCATTATTCATCATTCAATGAAAAGCCGTATAATAAGTGGACAAATTCTCTCCACTAATAAACAAGAAAAGAATGAAAAAGATGCCTTGGGCTCTCTTCCTATTGCAAACAAGATCACTTTCTAAAACTGTCCCTTATTCTTGAACTCTCAGGGCTAAGAATAGCAAATGCCGATCTACTATTTTGTCTTGCCAATGGAGATGAATTTCCAATATCCATCAACGGTGAACGTTTTCGTCCTCCATCGGCTGAGAGCTCTCTTCTGCTGCCTCTCTCACTAGCATCGCGGTTTTCCTTTAAACGACGAAAAAGCATTCTTTTCTCCTTTGCTAGTTGTTTGCCTAAAGAAAGAGGTGGTAAATCTTTGTTTGGTGTTCTTTCCTTTTGTTCTTGCTCTTCCAGGGCATTCTCAAATTTACACCTTTCTTCATCGATATGACAGTTTTTCTTCAAGCGAAAACTCAATACAAGCTTTTCCTTTTCGAGCTGTTTCCCCAGAGGAACTGGAGGTAAATCTGATTCTGACTTTTGAATCTCCTCTTTAAGAACAAATACTTGGAGTTGCATTTCGTTGACCTTGTTTTCGTATCCAAGAGCTTTCTCTTTCCATTCTTCCACCTAAAAATGGATGGAAACATACATAAGCCCCCTTTAAAAATTGACAGAAACTCATCAAATATCTTCAGTTCAAAACAAAAATTATTTATACAAAAAAGAAACATTTTAGCTCCATTTTCCTCCTTTCACAATAAGTAACTTGGAGACAAAGTCAGTTTGTAAACTATTTCTACAAATTCATGTTCTGCGAAATTAAATATGAGTTTCGCGCCAGACTGGAGGTTCTTACAGCGTGCCTAAGTGATTGGATTTCGTAATCTGAATTGTAAGCTCGATTTTCCCAGAAATCACGGGACGCCTGCAGCTCTTCCATTTCACCGCGCACCTGCGCAAGCATTTCTTGCATTTGGGACCATTGCTCCGTCTCGGTTCTCACCTGCTCAACAATCCTGCGAATAATACCCTTGCAACGTCCAGAGCATTTGTTCTCATGTAGCATTTGTTCCTGTGGAAGAAAAAAAACATTTTCTCATCATAAGAATGACCCAACTATGAACTACATAACTATTTCAGCCGCGATGCACATCTATAACAAGTTATCCTAATGAATAAATGAGTTCAGAGCCACTAAAGACTCCTTTTGAACCAAATATTTGCAATGCCAGAATTATTCAATACGCAGTTCAATACTGACACCATTCGATAATTAAAACATGAAGTTTCTTGGTGTGATCTCATAGCCCAATGCTAGCTGTGCTATGAATATTAGAGGCTTGAAGAATTATGCTTCTTAATATACATAAAGGCCACAACAGCTGCAGAAGAACAAGGCGACCATTAACTGAGGATGATAATGCAAGCAGGGACCAAATGTAAGACCACAAATGACTGATGCACAGGACATGTAAAACCAATGATCTTAAAAATGTGTGTGACAACTACTTGAATTTCTTGGCCGACATATTTGATTCGTCAGGCAGAGATTCACATTCTGGAAGTCTTACTTGACATAAAATGACAGAAAAAAGAATAACAACAAAATCAGATACTATAAATGATATTAGTGGTCCAATCCTAATTTTGGCATATTTTAACTGAGTGGGTTTTGGGCAGTGTGAAGAAACCAAGCTATATACAACCTTATTACATTATAAAATACAGGAGTTAGCCCTTAAGTAGTTTTAAAATTACTATTAGCAGCCAAGTTTATACAAGACTATAAAAGGCCATTAACATTTTTAAAAACAACAGTAACAGAGAAGAAGGGTCCTGGGATTTGCCTGATACAATTGTCTGGTTGAAAAATTAGGTATCTCAATTGATCTCTTGGAAGTAGAAGCTGAGCTGGCAACTGAACTGTTGGCTGTACTTGAAAGTATTGAATTATACTCTTGTTCCACTCTATCTAAAATGCCCTTTGACAGACCCTCCATTTTCTTCCTCAGCATATCCACCTGCACATTCTATTACATTCAAATCCACAATTCATTCATAAAATTGTTTACTAAGTGACATTCACATACCTAACAGAAACCAAGATGTTAAAATTATCTTATTTTTATCAAATGATTCGTATAAAAGGAACCAGAAAAGTTGTTCTTACATCAGTGGGTTTATTTTCGGTTTTGCAATCGGAAATGCTGCTCTGTTTATCGATGTTGACAGAAAAACTTGATTCATTGAGTTGTTGCAAGTCCTTGACAGAACTTTCACTAGATAAACCTCCAAGATTTTCTAATCGACGCTGCAAAAGACAAGCTTTCTTGAAATTACTGCAATTTCGAACTTGGTAATCTTTATTTCTTGAGCTTTTCTGCAATTCCTCTATCTTCTCTTCTAAATCTTCAATCTCTTCCTCCAAAACTGCGTTTACATTCTTCCCTTCAAAAATCTTCTTTCTCCCCTGCAAACCAATTGGATCAGTAAAAGACAAATAAATAACTAGGAGATTAAAAGTTTGAATCTTGAAACATAAAAGTTCACTGAATGAACATAATATATATCCCAAACAAAACACTCAATATCCACATTTTACCAATGAGAAAAAAACCCATTTGCCTTTCTTTGATCAACTCTCTTTCTTCTCCCACAGATGAAGAAATATTCAAGAAATGAAATTTAAAAACAATAAAAGAAAAAGGAAACAGAACTAACAGAGACAAGTGTTTGAACAGCTGATCTCAGAGTTGTTTCCATTTTAACCCTATTCTTCTCCAACTTTTTCAAAGCAAACTCTCTTTCCATTCTCAATAATTTACATTCAGCCCTCAATATCTCCGCTTGAAACCTCCATTTCTCCTCCTCAAACCCACCGCCGCCATTATAATCTCCACACTTATTTTCTTCCACTCTCTCTCTCCTCTCGACGGCTGATGTTTTCGGGTCTGACTCGTTATTTTCTTTATCAAACAGGTTTTCGAGCTTTCCTTTGTAAGATTGATACTTTTGGTGCATGAGTAACAATGGGTTATTGTGGTGGTGGTGGTGGTTGGCGGTGGGTCTCGTTTGCTTCCGGCGGGTTCTCCGGCTGCGGGGGAAGTGGAGAATTTTAGGGCTGGGCGGCGGCGGCGGAGTTGGGTGCCATTTGGTTCTTCTTGAAGCAGTCGACATGCTTTGTGTGTGTGTGTGTGTGTGTGTGTTTTGGGTTTCTAAATTCTAACTGGGAGTTTTGCTCTATGGGGAAGAGGGGGATTTGGAGAGGAATTTGAATTCAACGGTAGCATATATATACAGAGAGAGACAGGGTGCTGCGGTTGCCAAATGACCAAATGGTGCATAATTTTGTCGTTATATGGATTCTATTTTATGCTTAAATTAAGATTATCTCACGTATTTAAATTTATGAGACGGATGCAACTCATTAAACAAATCAAATCAAGTTAGGTCCAAATTCAAATGGGTTAGCTAATACGCGTTATTTTAGGATCCGTCTCACGGAATTAATTCATGAGACCTGTCTCATATGAGTTTTTGTCAATTAACTTTGGATAAAATCCATGAGACGGACCCTAAACATAAAAACATATGGATTATTTTCCTAGGTATAGATTTGGATCGAAATTCTATTTAAATATTGGACCCGCCTAATGGATTATAGCAATGAGACATTCTCATACAAATTTTTGTGATTTACAAAAGGGATAGTCTCTGTCAGACCGTCTAACGAATCTAATCCATTAGACGGATCCAAATACTCGATCGATGGTCAATCCATATATTGACTCGCATAACCACTAACACCACAAGAACAACATCCCATTGGCTGCTGCTAATACTTTTCAGGAGGGATACTAATACTTTTTTGGAGGACTACTAATACTTTTGAGGAGAAATACTAAAATACATTTAATCGAAAACCTAATACTTTTTAATAAGATTATTAATACGTTTTAGAGGGAATACTAATACTTTTGCGGGAAAAAAATTAATATTTATCGTGAGGATTACTAAAAAACCTGCTTAAGGGATTACTAATACTTTTCCAGTAGATTAATAATATTTTTCCAAGGGATTGCTAATACTTTTCAAGGGAAAAACTAATACTTTTGAGGGTTGCCTAATATTATGTCACTGCCTAATACTTTTCAAGGGTACATTTTAGGTGGATTACTAATAGTTTTGAGGTAAACAATCAATACTTTTCATGAGTTCTACTAAAAATATTGTTCAAGGAGATTACTAATACTTTTCAGATGTACTACTAATACTTTTCAGATGTATTACTAATACTTTTTAGGGGGAGAACTTATACTTTAACGGCCCCTAATATTACAAAAATGCCACTGGTCCGGAGATCCTATGAGACTGCCCTAGAAAATTACAAAAATGCAACTGTTGCATGAAATTACAAAAAAACCCGGGTCGGGTTGGATCTGTCTACCGGAAAAGACCCGTTAGATGGTTTAACCCAAGTTTTGTCTTTACAGAAAGATATCCCAGAGGATTGGGGTATTTACAAAAGGCCCAATTATGTTTCAAAATTATGAAAAATACCCTGAGATTTAAGGGGATTGTGGTAAAACTAACGGAATTTTCATAAATACAATAATGTCCTGAAAGAATTCCAAAAAAAAAAAATTAAGTGGACGAACAACCCATTTAGTTTGGATATTTATTAAAGTTTATGGAAAGCTAAAAAGGTGAAAATTAAATAATTTTTTTACTCTTTTTCTTCTTCGAAACACTAGTCATTTTGCTCCAACTACTTCCTCTTTTTCTTCCCTCGTGTGCGGAAAAATAATATCCACTGCTATTAGTCTCAATAAATTTGTCCCAATAGATGGCGTTTTTTAGTTAATAAGTTTTTCGATCTCATATGTGAGATTTTATTCAGAAAATCAGACAAGTCATTACCCGACGATACGTAACAGAAACAAGATCAATTTCTTTGATACGCGTTTTGTCCAGCGCATCTGTTGCAATGTTTTGATTCTACGTACCAGTTAAATCTGTTTAGGTTTAAATTTTTTGTTTTAGATATGTATAGGTTTATGATCTTGTAGGGCTTGTAAATATTTTTCACTCATTGTTGTAATCAGTTGAAAGTTTCTTCTAACGAATGAAATTCATTTTATTCTTAAGAAAAAGGTGAAAATTTATTTATTCTTCGTAATGGTAACCGTAGTGAGTATTTGTAGGATTACATAAAGGATCTTTTATGTTGTGTAATTTTTGAAAAGTTGAAATTAGTTTTCGGTTATTCTTTTGTTTTTGTTTATTCAAATTTTACTTTTCCCTATTTCCTGGTTGTTGATATGTTTGGAAAGTTGAAATATAAAATTTAAGTAAAGGATTCAAATGCAGCACAATGTTGTCGATCGGACATTGGATCCGACATGTCAATATGAATTATTTCTACTCTTGAGGAGAAAATGAGATCAATTAATTATTCTCATAATTGTTATAACTATTGTTGTGTCTATCATGACAATGTGACATAGAACCGTTTAATTATTTTTCTTCTTTTTCTGGGAGAAGTACAAATTAAATAAATAGATATGCTCTAATTTTATTGAACAATAATTATTAGTAATATGGTTTGTGGCATTGGAGGTAGAAAGAAGAGGCGTGCAACCTCGTAGACGTGAAAAGAGTCGGAAGAGCAGGGATTTTGAAATGGCAATCTCCACTTCACTTTTTTTCATTACCTCTTTTGGGTTTTTCTTCATAATTTAATTGCATATGGGCTTTTTTCCTTGGAAATTCGAGAATCACAAGTAGGGATGACAATGAGACGGGTTAAAATCGGCTCCGTATTAAACCTGCCTCGTTCGGGGCGGGTTCAAACCCGCTCAATCGGGTCCCGGGACGGTCCTGGACCCGTTTTAGGAAAACCCGCCGGGTCCGGGGCGGGTAACGGGTCCTTATGGACCCGCCCGTATACATTTAAACTAGTTAATTTTATATTAATTTTTAAGTCAAAAGTTGAGAACTTTTTTTTAATCGGTAAAACCGTTGAACCGATACACTTGTCAAAAGTTGAGAACTTGATTCTACTGTACATTGCTACTTATTTCTCCCAACTGGAATAAGCTTGCTGGTAGGGATGGCAATGGGGCGGGTCGGGGCGAGTCGGCTAGTACCCATACCCGTCCTGTACCTAGAATGGGACAAGGCGGGTCGACCCGTTCTGCCCCGTTTTAAATTAAATTAAATTAAAAAATTAAAAAATGAAAAAATATACATTTATAAAATATTATTTACAAAATTTTTTATTATCATTATAAATATTAAATATAATATAAGAATACATAAAAATTATATTATAATATATATTATATATGCAAAATATATATTAAAATATATTTTAAAACTAAAAATTCTAGGCGGGGGGCGGGTACCGCGGGCGGAAATGAGACCGGACCCGCCCGCCCCGCCTGAGAGGAGCCTAAATAGACGCACCGACATAAGGAATGCCACTCGTAACATGGCAAATGGGGCAAGCGGAGTTCGGCATCTACTACAAAGAGAGAATCCACTTCGAGATAACCACGCCCGCCAACAACTGGTTTTATTACGGGACAACTCATGATGTTCATATCGATCTATTATGCGCCGTGGCGAATCTACAAAGGTCGGGACCTCTATCTCTACGAAAAGTACAAGTTCATATTCCGACTACTAGGAGTAGATTCACATGGTCTACACAACGGAGCTTAGCACTTCTTTTTGGGTGAAGGGCGCGCTATAAAGCCGGATACATAAGGCGCAATTGGAGATTCCTCTCCTCCTTTGCGCCCGCCTTCCTCATAGAAGTTGTCGGGTTGTTGACCCGAAGGCCGAATTCTATGGTACCACTTTTCACTTTGTCGAGATTGGGTTGGTGCTCCGTGCCGGTACAAGAAAAGAAAAAGAAAGACTCCAAAATAATATAATATAGAATATATCAACCAATTCGAATTTGGATCTTGACATGTCGGTGATTTTTAACCGTAGGCATTTTGCCGGGAAGTTGGTGGGCTCATCATGAATTAGGTTGGGGTGGCTGGTGGTTTCGGGATCCCGTAGAAAATGCTTGTTCATGATTGGAGATTCTTTCCTTCCTTATCGAGAGAGGGCCCCTTAAAGCCATTCTCGTTAAAGAATCACACTATGCTACCGAAAAATCTTTCGTCGATAGTGAAGAGGCGACATCTCTTTGTTAGATAAATGTTTTTATCAAGATTTTGATAATTATGTTTAAATGAGTTTTTATACCAAAACTATGTTTATGTATGTTGTCCAAAATACTCCTAAATATTTTAAAATATTTTTACTAATTTTTGGAGTATTTCTTAGAGTTTATTATTCAATAAAATATTGGACAACATATTTAATGTTTTTATGTTAATTGGTTTTTACACCAAAACAATGTTTATAAATGTTGTCCAAATACTCCCAAGTGATTTAAAATATTTTTACTAATTTTTTGGAGTATTTCTTGAAGTTTATTTTTGATAAAAATCGGACAACATTTCAAGATTGGAGGTCGACCGGTCGCCCAAAGCGTCGACCAGACCAAGAAAGAAAACTTGAAAGCGAGCGTCATGAAGTTAAAAAATGATGAAGGGGGGATCCGGCCAAAGGGCCGATCGGTCGCACCCTCAGGCGACTTTGGTCCCACTAAAGGCGACCGCCGCACCCTCCGTCGCCGACCGGTCGACCCCCCCTTCGACCTGAACTGGATCGCACTATCTTTTTCAAACGTTCGAAATCTTAAACAGGGCAACCGGTCGCCCTATGTTATTTTGTGACAGCAAAATCATGCTGTTTGAAATCCTTATCAGCAAGATTCACTTTTGATTTTGTACAATATTTCTACATCTTGTGATCTTCTTTTTGTAGACAAAAGTGAAGAAGGAGGAGCCTATGTTGGAGATCCAATCTTGAAGACTCTCCTATAAATAGAGGATGAATTGAAGATACAAATACACAACACATACAAGCAAATACACAACAAGAAATCTGCAAATTCTCCAAGCCTTAATTTTTATACTCTTGTTGTAATAGCCTAGTTCTTGCACTTGCACAATCTTGAGGTCTAGGCTTTTCATTCTTGATTACACTTGTACTCAAAGTCCTGTATACTTCATTTATTGAGTTGTAATCTTGAATTTTTCTATCATCCAAAACAAGATATCCTTGTTAGTGTTCTTGTGGTAAGAACACACTTGGGTGATCTTAGGTGTTGAAGAGTGTGGTACTCTTCATAGGTGTTGAAGGAAGATTGTGGTAATCTCCTTGAAGGTGTTGTAAGAAGATTGTGGTAATCTTCAAAGGTGGTGTTGTATTAATTGTGGTAATTAATAAAAACTTTTTTTCTTTTTGAAATCCACTTCGGATATACCGGGGTGGTAGTAGATTAGGCCCTAGGTGGGTTGAACTACTATAAATCATCGAGTGTTGTTTAATTTCCGCATTTACATTCTTGTCAATTACTTGTTCATTCGAAAAAGAAGGCGATTTGCGAAAAATCGGCATAATCTATTCACCCCCCTCTAGATTATCGTAGCCACTTGGACTAACAAGTGGTATCAGAGCCAAACTCTTTGGCTAACTCGTTTCGAGTAAAGAGGAAAGATCCATGGCTACGAACGAAAGCTACCTCACCACTGACGTCTCCACCAACAAGCCACCACTATTCGACGCCAACAACTACGCATTTTGGAAAGACCGTATGGAGTGCTTTCTACAAGGGTGCGAGTTTAACATTTGGAATGTGGTCATTGAAGGAGTTGCTCAACCAACAACAAAATTGGAGGATGGCACCACAACTCCCAAACCATTCAAGGAGTTCGATGAAAATGACAAAAAGCCTTCTCTCTAAATGGTAAGGCTTTAAATATTTTGCATAGAAAGCCTAGAGACAATTCTTATTTCAAATGCGGAAAATCCGGGCACTACATAGCCAATTGCCCAAAATTAGCGGAAGAGGAACAAAAGAAGAAAAAGCCTTTTCCGAAAAAGAAGGCGTTAAATGCGGACGTCAAAACTTGGGATGAATTACTTGAAACAACCGACGAGGAAGGAGAATCCGAACATGGTCTTATGGCCATAGACGATGAAAATACCGAGGTTATAGGGGCTATAACAACAATGGAAGATTCAAAATGGCTCGTGGACAGCGGATGTTCACGCCATATGACCGGAAAGAGAGAACTTTTTACCAACATCAAGCTCCAAAAAGAGGGTATGGTCATGTTCAGCAATGGCAAAGGAAGAATTCTTGGAAATGGAGAAATTGGTAACTCTTCTTTCTCTCTTAGTAATGTTCTTTTAGTAGAAGGGCTTAAGTTCAATTTGATAAGTGTTAGCCAACTTTGTGATTCAAATTATAATGTTGTTTTTAATAAAGAAAAATGTCTTATTTCCAAAAATGATAAAATTATTTGTGAAGCAATTAGAAAAGACAATCTTTACAAAATTTGTACAAGTGATTTGGTTAGTCAAAATGTTTCTTGTCTTGTCGCCAATAATGATTTAACTAGTTTATGGCATAGGCGACTTGGACATGTTGGATATAAAAATTTGCAAACTATTTACAAAAACCAACATGTAAAAGGACTACCCAAATTGAATTTTCAAAATCTTGGCTTATGTGACACTTGTCAAAAGAACAAATTAGTTAAGAGTAGTTTTAAGCCCAAAAATGAAATTTCCACTACCAAACCCCTACAAATGCTTCATCTTGATTTGTATGGGGATATTGGTACGGCAAGTCTAAGTGGAAAACATTACACTTTTGTTATAGTTGATGATTTTTCTAGATATACTTGGGCTCTATTTCTTGCAAATAAAAGCGATGCCGTTAATGAGTTTGTTAACTTGTGTAGACTTATTGAGAATGAAAAGGAAGATACTATTAAGTCTATTCAAGTGATCGAGGTGGAGAATTTGACGGCGAATTTAGAGTCTTTTGTGAAACCAAGGGATATAGTTACAATTTTTCGACTCAAGGACACTTCAACAAAATAGAGTAGCCGAAAGGAAGAATTGGACACTTCAAGAAATGAGTCGGTCCATGCTCAATAAATTTTCACTTCCAAAATATTTTTGGGGAAAAGTCGTAAGTACCGCTTGCTATGTCATTAATCGAGTTTATATTCGTCCTAAAATGAATAAAACTCCATATGAGTTTTGGAAATGAAGAACTCAAAATATTAGTTTTTCAAAATATTTGGATGTAAATGTTTTATTTTGAATACTAAGGATCAATTGGACAAACTTGATCCTAAGGCCGATGAAGGAATATTTATGGGGTATTCAACCAAGGGCAAAGCATATCGGGTTTTTAATAAAACTAGTAGAGTTGTTGAAGAATCCATCCATATCAAATTCAATGAAGCTTCGGGTGTTGAAAGGATACCCAATGATGAAAGTGATGAAGAGGATATTGTTGAACCCATTGTTCAAGATGATACTCAAAATGATCAACCTTCAAGCTCAAATGTTCCTCAAGAAGATAAAGGTGATACTTCGGATCTTCCCGTAGCATTGAAATTTAAGGGAGATCACCCAAAAAATCTTATTATTGGTGATCCTCTTGATAAAGTAATGACTCGAGGAAAATTTGCCGAGAAAGCTCTCATATCTCAAAAAGAACCTAAAAATGCTAAGGAAGCTATTGAAGATGAAGATTGGTTCTTAGAAATGCAAGAGGAGTTGAATCAATTTGAAAGGAATGATGTATGGGAATTAGTACCTTGTCCTCCATCTCAAACAATTATTGGCACAAAATGGGTATTCCGGAACAAGCTCGATGACCAAGGCAATATTGTTCGAAATAAAGCAAGGTTAGTAGCTCAAGGTTATTGTCAAGAAGAAGGTATTGATTATGATGAAACATTTGCACCCGTAGCACGTTTAGAAGCTATTCGTATTTCACTTGCCTATTCTTGCTTTAAAAATTTCAAGCTTTACCAAATGGATGTTAAATCTGTTTTTCTAAATGGTATTATTCAAGAAGAAGTCTATGTAAAACAACCTCCGGGGTTTGAAAATTTTTCTAGGCCTAATGATGTTTATAAACTTAAAAAGGCCTTATATGGTTTAAAACAAGCACCCCGTGCATGGTATGATAGACTTAGCTCTTTTCTTTTGCAAAATGGTTTTACAAGAGGTAAAGTTGATACTACTCTCTTTGTTTTTGAAAAAGGGCAAGATTGCTTATTAGTGCAAATTTATGTTGATGATATTATTTTTGGTGCTACTAATGAATCCTTGTGCAAGAAATTTTCTAAGTTAATGCAAGGTGAATTTGAAATGAGCATGATGGGGGAGCTCAACTTCTTCCTTGGACTTCAAATTAAGCAATGCCAAGAAGGAATATACATTTCACAATCCAAGTATACAAAAGAACTTTTGAAGAAGTTCGGAATTGAAGAAGGAAGAATCGTCTCTACCCCAATGGCAACAAACGTCAAGATTGACAAAGATGAAAAAGGCAAGTCGGTTGATGAATCCAAATATCGATGTATGATTGGTAGTTTACTTTATTTAACCGCAAGTAGACAGGATATTCTTCATGCCGTATGCCTATGTGCTCGTTTTCTAAGCAATCCCAAAGAATCTCATATGAGTGCCGTTAAAAAGGATTTTTCGATATTTGAAAGGCACTATTCAATATGGTTTATTTTATCCAAAGAATGAAAAATTTTCTCTTAAAGGTTATAGTGATTCGGATTATGCGGGAAATATTGATGATCGTAAAAGTACTTCCGGATCATGTCAATTTCTAGGTGATTGCCTAGTTTCTTGGTTTTCAAAGAAACAAAATTGTGTTTCACTTTCAACGGCCGAAGCCGAATACATTTCCGCGGCCTTTTGTTGTACTCAATTGCTTTGGATGAAACAAACTTTAGCGGATTATAAATATTCTTTTGAAAGTGTTCCTATCTTTTGTGATAATATATCCGCTATAAATATTGCTCAAAACCCGGTTCATCATAACCGTACTAAACATATTGAGATTCGACATCATTTTCTAAGGGATTGTGTTTCTAAACGAAAAATTGAGATATCTTTCGTACCTTCTCAAGATCAATTAGCGGACATTTTTACAAAACCGCTATCTTCCGAGACTTTTGCGTCAATACGAGCTCGGTTAGGCACAATGCATATTGAATGAGGTCTATGATTGTATTTTGCACGTTTTTAAAACTTAGGGGCGAAAAATCGGATTTTTGGTTCAAACCAAGGATTTTGGAAAACAGAATGAACAATGGTCCGATGGGCAGGTCGGTCGGCCGTCGCCCATGACGCCGTCGGCCGACCGACCATAGAGAAAATT
The DNA here is from genome assembly GCA_016081115.2 of Rehmannia glutinosa. Lineage (NCBI taxonomy): Eukaryota > Viridiplantae > Streptophyta > Magnoliopsida > Lamiales > Orobanchaceae > Rehmannia > Rehmannia glutinosa. The sequence goes on from JABTTQ020003137.1 coordinate 262,020, forward strand.
TGATTAAATACGTTTCGTTTTCTTAATCACAGTCATCATTTTGGCTCATTTTGTCAATTTCTCATCCCCTTCGTATTTTGCACAAAAATTTCACTTCAAATTTATTTTCTTGCATACATTTTATATTTTGGATTTCATTAGGCTTTATTATCATCATCATTGCTCATCTTTATCGATTAAATGGTAAGAATTTCTCTTTTTTATCTCAATTGGGTTGAACCTTGAGGATGTGCTTATACCTTGCTATTTTGACGAAATTCTTGTGTTCGTATGTTGAATATGATGATTGTAGATGAATGAATATTGTTGTATTGCAATTGGTGATGAAAATGTTTGGCTTAAACGAATCACAAAGACGTTATATTTCTCTTGTTTTATTCAACGACGCCAAGTGTTCGACAAAATGTTTGAATGAAAAATTCATCACCTACATGATCTCTTGATTTGAAAAGTTTTATAAGTTTATAGAGATCATGTTTTATCAATCAAATGAGCTTTTACAAATCAAATGAGCAATCTTTTTCCTTTTATTCGAATTTAAGCTTAAATGCTCAATATGCTCGATAAATTGATTAAATTGCGCACTTTGATATAATTATATGATGTTTTTATCGTGCTAACATTATTTTTGATGATTCCAAAAGGGGAGAAATAGGAAAAACGCTCATATGCTCAAAGAAGCGAAAATAAGCTTGCAAGAAAAGCTATAAGCTAGGGCTCTTTAAAGCCAAAAGTGTGAACAATACTTAGTCCATGTGATGTATTATGAACTTTTATGCTTGACTAATGATGTTTTTATGAGGGGGAGCTTATAACCTCATGAAATTCAAGCTTAAGTTGTAAAAGCTAAGCTTTTAGCTTTTAGTTGGTTGCTTTTATACTTGTTCTTGATATGCATATTGATAGGGGGAGCTTGTGCAAAAATGATTTTGAAAAATCTTTGCTCCTATCCATGTGTGTTTGTACTTATGATGAATCTTGCTTATAATGGATTGATGTTTTAGACCGAAAAATTTGTTTTGTTTTAAAATCTACTTTCTAAAATTGTTTTGGTTTGTAATCATCAAAAAGGGGAGTTTGTTAGATAAATGTTTTTATCAAGATTTTGATGATTATGTTTAAATGAATTTTTATACCAAAACTATGTTTATATATGTTGTCCAAAATACTCCTAAATGTTTTTAAATGTTTTTACTAATTTTTGGAGTATTTCTTAGAGTTTATTATTCGATAAAATATTGGACAACATATTTAATGTTTTTATGTTAATTGGTTTTTACACCAAAACAATGTTTATAAATGTTGTCCAAATACTCCCAAGTGATTTAAAATGTTTTTACTAATTTTTTGGAGTATTTTTTGAAGTTTATTTTTGATAAAAATCGGACAACATTTCAAGATTGGAGGTCGGCCGTCGCCCAAAGCATCGGGGGACCGGTCAAAGAGGGCCGACGGTCGGACCCTAGGCGACCGGTCGCACCCTCCCGTCGATCGGTCGACCCCCTTCGATTTTGCACTGGATCGCACTATCTTTTTCAAACGTTCGAATCTTAAACAGGCAACCGGTCGCCTCTATGTTATTTTTGTGACAAAATCATGTTTTTGAAATCCTTATCGCAAGATTCACTTTTGATTTTTGTACAATATTTCTATATCTTTGATTTTCTTTTTGTAGACAAAAGTGAAGAAGGAGGAGCCTATGTTGGAGATCCAATCTTGAAGACTCTCCTATAAATAGAGGATGAATTGAAGACACAAATACACAACACATACAAGCAAATACACAACAAGAAATCTGCAAATTAGTTCTCCAAGCCTTAATTTTTATACTCTTGTTGTAATAGCCTAGTTCTTGCACTTGCACAATCTTGAGGTCTAGGCTTTTCATTCTTGATTACACTTGCACTCAAAGTTTGTATACTTCATTTATTGAGTTGTAATCTTGAATTTTTCTATCATCCAAAACAAGATATCCTTGTTAGTGTTCTTGTGGTAAGAACACACTTGGGTGATCTTAGGTGTTGAAGAGTGTGGTACTCTTCATAGGTGTTGAAGGAAGATTGTGGTAATCTCCTTGAAGGTGTTGTAAGAAGATTGTGGTAATCTCCTTGAAGGTGTTGTAAGAATATTGTGGTAATCTTCAAAGGTGGTGTTGTATTAATTGTGGTAATTAATAAAAACTTTTTTTTTTTGAAATCCACTTTGATATACCGGGGTGGTAGTAGATTAGGCCCTAGGTGGGTTGAACTACTATAAATCATCGAGTGTTGTTTAATTTCCGCATTTACATTCTTGTCAATTACTTGTTCATTCGAAAAAGAGAGGCGATTTATTTAAAAAAATTAACATAATCTATTCACCCCCCTCTAGATTATCGTAGCCACTTGGACTAACATATACATCCCAGTCCGGGAAGAAGAAAGGTAGAGGGTGCTTCTCAGCTAGAGTTGGGGGTGGGGTGGTACGTAGCTCAAGCTTAATAAATCTTGAATCTTAAAAGTAAGTCTCTTAAGAAAGATTATTGTTATTTACAAGATATATCACAGTGAAGCTATTACCCTCTTACGTTTTAAGAAAGAGAGGTGAGGTAACTAGTTTAGTAACTTTATTCAATCTAAAAAGTTGGCTAAGTGCCCTATCCGCCTTTAAGTGAAAGGGGGCACCCTATGGACAGGACAAGGGTGAAATAGCTGGTTCTAGTTTCTTCTTGCTCTCCTATCCGGGCAAGCATTTCATCCACCGCCTTTTACTGATATAGTTCCTTTTGCTGCAAACGAACTGAGATCCTAGCCCCTTTGACGCTTTATTAAAGGAGTACTGATCCCGGGAAATTCCTTCCAAGGAACTTATTGACCATTAATTCTTTATTTTTTTCTTATCTTATTAGTTTAGTCAAGCGCTAGCGCCGACCCTAAGGGATGGAACTTCCAATTCAACAGGTAGCATTGCTTATATCCCATAAATCAGGGAGTATGGCTCCGTTTGATCTCCCAGAAGCGGAAGCTGAATCAGTTGCAGGCTATAATGTAGAATATGCGCGGGATGCGCCGACAATATCCTACCACTCCCATTTCAGGTTTGGTCCGCGCGTGGCATCATATAGTATGGTGAGAACTTCTTCGAGGCCCCGTCGTATAGGACAGAGAGGACTTTCACCTGCTTCCGGTGACAACTACCACTCTCTTAGGGAACAGTCCAGATGACTTCTCTTTTCGCGACCATTGCAATCAAGAAAGAGGCTTATTTGAGATCATGTTGAGTTTCCATTTACCGGGATCATCCATTTATCTAGTTGGAGTGCAAGGAGATGAAGCGAAGCAGCTCGACTGAAAGGAGAGGAGCGAACTCTACCATTCTAGGTTCTATCAAAGCAGACTAAGAATGCGGGGGACCAAACCTTGAAGTCATACAGAGAACGGAGAAGGGCTTGGTAGTAGTCATTCATTCCTAGTTCTGTAGCTATCGGAGGAATCGACAAAGTCCCGATTGGAAGTGGGCATATCCAAAAGAAAATCACTAATTTCTGATCATGGTGCAGCCGAGTTCGCAAACACCGAGTGGGATCAAAGAAACTAGCGAACTGATCACTAAATGGATCAAAATAGGTGAAAATTCGGACATCTATGAAACATAGGGCACAAAATGCCTATCCATCTGCAACTTTCTCCTGTTTTTTATTTAATCACACGATTCCTTTAGACCGACTACTGACTGAGCAAGGGATAAGGCCGTGAAGGTAAAGTAGGGCAAGGTAGCTTGCTTACTTCCCTTAGCCGGGATGCTACATTTAGAGAATAAACTAATTGCCTTTCAATTAGAAAGATTAATAAATAGGAGTAAAGTAAGCAATCAGCTACAGGTCATTAGATGTGGAAGTTCCAGTCTTTTCGCTTCACAGAGGAATGGAATAGCTCGACTGATAAGGAGAGGAAGGAAGAAAGAAATGACTGAGGAGTTCAAAAGAAAGCCAAATCTCGATAAAAATACCCAATGGACGGTGAAAAGCTTCCGTGCTTACCCCTTTAGTTTAGTTAGATTGAAGGCTTCCTTCCCCAGGAGGAGGGACGATACTCGACATTCTAAATAGTAAGCAAAAAAAAGTAATAGACTCTTCATACGACCCAAATCGTGGAGAACAAGAAGTCGGGATTCGATTCCGTGGTGGGAAGCCCAGACTACGGTCGTGGAGCAAGCGGGGCCGTCTCCCCATTCATCCCATGCTACTTTCAATGAAAATGAAATGAGAGCTATAGACCGCCGTTCTCTCCAACTTATCGAAGAAATAAGAAAGGATAGATCTTTGACCCAAACATTCAAAACGACGCGCATTAGGCATTTTCGAACAAGAACAATAGCGAGAAGTTTCCTAGCCTTGCTAACGGGTTTCATTGAGGGTGATGATATTGTGACCATGGACTGGTCTACACCTTTCCTTTTGAGAGTGTAAATGCCTGGCTTGATTTCAAAACCTATCCTCTTTTCTTTTGAATCTCGGCTCTGTTATGAAAGAAAGCGGCAGACAGACTGACCACTGATCCATCCCCCATATGTCTCTCCTACCTTTCTTGGTGCTCCATCCCGAAGTCCAGCACGGCTGCCCGATCCATCCACTCCTTAAAAAGGGGTTGCACGAAAGCCGTTGCGCCAACGAGCAAGAAAAGGTGGTGGGAGGTGGTGACACACAACAACCAATCGAAAGACCACTCTTTTGTCTAAGGATGCCTAACCGCCGCACCGATCATTCGGGAGAGGCGAGACATCTGCGAGGTGGGTAGTTTATCCGGGGCGGATGTAAATCCATAATAATAGTTTCACTTGCAAGGCAAGAAGGGTTTTGAAAAGTATATCCACCCTGGAGGAAGTGGTGCATCCCTTTATTATATTAGGATTGAGACCCTGGGGTGATGAATTTGCTTTCGCCACCTATCTCTTTCGGCTTAGTTGGTTCAAGTATGTGAATACTTGGAGAGTGCAATACAAGGTAGGTGGTCTTTGCTACTTGGTTTATAAGCTCGCTCGTAAGTTTCTGGGATAAGCGGTTCTATCGGAGTCTTGATTTGCGTCAATCTATACATGCTTTGGCGGGCTAAATTATGCAATCATTTAAAGACTAAAACCTCCATTTAGGGACCAAAGGTTTGTGAAACATGCTTGGGAATGAGGTAAGGACCTCTTCTCTCTAACGTAGACAAATAAATTGAGAACCATTCGACCGAGGTTGAGATCTAAGCCGGCATGAAAGAAGGTTGTAGCAAATACTGGAGCATCTCCATGTTGAGACGGATATCCGGATGAAAAGGAGGTGAATTAGAGGGGAGAGATCGATGATTTTTTTCCAACTTAGCCGAACTACTTGGCTCGGGTCAATCCTTTCTTTCTTTATCTACAACATTTCGGTGAGCCGATCCGCTTGGAAGCCACATGGAACAGAGCCACTTAGTTCTCCGAAATAAGAAATCAAAGTGATCTTCTTCATTTTTCCCAATAAGTCGTCGCGTTACACCATTGGGACGACGATCGGTCTACTTCGCTTTCGATGAGGTAGGTCGGGTGGTAATCAAGGCAAAAAGGCTTTGTCCATTTGCTTCTTTCAAAGAGCATAATTGACATATTAGAGGATAAGATCCGATTTCGCTTCGATTCCTATTGATTCACCCCCTCGGATATTAACTCAATATTCTTCCTACGCTTGCAGCAGAAATGCATTCTCAAGCAAGAGAAGGGCATAGCGGTCAGCGGGGTCGTAGCGAGGTCAAAGTAAAATAGGAAAGTGCTAACCCCGTGCCGCGAGAATCAAGAGATCTTTTTGCGGTCTTGACTTGGATCTCGTGGTGATAGAATAAAGCGACGACGAAAGCGATCGCGGTTGAAGCTTGAGCTTTTTTCCAGGCGAAAAAAGACTTCGTTTTAAGCTTCAAAAGAATGCCCGTAAGCGGGGATGCGTTTGCTTCGATTGCTCGAGTTGGAAGACCTTTTTCATTCCTTCTTCTCTTCCTTAGACAAGTAGTAATATTCTATATAGGTAAAAAGTGGATCGGGGTTGGGCTACCTTCACTCCCGAGATGTTATACAATAGGTGAAATGGCACCAAGAGATAAGTCCTCCTTCGGCCATAATCATCTATTTAGGCGCACTTTCTTTAATGGAAATGGAGTCGCCTCATATTTTCCTTAACCTAATTAATCGGCTCGGGGAGAATTATGATGGAGATGTATTGCGACCTTCTCTTGTTCATAAACTTTTTCCTCATTCTTCTGCAGATTGATGTTACGGATCGCCTCACTCTTCATGCCAACAACTTTCTTCTCGGCGCGATTACAGTCTCTTTCTCAGTGTCGAGGCTACTCCGGAAGATCAAGACCTAGTTTAGTTCTCCAACTCGAGAAAGAAGTCGCATGCGAGAAAAAGGCACTTCTCTCTTTAAATCTTTAAATAAAAAAGGATAGGTATCACCAATCATATCCAATCTGTTTGTCGAATTGAGTGACATCCGTTACGGTCGCCATTCAATTAAAATAAAAGAATCTCCGTTCCAGAACCGTACATGAGATTTTCATCTCATTGACCCAAACGGGGCGGGTACCTGCGGGTCGGGTCGAAATTGCTATCCCTACTTGCTGGGGCTATTTTGTGAGTTTAAAATATGTTTGCAGTTCAGAGAATTGAAAAACAAATGATCAATTAATCAACTAAGGGGCGCCACCATTAACAACCTTGAATTTTGATTGATAAATTAATTATAAAAATTTTAAATTGTAGATTAGATTAAACAACAAAGATCAGTTAGAATGAATTTAAAACAGAGCTGAATTCTGTGTGATGAAAACTGGCAGCAGACAATAATTTTGCATTATAGCGGGTCCGACGGGTTCAACCCATAGGGTCGCGGGTCCAATGCGGGACGGGGCGGGTCCCGAGTCTATAATTTTCTTCATGGGGCGGGTCCCGGGTTTGGCCAAACCCGTCCCAGACCCGCCCCGCCATCCCTAATCACGAAGGGTATAAAAATTTATAATATATAATATAAAAAGGAAAAGGAAATCGAAGAAAACCGAGAATGGTGTGATTAGGTGAGTTTTAATCAATTAATGCATTGTACTTGTGTTTGTTCCTTTGTTTTGACGAAACTGCCCATAAATTATCCCACTTCCTTTTAACAAGTTGATCACGTGGCGGCAATCGACTTTTAAAGTCCATACCCTCTCAAATAATGGATTATTGAAAAAATGACACTGTAAAAGCTCAAAATTGGAAAAATACCACTTACCCTAAATCCTTGCAAAATAACCACTCAAAGAATCATTATTCCTTGACCAATATAGAAGTTTCCCTCATTTCTCACACACTAAAAAAAAAAAAAAAAAAATTAATCCCCGCCCCTGTCGAATACAGATCGTTTTTCGACGACTCGACAACCACAACCACCACCACCACCTTTGATGGTGGCATCAACCAACATGAACCTCAAGTTATCCCAAAAAAAACCGAAACCAACAAACACAAGAAAGAACTAAAAAAAGAGAAAAGAATAGCAGAAGAGAGAAGGGACGACAATTTCCCTGCCATTGGTATTTTGCAGCCCCACCACCCAGAAACCTGAGCTAGTTTTATAGGTCAATTTTATGTTTTGATTTTGCAGGTAGCAATCATCAATTATGGTCGATATGTAGGTTGTGGTTGGCGTTTGATCATTTTTTTTAGTCGGCAATGCCCTTCAGATTGTGACATATGTCTCATTTTGATTTTTTTTTTTGAAAATAAATACATTTATATATTTTGAAAATAAATACATTTATATATCATAATGTGAAAGTAGTGACATGGCTAATTTAATTTTATATCCTAATCCAATATGGACTTTGATCATTAAATTAATTTAATTACAAAGGAGTGACATGGCAAAAGCGAAGTAGACAATGATGCTTTTTTAAGGTAATTAATTAATGAATTTAGAAGAATTGAAGAGGCAAAGTCCAAGAAATGGGCAGACTCACTCAAACTCACACCATACGAGGTGAAACTATTGCTGTCTTCACTGCACCACTTCATTTACTACTTCAATTTGCTGTTTCAATGATTCTTCTTCTTTTTAACTATTTTATTATTTATAGGCCGTGCCGTTTAAGGTGTGTGTCATATGTCTTGTTTGAATATTCTTTGTCACCTCCCTCATTTATTAGACTTGTTGATACCATGAAGTGGATCGGAAGAGATTTGTTTTTTTTTTCCGAATACTTGTATAATTAATTAATTATTAAATATGGGTGTAAATAAATTGGTTATAGACAAATATATTACAGTTCAAACTTATTTGATTTTTTATTTGAATTTTAAAAATTATATTTAATTTTGATGTTAGTATTATTAATTGAGTTGAGCTTCAAGTCAAACACGAATTAAGCTAACGTAGTTTGATACTTCTCACATATTTTACTATTTTTTTACTAATTAAGTAAAGTTCGAGGTGAGTTTTATATCTTACTGAATAAAACAATGTGTTCAAGTTTGGTTTATTATGTTAACGAACCAAATTTAAACAAGTTTTTAATGATTGTTTCCTATCAGGGTATCGAGTAATATGATGCATTTCTCAGCAAATCTAGGTCGAAAATAAACAATCATGTCAATTTTTTTTTGTACTTGGAAAAGATTACAAGAACTTCAAAGTTCAAAAGAATTCAATTTTTGTGACCTTATTCAAAGTGCCATCTCTCGTTTACGATCATAGTCTCTCCTCAATTTTCTTGGTTTTAGGGTTGTGGCAAGTCAATTTGTATTATACAAAAGTCAATAATTAAGCTGCCTAGCCTGCCTCCGCAATAATGGTAAGAGAACGATGCAGGGTGTTTGTCTAAATATATATTTCAAGAATCTTATAAAATTTGTTATTATACTATTATAAGATGTTTTTGAGCTTGCAAAAAAGTTAGTATATGTTATTCTAAAAAGAAAATTTATAATCCTAAACATATGGTTTTAATAATCTGATGACCCTAAACATATGGTTTAAATATTGCCAATTTTATAATTAATTTATTCAGAATTTAAAAAAATTGTGTAAACATAAGTTAACAACCCCCAAACTTATCAGCCCATCTTTTAAAATTTCTATCAAATAATTTGACATATTTGGCAATGCCATTAATATGGTGGATGCTCTGGGGTTTCACGTCTGGTATTTAAGTATTTATTGCTATCATCATTTTCCATGGAAAGAAACAAATCTTTCATTGTGCTCTACAAATATTTATTGCTTTGCCATAGAAATGAGACTGTCAAGCTGTGGTATTTCAGATTCTGCATTTCTGCTAATTTACCCCACACAGTATTTTATTATCTTGATATTGAAGTTTGGATCATATTTCAAATAAACATTGCTAGATCTTCCTTCTTTTGGCTCAAATTCACTTCTTTAATTTTTCCATATTAGTACTATCAAAAAGTTTAATAATCCAATTTTAACGGGAAAATTAGCGTGGAATTATGCGAAAAAACAGTGCTTTAACCTATGTCTTGTCACTGATTATTTCGAAATACCTTGTTTAATCCAGTGAGCTACTACGATTTCGGATTTCCACGATGTTTTAATTATATATATTTCTTTAATTTATATATTCAAGATATATACTAGTACTTATCTATTCCTAATGACCGTTTGATGGGCTTATTGTGAACTTAAAATTCAAAAATTTGAAAAAGCCCTAATGAATATTTGTTCATTAATTTGGATGCTTATAATAGACGAGCAAAATTAAAGTCAGAGTATTATTTTAGGATTATTACAAACAACTAGTTGAACGTAAGGCACTGATTTGTCTTATGCAGTAGACCATATGTAATGTTATTTACCTAATATTGGAAGATATCCATTCAAAAGATAGTCAAATTGTAGTATATATGATTATTTTTTTGTTTTATTGTACAATGAAGTGTGTGTTTATGTATAGTTGTATTTGTTTTTTATTGTGTCAGAATTCCATGTAGCAAGTCTTTTATTTTATTGGGATATATATTATGTTGTAATTGTTTTATAGCTTGTCCCACCAACAAGGAGTTTTGTGTATTGTCATATTCCAAATTCTACAGCCTTCAGATTCTTAAATTTAACCTTATCACTCACCCAGTATACATTCATGATTATAATTTTGAATATCGGAGTTTCGGAAGCTCTTTAAGATTTATATTTCATATATTATTTGCGTTATTTAAAAAGGTTTGATAAAATCTAGTTAATATAACAAAAATCATCTTTAAAGTTCGGATTGATTTCAATATATTTGATACAAAAATACTAAATTATTTCATATAACTAATAATATATGTTTACAGATTATCAATAAAACTACATTATCAAAAAAAATTATACATAGAAAAAAAAATATATAGCATAAAATACTCGTAATAAAATATGCATAAAACTGGGGATTAGATTGCTTTATTAAAGAAAATATAGAGAGATTTTATCACATTTTATCTAGAAAAACATATAGAGAAATTCAATGACTCATAGAAACATCCTTTTTTTTATTTATTTATTTTTAAATATTTGAAGAACTTTGTTCCTATACATGCATTTGTGAAATCACATTGTGTAATTATACAACAAATTTGAACCCTTGGCTTATTCATAAGGATGTGTCTTATTCCTTCTTTATGTCTTCACATAAATAACAAATACAAATTTAAGAACAATTAACCTTATTTGGACCTTAAGTTTTAGTGCATTGCAAGTATTAGAAAATTTTATATATTTCGTCCATTAATTTTTTTAAATAAAATGTAAAGTAAAAAGGTTTCAAAACAGAAGCTGGTGTAGATCTTTCATATTATTCTGGCTTTGAAAAGGATGAAGTTTTGGTTTGCCATACAAGTAACTAAAACCCATGTTTATATTGTTGATGAAACATATTGATAAAATAAAACAAGTGGAATATTTGTTTCCTTTTTAGAATTCGGCTTAGTGCTTCAGAAAAGAAAAGATTCGGCCCATTCAATATCAAAGGGCTCGCTGTGATCCATTTTCCAACAAGGATCCAAAAATTCTAAATGGCCCAACATCTAAATTCCTTTCATCAAATGTCTACTTTATCCTTGGAATTAATTGACTTGTGAATTTTAGAACATGTCCTTATTAAAGGATAATCTGGTAATTTTCTTTCTTTAATATCCTATATGATCTCAAACATAGGATAATAGTTGTTACAAATATACCATTCTTATAATCCAATAAGTACATGTAATATTTACCATAAAATAGATCCATATCCAATAAGTAATCAATTTTTTTTTTAAATATAATCTATCATCCTATATCTCAAGTTCACAACCATAAAATAAAATAAACAGCCCAAATTATCTTTGATTAATTCCAATGTGACATAATTGAATGAGTACCCATAAGAATATGTGAGAATTGAACTTTGCAGTTGAACCACAATATTCTGAGCGACATCAAATGTAAATTTTTCTTAAAACCTTAAACAAAAAAAAAAAAAAAATCCAAAACCATAGGAAAATCGATACAACCTTATTGGAAATTAGAGATCCACCACATTGGCTGAGAACCACGAATATTCTTGCTTAGAGATATCTCCACACCTGGCACCAAACAATTGGAACCCATCTCAAATTTTGGGATAACAAAATGGATCACATTTGTACGAAACACAATTGTCCATTATACACACCCCGCATTTAACTAACAACTAACAAAGTCCTACACAATTTTGTCACACATTTTTCCTAATAATTAATTGCAATGGCTTCCATTACCATGACCGCCTCATTGTTGGGCGGCTCAGCTACCGCTGCCGCCACCGCCAAACAGAACCTTACCACCGCCCACCGCGGCGTGGTGGTGGTTAGGGCTTCAAAAGATTCCGACAACATGGTGGCCCCAAACACCAAAGAAGAAGGCAACAACACTCGGAGGGACTTGATGTTCGCGGTGGCGGCCGCGGCTGCATGCTCGGTCGCTAACGTTGCGTTGGCCATCGAGCCGCAGCGCGGGACGGCGGAAGCTAAAAAGAAGTATGCGCCTGTTTGTGTTACAAATCCTACTGCTCGCATTTGTCGCTATTAATTGAGACAGGATGTTGTATAATGAGGTGAAGATATGCTATTGTTCATCAATTAATACAATCTTGAAAAATTGATGTAAAATTAATCGTATTTCTTGCTTGCTGATAATTTGTCTTGTTTTTCACATAAAAATGTTATCATGGTCCTTTTTACTTGATATACTTATTTCTAGGTGATTGGTCTTGCGATCAAGGTTCAAAGTATTAGACTAATTGAGTACAACCCATGAAAGAAAGGAAAAGGAGTAATCGGTCATAAGAAATAGAGTGAATATTATTTATCTATCAGGGTAAATGTTATTTCATTTCTCAAAATTTTGATCACTTTAGCACATTAATTATCTCAAATAAGTAATTTTATGCACCCCCCACCCAAAAGAAAAAAAAATCAAGTTACATTATTCCAGCACTTTCTCTCTCCAATATTAATTTCAAATCCAATTTTCGATAAGATTGTTATACCATACAATAATTTTATCGAGATTTTATATTTTATTACTTTTATTGTTATAAATAAATCATTATGATAAAAAGGATAATTATTTTTAAGATGACTACAGTTGTATTTAAAATACAATTATCAACTAAAATGAAATAATAAAAATAAAAATTTACAGCAATTAATTATATTTAATTTCTTTTTTTGTAATTATAATTTGTCACATGCAACACACGTTTTATTTTATTTTAGTACATGAAAAACCAACCGTATTATATTCTATTATTCACCCACCCATATATATATATATATATATATATATATATATATATATATATATATATATATATATAGTGCTGGATGCAGGATTTTAAACTTTTTTTGTGTGTTGGGGGCGGGGGGAAGAACGATTGAGTTTATAAGTTTAAACACGGAGAGAATTTTTTTTATATATATACTAACATTAATTATACGTGTAAATTCTAATATATTTCTTCCAAATTCTTTCATCTCAATATTAAGATATACCAAAATATACCATGTTTATAGTTTGAAACATAATTAAGAGGAAATAAAGTTAAAACTAACCGGATTAGACGATCGAACTTCGGAAATTGAATCCATCATAAATCAAAATATCAATTTATATTGAGTTGCAAACTCTAATGATACATTTAGTTCTTCCTGCACCAAGAAAATAAAATAGAATTTGATCAACTATATTAACTTATAAAAGAAACAACAATAAGAAAAAATGTGTAGGTCCCAAGGGGTGTGAGTAAGGTTTAGAAGGGGAGGGGGTTGAATAAACCTTACCAATTTTTTGATTTTAGTCCTTTTAAAATATTACAGAGTTAACACAAACAACTAAGTCCTCGAGGGACAACTAAGTTGGTAATTCAAATAGAGTTAGCCACTCAACGCACTCGATAAATTGTTGATTGAATAACTCATTGCTTAACCTAAACCTTAACTTGGTTGTGTTGGTTTTATCATTGGAAGACTTAACACCTTTTGATTTGTTTTAAATTTGTTTTAACATTTGATTTTAGCACTTGGTTATTAATCGGTTGGATAGCAAATAAGTTTATCAACAGATATAATGTAAGTATGCGAAATGTAAATGTCTTTGAAAGATAAATGACATGTTAATTTTTATAGAGGTTCAAGATGGGGTAATTCTTCTAATCCTCTCTTCTCCAACTCGTGGAGGAATCCACTAAGAATGTGATCGGTTTATAGAGTGGTGAATAGTCCAGAGACAACCTTGGTCACACAACCGCTTCTCGTCTCGACTCGGCTTCTTCACAGGGCACCGCTTGCTACTTCAACTCACTTTCTCAAGCTCTTGGATTTGATCACGAAGCCCTCCAATAACTTCTTGGCTCGACCTTGAACCTTCCTACAATCCTCCTTGGAAAGTAGACCCTTTCGATTCTTTAAAAGTTTTCTCTTCAATGTTTGAAGTTGTCTTTCCTTCAAAGCTTGTGTTGGATCGATTTCCTTCGAGTTTCGAGGCTTGAGGATTTGCTTGAATATCTTTGAGAATATTTGCGGGTTAACAGTTTGAATAATGCTTGATTTCTCGGTGTGCAAGGTTACCTTTTCTCAATGAATTTCCTCGGCCTTTTTTATAGTGAACTTTTAAAAATCTGTAGTTGAAGAGATAGGTGATTTCAAAAGTCACTTGTATTCGTTGGCTTGTCTTTTCTTGGTCCTCAATCTTGAGATGCGAGACTTCCTCGTATTAAATGAATGTACAACTTTTTAGGTTCGACACGAGGTGCGTGCTTCCCATTGGTTTTTTCCTCTTACACGCTTCCGGAATAAGTACTTTAAGACTGGCAAAGACGAAAGTATTACTTATTTAAGTAATATTCTTGACTTCGTGCAATGGATTCATTTCGATTAACTCCTCTCACGCTTTTTTCCTGAGTGACTTGAGTATGCTTCAATCATTTGAAGACTCATATGTCACTTTCAACTTGAGACTTGGCTTGAGTTGACTTTGATCGACTCTTCACTGGTGATTCACAATCAACACCTTGATCGAGTTCTTGATCTTCTATCTTAGCCATACTCAATCTGTTTTTTGCAGCATAGTCTTCACTTGATCTTGATTGACTTCTTGTATTTTTCAGGCGTAGCTAACTCGACTCGACTTTTCAAGCCCTATCTATTACAATGAATATACAAGGAAATCGGGGTTAACTTTCTAGTTTAAGTTTTACATGGCATTCATCAAAATCTATAAAATGAATTTCTCAACAATTTCCCTCTTTTTGATGATGCCAAAACTTAAAAACATTCAAGAATATATAAACAACAAAGATACATATACAGACAATGCAAAGAATAAGGAATGTATGCATAGAATTGATCGTTTTATTGATCATAGCATTCTTGTCATTTACTGTTTGTTTACATTTAGTATCGAGCATTCTCGTATCAAAGCAAAATGCGACATCTATGATAGGATATAAATACAAAGTGAAAAATTACGTAACACTTCACTAAGTATACGAGATGACTTACAAAAATGTATTTACATAAGTAAAATACATGAAGGGTTCGCATCAACACTTCATCGCCTTCGCCTCTCTTTTTTTTTCTTCTTGACTCTGTCAAGTCATCGGCTCTTTTTTCTTTCTTTCTTCTTCCTCATCTTTCTTCTTCTTCTTCTTCTTCTTCTCTTCTTCTTCTCATAGGCTCTCTTCGCAAAGATCATCCTTTCACTTCCTCTCGAGCCATAGCCGAGTTTGTCTTTCATTTTCCTCTTCCTGTCTTTTCACGGCCTCAACATTCTTCCTTGCCACCTCCATTTGCCACTTCATCATACCTAGCCCAAGAGAGTCTCCCTTCTTTTCAGGGATCTACATATTTGATATTCTTGGGTCTTAGACGAGGTCGAGAACCTCTTCCTCCACCACTTCTTCTTCTTCCTCCGGGTGTGTCTTGCACGGAGTCTTATGCTTACCAAATTTGAATGGGGCCTGGTAGTCCGCCGCTTATCGCCTTCTTCACACAATTTAAGACCTTCTCCTAAGACGGATCCGTGCTTGGGCTAGTGACATCTTTTGGAAATAGCCTTCGGATTCGAGCGTCTTGAATTCTTCAACCGATCTTCGCTTGGATTCGTTGTCGGGAATGGCATCTTGATCATTCCCTGTAGGAATGCCGCCATATTGTTTCAACACTTCTTCGATGTGGGCATCCGTCTTCTTGTCGAACTCCACCATCCCCGCTTCGATGATTTTTCTTTTCTTTGACATTGGCACAACAGAGTGTTCGATCGGCAGAGTCATTGGAAGTTTGCTTTGATAATCAAAGCCGTAATATAACCCTTTGAGGGGTTTCAAGAATCATTAACATCAAATCCTTTGAACGTTCCCCACTTTTGCTTTTCTTCTTTTTCACCTCAAACTCTTTCAACTTTTCTTCTTTTAATTTCCTTAGGAGTCATCTTCCCCATTTTTGGCATCATCAAAGGAAAGAAGGACCCGGGAAAATGCCGCAAGCAAGAAGTCGAGTCTGCTTTGAGAGAGCGAAATTGTTTGGAGTCTCGCTGCTTTGCATATGCAATGCGAATGCGAAGTCCCGGCGGGTAGCCTTGGACTCGGCCACCACCCACTTCAAATCAACATTGTCACCATCCAAACAAGCATTCTCGCCATACGATTGCCTTAAAATAACGAACTTGCTCGATTCTCATGGCAGATTGCTATTGAGACCATTCGCGGATCCGCACCACTATCCCTCTCAAGTCTCGCTGTGAGGGTAGCATTCTGTTGTCCAGTTTTAAGTCGAGTGAGGCTCGATGTCTTTCGATCTTCTCAATCTCTTCACAGATCTTCTTGAAGATTTCACGAATTCGGTTGTGTCACTTGATTCACCGCAGACCACTCTTTCAAAGAAAGTTGAACTCGGGTGGAACAATTGTGTCGAAGGGATTATGGATCTTCTCTTACGATGAATCTATGTTGGTCGGCAGGGTCTCTTCCTCCAAGTCCGGTAGGATCGGCGTGAAAGAAAATACCTTAGGAAAGGCATCGTCACTCACATATGGGATTGGTTGTGAGGGTTATGCTCGTGATGATTCGACTCTTCGCACTTCGGCCACGATAGCTTCGTCGATAGTGGTCACAACTGTGGGAGCTGTGATGGAGCTTGAGTAGTAAATTCTTCCGCATTGTGGGAGTCTCAAGGCTGTGATGGATTGTGTCTCGGCCTAGGGAAGTTGAGATATTTTGCCCACCGAGCGAGCCTCACTGCCTTGTCTTATGATGTCTTCGGTCTCAAAGTGGATTTTTCTAAGTGAATAATCGGTTCCTCTTTGCATCATCGGCGTCATCGGATGATGATGAGATCTCGTGGGCTTCGCTCATCATCAAAATTGAATTTTTGACGAGCGGCTTTATCACTGGGCCGACTCGTGGTTTTTAACATCCTCACTGGGTCCTTTGATCCGCAATGGGGGTGGACTCGGCTTCATCTTGGACCCCAAGAATGATGTATCAAGGTTCTCCGGGAGTCATGAAGTGCACTTATCTCCTCTTCTATTTTAGTGCTTTGAACAAGATGAATGTTCTATGTATCTTGAACTTTACCCAGGGAAGTCTCAACCTCCCTTGGGCCTTCCGTACCTCCGGTAGTCTCAACTGCAATGCGAGGCCTTCAACATTCCATTCGACGATCGCACTGTCTTAGGGTCTTAGACCATGGCATCCATAGGAGTCTCAACCCCTCAGGATTGCACTTTCACGCCTGCCCAGTGTTAACTCTCGGGGCATCTCCATCTCGTGCCTCGATTGTAGGAACAGTGTCATCGACCTTCAAAGCATCGACATTTCACTGGAAGACTCAATCGTCCGAGCCGTCAATATCAATCTGTTGTGGTTCTTTATCGTTTCCACTTCGCCTCCTTTGCAAGGTTGAGTCATCGTAGCGTCCTCCGACCCGCTTCTGGTGGAGTGAGTTTCCCCCTCAATCGGGCGCACCGAGTGAGTGACGAATGATGGGGTCACTTTTCTCCCGACTCGCGGCTTCTTCCATTGAGTGCTCACTGGGGCAGGTGGTAAAAACACTTCATTAGGGGTTGGCACAACATGGGTGCCCAAGATCCCGATTTCATTGCCAATTCCTTGGACCCATCCTCCGAAAGTATCGGGGACGTAGGCAGGCGATGTCCGTGGCAATCTATTTGAACTACTCCCAAAGGGTCAATTTGCGGGGAGAGATTGAGACGACTCTCCTGGTCCTTCAATCGATTCTTTGCTCATGCATTATTTTGGATTCCCTCAAAGCCTCGCTTTGCATGTCCGATTTTTCTGTTCCAAAGAATGGGTTCCTCATCACTCTATGAGTAGATGTCTAGATGTGTATGAGTGTGAGAGGGAGAGTTTGTGAATTCACACATCTTGGCCTTTTCTAGGACACGGGCTTCCTCATCGGCTTTGTCATTCTTATCTACTTTAATGATGCGGAGGAGATCCATACGATTTTTTCTTCGTCAATGGCCCGCCGAATAGTCGTGACCCCAAGAAACCGAAGCAATTCTTCTTTTTCTTTTCGATGTACTCGGGATGAGCGAACCGCATCCTTGAGTGGTCAAGTTTCCATGCCCTCCACTCTCATAGGCGTCTCTCGGATATCCGGATATAGTGGAGAATACATGACAACATCATCATCCTCATCTCCATCATCTCCTTCAAGCAGTCGTCAATGGCGGTGGAGAGACAACTCTTTCAACTATTGGTTCGATCATCTCTGTTTGCCTCACTATCTCATTTGTCTTCACCAGATTCGAGTTTCTTATCGAGTCTTCTTTTTCTCTTGGGTAGCAGAGAAACTCTTCTTCTACATTCTCTAGTTCTTGGAGGGTGAAGGCTTTCACATTTGCCTTCCTTGTCTTGGTATTGCGCTTCTTCTTTTTGATAGCAGGAGAAGGAGTATGGTGTTCCTCCTCTCCTTTGGCCGCATGGGCAGCGACGACTCGGTGCAGGGGCGGGTGCATCCTTTTTCTTAGGCTGCAGGGCAACTTTCTTCTTTGCACCGCAGGGAAACTTTCTTCTTTGGGGGAGGGGCAACAAGCTGTGTCCTTGGGTTGGTGATTCCCCTCACTTGTTTTCGCCTTCTTCGCGTGGGCTCTCTTCGGGCTCAGAGAGGTTCGCCCGAACATCTTCTTGTTGACATGGAAGGGTTTTCCATGTCGCGGGAATACCCTTCACTTCCATCAAGTGGCCAATCACGAGGCCATATCCGAGAGATCCTCCAAAGGATTCGTCATCCTTAAAATGACTTCTTCATTACATTCTCGCAGAGTCTGCGTATACCAACTCGCCCAGGTTGACTTTCTTGCCCCGCATGATCGCGCCCATGACGATCGGCTTTGTTTTGGACTGACTTATTAAAGCTTCCAAACTTCATGTCTACACACTTTGAGACGACATCCATTAACTTATGATATTCGCCCTTCAGCCTTCTTATCACGTGTGTGTAGACCACCTTAGCAACAAGACTCCGGTTTGGCTATCTCTTTCCATGCAAATGCTAAGTCAACATCGGCTTCATTAATCTCCTTCATGCCTTCCGACGGCAAGCAAGCCTTTGCTCCGCAAGGTCTTGGCATTTATCATTATGTCCATGTGGTGGACGAGAAGACTTGATTCCTTCGTCCCCGCACTTCCGCATTTACATAGAACATCGCCACCTCCTCGAGATAGGTATGCGAGTATTCCATAGTCGAAAAAGCCTGAGACCGACTTTTCTAAAGCATTTCAACGATTTTCTTGACAAGGGTTTCATCGGAACCCCGCTTCACTATACCTTCAAGTCCACCGATGATCCCGAGTGGATTTGCTTAGAGAGTTTAACAAAATCAAACTTGATTGCCATTTTGTAAATTTTCACCAATTTAAAACTTGACGAACTTGCTTGAGGACACTTAGGGTTTTCGAGAGAGAAAAAAAAGCTTTCTTTCTTTTTCCTTGAAGATGAACAATTTCCAAATGAGAGAGAGAAAGCTGGAAAAATGTATATATAAGGGTTATGAAAGGACATGTCTTCGGATTTTGAAATTTTGATCGAGATCAATGGTTGATTTAGCACGTCAAACCGCATTTAATTCCTCGCATTTAATGTGGCAAAGCATTTATATCCAATCATATGCTTATTGTAAAGCTTTTTTTGATGCACCCGTCATCATTACCGACGTCATCCTTAAAAACATTCCCGCCCATTAACAACTCATGCGTTTTTGTCACTTAGCTCATAAATGACTCATCTTATTTCAAAAATGACTTAACTCTGCTACTCTCCTTTCATTAAGCGACTCTGCTTTGTCCTAACTCGATACAATGACTTTCCGACATAGTTGTTTCACATGGTTGATTCCTCGAAACTTGTTCAATTTTCATCTTTTCATCTTCCATCTCTTCGATTGAGTCTTCGAGTGTCAACTCGCTCAATTAACCCTAGCTCATTCTTAAGCTCTTCAAATCTTGACTCACATAGAGGCTTGGTGAAAATGTCGCCTAATCGCTTATCGGTTGAGATATATTCCAAAGCGATGTCTTTATTTTCAACATGATCTCTTATAAAATGATATCTAACATCAATGTGCTTTGTTCTTGAATGCAACACGGATTTTGAGTGATTGCAATAGCGTTTGTGTTATCAAACATAATTGGAATCTCTTTTTCTTCAATCTCATAATCTCTCTTTCTTTGTCTCATCCATAAGACTTGGGCACATTAGCGGCCCTTGACTATGTCTTGTGCTTAAGTTGTGGATGTGGCTATTGAGTTTTGCTTCTTACTAAACCAGAAACCAATCTGTTTCCAAGCATTTGACATGTACCGAAGTACTCTTCTGTCAACTCTACATCCAAAGATAAGTCGAGTCCGAATAACCAATAAACTTGAATCCACCTTCCTTTGGATACCATAATCCAACTTCCTGGCATCCCTTCAAATATCTTAGGATTCTCTTAGTTGTAGTCATTGTAGGTCCCAAGAGGGTGTGAGTGTAAGATTTAGAAGGGGGGGTTGAATAAACCTTACCAACTTTTCGATTTAGTACTTTTAAAATGTTCGAGTTAATACTTCACAATTTGAGTCCTTCATGGACAACTAAGTTAGTTAATCGCCAGCGAGTTAGTCACTCAACGGACTGATCGAGTTGATAGAATAACTCATTGTTTTGACTAAAGACTTAACTCATTTGTGATATGTTTTTAGCGGAAGACTTAAGACCTTGAATTTGGTTAAGTTTGTTTTAATACTAGCTTTTAGCACTTGGTTGATTATCAATTGGATAGCAAATTAATCGTGAGATATAAAAGTAATATCGAGAAATTAAAGTCTTTGAAATGTAAATGACACAATAAGTTTTTATAGAGGTTCGAAGATGGGGTAATTCTTCTACTCCTCTCTTCTCCAACTCCTGGAGGAATCCACTAAGTATTGATCAAGTATACAAAGTGGTTAACATCCGGATACAAGTCTTGATCACACACGGTGACTTGATCCTTTGGGACTCGGTCCGGAGATGCATTGGTCACACGGTGGCTTCTAAATGCGACTCGAACTTCTTCACGGGACAACTGCTTTGCTACTACAGCCCACTTGCTCAAGCTTCTTGGATTTGATCACGAAGCCCTCCAAAAACTCGAGACCTGGTTTGACCTTGAACCTTCCTACAATCCTTCGTGGAATGTAGACCCTTTAATTCTTCAAATATTTTCCTCTTCAATCGATAGAAGTTGTCTTTCCTTCACATGTGAGTGTTGGATTGATTTCCTTCGTAATGTAGGCTTGAGGATTGATCTTGAATGACTTGCGAATATTTTTGGTTACGATTCGAATGTTAGCTTGAATGTTCGTGGTTCGTAACCTTCTCTCGAGTGATTCTCGGCCTTTTATAGTGATCTTTCAAAAATTTGCCCATTGATTGAGATAGCTTATTTTCAAAAGACACTTGTGGTCGTTGGCTTGTCTTGTTGCGATCCTTGGAATTGCCACTTCCTCGTATGAATGATTCTCCGGCTTTTCGAGTTCGACACGGGTTGATGCTTCCCATTGGTTTATTCCTTTTGCATGCTTCTCGGGATCGAGTACTTCAAGAAAGGCGATATGGAGGTATTACTTGTTTAAGTAATTCTCTTGACTTCGGCAACGGATATCTTTCGATTATCTCGCTTGATCGCATTATCTTAACTTGCCGATTGACTTGAGTGAGCTTCCAATCATTGGATGACTCTTCCGCCACTTCAACTAGAGACTTGGCATTTTGTCTTGAGTTGTCTTGATCGATACTTCACTTAGTCAGTATCTCATTTGCACCTTGATCGAGTTCCTATCTTCTCTTCTTTGCCACACTCAGTGCCTTTGCAAAGTCAAGTCCGCTTTTCTAATCTCCGGTTGTCTTCTTGCATGTTCAGGCATAGCCGACTTGACTCACTCGACCAAATTTCTATCTATTACAATGCAATTTACAATGAGAAAAAATGGGGTGCCAACTTTCTATTCTAAGTTTTACATGGCATTCATCAAAATCTAAAAATTAATTTCCCAACAATTTCCCCCTTTTTGATGATGCCAAAACTTAAAACATTCATACAATAAATAAACAAAGAAAGATACGCACAGACAAATGTAGAATCACGGAATGTATGCTTAGAATCAATCTTTTATTGATCATAACATTCTTGTTCTTTACATAGTCATTTGTTTACAAAGTGTATCGAGCTTAAATAGAACTTAGAGTAACTATCTTTGTTTTATATCTACACAAGTATAGAAATTGTACGATTTTATTCGATGTCTGAAGCCTTACATAAAAATGTATTTACATAGTAAAATACATGAAGGGGTGGACAACAACACTTCATCTCCTTCATTTTGTCTCCTTCTTTTCCTCTTTCTTGACTCTGTCATCCTCGGACCTTTTCCTCTTCTTCTCATCTTCACCGCTTTCTTTTTCTCATAAGTTTTACGCGACTTCATCTCTTCTCTTTCTTTCTTGTCTTTCCTCCCACTTTTTGAGTTTGTCTTTTATTTTCTTTTTCAATTCTCTTCACATACTCAACATTGTTCTTAGCCACTTGCGGGTTGGCTACTTCGTCGAATCCGGCCCCAATAGATCCCTCCGTTCTTGCCTGGATCTATGTACTCAATGTTTTTGGGCAAAGGCCTAGGTCGAAACCTCTTCCTCCACCATCGCTTCTTCCTCTTCCTCTCGGGCGTGTATTGTCTTGGGGCTTCTTTTTCCGGTGAGTGACTAGCAGAGCGATCGCGCAGAGTCTCCGCTCGTCGCCTTCTTCACATAGTTTGAGACCTTTTTCCCAAGACAAGTCCAGGCTTGAGCCATGGACATGTTTGCGAAGTAACCTTCGGGATGCGAGCGTCTTGAATTCATCAACAGATCTTGGCTCGATTAGGCATCGAAATGGCATAGGTGTCTGTCTGTTGGAATGCCTCCATGTTGTTTGAGAATGTTCATAACTCGCATCCATCTTTCCTTCCACTTCCTTCATCCTCGCTTCAATGTCTTTTCTTTTTCGGCTATAGGTACTTTGCAGAGTGTTGGAGTGGCAGAGTCATCGGGAGTTTCTTTGATGATATCAATTTGTGATAAGACCTTTGTTGGGGGTTTTAGCAATCATCAAGGTCACATCTTTCGAGCCTTCTCCTCAATAGATTTTCCTTTCTTCTCTCTTCTCACTTCCTCATTTTGTCTTTCCTTCACAACATTGCGTCCTCTTTTTCGACTTCAGATCCCTTCGCTTTTAGGTATTCCTCTTCCCCTTTGTGGCATCATTAAAGGAGAGAGGAACCCCCGAAACAAGCCGACAATCATGAAGTCCAGGCGGTTAATAGTTGAGTTATGCTTTGAGTATCTTTGCATGGAATTCAGAGCGGTGGCGTTGGATTCAATTACCAACTTTATCTCACCATGAGGAGGTGAACTTTCGATCCATGTTCTCTCTACGCGCAGGAGCTCTGTCTTATTATATTCACGCAGCAGCCTATATCTACGTGGTGTGAGATTCATGCATTCGTTCGATGTGCTCTTGCATTCTTGTCTTTGCATCGCATTCTCAACCTGCCGGACTAGCAATTTGTTGAACAATGTCCTGAAATATCGAGCTTGTTCCACGCGCATTGTCTCTTCTTTGTTGCCACCATTCCCGGATCCTAACAATTATGCCTCGCAGATCGATGAAGGTTTGCATCTCTCGTTATCCGGCCTCATGTCCGGTGAGGCCTGGTGCCTCTCCATCTTTTCAATCTTTGCAAATATGGCTTTGAAAATTTCCCGAACCTCGGTTGTCACTTGTCTCGGTGACGACCAAGCGTCAAAGTCAAAGTCTCATTGGAATGATGGTATCTCTTTGAATAACAGAATCGGGTTTATGGAAGCGTTCTCGATCTCTAGCGATTCTTCGGGGAGGTCAGTACCTCCAAAGAGAAGGGAAATGATTCTACAAAAGGATCATCACGGGCAACGGGAATCGCTCAATGACAACTTGTGCTCGTGAAGGTCCCTGTGGAGTCGATCTCGCGCAGCTTGGGAGCTGCGCGTTGATTGACTCTGTTTTGTTGTGGTGCGTTGTGAAGTTGACCCGAGCCTTGCCGAGCCTCATTTTGTCTTAATGACCTTCGGTCTCAAATTTGGTTTTTCCACATGAGTTCGATCTGGTCCTCGGCCATATCGAGCGTCATCGGACGATGATGAGATTTCCATGGGTGGCTCATCATCAAAATTGAATGTCCGGCGAGTAGGCTTAAGGTCGACTTACTCGTGGTTGGAAGAACATCCTCGGTGAGTCTTTTAGATCGGCAATAGGGGATGACTCAAACTTCATCTTCACCTTCGGATCGAGAAAGGTTACATTAGGATTATCCTGGGAATCGTGAAGAGCACTTATCTCCTTTTCGGATGGGTCAATGATAGCGGGAGGGATGTTCTCAGGTTTCGGTTTCTTTACCCCGGGAAGTCTCAACCTCCCGTTGGCCTTCATTACCTCCCCGCAGTCTCAATCGCAGCGAGGCTCTGGACATTCCCTTCGATAGTGTCATTTGTCTTGGGGTCTTGAGGTGGCATCCACCGGAGTCTCAACTCCATGGATTGCACTTTCATTGCCCAGTGTTAACTACAGGGGGTTCCTTCTCGTGCCTCAACCGCATCAAGAACATCATTGGCTCGCAGAGAGCGGTTGGCACTTCAAGAGATCATAAGCATAATCCTCGAGCTCGTCAATGGCAACTTCTTTGTGTATTCGATTGTTGTTCCTTCTCCACTTCGCCTCCGAGATTTGTTGTGGAGTCACCGCAACATCCTCTAACCTTGCCGGTGGAGGAGCTTCTCCCCGGTGGCACACCCGGTGAGTGACTTGAATGGGGTCACTCGTCTCGGACTCACCCATTTCCGTTGAGTATTCAGTCGTTGGGGCGGTGGTAAGACACCTTAATTAGGGGTTAGCTCGACCGGGTCCCCACAATCCCGTTTCATCGCCAGTTCCTTAACACCTTCCTCCGAATGAGTTGGGAAGTGGTGGCGGCGACAACAAAGATGGCAATATCCGCACCACTCCCGTAGGATCAATCTCCGGTGTGATTTGGAGGACTCCTCTGGTCCCTCCATCATCCTTCGCTCATGTAGGATTTCGATTTCTTGACCGCTTGCTGCTGCGATTTGCAACTCTTCCGAGGCAAAGAAGAGGGTCGAGATCCTCATCACTGCCTCGATAGACGTCAAGGTGAGGATGTGTATGATCGGTGGTGCTAGTGAGAGGGCGATCTTTGGCCTTCTCACGTGCTTCTCGCGTCTCATTTGCTCTACTGTTCGTTTTCTTTCCGAATCTGCAGATATTGATACAATTATCTCGTCAAGGGCTTGCAAAGATGTGTCAACCTCAAGAAACCTGAAGAGTTCTTCTTCTTCAAAGAATGAACTACGGTCTTTCAAACTACAACTGGATAGGCTCGACTTCCATTTTCTCCACTCTCGCAGACGATTTTGGATGTCCGGATACAATGGAGAGTACATGATTATGTCGTCTTCATCATTCTCTTCTTTGCCCTCGTTTCCGGGGATTAAGGGTAGCGACATTTGCCTCGACATCCTCGTAGCCTCTATTATAACGGGCGGAGACACAACCTTGTCAATAGGTGATTCGGTTGTCTCGGCCCATTCCTTGTTTCTTAGATGTTCGCTCTCTGTTGGTCTTCGAGTTGCCTCTCGCTGATCGGCCTCAAGCAGACTTGGCCGTTTCATCAATAACTTAGGAGACTCTACTTCTCCAAATAGTCTCGGGTATGTTTTCCGGTGAGTGGAGACTCGGCTATCTTCTCAAGCTCGGAGAGCTTGGAAATTCTTCTTCTTCTTCTTTTTGTTTTCACCAGAGGGACATCCGGTTCCACTTCCTCCGGTTCGTTGAAGGTAAGTGCCTTCGCAGATTGTTTTAGAGGCAACCGCTTCCTTGTTAATGGCGATCCTCTTTTTCTTGATCACCGGAGAAGGGATTAACGGTTCCTTCTCCATCATGCAGGGCAGGGGCGGGAGACACGAGCTGCGGGGGGTGACTCGGCTGCAGGGGCGGTGCGATTTCATTTTCTTTCTTTGCAGGGCAGCGTGATCTTTTCTTAGCAAAGATCTTTTTAGGAGGGGAGAAGACAATCAGATCACCCGGTCGGTGATTCCCCCTCACTGCAGATCGCTCTCTTAGCGTAAGCTCTCTTCTCTTGCGGGAGAGGTTTGATCGAACACATCTTCTTGTTTACATGGAACACCTTTCCATGTCGAAGAGGGACTCCTTTTATTTCCATCATCCGGTCAATCACCAGGCCGTATCCAGGGAACCTCCAAATGTACCATCCTCCTTGAAGGATTTATTTCCAACATTCGCGCAGAGTTTGTTGTATACAAACTCAACCCAGTTCACTTTCCTTTCTTCAATGATCGCGGCCATTACGATCGCTTTTAGCTTTGGACAATCGGTCAAAGCTTCCAAATTTGATGTCTATGCATTTGGCAACAATGTCCAACAATTTGTGGTAGTCTTCTTTCAACAGACTTCTTATTAGTCAGATAGACCACTTTCGCATCACAATCGGACTTGGCTACCTCCTTCCAAGCGGCCCAGGTCAACATCGCTTCATAAATCTCTAAGACTCCTTCCCGGCAAGAACAAAGCGATGTTTTGCGGATCCTGGCGGTAATGGTGAACTCTTTTTCCGTGAGCAGAGGACTTGATGCCCTCATCATGAACTCAAAGCATTCACGTAGAACGTGCGACCTCTTCCACGTAGGTCATTGGGAACTCCAACGTCAAAAATGGTTTTAATCCAAATTTTTCTAGCTTCTCAAAGAATCTTCTTCACGAGAGTGTTGTCGGATCCCTGTTTAAGCATGCCGTCGAAATCCACAAAGCAGACCCGGTGCGGATTTGCTTTTCTAGCTTGACGAAATCATGAGTAGGTGCCATTTCTAGATGTTTTATCGAACAAAACTTAGAAAATGAACTCGAGGATTTGTAGGGTTTTGAGAGAAAATTTCTTTCTTTTGCCTTTGAGAGAGATGAACAGTTTTGGTAAAGTGAGAGAAAATCGGACGAAATGGTTTAAGTATGGGTCATGAAAGGACGTGCGGGTGGTTTTTGAATTTTGATCAAGATCAACGGCATAGATTTTGCACGCCGATTAACCTTTAATCTCTCGTATTTAATGCGGCAAAGCATTTATATCCAATCATAAGCTTTGTGTGCAACTCTTGATCAGACACGTCATAATTATCTTTGACGTCATACAAAAAAATTCCCGCTTAGTAAAAATGATCGCATTTTTGTCACTTTGCTCATAAATGACTCAAACTTATTCCTTAGCTGATTTAACTCTTCTCTCTTTGCACATAAATACTCAATTTGTCTGCCTAACTCGATGCGGTGATTCTCCGATCTGGTGATTCACTTAAATTTGATTTAAGAGTTCAAACTCTTTTTCATCTTTTCGTGTTTCATCTCTTTTCTTTGAGTTTTTTCGAGTATCAACTCGGCTCAATTAACCCTAATTCATGTTTGAGTTCTTCAAATCTTGATTCACATAATGGTTTTGTGAATATGTCACTAATTGCTTATCGGTTAAGATATATTCCAAGGTGATGTCTTCTTTTCAACATGATCTCTTATGAAGTGATATCGACATCAATGTGCTTTGTTCTCGAATGCAACACAGATTTTGAGTGATTGCAATTGCACTTGTGTTATCACACATAATCGAATTTCCTTTTCTTCAATCTCATAGTCTCTCATTTCTTTGTCTCATCCATAAGACTTGGGCACAACAAGCGCCAACAACTATGTATTCTCGTCGGTGTGGAGGTGGCTATTGAATATCGCTTCTTGCTAAACCAGAAATTAGCCTATTTCCAAGCATTTGACATGTGTCCGAGGTACTTTTCTGTCAACTCTACATCCAAAGATAGTCGAGTCTAAATATCCAATTAGCTTGAATCCACCTTCCTTAGGATACCATAAGCCAACTTCTTGGCTTCCTTTCAAATATCTCAAGATTCTCTCGATTGTAGTCATGTGGCTTTCTTTTGGAGCAGATTGAAATCTTGCACATACACCTACAACAAAGGTGATGTCCGGATCGCTTCTTTGTAAGATAGAACAATGATCCAATAAGTGCTCAGTATCTTGTTTGATCTATAGGCTTGCCATCCGCATCTATATCCATTTTGACTAATGTATTCATTGGTATTTTCACGAAGACTTCTCTTCCATACCAAATTTCTTCATTAAATCTCTGGTGTATTTTGTCGACTTATGAAGGTTCCATCCTTCATTTGTTTCACTTGGAGTCCAAGGAAGAATGTCACTCTCCCATCATGCTCATTTCGAATTTGCTTTGCATGATATTTGAGAATTTATCACACAACTCTTTGTTTGTGGATCCAAAGATGATGTCATCCACATATATTTGAACAAGCAAAGATATTCTTCCCATCTTGAATTCTCAAGAGTGTTCTATCCACTTTGCCTTTTGTGAATCCGTTCTCGATCAGGAATTGTGATAATGTATCATACCATGCTCGGGTGCCTGTTTCAATCCATATAAAGCTTTCTTGAGTTTGTATACCTTATCTCCAAGAGTCTTCTCGCTCAAATCCTGGAGGTTGTTCAACATATACTTCTTGTTCTAATAACCCATTAAGGAATGCACTCTTTACATCCATTTGATATACAATGAAGTTCTTGTGAGTGCATAGGCAAGAAACATTCTTATTGCTTCCAATCTTGCCACATGAGCAAAAGTTTCATCAAAATCTATTCCTTCTTCTTGGCAATACCCTTTGGCTACCAATCTTGCTTTATTTCTCACCACGTAACCTTCCTCATTCATCTTGTTTCGAACACCCATTTAGTGCCAATAACATTTTGATGGGTAGGTCTTTGAACCAATTCCCACACTTTATTCCTCTCAAACCGATTTAGCTCTTCTTGCATGGCTTGAATCCAATGTGTGTCATCCAATGCTTGTGACACATCTTTTGGCTCTATTTGTGAGATGAAGCAAATGAACATTGCTTCTTGCCGAGTTCGGATCTAGTTTTCACACCTTCTCTTACATCTCCAATGATTAGTTCGGTGGATGGTCTCTCACCATCTTACATCAAGGTTGAAGTAAGTTAGATGGATTCGTCTTCTTGTTTGTGTTATTTTGATCGCTCTCTCATCATCATTTAGTCAGAGATTTTCCATTGTCTTTGAGACTCGGCTATCTCATCTTCATCGGATTTATAATTCCGGCTTGACTTCAACATAGGGACTCTTTCGCATGGTTGGTTGATTGACTTATCAACCGACTTTTCAATGTCTTCTCTATTTACGTTGGGTTCATCAAACACCACATGGATGGATTCTTCGTAACCATTGTCCTCTTATTGAGCACTCTGTAGGCTTTGCTTTCACCGGTGAGTATCTAAGAAGATACCTTCATCACTTTAGCATCAAAGGCCTTTAAATTATCTTTGCCATTGTTATGGATGAAGCATTTGCATCCAAATATTCTAAAGTACGCAACATTTGGCTTTCTCCCGTCCAAATCTCATAGGAGTCCTTGTCATTTTGTCTGTTTATCATGCATCTATTTTGAGTATAGCATCTTTGTGTTTATTGCTTGACCCCAAAATCTTTTAGCGACCCTGCTTGACTAACATGGTCCTTGCTGCTTCTTTGAGAGTTCTATTCTTCTTTCGCAACTCCATTCTCTTTGTGGAGTCCTTCTGCAGATAATTCATGACTAATACCATTTTCAATACAATATCGAGTTATTATACCATTGACAAACTCGGTTCCTCGTCGATCTTATTTTGATAATGGTTTGACTCTTCTCATTTTGTATTCTCTTCATCGCTATGGTAGTTTTCGCAGAGTTTCTTTCTTCTTACACATGAATATTGTCCATGTATATCTTGAGTAGTCATCTACTACCACCAAGGTGTATTTCTTCCCACTTATATGGCTGGTTCAATTGGACCAAATAGATCCATATGTAGGTGCAATATTCTTGTTGAAAATGGGCATGTCTTTTCTTTGAATGATGATTTGATCTGTTTTCCCATCCGCATGCATCACATATACTCTCCTTCTTGATATCGAGTCCGGAAGTCTTTCCACAAGATTACTTCTTGAAAGTTTGTTAATAGTTTTGAAATTCAGGTGATGATCTTCTTGTGCCACAACCAACTTGATTCAATTTGTGCTTTTGCTGAGACAAGTGCTTGGTGTTGCCGTTGACCAATTTACCACATACATGTTCTTTTGTCCGCATCCTTGCTACACTATTTCATTAGTTTCAAGATCCTTGATTTGGCATACACCCATATTGAATCCAACATTGTAGCCTTTGTCACGAGTTGACTTATGCTTAGCAAGTTGAAATTGAGGCCTTCAACATATGCAACATCCGTAATTTCTAATCCATTTTTCTTGATGGATCCAATGCCTCTTATTTCTCCTGGAGCTTCATTTCCTCCTAATATGACTTTTGCACCTCTAACATCCTTGAATTTTGATAGATTTTTCTTATTTCTGTCATGTGTCCGGGAATGACCCACCGTCCATGTACCATGTTCCTTAGCACTCACCGCTCCTTGAACCCGCAATCAAGGAAATTAGGTTTTAGGTACCCATACTTGCCGGGTCCCGAGGGGTTAGTATTGTAAGATGATCCAACCAACCTATAGCCAATTGATTTGACTCTAAGGGGTTGCCATCTATCAGTGCCATAATCATAATTAATTTTGGCAAATTACTTGGAGGTTCTAGGTTCATACAATCATCTCTCTTTTGTCGTATGCCTGTGTATGTGTTTTAGCAATTGCCTTCTTTGGGTAGTTGTGATAACTCCGAGATTAGTGCCTAGGTGCATATGTGTGTGCGATGATAGCTCTTATGCCTTTGGAATGGACTTTTTTGAGTTCTAGGCCTTTGCCATTTGGCTTATATTCCATAGGTCTTCTTTGCCGATAGTTCACATTATTCCAATCACTTGGATTGGGTATTTTCTACCATTCCCATCATATGTGTTTCTTTTATAGAATTTTCGGGGCTTTTGGTAGCTCTGTTTCTTTTTTGAGTATCTCTGTTTGGAGTTCTTTGAGGAACTCATTTGGATTTCTTCTCATTTGTCCTCTCAAAGATACTCAATGGTCGTTTTCCTTTTCCTTTATAACCAAAGCAGTTGCTTGTGATTGTGCTTTGGAATAAATGTGTTTGCAACATTTGGAGTTTTGGATTTTCTGAGATACTTCATTGCTTGAAGATCCCTTTTCCAAAATCACTTTTGGAACTTGACATAGCATAGAGGAATTAAATCCTAAGCCTGTCTTGTCTCCACATTCTCTTTGACTCATAATAAGATCATCCAATGATTTGGATGCCTTAGTGAATGAGGCTATCACATTTTGAGGTCATTCTCCTTCTTTTCTATAGCAGCTATCTCTCGCTATTAACTCAAAGATTTCGGCAAATTTTTAGACTTTTATTCTCATCAGCCTATTTGACTTAGAGTACTTAGCTCCTTAGTCATTTTGTGAGTTTTGCTCTTGAGTAGTTGTTTTCCTCATTTAGTTGTGTGTGTGAGGATTTAATATGTTCAAAATCTTTCATCATTTTGCCTAATGAATCATAAAGATCAGTGGGTGATGAAGTGTGTGTGTCACAATCACTATCACTAGTATCTGAGTGTGATGAGTTAGAGTGTACCTCATTTTCTTGGTCAGGTTGGTTTTGTTCTTTAGCCATTAGACAGATCAAGGCTTCTTCTTCGAGTCACTTGAGTAGTCACTTCACTACTCTCCGAGTCTCTTTGTGTCTTTTGACTTGATCAAGATCACCAGCCTCCGCAACCAACATTGCCTTTTCTCTTTTCTGTCTTCTTTCCTCAAGACTTTTCTTTCCTCTTCATTCTGTCTTTGTTGACTACGAGGATATGGGCATTCAATGGCATAGTGACCGGGTTGCTCGGTTCAAAGATAGATTTTCAACTTTTTGATCAGTTCTTTCCATCCTTGGATTGTCAGCTCTTTGATATTCAACTTTTTGATGCTCTGCTCTCTTGGGTGTTCTTTCTTCCCTTGACTTGGAGGGAGCTGAGTGTCTTCTGGAGGATTCACCTTTGCTTCTTTTGTAATTCTTATTGAAGAACTTGTTAAACCTTTTAACCATCAGTGCAATTTCCTCTTGGTCAATGACTTCTTTGACCTCAACTCTCTTGCCGTCCTTAACAATTAGAGCAGTTGTTTTGGGCACAACTGTTTCCTCTTGGTCTTTTCTTCTCAGCTCAAATTCGTAGGCTTTGAGATCTGAGAATAGCTCATGGTTGGATGTCTTCGATAGGTCCATGGAATGTCTCATGGCCATGACTTTCATATCCCACTCAGTTGGGAGACTTCTTAGAATCTTCATACACATTTCTTTCTGTGTATATTCTTTTCAAGTGTGATAGTTCATTGGTAATTTCGTGAACCGATCATCCGGTGATCTAAGGTTTTTCCTGCAAGCATCTTAAAGTTTTCAAATTTTTGTACAACAACGGATAGTTTATTTTCTTTGATTTGCTCCGAGCCTTCGCAAATCAAGGTTAGCTTGTCCCGATTTTCTTTTGCCGTTTTGCATGATTTGACTTTGTTGAACATGGCTTTGTCCAAAGTTTTGTAAAGAATGTCCTTGGCCACATTGTCCAAGTTATATCTCTTCCTGTCATCATTTGTCCATTCGACTCTTGGTTTTTCAACCATCATCGTCCGGGAGCAACATCCTCTTCTCCTTCACCGCAGCAGACTCTTCTTGCATTTGTGTTCACTTTTAAGATTTGGAGTGGCCCATCTTCTATCACTATCCACATCTCATCGTGTAATCTTTGATAGATGAGCTCGCATACGAATTTTCCAATCATCAAATTCTTCAATTGTGAACATAGGGATGCGTGTCAAATTTTGCTTCCATGATAATAACTTTGTCGAATAATTTTTTTGAAAGATTAAGTACTAAAACAAGCTTTTAATAATTTGGAGATCTAGTTCGGTGACCGGTGTGGAAGGCTCAATGAACCAACCGCTCTGATATCACTTGTAGGTCCCAAGGGGTATGAGTGTAAGGTTTAGAAGGGGGTTGAATAAACCTTACCAACTTTTCGATTTAGTCCTTTTAAAATGTTCGAGTTAATACTTCTGGTGAGTCCATGATGGATGCTAAGTTAGTTAATCAACAGAGTTAGTCACTCAACGACTCGACCGACTTTGTTGATAGAATAACTCATTTGTTTTGACTAAAGACTTAACTTGGTTGTGATATGTTTTTCAGCGGAAGATTTAACACCCTTTAATTTGGTTAAGTTTGTTTTAATACTAGGTTTTAGCACTTGGTTGATTATCAATTGGATAGCAAATTAATCGTGAGATATAAAAGTAATATGAGAAATTAAAGTCTTTGAAATGTAAATGACACAATAAGTTTTTATAGAGGTTCGAAGATGGGGTAATTCTACTACTCCTCTCTTCTCCAACTCTGGAGGAATCCACTAAGTATTGATCGATATACAAAGTGGTTAACAGTCCCGATACAATTCTTGATCACACAAACTAACTTGATCCTTTGGGACTCGATGCGGAGATGCCTTGGTCACACGGTGGCTTCTCATACGACTCGGCTTCTTCTTCACAGGGTTTGCCGCTTTGCTACTACAGACCCACTTGCTCAAGCTTCTTGGATTTGATCACGAAGCCCTCCAAAAACTCGAGACTGGTTTGACCTTGAACCTTCCTACAATCCTTCGTGGAATGTAGACCCCTTTAATTCTTCAAATATTTTCCACTTCAAGCGATAGAAGTTGTCTTTCCTTCACAGTGAGTGTTGGATTGATTTCCTTCGTAATGTAGGCTTGAGGATTGATCTTGAATGACTTGAGAATATTTTTGGTTACTGATTCGAATGTTAGCTTGAATGTTCGTGGTTGGGTAACCTTCTCTCGAGTGATTCCTCGGCCTTTTATATTGATCTTTCAAAAATTTGCCCGTTGAAGAGATAGGCTTATTTTCAAAAGACACTTGTGGTCGTTGGCTTGTCTTGTTGCGAGTTCTTGGAATTGCCACTTCCTCGTATGAATGGTTCTTGACTTTTCGAGTTCGACACAGTTGATGCTTCCCATTAGTTTATTCCTTTTGCACGCTTCGGGAGTGAGTACTTCAAGAAAGGCAAGATGGAGGTGATGTCCGCTTTGGCATTAAGTAGAGCAATGAACCAATAAGTGCTCTATATCCGGTTTGATCTACAACCTTGCCATATGCATCCATGTCTATCTTGGATCGATGTGTTCATTGGTATTTTCACGAGAAGACTTCTATTCCATACCAAATTTCTTCATTAAATCTCGGTGTATTTTGTTTGACTTATGAAGGTTCCATCATTCAATTGCTCAACTTGAAGTCCTAGGAAGAAAGAGCTCTCCCATCATGCTTATTTCAAATTTGCCTTGCATGAGATTTGAGAACTTATCACATGACTCTTTATTTGTGGATCCAAAAATGATATCATCCACATATATTTGAACAAGCAAAGATACTCTCTCCATCTTGAATTCTGAAGAGTGTTCTGTCCACTTTGCCTTTGGTGAATCCATTGTCAGTCAGAAATTGAGACAATGTATCATACCATGCTCTTTGTGTCTGTTTCAATCCATATAATGCTTTCTTGAGCTTGTACACCTTATCTCCAATAGTCTTCTCGCTCAAAACCGGGAGGTTGTTCAACATAGACTTCTTCCTCTAATGATCCATTTAGAAATGCACTATTCACATCCATTTGATATACGGTGAAGTTCTTTATGCAAAGATAGGCAAGAAACATCCTTATTGCTTCTAATCTTGCAACAGGAGCAAATGTTTCATCAAAATCTATTCCCTCTTCTTGGAAATACCCTTTGGCTACCAATCTTGCTTTGTTTCTTACCACAGATCCTTCCTCATTCATCTTGTTTCTGAAAACCCATTTTGTGCCAATAACGTTTTGATGGGTTGGTCTCTCGCACTAATTCCCATACTTTGTTTCTTTCAAACCGATTGACTCTTCTTGCATAGCTTGAATCCAATGTGTGTCATCCAATGTTTGAGACACATCTTTTGGCTCTATTTGGGAAATAAAACAAGTGAACATTGCTTCTTGCTTTGAGCTCGGATGCGGTTCTTACACCATCTTTAACATCTCCAATAACTAACTCTCGGGGATGGTCTCTCGGTCATCTTACATAAGGTTGGAGTAAATCGGTTGGATTCAAATTTGTCTCGCGGTTGTGTTGTCTTGAACAACTCTTTCATCATCATTAGTTTGTAGATTTTCATTTGTCTTTGAGATTCACTATCTCATCTTCATCTTTATTGATTGCTCTTACTACGACTTCAACATAAGGTTTTTCCGCATAGTTGGTGATTGACTTATCGACCAACTCTTCAATGTCTTCTCCACTCACATTAGGTTCATCAAAAACCACATGGATAGACTCTTCTCGTGACCATAGTCCTTTTGCTCGAACTCTATAGGCTTTGCTCTCGGTGAGTATCCCAAAAAAATACCTTCATCGACTTTAGCATCGAAAGCCTTCAAATTGTCTTTGCCATTGTTGTGGATGAAACATTTACATCCAAATATCCTAAAGTACCCAACATTTGGCTTTCTCTCTGTCCCATTTCATAGGGAGTCTTGGTTAGTTGCCTATTAATCATGCATCTATTTTTAGTATATCATGATGTGTTAATGACTTGAGCCCAAAATCTCTTAGGTTCTTGCGCAACTTCCTTGAGAGTTCTGTTCATTCTTTCAAACTACTTCATTCTGTTTGTGGAGTCCTTGTTCTTTGATAACTCATGAGCAATACCATTTTCAACACAATCGAGTTATTATCCCATTGACAAACTCGGTTCCTCTATCGATCTTATATTTATAATGGTTTGGCTCTTTTCATTTTGAACTCTTTTCATCGGTGAGGTAACTTCTCGCAAAGTTTCCTTCTCTTTGCACATGAAGATTGTCCATGTATATCTTGAGTAATCATCCACCACTACCAGGGTGTATTTCTTTCCACTTATCTTTGGTGGTTCAATTGGACCAAATAGATCTATATGCAACAAATGCAATATTCTTGTTGAAGAAGGACTAGGCTTATCCTTCAATGAAGATTTTATTTGCTTTCCATCATCGGCATGCATCACATACACTTTCTTTCTTGTACACCGAAGTCCGCAATCCTTCCACAAGATGACTCATTGCAAGCTTGTTGATTGTCTTGAAGTTCGGGATGACTCAACTTTTTGTGCCACAACCAACTTGATTCGATTTGTACTCTTTGCTAATGAGACAAATGCTTGGTGTAGTGAGAGACCAATCTACCACATACATATTCTTTCTTGTCTTGATCCTTGTAGCACTATTTAATTTGATTCAAGTATCTTTGATCCGGCATACTCCCATATTGAATCCAACATTGTAGCCCTTGTCACGAGTTGGTGATGCTTAAGGTTGAAGTTGAGGGCTTCAACATATGCAACATCTGTGATTTCTAATCCATTCTTCTTGATAGATCCATTGCCTTTGATTTCCCGAGCTTCATTTCCTCCAAATATGACTTTTGCACCTCTAATCTCCTTGAATCTTGAGGTTTTTCTTGTTCCTCGTCATGTGTCCGGGAACAGCCGCTATCCATGTACCAGGTTCTTTGGCACCGATTCATTCCTTGAACCCGCAATCTAGGAAATTAGTTTTAGGTACCCATACTTGTGCGGGTCGAGGGGTTAGTCTTTGTAAGATGATCCAACCAACCTATAGCCAAATGACTTGACTCTAAGAGGTTGCTATCTATCGTGCCATAATCATAATTCACTTTGGCAAATTGCTTGGGGGCTTTAGGTTCATACTGTTGTCTCTTTTGTCCGTATGCTGTGTGTGTGTTTTAGCAATTGCCTTCTTTGGATAGTTGTGATATTTCTGAGTGTAGTGTCCGGGTGCATATGTGTGCGATAATAGCTCTTTTGCCTTTGGAATGACCTTTGATGAGGTTTAGGTCTTTGCCATCTAGGCTTGTATTCCATTGGTCTTTCTTTGATATTTCACATTATTCCAATCACTTGGCTTGGGTAGTTTCTACCATTCCCATCATATGTGTTTTTCTCGATGAAGCGCTGGGGTTTTTGGTAGCTCTGTTTATTCTTCACAGAGTACTTTCTATTTGGAGTTTCTTTGAGAAACTCTGCTTTGGATTTCTTCTCATTTGTCCTCTCAAAGATACTCAATGGATGTTTTCCTTTCCTTTATATCCAAGGCCAGTCTGTTTGTGATTGTGCTTTGGGATGAATGTGGGTGCAACATTTGGTGTTTTGGGTTTTGAGATGCTTCATTGCTCAAGATCCTTTTTCCAAAATCACTCTAGGAGTTTTTTGTGCACGAAGGAATTGAATCCTATGCCTGTCTTATCTCCACATTTCTTTTGACTCATGATAAGGTCATCCAATGATTTTGATGCCTTTGTAAATGAGGCAATCACATTTTTGAGATCATTTTCCTTTTTTTCTATAGGAGCTATCTCTGTGTAGGTCCCAAAAGGTGTGAGTAAGGTTTAGAGGGGGTTGAATAAACCTTACCAACTTTTCGATTTTAGTCTTTTTAAAATAATACAGAGTTAAATACACAAACGGCTAAGTCCTTGAGGGACAACTAAGTTAGTTAACCAAATAGAGTTAGCCACTCAACAGACTCGATTGAGTTTGTTGATAGAATAACTCATTTGTTTAGTCTAAACCTTAACGTGGTTTGTGATGAGATTTTTATTGCGGAAGACTTAACACCTTTGAATTTGATTTAAGTTTATTTTAATACTTGGTTTTAGCACTTTGTTAATTATCGGTTGGATAACATATTATCAATGAGATGTAAAGTAATATGCGAGAAATAAAAGTCTTTGAAATGTAAATGACACAATAATTTTATAGAGGTTCGAAGATGGGGTAATTCTTCTACTCCTCTCTTATCCAACTCCTGAGAGGAATCCACTAAGTATTGATCACAAGTACAAAGTGGTTATCACCCGATACAAGTCTTGAACACACGGTGACTTGATCCTTTGGGACTCGATCCGGAGATGCCTTGGTCACACGGTGGCTTCTCGTCAGGACTCGACTTCTTCACAGGCGGTGCGCTTGCTACTTGACTCATTTGCTCAAGCTTCTTGGATTTGATCACGAAGTCCTCCAATGACTTGAGACTGGTTCGACCTTGAACCTTTCTACAATCCTCCTTGGAATGTAGACCCCTTTTGATTCTTCAAAAGTTTCCTCTTCAACAGTTTGAAGTTGTCTTTCCTTCACGGACTTGGTGTTGGATCGATTTCTTTTCGAAAGTTTAGGCTTGAGGATTTGCTTGAATAACTCGAGAATATTTTGGTTACAATATGAATAATAGCTTGAATGGTTCGGGTTATCAAGGTAACCTCTTCTCAAAGTGATTCCTTAGCCTTTTATAGTGAACTTTCAAAAATCGCCCATTGAAGAGATAGGCTGATTTTCAAAAATCACTTGTGTTCGTTGGCTTGTCTTGTTGGAGTCCTTGATGTTGACATTTCCTCGTATTAAATGAATGTTGACTTTTCGAGTATGACACAAGGTGCAAGTGTTTCCCATTGGTTTATTCCTTTTGCACGCTTCGGGATCAACACTTTAAGACATGGCGGCATGGAAGTATTACTTGTTTAGGTAATATTCTTGACTTTAGGTAACGGATTCTTTTCGATTGTCTTGACTTGATTGCAGTTCTCTAACTTCCCCAGGTGACTTGAGTCGACTTCCAATCAATGGATGACTCATCTCATGTCACTTCAACTTGAGACTTGGCTTCTTGAGTTGACTTGATCGACACTTCACACAATCAGTATCCCGGTGATACTCCTTGATCAAGTTCTTGACTTCTCCTCCTTGCCATACTCATTGTTTCACAACGAGTCTTCATTTTAGTCTTGATTGACTTCTTGTATATCCAGGCATAGCCGACTTGACTCATTTCGTATAGCCCTATCTATTACAATGCAAATTACAAGGAAAATGGGGTGCCAACTTTCTAGTCTAAGTTTTACATGGCATTCATCAAAATCTAAACAATAAATTTCCCAACAATTTCCCCCTTTTTGATGATGCCAAAACTTAAAAACATACAAACAAAATGTAAGCATCAAAGATACATACAAACGAGTGTAAGTAACAGAGAATGTATGCGTAGAATCAATCTTTTTATTGATCATAACATTCTTGTCCTTTCCAAAGTCATTTTACAAAGTGTATCATAGCAAACATAGCGACTATGTCTATGCAAATATTGAAATTTCACAATTCTTATTCATCGCATGTAAGACTTACATACATATGTATTTACAATCATTAAAGTACATGAAGGGTGGACAACAACACTTCATGATTACATTCTTTCATCTTCATCTTTTTCTCTTCCTTTCTTCTTCCCGCTTTTTTTTTAGGAACTTCGTCTTTTCTCCTTCTTTCTTGCCTCTGTTGACTCTGGAGTGATCTTGTCTTTTATTTTTTCTTCAATTCTTTTGACATACTTAGCATTCTTCCTAGCCACTTCCGATTTGCTATGGCATCCCACCCAATAGATCCCTCCTTTCTTCCCGGATCTATGTATTCAATGTTTTTGGGTAGAGGTCAGGTCCTGAAACCTCTTTCTCGCTTTTCTTCCTCTTCCTCATCAATCGGGTGTTCAAACCGCACCCTAGAGTGACTCACCTTCCACTACCTCCACTCTCTCAGACGATTTTGGATATCGGGGTACAATGGAGAGCATATGATTACATCATCATCTTCATCCTCTCCTTGTTGCCCTTTTTTTAGGAATGGAGGGTAGCAAACTCTCGCCGCTCTTCACCCTCAAAGAAAGATCTGTCTTTGCTTCTTCTTGTTCTCATTTGTTCTATCCTCTGGTTTGGGTCTTCATTTGCCTCATTGATTGGCATCAGACTTGGATGTTTCATCAACAATGTCCGAGATCGCACTTCTTCTTCAGATCTTAGAAACCTTTTCGGTGAGTAGCGAGACTCATTTGTCTTCTCAAGCTCCGAGAGCTTGGTGATTCTTCTTCTTCTTTTTGTCCTTACCGGTGGAAGTTCGGTTTGGAGACTTCTTCGTCGGCTTCCTTGGCGGTGGGGGCGGTGCATCTTTCTTTGTCCGAGGAGCCGCCTTCCTTGGCTTGGCAATCCTCTTCTTCTTGATGGTTGGAGAACGTATTTGAGGTTCCTTCTTCACCTCGGCTGCATGGGTAGGAGACACGATTGCGGGGGGGTGACTTACCGCACGGCAGTGCATCTTTCTTCTTAGCTGCGGGGGCAACTAACTTCTTTCGGTGCATGGGCGACTTTCTTCTTGGGAGGGGAGGAAACAAGCGTGTCGTTAGGGTGGTGATTCCCCCTCACCGGTATCAACCCTTTTTGCGTAGGCTCTCTTCTCGGCTCCCGAGAGATTGGCCGGAACATCTTCTTGTTGAAATGGAACGACTTTCCATGTCGGAGTGGAACACCCTTCACCTCCATCAAGCGGCCAATTACAAGGCCATAGCCGAGAGATCCTCCAAAAGACCCATCGTCCTTGAAGGACTTATTTACAATATTTCGCGAGTCTATTTGTAGATGAATTTCCGCCGATTCAATTTTCATCTTTTCATGTTCCATCTCTCTGCTCATTGAGTCTTCCGAGTGTCAACTCAACTCAATTAACCCTAGCTCATGCTTAAGCTCTTTGAATCTTGATTCACATAAGGGCTTTGTGAATATGTCACTAACTATTTATCGGTTGAGATGTATTCCAAAGTGATGTCTTTCTTTTCAACATGATCTCTTATAAAGTGATATCCGACATCAATGTGCTTTGTTCTTGAATGCAACACGGGATTTCGAGTGATTGCAATAGCACTTGCATTGTCACACATAATTGGAATTTCTTTCTCTTCAACATCATAATCTCTCATTTGTTGTCTCATCCATAAGACTTGGGCACAATGTTTGCCCTTAGCCTATGTACTACCGGACTTTGTGGATGTGGCTATTGAGTTTTTCTTGCTAAACCAGAAACCAATCTGTTTCCAAGAATTTGACATGTACCGAAGTACTCTTCTGTCAACCCTACATCCAACATAGTCGAGTCCGAGTAACCAATAAGCTTGAATCCTCCTTTCTTTGGATACCATAAGCCGACTTCCTGGCATCCCTTCAAGTATCTTAGGATTCTCTTCTTTGCGATCATATGGCTTTCTTTTGGTGCGATTGAAATCTTGCACATACACCTACCGCAAAGGTGATATCCGCTCGCTTCTTTGTTAGATAGAGCGAGTTGATCCCATTAGTGCTCAGATCTTGTTTGATCCACAGGCTTGCCATCCGCATCCATATCCATCTTGTGATGTATTCATTGGTATTTTCACAGAGACTTCTCTTCCATACCAAATTTCTTCATTAAATCTCTACGGTATACTTTGTCCGACTTATGAAGGTTCCATCCTTCATTGTTTTACTTGAAGTCCTAGAAATAATGTCAGTTCTCCCATCATGCCCATTTCAAATTTGCCTTGCATGAGGTTTGAGAATTTATCACACATGACTCTTTGTTTGTGGATCCAGAAATGATATCATCCACATATATTTGAACAAGCAAGATACTCTCTCCATCTTGAATTCTCAAGAGTGTTCTGTCTACTTTGCCTTTGGTGAATCCATTATCTGTTAGGAATTGAGATAATGTATCATACCATGCTCTTGGTGCCTGTTTCAATCCATATAAAGCTTTCTTGAGCTTGTATACCTTATCTCCAAGAGTCTTCTCGCTCAAAACCTGGAGGTTGCTCAACATAGACTTCTTCTTCCAATAATCCATTTAAGAATGCACTTTTCGCATCCATTTGATATACAATGAAGTTCTTGTGTGCAACATAGGCAAGAAACATCCTTATTGCTTCTAATCGTGCAACAGAGCAAATGTTTCATCAAAATCTATTCCTTCTTCTTGACAATACCCTTTGGCTACCAATCTTGCTTTGTACCTTACCGTAGAACCTTCCTCATTCATCTTGTTTTTGAATATCCATTTTGTGCCAATAACATTTTGATGGGTTGGTCTTTGCACCAATTCCCATACTTTGTTTCTTTCAAACCGATTCATCTCTTCTTGCATGGCTTGAATCCAATGTGTATCATCCAATGCTTGGGACACATCTTTTGGCTCTATTTGGGAAATAAAACAAGTGAACATAGTTTCTTGTTGAGCTCGGATCTGGTTCTTACACCATCTCTTACATCTCCAATGACTAGCTCGGGGGATGGTCTCTCTCCGCCATCTCACATCGGGTTGGAGTAAGTCAGCTGGGTTCAGTCGTCTTGCAGCTGTATAGTCTTGAGCAACTCTCTCATCATCACTTAGCTGCAGATTTTCCAGCTGTCTTTGAGATTCAACTATTTCACCTTCATCTTGATTGATTGCTCGACTTTAGCTTCAACATAGGGACTTTCGCATAGTTGGTGATTGACTTATCAACTAACTCGTCAATGTCTTCTCCATTTACATTTGGTTCATCAAAAACCACATGGATAGACTCTTCGTGACCATAGTCCTCTTGTTCAAGACTCTGAGGCTTTGCTTTCATTTGAGTATCCCAAGAAGATACCTTCATCGACTTTAGCATCAAAAGCTTTTAGATTATCCTTGCCATTGTTGTGGATGAAGCATTTACATCCAAATATTCTAAAATACTCAACATTTGGCTTTCTCTCGGTCCATATTTCATAGAGAGTCTTTGTCATTTGTCTATTTATCATGCATCTATTTTGAGTATAGCATGCAAAGTATTGATGGCTTGAGCCCAAAATCTTTTTGGCAATCGACTTCAACTAACATGGTTCTTGCGACTTCCTTGAGAGTTCTGCTTTCTTTTTCGCTACTCCATTTTGCTTTGGAGTCCTTGCTGCAGATAATTCATGAGCAATACCATTTTCAACAATATCGAGTTATTATTTCGTTGATAAACTCGGTTCTTCTATCGATCTTATCTTTATAATGGTTTGACCCTTCTTATTTTGAACTCTTTTCATCGTTGAGGTAACTTCGCAAAGTTTCCTTCTTTTTACACATGAAGATTGTCCATGTATATCTTGAATAGTCATCCACCACTACTAGGGTGTATTTATTTCCACTTATGCTAATTTGGTTCAATGGTCCAAATAAGTCCATATGTACAGATGCAATATCCTTGTTGAAGATGGACTTGAATTTTCTTTGAATGATGATTTGATCCGCTTTCCCATCCGGCATGCATCACAAACACTTTCCTTCTTGTACAATCGAGTCCGGTAGTCCTTCCACAAGTTGACTTCTTGCAAGCTTGTTAATTGTCTTGAAATTCGGTGACTCGAACTTCTTGTGCCACATCCAACTTGATTCGGGTTTAGTTTTTGCTAGCAGAGACAAGTGCTTGGTGTGGCAATCGACCAATCTACCACATACATGTTCTTTTGTCGGATCCTTGCAACACCACTTCATTTGATTCGAGTGTCTTTGATTTGGCACACTCCCATATTGAATCCAACATTATAGCCCTTGTCACGAGTTGGTC
This sequence comes from Rehmannia glutinosa, assembly GCA_016081115.2. NCBI lineage: Eukaryota > Viridiplantae > Streptophyta > Magnoliopsida > Lamiales > Orobanchaceae > Rehmannia > Rehmannia glutinosa. Next base: position 305,752 of record JABTTQ020003137.1, read on the forward strand.
GATGCTTAACATGTTGAAGTTGAGGCCTTCAACGTATGCAACATCCGTGATTTCTAGTCCATTTTTCTTGATGGATCGATTCCTCTTATTTCCCCTTGTCACATTGTTTCTGTCATATGTCCGGAACAACCACTATCCATGTACCAGGTTCCTTGGCACTCACTGTTCCTTGAACCGCAATCAAGGAAATTAGTTTTTAGGTACCCATACTTGTCTTTGTTCTCACGCCTACGTGACTTAGTGTACTCAACTCCTTAGTCGAGTTATGAGTTTTGGCTTTTGAGTATTTGTTTTCCTCATTTAATAGTGTGTGAGGATTTAATGTGCTCAATGTCTTTCATCATTTTGCCTAATGAATTATAAAGATCGAGTGGGTGATGAAGTGTGTGTGTCACAATCACTATCACTAGAGTCCGAGTGAGATGAGTTAGAATGTACCTCATTTTCTTGGTCGAGGTTGATCTTATTCTTTAGCCATTAGAAAGATCATTGCTTCTTCTTCGAGAATCACTTGAGTAGTCACTTCACTACTCTCGAATCGCTTACTTCATTTGACTTAACTGTCTCAGCTAGTCTCTCAAGCAGCCTAACATTGCCTTTTTCTTTTCTTGTCTTCTTTCTCTCAAGACTCTTTCTTTCTTCTTCATTCTGTATTTATTAACTACAGGATATGGACGATCAATAGCAAAGTGTCCTGGTTGTGCAATTCCAACACGGGTTTTCAACCTTTTCGTCAACTCTCTCATTTCTTGGGTTGTCGGTCTTTGATATTCGACCTTTTGATACTCAACTCTCTTTGGTGGCATATCTTCCCTTGACTTAGAGGAGCTTAATGTCTTCTTCGGAGGATTCACCTTTGTTTCTTTTGTAATTCTTGTTGAAGAAATTGTTGAATATTTTAACCATTAGCGCAATCTCCTCCTGGTCAATGATTTCTTTGGTCTCACTCTCTTCCTTCTTTGACTACGAGTGTACCTATTTTGGGTACAACTGTCTCCTCTTGATCTTTTCTTCTCGTTCAAATTCATAAGCTTTGAGGTCCGAGAATAGTTCATGATTAGATGTTTTTGATAGGTCCATAGAGTGCCTTAGAGCCATGGTCTTCATTTCCCACTAAGTTGGGAGACTCCTTAGAATCTTCATACACATCTCCTTCTCGTGTGTATTCTTTCCCAAGTCTTTGAGAGCTCATTTGTAATTTCGGTGAATCTAGCATCCAATCGATCCATTGTTTCACCCGCAAGCATTTGAAAATTTTCAAATTTTTGAACGACAACAGATAATTTGTTTTCCTTAATTTGCTCGATCCTTCACAAATTAAAGTTAGTTTATCCCGATTTCTTTGGTCAGTCTTGCAAGATTTGACTTTGTTGAACATGGCTTTGTCCAAAGTCTTGTAAATTATATCCTTGGCCACATTGTCTAGGTTGTATCTTTTTCTGTCATCATTTGTCCATTCGACTCTTGGTTTTTCAACCATAGCTGGTCTAGGAGAAGCAACCTCTTCTCCTTCATTGCAGCAGCTCTCTCCTTGCGATTGTGTTCACCTTCATTATTTCTGAGTGGCCCATCCTCTATCACTATCCATATCTCATCATGTAAGGTGATAGATGAGCTCGCATACGTATTTTCCAAGAATCAAATTCTTCAATGGTGAACATAGGAATGCGTGTCAAATTTTCTTCCATGTTGCTATTAAAAAAATGCTTTTGAAGGAACAAGTGTTAAAACTTCTTTGAAAGATTGGAGATCTAGTTCAAGAACGGTGTTGAAGGCTCAATGAACCAACCCCTCGATAACACTTGTAGGTCCCAAAGGGTGTGAGTAAGGTTTAGAGGGGGTTGAATAAACCTTACCAACTTTTCGATTTTAGTCCTTTTAAAATAATACAGAGTTAAATACAAAACTAAGTCCTTGAGGGACAACTAAGTTAGTTAACCAAATAGAGTTAGCCACTCAACAGACTTGATTGAGTGTTAATAGAATAACTCAATGTTTAGTCTAAACCTTAACTTTGTGATGAGATTTTCAGCGGAAGACTTAACACCCTTGAATTTGGTTTAAGTTTGTTTTAACACTTGGTTTTAGCACTTTGTTAATTATCGTTGGATAGCAAATTATCGTGAGATGTAAAGTAATATGCGAGAAATAAAAGTTCGAAATGTAAATGACACAATAATTTTTATAGAGGTTCGAAGATGGGGTAATTCTTCTACTCCTCTCTTCTCCAACTCCTGGAGGAATCCACTAGGTATTGATCGAATACAAAGTGGTTATCACCCGGATACAAGTTTTGATCACACGGTGACTTGATCCTTTGGGACTCGATCCGGAGATGTCTTGGTCACACAGTTGGCTTCTCGTCCGACTCGGCTTCTTCACAGGCATTTTGCCTTGCTACTTGACTTACTTGCTCAAACTTCTTGGATTTGATCATGAAGCCCTCCAATGACTTGAGATCGGTTCGACCTTGAACCTTTCTACAATCCTCCTTGGAATGTAGACCCCTTTTGATTCTTCAAAAGTTTCCTCTTCAACGAGTTTGAAGTTGTCTTTCCTTCACGGACTTGGTGTTAGATCGATTTCCTTCGAAAGTTAGGCTTGAGGATTTTGCTTGAATAACTTGAGAATATTTTGCGAGGTTACTGATATGAATAATTGCTTGAATGCTCGGTATACAAGGTAACCTCTTCTCAAAGTGATTCCTCGGCCTTTTATAGTGAACTTTCAAAAATCGCCCGTTGAAGAGATAGGTGATTTTCAAAAATCACTTGTGTTCGTTGGCTTGTCTTGTTGCGATCCTTGATGTTGTCATTTCCTCGTATTAAATGAATGTTCAACTTTTTAGTCGACACGAGGTGCGGTGTTTCCATTGGTTTATTCCTTTTGCGCTTCCTCGGGGATGAACACTTTAAGACATGGCAAAGCATGGAAGTATTACTTGTTTAGGTAATATTCTTGATTTACAGGCAACGGATTCTTTTGGTTTTCTTAACTTGACTTGAGTTCTCTAACTTCCCCAGGTGACTTGAGTCGACTTCCAATCAATGGATGACTCATCCGTCACTTCAACTTGAGACTTGGCTTCTTGAGTTGACTTGATCGACACTTCACACTGGTTGTATCCCGGTGATACTCCTTTAGTCGAGTTCTTGACTTCTCCTCCTTGCCATACTCAAATTTGTTTCACGGTGAGTCTTCATTCGATCTTGATTGACTTCTTGTATATCCAAGCATAATCGACTTGACTCACTCGTATACCCTATCTATTACAATGCAAATTACAAGGAAAATTGTGTTCCAACTTTCTAGTCTAAGTTTTACATGGCATTCATCAAAATCTAAACAATAAATTTCCCAACACTATGCTATTAGTTTAGCATTTTCAAAGCATTCAACTCGTGTTCTCATCGGCCTATGTGACTTAGAGTACTGGCTCCTTAGTCATTTGTGAGTTTTGGCTCTTGAGCTGGCTATTTTCCTTATATAAAAGTGTTTGTGAGGATTTAATGTGCTCAAAGTCTTTCATCATTTTGCTTAATGAATCATAAAGATCAGTGGGTGATGAAGTGTGTGTGTCACAATCACTATCACTTGAATCGAATGAGATGAGTTAGAGTGTACCTTATCTTCTTGGTCAGTTGATCTTGTTCTTTAGCCATAAGAGGATCATGGCTTCTTCTTGAGAATCACTTGAGTAGTCGGCTTCACTACTCTCGAGTCTGCCGCCGCTTCTTTAGACTTAGCATTTGTCTCGGTGTCTCGGTGAGCCAACATGGCTTTCTTCTTTTAATGTCTTATTTCTCTCAAGACTTTTTCTTTCTTCTTCATTCATGTATTTGTTGTGGTGGATAGGAACAATCAAGCGCAAAATGTCTTGGTTGTTTGCAATTACAACACGGGTTCTCGGCTCTTTGATCGGCTCTTTTTGTTCTTGGGCTATCAACTCTCTCGATATTAAACTCTTTGATGCTCGGCTCTCTTGGGTGGCCTATCTTCCTTGACTTAGAGGAGTCTTTGAATGTCTCCTATAGGTTTCTCCCTTTTTTCTCTTATAGTTATTATTGAAGAACTTGTTGAATCTCTTGACCATTAGGGCAATCTCCTCTGGTTTATGGCTTCCTTGACTTGACTCTCTTTCCATCTTGACTATAAGTGCAAATTTGTCTTGGGTACAATTGTCTCCTCTTCCTCTTTTCTTCTCGGCTCAAACTCATAGGCTTTGCGATCCGAGAATAGCTCATGATTGGATATTATTGTGAGGTTCATTGAATGTCTCGGGGCCGTGACCTTCATTTCCCATTCACTCGGAGGCTTCTCGGAATCTTCATACACATTTCCTTTTGTGTATATTCTTTCCCAAGTCTTTGATAGCTCATTTGTGATTTCGGTGAATCGGCATCCAACTAATCCAAGGTTTCACTGGAAGGATTTATAAAATTTTCAAATTTTTGTACAAAGAACAGACAATTTATTTTCTTTAATTTGCTCAGATCCTTCACAAAGTAAAGTTAGTTTATCCCATATTTCTTTTTGATTTGCAAGATTTGACTTTATTGAACATTGCTTTGTCCAATGTCTTGTAGAGTATGTCCTTGGCCACATTGTCCAAGTTGTATCTCTTTCTGTCATCGTTAGTCCACTCAGTCCTTGGCTTTTCAACCATGGCTGGTCTTTCTTCAGCCGCTTCTGCAATTACAGCTGCTACTCTTACAATTGTGTTCACCTTAAGTATTTGAAGTGGCCCATCCTCTATCACTAGCCACATTTCATCATGTAAAGCAGATAGATGAGCCTGCATACGAATCTTCCGGTCATCAAATTCTTCAACAGTGTGTCAAATTTGCTTCCATGATAATAACTTTGCTAAGAATGAAAGATTTTGAAAATGCAAGTGTTAAATTTTTTTGAAAAGATAGAGATCTAGTTCAAGAACGGTGCGGAAGGCTCAATGAACCAACCGCTCTGATACCACTTGTAGGTCCAAGGGGTGTGAGTAAGGTTTAGAGGGGGTAGAATAAACCTTACCAACTTTTCGATTTTAGTCCTTTTAAAATATTACAGAGTTAACACAAACAACTAAGTCCTTGAGGGACAACTAAGTTGCTTATTCAAATAGAGTTAGCCACTCAACAAACTCGATAGAGCATTGTTGATTGAATAACTCATTTGTTTAACTCTGAACCTTAACTTGGCCGTGTTGGTTTTATCGTGGAAGACTTAACACCCTTTGATTTTTTTAAACTAATTTTAACACTTGATTTTAGCACTTGGTTATTAATGAGTTGGATAGCAAATAAGTTTATCGTGAGATATAATGTAAGTATGCGAGAAATGTAAATGTCTTTGAAAAATAAATGACACAATTAATATTTATACAGGTTCGAAGATGGGGTAATTCTTCTAATCCTCTCTTCTCCAACTCGTGGAGGAATCCACTAAGTAACAGATCGGTTTACAGAGCGGTGAACAGTCTAGAGATAGCATTGGTCACATAGTTGGCTTCTCATCCAACTCAACTTCTTCACAGGGCAATGCGCTTGCTACTTAAGCTCACTTTCTCAAGCTCTTGGATTTGATCATGAAGCCCTCCAATAACTTGATCTTGGTTCGACCTTGAACCTTTCTACAATCCTCCTTGGAATGTAGACCCCTTTTGATTCTTCAAAAGTTTCCTCTTCAACAGTTTGAAGTTATCTTTCCTTCACGACTTGGTGTTAGATCGATTTCCTTCGAAAGTTAGGCTTGAGGATTTTGCTTGAATAACTTTAGAATATTTTGCGAGGTTACTGATATGAATAATTGCTTGAATGCTCGGTATACAAGGTAACCTCTTCTCAAAGTGATTCTCGGCCTTTTATAGTGAACTTTCAAAAATCGCCCGTTGAAGAGATAGGCTGATTTTCAAAAATCACTTGTGTTCGTTGGCTTGTCTTGTTGCGATCCTTGATGTTGTCATTTCCTCGTATTAAATGAATGTTCAACTTTTCGAGTCGACACGAGGTGCGGTGTTTCCCATTGGTTTATTCCTTTGCGCGCTTCTCGGGATGAACACTTTAAGACATGGCAAAGCATGGAAGTATTACTTGTTTAGGTAATATTCTTGATTTACGTAACGGATTCTTTTCGGTTTTCTTAACTTGACCGCAGTTCTCTAACTTCCCAGGTGACTTGAGTCACTTCCAATCAATGGATGACTCATCTGTCACTTCAACTTGAGACTTGGCTTCTTGAGTTGACTTGATCGACACTTCACACACCAGTATCCCGGTGATACTCCTTTAGTCGAGTTCTTGACTTCTCTCCTTGCCATACTCAATTTGTTTCACGGTGAGTCTTCATTTCGATCTTGATTGACTTCTTGTATATCCAAGCATAATCGACTTGACTCACTCGTATAACCCTATCTATTACAATGCAAATTACAAGGAAAATTGTGTTCCAACTTTCTAGTCTAAGTTTTACATGGCATTCATCAAAATCTAAACAATAAATTTCCCAACACTATGCTATTAGTTTAGCATTTTCAAAGCATTCAACTCTTTGTTCTCATCCTATGTGACTTAGAGTACTCGGCTCCTTAGTCATTTGTGAGTTTTGGCTCTTGAGCTGGCTATTTTCCTTATATAAAAGTGTTTGTGAGGATTTAATGTGCTCAAAGTCTTTCATCATTTTGCTTAATGAATCATAAAGATCGAGTGGGTGATGAAGTGTGTGTGTCACAATCACTATCACTTGAATCGAATGAGATGAGTTAGAGTGTACCTTATCTTCTTGGTCCGGTTGATCTTGTTCTTTAGCCATAAGACGGATCATGGCTTCTTCTTGAGAATCACTTGAGTAGTCGGCTTCACTACTCTCTCGAGTCTCCGCTTCTTTAGACTTAGTCTCGGCTGATCTCGGCAGCCAACATGGCTTTCTTCTTTTAATGTCTTATTTCTCTCAAGACTTTTCTTTTCTTTCTTCTTCATTCTGTATTTGTTGGTGGTGGATAGGAACAATCAACGCAAAATGTCTTTTGTTTGCAATTACAAACACGGGTTCTCGGCTCTTTGATCGACTCTTTTTTCTTGGGTTATCGGCTCTACGATATTAAACTCTTTGATGCTCAACTCTCTTAGGTGGCCTATCTTCCTTGACTTAGAGGGGTCTTTGAATGTCTCCTATAGGTTTCTCCCTTATTTCTCTTATAGTTATTATTGAAGAACTTGTTGAATCTCTTGACCATTAGGGCAATCTCCTCCTAGTCTATGGCTTCCTTGACTTGACTCTCTTTCCATCCTTGACTATAAGTGCGGTTTGTCTTGGGTACATCTGTCTCCTCTTGCTCTTTTCTTCTCGGCTCAAACTCATATGTTTTGCGATCCGAGAATAGCTCATGATTGGATATTATTGTGAGGTTCATTGAATGTCTGTTTGTGACCTTCATTTCCCATTCAGCTCGGAGGCTTCTCGGAATCTTCATACACATTTCCTTTTGTGTATATTCTTTCCCAAGTCTTTGATAGCTCATTTGTGATTTCGGTGAATCTAGCATCCAACTAATCCAAGGTTTCACTGGAAGGATTTTTAAAATTTTCAAATTTTTGTACAACAATAGACAATTTATTTTCTTTAATTTTCTCGAGATCCTTCACAAAGTAAAGTTAGTTTATCCCATATTTCTTTTGCTGATTTGCAAGATTTGACTTTATTGAACATTGCTTTGTCCAATGTCTTGTAGAGTATGTCCTTGGCCACATTGTCCAAGTTGTATCTCTTTTGTCATCGTTAGTCCACTCAGTCCTTGGCTTTTCAACCATGGCTGGTCTTTCTTGCCCGCTTCGCAATTACGGATGCTACTCTTCTTTAATTTGTGTTCACCTTAAGTATTTGCAGTGGCCCATCCTCTATCACTAGCCACATTTCATCATGTAAAGTAGATAGATGAGCCTGCATACGAATCTTCCAGTCATCAAATTCTTCAACAGTGAACATAGGAATGCGTGTCAAATTTGCTTCCATGATAATAACTTTGCTAAGAATGAAAGATTTTGAAAATGCAAGTGTTAAATTTTTTTGAAAAGATAGAGATCTAGTTCAGTAACCAGTGCGGAAGGCTCAATGAACCAACCGCTCTGATACCACTTGTAGGTCCCAAGGGGTGTGAGTAAGGTTTAGAAAGCGGGGGGGTTGAATAAACCTTACCAACTTTTCGATTTTAGTCCTTTTAAAATATTACGAGTTAACACAAACAACTAAGTCCTGAGGGACAACTAAGTTGCTTATTCAAATAGAGTTAGCCACTCATGACTCGATAGAGTCATTTGTTGATTGAATAACTCATTTGTTTAACCGAACCTTAACTTGGTTGTGTTGGTTTTATCGTGGAAGACTTAACACCCTTTGATTTTTTTAAACTTATTTTAACACTTGATTTTAGCACTTGGTTATTAATGAGTTGGATAGCAAATAAGTTTATCAACAGATATAATGTAAGTATGCGAGAAATGTAAATGTCTTTGAAAAATAAATGACACAATTAATATTTATACGGGTTCGAAGATGGGGTAATTCTTCTAATCCTCTCTTCTCCAACTCCAGGAGGAATCCACTAAGTAAATGATCGGTTTACAGAGCGGTGAATAGTCTAGAGACAGCCTTGGTCACATAGTTGGCTTCTCGTCCGACTCGAACTTCTTCACCAGGGCAATGCCTTGCTACTTAAGCTCACTTTCTCAAGCTCTTGGATTTGATCACGAAGCCCTCCAATAACTTGATCTTGGTTCGACCTTGAACCTTCCTATAATCCTCCTTGGAAAGTATAACCCTTTTGATTCTTCAAAAGTTTCCTCTTCAACAGTTTGAAGTTGTCTTTCCTTCACAGCTTGTGTTAGATCAATTTTCTTCGAGTTTCAAGCTTTAGGATTTGCTTGAATATCTTTGAGAATATTTGCAGGTTAACAGCTTGAATAATGCTTGATTTCTCAGGTGTGCAAGGTTACATTTTCTCAATGAATTTCCTCAGCCTTTTATAGTGAACTTTTAAAAATCTGCTCGTTAAAGAGATATGCTGATTTCAAAAGTCACTTGTGTTCGTTGGCTTGTCTTTTCTTGGTCCTCAATCTTGAGATGCAGACCCTTCCTTGTATTAAATGAATGTGCAGCTTTCCAGGTTCTGAAACGAGGTGCAGTGCTTTCTATTGGTTTATTCCTCTTGCACGCTTCTGGGATAAGTACTTTAAGACCTGGCAGCATGGAAGTATTACTTATTTAAGTAATGTTCTTGACTTTTGTGCAACGGATTCATTTCAGTTAACTCCTCTTGGCTGCTGCCTTTTTCCCCAGGTGACTTGAGCATGCTTCAATCATTTGAAGACTCATCTGTCACTTTTAACTTGAGACTTGGCTTCTTGAGTTGACTTTGACCGACTCTTCACACAGCTGATTCACAACTGAAACACCTTCGGTCGAGTTCTTGATATTCTATCTTGGCCATACTCAACATTTGTTTCCCACAATGAGTCTTCACTTGATCTTCAATTGACTTCTTGTATTTTCCGGGCGTAGCTGACTTGACTAAGCTTTTCAAGCCCTATCTATTACAATGAATATACAAGGAAAATGGAGTGCCAACTTTCTAGTTTAAGTTTTACATGGCATTCATCAAAATCTATAAAATAAATTTTCCAACAAAATGAATAACTTACATTACCGAACTTGAATTACAATCTCCTTTCTTTCATATTACTGAACTCATCAATAATAGAATCATCGTCAAAATTTGTGCAATTTCTTTCTCGATATATGTGATCAGATAACTCTCTAAATAGTCATTTTCCATTCTATTCCGAAGCCTAGTCTTAACAAGCTTCACAGTAGAAAAACACGTTCACTAGTAGCGATAGAAATTGGAAGAGTTAGTGCAAGCCGAACATATCAATAAGAGGATAAATTTGAGACTTTCTGTCTTCACCATTTCTTGACAAAGTTCTGAAATTGTTGACAAACTTTTAAGTACGGGATTATATACTACAACATAAATGACATTAGGTAACACACAATTGTAGCACTTTTTATATAAGCACATTACGTAACACGTGTTTGTAACACTTTTTATATTATAATTTTACGTAACACTTTTGCAGCACTTTATCAATATGTAATGCTTATATGTAACAGTTTTAAAAAAGTAACACTTATTAAGTATCATTTCTTTTTTTGTTATTTCTTTTGTAACACAAATATGTATCACTTTAATTAAACAACACTCTATGTAACACTTTTTTTGGCTATATTTTGGTAACACAAAATTATATCACTTTCATTAACTAATGCTAATAATTTATTTAGTTAATTGGTATCACAAAATAGCTTAAGATAACCACTAAACACAAAAATTATAGACATCACGTACTCAGTTTTTTTATTGAATTTTTATTTTTTATAAAGTATTTTTTCTTTTTTTTTATAATTTTTTTATAATTTTTTATAGAGGTAAATAATTCCGTCATAATACCAATGGAAAATTCGTAGGTAAATATTTATTATTTTTTTATTTTTACCAACGGAAACCAATTTCATCGGCAACTTTTTTTACTTTTTTAGAAAATATTTACCAACGAAAATTGATGATGTCAGTAATTACTCACAATTTTTTTCCGTCAGTAAATTACTTTCTCATTATTTATTTATTATTTTTATTTTTTAATGTTAGAATTTTTTAATCTGTTGGTAAATAAATTTCATATTTTTATATTTTATTTTATTTTTACCGATGGAAAACTAATCATTCAATAACTTTGTTTCATATTTTTATTATGAACTTAAATATAATATAATATAATTTTTAATATATATAGTGGATAATATAATATTTAATATATATTATATTATATAATCTTTAATATATAAAATATATAATATATACATATAATATAATTTTAATATATATATATGTATATATATAAAAAAAAACACAGTAAAAATTATAAAAGTATCAGCTTAGCTTAGTGGCAAATTGCCACCTCTACACATAATAGATTTAGGGTTTGAAGCTCTTTGGGGACAAAAAGACAAAGTGATGCAAGAAGTGCAATATAAAATTTATATGTAGCACTCTAGAAGTATTTTTTTCAATTTCTTACAGATAGAAAAAATGCTACAAAAAAGTGTTACATAAAATTCATATGTAACACTTTAGAAGTGTTTCTTCACCAATTTCTTCCCGAATAACATCTCTAATTTTCTTTGCAAAAATTTGTGGTATTTCTTTCTGAACTCGGGGTGATGTATAAGAACCATTATGAGCAGCATTCTCCAAGACAACTGAAGACACGTGTTCATTGTAAGATGCTAGTAACTTTACCAAGTGAATAAAGTTACCTGGATTTGTTGAATCTAACCGTTCGTTGTGTCCTCTAAGAGCACATGCTTGGAACGTGAGCCATCTAACTGCATCAATTGAGGTCTTCAATACCACCTGGTTATTGGCTACCTATTCAGAATTTTATTTTTCAATGATTTTCTGAATGTGTTGTGTTTGATTCAACAAGTCACGACAACTCATGATAGTTCTTCTATGTGGCGAATTTGGATCCTTTCCAACATGAGATAAAAGAGCATAATTTTCTCCATCATTAACCTTTTTCCAAGATAGAAATCCCTCAGTTGTAAATGCTCCAGAACCAACACGTGCACTTAGTTTAGAAAATAAATAACATGGCAAACAAAAAATAGCATCTTTACTTGGAGAGTATACGTACCAACCACTCTGGCAATAATTTGAACTAGGAGAATTGAAAATGACGACCTTTTTCATTTAAAGGATAGTCATGCATCTCATGTTGATATGGGCCATCTCTTACGTAAGCTCTTCGAATTTCAGCTCGTTGTTCCACACTATAACTACATATTTGTTGGCGTTTTCCAGGATCTCGTTCTATAGACATAGCATCGAGTTCATGAATATCTATTTGAGGGACTTCTTGTAAAGGTTCTTGTTCTTTATCGATCATTGGTTGAAAATTCAAGGTTAATTGTCGAGACTTCTATGGGCTTTGGTGATCTTTATCATTGGTTGAAGATTAAAGGTTAATTGTCGAGACTTCTATGGGCTTTGGTGAAGAACTAATAAACCCGCAATTGGTTAAAAAATTGTATAAATTAATTTGATATTCATTACTCAAAATTATTGTGTAATTCAATATGTAGATCAACAATTTTGGTTGTTGTAGATCAACAATTTTGGGTGGTCCAGATTTTTAGGGCTTTTTTTTTATTTTTTTTGTTTCAAAGAATTAAAAAGGGTAGGGTGGTCATTTTGCATTTTAGAATCAGTTACTAAGATTTCATTCCCTCTTTCACGTATATTCACCCACTCTTCACGCTTACCTCTGTTCTTCCCTCTCTCTCTCCAACGTTAGTTTCAAAAAAATTTCTCTCAAATTTCGACTTTCAGTCTTCGAGTTTGATCTCAATCACATTCAATTTCCTTCCCCCTTTCACGCAACACGTGCTTTCAATTTTTGAGTAACCCATATCCCTCATATCCACATATTTCTTTCTCCAGCGTATTCTGTTGTTAACTGCTTATGTAATATAATCATATTGCATGTGTAATTTAATTATATATGTGTTGCATATCACTACTATAAAAATAGGTTTTTGTGACGACTAATTGTTGTCGCAAACGACCACTTGTCGTCGCAAATAAATTTTTTGCGACAACATGTTGTCACAAAAACGTTGCCACTAATATTTTGACGCAAAAAATGTTTTTGTGACGACTAAGTTGTCGCAAATAAGTCGTTGCTAAAATTTCTGTCTGGATGACCGTCGACCTTATTTGCCTTAACAATGTTGTCACAAAAAACCTTTGCTATTATTAGCGACGACTTTTATTGTCACTAAAACTCAATTTTTTCAATTTTTTTTTGTAGATTTATTATCCGCTTTGGAACAGTACAGGGGCGAGAAAAGTGGCAAGAGGTATGTCCGAAATGTGTGATCATTCACTTTAAGGTGGCAACGAAGTCGGCCAACTCGGTTTACCTACACATATAAATGAAAATCGAAATTAAATACTTGCAAATTATGTTTGATAAATGGTTTTATCATGATTTTGATGATTTTGTTTTTATACCAAAACAATGTTTTTAAAGGTTGTCCAAATACTCCTAAATGTTTTAAAATGGTTTTAATATTTTAGGAGTATTTCTTCAAGTTTATTTTCGACAAAATTGGACAACGCTTTTATATGATTTTGTATCAAATGTTTTTACATCAAAACAATGTCCTGTATGTTGTCCTAATACTCCCGATTGGTCTAAAATGTTTTTACTATTTTTGGAGTATTTCTTGAAGTTTATTTTCGATTTAAAATTGGACAACACATTTGTTTCAGCTCGACGGTCGCCCTATTGGGCAACCCGTACTGAGTTGAGTATTGAAACAGAAAACGGGACGGTTTGGAAAATAGGGAGGGTGACCGGTCCGCCTGGGGCGGCCGGTAGGGAAGCACCCGTCGACCACTGGGCGTCGGTGACGAACGTTCATCTTGAAAGCGAGCGTTTTCTTTCTTCCAAACCCATGAGGGGGACGGTTGGAGTCGTGGTCGACGGTCGAACCCTACGTCGCGGTCGCCCTATGTAAAATTTCGTGTTTCGTTTCAAACTTCTATTTCGTGCGGCCGCACGTCGCTTTGACAAAAAAATATGACCGTTTGACAATGGACATATTTTCTTAAAATGTGGGGTTGATTTCTAACAACTCTTTTCTTCAATTGTCTTGCAATTTTTACGAAATTCATGTCCCCAAGAGGAGCCTATCTTGTACAAGACATCTTCTATAAATAGAGGAAGAATTGAAGCAACACAACAAGAGAGAAAACTACAACACAACAAGATATACTCAAGAATACACTTGTTCTTACATTGTCTTATTTCTTGTTGTAATTTGCCTAGCTATTCACATTCACATCCTTGAGGTCTAGGCTATTCTTGATTACACTTGCACTCAATTGTATATGTCATTATCGAGTTGTAATCTTGAATTTTTGGGTAATCATTCAACACAAGATATCATCCTTGTGAGTGTTCTTGTGGTAAGAACACACTTGGGTGATCTAGGTGTTAGGTGTGAGAAGATTGTGGTAATCTTCTTGTTGAGGTGTTGAAGAATTTGGTATTCTTCAAGGTTGAAGATTGTGGTAATCTTCACAAGGTGCCGTTGGAGATTGTGGTAATCTTCAAGAGAGATTGTGGTAATCTCAAATGTGGTGTTGAAGAAGAGTGTGGTGCTCTTCAAGGTGTTGTTGTAAGTTGGTGTTGTATTAATTTTTGGTAAATTAATAAAATCTTTTTTCTTTTTGAAATCCATCCCGGATATACTGGGGTGGTAGAGGATTAGGCCCTAGGTGGGTTGAACCTCTATAAATCGGCGTGTGTTGTTTACATTCCGCACCTTTATTATTGTCTTTGAGCTTTCGGTTCGAAAAAGAGGGTAAAATCGAAAAGATGGAGATAATCTATTCACCCCCCTCTAGATTATCGTAGCCGCTTGGACTTACAAATTAATATGTAAATTGAACATTTATAAACCAAATTTTATTTAAATAAAAAACATCATCCAACCACATGTGTATTGAGTTTCAGTATAATGGATATCCATAGTGTTCTGTACAATAACAACCTTTGAGCATACGAGAATTATTCTTTTTTTTTTCAATAACCAACGATATTCCTTTTTCATTTAAAAAAAATAAAAGTTTTCTGCAGCACAAAACGTAACCAAAGGTAAAATATTCTAAGTCAAGAATTGCACTCTCAACACTAGGAATTAAAACTAACAGAGGTCACAGAACAGGTAGTCAAAGCAGCTATCCATACAGTCATAGTAGCAAGAGCAACTGCATCATTCAAAACCAAAACACCTTCATCAGAAAAGGTCAAATTACACAACATTCAAATTTTCATTCCCTATGGGAAAAAAAACACAAAATAAAAAAAAACACAAAAATGGAAAATCCATGAAAGAATGATTTTACCATTCATTAACAACTTAATCTTGTTCATCTTCCACCTCTGGTTTAGCCATTTTTCTTTACTAGTCAAATGAGCAACATATTATATATATAACTACAGCAACAAATAAAGAACATATCAGATTTATAAATGTTAGGAAATTTATTTTATAGATTTTGATGATACCATGTAAAACTTAAACTAGAAAGTTGGCACCCCATTTTTCTTGTAATTTGTATTGTAATAGATATTTGGAAAAATTGAGTCAAGTCAGCTACGCCAAAAATACAAGAAGTCAACTGAAGACTGAAGTGAAGACTCCGCTGTGGGACAACTGAGTATGGCCAAGAAAGAAGATCAAGAACTCGACTGAAGGTGTATCGGTGAGGAGCATTTGTGTGAAGAGTCGATAAAGTCAACTCAAGAAGCTAAGTCTCAAGGTGAAGTGACAAATGAGTCATCCAAGGATTGGAAACTAACTCAAGTCACCTAGGGAATAAAAGATCAAGTCAAGTCAAGACATCCGAACGAGATCCATTGATGAAAGACAAGAATGTTACTCAAAATGATAACATATTAAAGTTATCAGAGATAAAGTGCTAGTTCCAGTTGTGTGCAAAAGGAACAAACTAATGGAAAGCACTGCACCAAGTGTCATAAATGCTGCAAGACATTAAATACGAGAAAATGTCAATATCAAGGACTGGAACAAGACAAGCCAACGAACACAAGTGACTTTTGAAATCAGCCTATCTCTTCAACGGGCAGATTTTCAAAAGTGCACTATAAAAGGCTGATGAAACTCACTGAGAAAAGGTCACCTTGTCTACCTGAATTACGAGCAAGCAAGTAATATTCAAGCAACTAACCTGCAAATATTCTCAAGTTTATTCAAGCTAATCCTCAAGCCTGAAACTCAAAGGAAATCGATCCAACACAAGCTGTGAAGGAAAGACAACTTCAAATATGTTGAAGAGAAAACTTTTGAAGAATCAAAATGGGTCTACTATCCAAGGAGGATTGTAGAAAGGTTCAAGGTCGAACCAGTATCAAGTTATTAGAGGGCTTCGTGATCAAATCCAAGAGCTTGAGAAGTGAGTCAAGTAGCAAGGCATTTGCCCTGTGAAGAAGCGAGTCGGAAGAGAAGCCAATTGTGTGACCAAAGGTCGTGTCTCTAGATCTGTTCACCACTTTGTAAAGCGATCTGTTACTTAGTGGATTCATCCGGGAGTTGGATAAGAGAGGATTAGAAGAATTACCCCATCTTGAACCTCTATAAAAATTATCTGTGTCATTTATTTTTCAAAGACACTTATATTTCGCATATTTATATCATATCTCTGTGATAAATCTCACATTTGCTATCCAGCGATTAATAACCAAGTGCTAAAGAAACAAATGTTAAAACAAGCTTAAAACAAATCAAGGGTATTAAGTCTTGGTGATAAAACCAATACAACCAAGTTAAAGTTTGGTTAAAAGAAAGTTATTCTATCAAAAAGTGGCTAACTTATTTGAATAACAACCTTGTAGGTCCCAAGGGGTGTGAGTGTAAGGTTTAGAAGGGGGGTTGAATAAAACCAAATTTTCAATTTAGTCCTTTTAAAAGTTTAGAGTTGATACTACATATTTGTGTCCTAGGTGAATGACCAATTTAGTTAATCAAGAGTTAGTCACTCAAAGACTGACTCGAAAGCGAGTGTTGATAGAATAACTGGATGTTAAAATTAGCTCAAGCGTGGTTTGTTTTTTGGAAGACTTAACACCTTAAGTATGGTTTAGTAGAGATTTAAAGCTTGATTTAGTACTTAGAAATTATCAAGTAGATAGCAAATTTATCAGCAAAGTTAAGCAAATAAGATGCAGGAATTTAAAGTCTTTGAAATGTAAATGACACGATAAGTTTTTATAGAGGTTCGAAGATGGGGTAATTCTTCTACTCCTCCCTTCTCCAACTCCTGGAGGAATCCGCTAGGTATTGATCAAGTATACAAAGTGGTAGCGATCCGGATACAAGTCTTGATCACACGGTGACTTGATCCTTTGGGACTCACCTGAGACGCCTTGATCACTCAATGGCTTCTCGTGCGACTCGGCTTCTTCACAGGTATTTTTGCCTTGCTACTCTGACCCACTTGCTCAAGCTCTTTGGATTTGATCACGAAGCCCTCCAAAAGCTCAAGACTTGGTTCGACCTTGAACCTTCCTACAATCCTTCGTGGAATGTAGACCCCTTTATTCTTGATAATTTCCTCTTCAAGCGATTGAAGTTATCTTTCCTTCACGGTGAGTGTTGGATTGATGTTCTTCGTAATGTAGGCTTGAGGATTGAGCGTTTAATAACTTGAGAATATTTCAGGTTACAAAATGTTTCTTTCTTGCTTGTATTCAATTCTCGGATGGTCAAGGTAACCTTCATTTTCTTTTCTCGAGTTATTCCTCGGCCTTTTATAGTGAGCTTTCAAAAATCGCCCGTTGAAGAGATAGGCTTATTTTTGAAAGTCACTTGTGGTCGTTGGCTTGTCTTGTTGCGATCCTTGGAATTGCCATTTCCTCGTATGAATTGTTCTTGACTTTTGAGTTCGACACGGTGTAGTGCTTCCCATTGGTTTTATTCCTTTTGCACGTTTCTAGGGATGAGCACTTTGAGAAAGGTAGCATGGAGATATTACTTGTTTAAGTAATTCTCTTGATTTACGTGCAACGGATCTTTTGATTATCTCGACTTGATTGCATTTTCTTGCTTTCCCAGGTGACTTAGAGTCGACTTCCAATCATTGGATGACTCTTGTCACTTCAACTTGAGACTTGGCTTATCTTGAGTTGACTTGTCGATACTCCTCTCATTTGCATCTTATTTGCTCCTTGATCGAGTTCTTGTCTTCTCTTCTTTGCCATACTTAGTTGTCTTGCGGTGGAGTCTTCCTTCTAGTCTCCGTTTCATTCTTGCATGTTTGGGCATAGGCGATTTAACTCGGCTTGACCAGCCCTATTTATTACAATGCGAGTTTACAACAAAAATGGGGTGCCAACTTCCTATTCTAAGTTTTACATGGCATTCATCAAAATCTAAACAATAAATTTCCCAACAATTTCCCCCTTTTTGATGATGCCAAAACTTAAAACATTCAAAATGTAAATAGCAAAGATACATACGAGATAGTGCATTCACATAGAATGTATGCGTAGAACCAATCATTTTATTGATCATAACATTCTTGTTCTTTTACACAGTTGTTTTACACAAGGTGTATTAGAGCAAACATTTGTCTACACAAAAAGATAGAGAATTTCTGACTTTATTGCGGAAGACTTACATAGTATGTATTTACATAGTAAAATACATGAAGGGGTGGACAAAGAACACTTCATGTCCTTCGCTACCTCCTTCTTTCATCTTCTTGGTTTTGTCATCTTGGTCTTCTTCTCTTTTTCTCATCTTTGCTTCTTTCTTCTTCTTTTCATAAGCCTTCCGGGCAGACTTCATCTCTTCTTAATCTCTCTTGTCTTTCCTCCCATAGCTGAGTTTTTCTCTTATTTTCTTCTTCTATTCTTTTCGCATACTCGGCATTGCTTTTAGCCACTTGCGGATTGGCTACTTGGTCAAGACTGCCCAGTAGATCCCTCATTTCTTGCCTGGATCTATGTACTCAATGTTTTTGGGCGGAGGCCTAGTGCGAAACCTCTTCCTCCACCACGCTTCTTCCTCTTCCTCCGGGCGTGTATTGTCTTTTGGGGTCTTCTTCTTTCCATCCGAGTGACCAGCAGAGTGATTTGCCGGTAGGTCTGCCGCTGTCGCCTTCTTCACATAGCGTGAGACCCTTTTCCCAAGACAAGTCCCAAGCTTGAGCCATGGTCATGTTTGCAAAGTATCCTTGAGATGCGGCGTTTTAAATTCATTAAGCGATCTTGGCTCGATTCCAGCATACGAGATGGCATAAGTGTCTCTCTCTTTGGAATGCCTCCATGTTGTTTCAAGATATTCATAACTCGGGCATCCATTCTTCCTTCCACTTCCTCCATCCCCTGCTTCAATTGTCTTTCTCTTTTCGGCCATAGATATAGCAGAGTGTTGGAGTGGCGAGTCCTTTGGGAGTTTTTGCGATAATATCGTTGTGACAAGACCTTATTGGGGATTTGTGCAATCATTAAGGTCACATCTCTCGATTCTTCCCCCTCAACAGACTTTCCTTTCTTTTTCCTTGTAACTTCCTCATTTGTCTTTCCTTCACAGTTGCTTCCTCCTTTTCGACTTTGAGGATCTCTTTAGCGCTTTAAAGTATTCCTCTTCCCCCTTTTTGGCATCATCAAAGGAGAGAGGAACCCCCCTGAAACATCTTGGCAAGCGGGATGTCGAGCTCTGGCGATAGCCGAGTTCGCCTCGAGTCTGCTGCGGAGTATGCGGCACAAAATTCGGAGCGAGTAGTGTTGGACTCTGCTAAAATTAGCTTCATCTCGGCCATGAGAAGGCTGAATTTTCTATCCATGTTTTCTTCCATATTTGGAGATCACTCTTATTTTGCTCACGCAACAACTTTATCTCGGCGAGTGTGAGCTTCATGCATGTGCTCAATGTGTTCTCTCAATTTCGTTTTTGCATCGGCATTCTCGGCTCTCCGTACCAGCTGACTTGTTGAACAATGTTCGGAAATATCTAGCTTGTTCCACACGCATTATTTTCTTTGTTGCCACCATTCCCGATTTCGATGTTATGCCTCTCAAGTCGTGATAAGGTTGGCATCTCTGTTATCGATCTCATCCGTTCAATTTCAGCAAATAATGCTTTGAACACCTCCCAAACTTAATTTGTTTCTTTCGTTACGGTGACGGCCATGCGGCGTCAAAGTCATAGTCATTTGGAACGATGGTGTCGGATGGAAGAATAGGATCAGTGCGTGGAAGCGCGCGAGATCGTTCTCGACTCGTCGGGGAGGTCGGGTACCTCAGAGAGAAAGGAAATGATTCTACAAAGGAATCATCACGGCCAATCGGGATTTGTTCAATGATGAGAGGTGCGCATGAAGTTCCTTTTGAGTCGAACTGCTGCGGCTTGGGAGCTGCGTGATGAACTCTGTTTCATTTGGGGTCTTTTGTGAAGTGGACTCACTTGCCGAGCCTCGGTGTCTCAACGGCCTTCGTCGGTCTGTTTGGTTTCTCCAATTGAGTGGACTGGTCCTCGGCCTTATCGAAGCGTCATCGGACAATGATGAGATTTCCATTGGTGGCTCACCATCAAAATTGAAAGTTTGATGAGTAGTCTTGAGATCGACTTGCTCGTGCTTGGAACATCCTCGGTGAGTCTTTTGGATCTGTCACGGGGGGATGACTCGCTTCTTCGCCGCCTTCCGATCCCGGAAAAGTTACATCAGGATTATCCTGGGAATCATGAAGCGCGCTTATCTCCTTTTCGGATGGATCAATGATAGCGGGAGGGATGTTCTCTACTTGAGCCTCTTTACCCCGGGAAGTCTCAACCTCCGTTGGCCTTCATTACCTCCTGCAGTCTCAATCGTAGCGAGGCTTGGACCTCCCTTTCGACGAGTGTCGGTGTCTTAGGGTCTTCGTGGTGGCATCCATTGGAGTCTCAACCCCATGGATTGCACTTTCATCGCCAGTGTTAACTCCCGGGGTTGTTCCGTCATGTGCCTCGATCGCATCGGCGGCGTCATTATCCTTCGAGTAGTTGGCACCTCGGTGAGGCAGTCTCAAGCCTGCGAGCTTCGTTGATGGCAACTTGCTTTGCATTGCTTCTTTGCATTTCCAACTCTTCTCATGAAGAATTCGGATTCATGCATTGCTTTCTTTGCATTTCCAACTCTTCGTGGCGGCGGCGCAGGTCTAGATCCTCATCATCACATGCGATAAGACATCAAGGAGATGATGTGTGTGTTACGTGGTGCGGTGATAGAGGCGAGATCTTGGCCTTCTCACGTGCCTCGGCTTCCTCTGCTGTCTCTCCTTCTTCTTATCCTTGAAGATCTGCAAGATATCTTTGCGATTTTCTTCATCGATCTTTGAGATCACAGAGGTCGATCGGAAGTTCAGATTCCTCTTCCTCTTCTATAAATTCAAAGCCGTTGGAACTGTTCCCTTGATCGACTCAATTTCCACTTCCTCCACTCTCGCAGACGATTTTGGATGTCCGGGTAAAGTGGGGATAGGATCATCACATCACTATCATCTCTATCGGCTTCTTCTTGTGTCTCGGTGTGCGAACTACATCTGTGTCTTCAATTTGCCTCTGCTGATCGCCTTCAGAGACTTAGTTGTTTCATCTATAATATCTGGAGACTCTACTTCTCCGGCGAGTCTCCCAGATATCTGCTCCGGCCGAGTGGTCGACTCGGCCCGGTTTCTCAAGCTCGGAGTGCTTGATGATTCTTCTTCGTCTCTAGTTTGTACGGAGGGACCTACGGTTGAGATAGAGTTTCTTCTAAGTCTTGGGGGCGGGGGTCGTCTTGTGTTTTTTTTCGAGGAGCTGGCCGTCTTGGCTTATCAGTTCTCCTCTTTTTGACGATCGGAGAGAAGGTAGTTGAGAGTCCTTCTCGATCTTCTTCTTTGGGCGGGAGAGACACAGCTGCGGGGGCGGAGTGACTGTTTGTAGGGGCATGAGCGAGTTTGTTTTCCTTTCTTTGCGGGAGCAACAGATCTTCTTAGCAGCTGCGCAGGGGCATCGATTCTCTTAGCGGCCTGCAGGGGGCTTTCTTCTTTGGTGGAGAGGAAAGCATTTGTATCTTGTGGTCGGTGATTCCCCCTCACTCGTGTCGGCTCTCTTGGCGTAGGCTCTCTTCTCGTGCGCGAGAGAGGTTTGATCGAACATCCTCTTGTTTACATGGAACGCCTTTCCATGTCTAAGAGGGACTCATTTCACCTCCATCGGTAGGCCAATCACAGGCCATATCCACAGGGATCCTCCAAATGCACCATCTTCCTTGAAGGATTTGTTCCCTATATTTCGGCATACCTTTGTCAGAGACAAGCTCATCCTAGTTTATTTTTCTTTCTTCAATGATCGCGGCCATTACGATCAACTTTGCTTTTGTGATTGGTCAAAAAGTGCCAAATTTGATGTCTATGCATTTGGCAACTATGTCCAATAGTTTGTGGTAGTCCTCCTTGGCAACCTCTTGTTTTCTGTGTAAACTATTTTATCAAAGATAGTCGGGCTTGGCTACTTCCTTCCAAGCAACGGCCAGGTTTACATCAACCGTTGATTTCGATGCTCCTTCCGTCGGTAGTGAGCGGTGTTCACCAAATCCTTGGCGAGAGATGGTGAACTTCTTTCCGTGAGAAGATGACTTTATCCGTTCATTGTGAATCTCGGCGTTCACGTAGAATGTGCGACCTCTTCCATATAGGTCATCGAAAGCTCCATCGTCGAAATGGTTTGACCCAAAAGTTTCGAGCTTTTCAGCGATTTTCTTTATGAGGCGTCATCGGACCCTGTTTGACCATGCCCTCGAAATCCACGGTCCACCTGTGTGGATTTGCTTTCCTAGCTTGACAAAATCATAGGTTGATGCCATTTTTCGAGGATTTCACCGAAAAGAAACTTAGAAATTTGATTTGAAATCGAGAGGGTTTTGAGAAAATGAACCGTTTTGGTGATATGTGAGAGAGAAAACAGACGAAAATGGGTTAAGTATGGTTTACGAAAGGGCGTGCGGGTGGTTTTGAAATGTGATCGAAATCAACGGCTTAGATTTTGCACGCCGATTAGCATTTAATGTCTCGAATTTAATGCGGCAAAGATTTATATCTAATCATAAGCTTGGTATGCGACTTTTTGTCGTACACATCATCATTATTTCGACGTCATTCTTAAAAACATTCCCCCTTAGTAAAAACGATGCGTTTTTGTCACTTTGCTCATAAATGGCTCAAACTTATCCCTTAGCCGATTTAACTCTTATGGTCACGATTCTCTCGGTGACTCATTTTTGTCACTAATTCGGTATATATTTGTCTCTCCGACATCTTTGATTCATTTAGTGATTTTGAGAATTGATCCTTTTCTCTTTTTGTGTTCCATTTCTTTTCTTTGAGTCTTTCGAGTGTCACTCACTCGATTAACCCTAACTCATGCTTGAGTTCTTCAAATCTTGACTCACATAATGGTTTTGTGAATATGTCACTAACTGTTTATCGGTTGAGATATATTCCAATATGATGTCCTTCTTTTCAACATGATCTCTTATGAAGTGATATCTCGACATCGATATGCTTTGTTCTTAAGTGCAACACAGGATTCGAGTGATTGCAATTGCGCTTGTGTTATCACACATGATTGGAATTTCCTTTTCTTCAACTTCATAGTCTCTTAGTCTTTGTCTCATCCATAGGACTTGGGCACAACAAGTTTGCCCGCAACTATGTAATCTGCTTTAGTGTAGAGGTGGCTATTGAATTTTGCTTCTTGCTAAACCAGGAAATCACTGTTTCAAGCATTTGACATGTACACGAGGTGCTTTTCTGTCAACTCTGCATCCAAAGATAGTGAGTCCGAGTAGCCAATTAGCTTGAATCCACTTTCCTTTGGATACCATAAGCCAACTTCTTGGCTTCCTTTCAAGTATCTCAAGATTCTCTTTATTTCTTTGTCATGTGACTCTCTTTTGGAGCAGATTGAAATCTTGCACATACACCTACAACAAAGGTGATGTCGGCTCGCTTCTTTGTGAGATAGAGCAATGATCCAATAAGTGCTCTATATCTTGTTTGATCTGAGTGCTTGCCATCGCATCCATGTCCATTTTTGTGATGTATTCATTGGTATTTTCACGAGAAGACTTCTCCTCCATACCAAATTTCTTCATTAAATCTCGGTGTATTTTGTTTGACTTATGAAGGTTCCATCCTTGTTTGTTTTACTTGGAGTCCAAGGAAGAATGTCGACTCTCCCATCATGCTCATTTCAAATTTGCTTTGCATGAGGTTTGAAAATTTTTCACATAGCTCTTTGTTTGTGGATCCAAAAATGATGTCATCCACATATATTTGAACAAGCAAGATACTCTTCTTGTCTTGAATTCGAAAAGTGTTCTATCTATTTTTCCTTTTGTGAATCTATTCTCGATTAAGAATTGTGACAAAGTATCATACCATGCTCGGGTGCCTGTTTCAATCCATACAGAGCTTTCTTGAGTTTGTATACCTTATCTCCAAGAGTTTTCTCGCTCAAATCCTGGAGGTTGTTCAACATACACTTCTTCTTCCAATAAACCATTTAGGAATGCACTTTTTACATCCATCGATATACAATAAAATTCTTGTGAGCCGCATAAGCAAGAAACATCCTTATAGCTTCCAATCTTGCTACAGGAGCAAATGTTTCATCAAAATCTATTCCTTCTTCTTGGCAATATCCTTTGGCTACTAGTCTTGCTTTGTTTCTTACCACGTAACCTCCTCGTTCATCTTGTTTCGAACACCCATTTAGTACCAATAACATTTTGATGGGTGGGTCTTTGAACTAATTCCCATACTTTATTTCTTTCAAAGCGATTGACTCTTCTTGCATAGCTTGAATCCAATGTGTGTCATCTAATGCTTGTAACACATCTTTAGGCTCTATTTGTGAGATAAAGCATGTGAACATAGCTTCTTGTTGAGTTTTGGATCTTGTTTTGACACCTTCTCTTATATCTCCAATGACAAGTTCGGTGGATGGTCTTTCGGCCATCTTACATCGAGGTTGAAGTAAGTTAGTGGATTGATTGTCTAGCAGTAGTGTGTTGCTTTGATCAGCTCTCTCGCAATCACTTAGCGCAAATTTTTCAAAGCATTTTATGAGACTCGGCTATCTCATCTTCATCCGAGTTTATAATTCGGCTTGACTTCAAAGATAGGGACTTTTACGTATGTTTGGATGATTGACTTATCAACTCGACTCTTCAATATCTTCTCCATTTACATTTGGCTCATCGAATACCACATGAATGGATTCTCTCGCAACCATAGTCCTTTTGTTGAGTACTCTGAGGTTTTTTTTGAGTATCCCAAGAAGATACCTTCATCGACTTTAGCTTCAAAGCCTTTAGATTGTCTTTGCCATTGTTATGGATGAAGCATTTACATCCAAATATTCTAAAATATGCAACATTTGGTTTTCTCCCTATCCAAATCTCATAGGGAGTCTTTGTCATTGTCTGTTTATCATACATCTGTTTTGAGTGTAGCAAAAGTTGTGTTGATTGCTTGGACCCCAAAATCTTTTTGGTAACCCCGCTTGACTAACATGGTCCTTGCCGCTTCTTTGAGAGTTCTATTCCTTCTTTTCGCAACTCCATTCTCTTTGTGGAGTCCTTGCCGCAGATAATTCATGACCAATGCCATTTTCAATACAATATCTTGAGTTATTATCCCATTAACAAAATCGGTTCCTCTGTCGATCTTATTTTGATAATGGTTTGGCTCTTTTCATTTTGAATTCTCTTCATCATTGTGGTAGTTTCGTAGAGTTTCTTTCTTCTTACACATGAATATAGTCCATGTATATCTTGAGTAGTCATCTACTACCACCAAGGTGTATTTCTTTCCACTTATGCTATTTGGTTCCACTTTGGGCCAAATAGATCCATATGTAGTAGATGTAATATTCTTGTTGAAGATGGGCGGGTCTTTTCTTTGAATGATGATTTGATCTGTTTTCCCTTCGACATGCGTCACATATACTCTCCTTCTTGTATATCGAGTCCGGGAAGTCCTTCCACAAGATTACTACGGCAAGCTTGTTAATCGTTTTGAAATTTAGGTGACTCGGCTTTTTTGTGCCACAAACCAACTTGATTCATTTGTGCTCTTTGCTAATAGACAGTCTTTGGGTGTAGCGGTTGACCAATCTACTACATACATGTTCTTTTGTCCGCATCCTTACAACACAACTTCATTCGATTCAACATCCTTGATTTGGCATATACCCATGTTAAATCCAACATTATAGCCCTTGTCACGAGTTGATCGATGCTTAGCAAGTTGAAGTTGAGTCCTTCAACATATGCAACATCGTGATTTCTAATCCTCTCTTGATGGATCCAATGCCTCTTGTTTCACCCGAGCTTCATTTCCTCCAAATATGACTTTTGCTCCTTTAACTTCCTTGAATTTTGACAGATTTTTCTTGTTCCCCTGTCATATGTCCGGAACAACCACTATCCATGTACCAGGTTCCTTGGCACTTTCAATTTGTTCCTTGAACCCGCAATCAAGGAAATTAAGTTTTAGGTACCCATACTTGTCGGGTCTGAGGGGTTAGAATTGTAAGATGATCCAACCAACTTATAGCCAAATGATTTG
Organism: Rehmannia glutinosa; assembly: GCA_016081115.2. Lineage (NCBI taxonomy): Eukaryota > Viridiplantae > Streptophyta > Magnoliopsida > Lamiales > Orobanchaceae > Rehmannia > Rehmannia glutinosa. The sequence goes on from JABTTQ020003137.1 coordinate 332,049, forward strand.
ACTCTAAGGGGTTGCCATCTATCAGTGCCATAATCATAATTAATCTTGGCAAATTGCAGGGATTCTAGGTTCATACAAGCTGTCTCTTTTGTCTCGTATGCCTGTGTATGTGTTTTAGCAATCGCCTTCTTTGGGTAATTGTGGTGTCTCTGTGTGTAGTGCCTAGGTGCATATGTGTCTTTGATGAAAGCTCTTATACTTTTGGAATGGCCTTTGTGAGTTCTAGGCCTTTGCCATTTGGGCTTATATTCCTAAGTCTATCTTTGATAGTTCACATCATTCCAATCAGCTTGGCTTGGATATTTTCTACCATTCCCATCATATGTATTTCTTTTATAGATTTTATGGGGTTTTGGTAGCTCTGTTTCTTCTTTACGAGTATTTTCCGTTTGGAGTTTCTTTGAGAACTCGATGAATCTCTTCTCGGGTGTCCTTTCGGCGCACTCAATAACATTTTCCTTTTCCTTTATAACCAAGGCCGGTTTGCTTGTAATTGTGCTTTGGAGTGAATGTGTGTGCACCATTTGGAGTTTTGGATTTTTAGACTCTTCATTGCTTGAAGATCCTTTTTCCAAAATTACTTTTGGAGTTTGACATAGCACAAAGGAATTAAATCCTAAGCCTGTCTTGTCTCCACATTCTCTTTGACTCATAATAAGATCATCCAATGATTTAGATGCCTTAGTGAATGAGGCAATCACATTTTGAGGTCATTCTCCCTCTTTTCTATGGCAGCTATTTTCGCTATTAGCTTGGCATTTTCAGCCTTTAAACTTTTATTCTCATCGCCTATTTGACTTAGAGTACTCGGCTCCTTAGTCATTTGTGAGTTTTGCTCTGAGTAGGCGGTTTTCCTCATTTAGTAGTGTGTGTGAGGATTTAATGTGTTCAAAATCTTTCATCATTTTGCCTAATGAATCATAAAGATCAGTGGGTGATGAAGTGTGTGTGTGTCATGATCACTATCACTAGAATCGAGTTTGATGAGTTAGAGTGTACCTCATCTTCTTGGTCGGGTTGATCTTGTTCCTTGGCCATCAAATAGATCGGGGCTTCTTCTTTGAGTCACTTGATTAGTCGCCTTCACTACTCTCGACTCGGCTATGTCTTTTGACTCAAAGATTCTCTCGCAACCAACATTGCCTTTCTCTTTTCTTGTCTTCTTTCTCTCAAGACCTTTCTTTCTTCTTCATTCTTGTATTTGTTGACTACAGGATATGGGCGATCAATGGCATAGTGATCTGGTTGCCTACTGGTTCAAAGATAGATATTCAACCTTTTGATCGACTCTTTCCATTCTTGGATTGTCACCCTTTGATATTCATCTTTTTGATGATATGTTCTCTTGGTTGGCCTATCTTCCCTTGACTTGGAGGGAGTGAGTGTCTTCTCGGAAGATTCGCCCTTGCCTCTCTTGTGGTTCTTATTGAAGAACTTGTTGAACCTTTTAACCATCGGGCTATTTCTTCCGGATCAATGACTTCTTTGACCTCGGCTCTCTTCCCATCCTTAACAATTAGAGCAAATTTGTTTTGGGTACAACTTGTCTCTTCTCGATCTTTTCTTCTTCTCACTCAAATTCGTAAGCTTTGAGATCCGAGAATAGTTCATGGTTGGAGGTCTTCGATAGGTCCATGGAATGTCTCGGTGCCATGACCTTCACTTCCCATCGGTGGGAGACTTTTTAGGATTTTCATACACATTTTCTTTCGTGTATATTCCTTTCCAAGCGCAGAGATAGCCCGTTGGTGATTTCGTGAACCGAGCATCCAGTTGATCCAGGTTTTCTCCTGCGATCATTTTGAAATTCTCAAATTTTTGTACACAACTCATCGATAATTTATTTTCCTTGATTTGCTTCGAGCCTTCACAAATCAATGTTAGCTTCTCCCGATTTCTTTTGCCGTTTTGCATGATTTGACTTTATTGAACATGGCTTTGTCCAAGGTTTTGTAAAGGATGTCCTTGGCTACATTGTCCAGGTTGTATTTTTTCTCGTCATCATTTGTCCATTCAGTTCTTGGTTTTTCAACCATAGCCATTTGGTCTAGGGCAACATCCTCTTCACCCTCAATCTGCAGATCTTCTTAAAGTCGTGTTCACTTTTAAGATTTGTAGTGGCCCATCCTCTATCACTATCCACATCTCATCATGTAATCTTTGATAGATGAGCCCGCATACAAATTTTCCAATCATCAAATTCTTCAATTGTGAACATAGGGATGCGTGTCAAATTTGCTTCCATGATAATAATTTTTAATGATAAAAGGAGTTTTGAAAATTTAAGTACTAAAGCAGACTTTCAAAATTTGGAGATCTAGTTCAAGAAGAACGGTGCGGAAGGCTCAATGAACCAACCACTCGATACCACTTGTAGGTCCCAAGGGGTGTGAGTGTAAGGTTTAGAAGGGGGGTTGAATAAACCTTACCAAATTTTCGATTTAGTCCTTTTAAAAGTTTAGAGTTGATACTACATTTGTGTCCTAGGTGGACATCCAATTTAGTTAATCGGTAGAGTTAGTCACTCATGACTGATCGAATGTTGATAGAATAACTCGGTTGTTAAGATGAATTAGCTCAACTGTGGTTTGTTTTTATTGGAAGACTTAACACCCTTAAGTATGGTTTAGTAGAGATTTAAAGCTTGATTTAGTACTTAGAAATTATCAAGTAGATAGCAAATTTATCAACAAAGTTAAGCAAATAAGATGCAGGAATTTAAAGTCTTTGAAATGTAAATGACACGATAAGTTTTTATAGAGGTTCGAAGATGGGGTAATTCTTCTACTCCTCCCTTCTCCAACTCCGGAGGAATCCACTAGGTATTGATCGGTATACAAAGTGGTAAGTCCGGATACAAGTCTTGATCACACACGGTGACTTGATCCTTTGGGACTCACCGAGACGCCTTGATCACTCGGTGGCTTCTCCAAACGACTCGCTTCTTCTTCACGGGGGCGCATTTGCCTTGCTACTACAGCCCACTTGCTCAAGCTCTTTGGATTTGATCACGAAGCCCTCCAAAAGCTCAAGACTTGGTTCGACCTTGAACCTTCCTACAATCCTTCGTGGAATGTAGACCCCTTTATTCTTGATAATTTCCTCTTCAACCGATTGAAGTTATCTTTCCTTCACGGTGAGTGTTGGATTGATGTTCTTCGTAATGTAGGCTTGAGGATTGAGCGTTTAATAACTTGAGAATATTTCGGGTTACAAATTGTTTCTTTATTGCTTGTATTCAATTCTCGGATGGTCAAGGTAACCTTCGTTTTCTTTTCTCGAGTTATTCCTCGGCCTTTTATAGTGAGCTTTCAAAAATCTGCCGTTGAAGAGATAAGCTTATTTTTAAAGTCACTTGTGGTCGTTGGCTTGTCTTGTTGTAGTCCTTGGAATTGCCATTTCCTCGTATGAATTGTTCTTGACTTTTGCAGTCGACACGGTGTAGTGCTTCCCATTGGTTTATTCCTTTTGCACGCTTCGGGGACTGAGCACTTCGAGAAAGGTAGCATGGAGATATTACTTGTTTAAGTAATTCTCTTGATTTGATGTCAACGGATCTTTTTGATTATCTCGAGTTGATCGCATTTCCTTGCTTTCCCAGGTGACTTAGAGTCGCCTTCCAATCATTGGATGACACTTGTCACTTCAACTTGAGACTTGGCTTATCTTGAGTTGACTTGGTGATACTCCTCTCACCGCATCTTTCGCTGCTCCTTGATCGAGTTCTTGTATTCTCTTCTTTGTCATACTCAATTTGTCTTGCGGTGGAGTGTTCCTTCTAGTCTCAGTTGTCTTCTTGCATGTTTGGGCATAGGCGACTTAACTCGGCTTGACCAGCCCTATTTATTACAATGCGATTTACAACAAAAATGGGGTGCCAACTTCCTATTCTAAGTTTTACATGGCATTCATCAAAATCTAAACAATAAATTTCCCAACACAACTTATTTTGTCCCTCAAGGACAAAGATGTTTGAGTTAACTCGTAATAAATTTTAAAAGGACTAAAATAAAAACATTGGTAAGGTTTATTCAACTCCCCTTCTAAACCTTACTCACACCCCTTGGGACCTACAAGTGGTATCGAGCGGTTGGTTCATTGAGCCTTCCGCACCGGTTCTTGAACTAGATCTTTATCTTTTCAAAAAGGGTTTTTAACACTTGCATTTCCAAAATCTTTCATTATAAGCAAAGTTATTATAATGGAAGCAAATCATCACACATTCCAATCTTAAATGTTGAAGAATTTGATGATTGGAAAATTCGTATGAGACTCATCTATCTCGCTTTACATGATGAAATGTGGCTAGTGATAGAGAATGGGCCACCGCAAATACTAAAGGTGAACACATTTGTAAGAGTAGCACCAAGGAGCGAGAAAAGTTGTTGAAACAAGACCAGCCATGGTTGAAAAACCAAGGACCGAGTGGAAAAACGAGGACAAAAAGAGATACAACTTGGACAATGTGGCCAAGGACATACTCTACAAAACATTAGACAAATCAATGTTCAATAAAGTCAAATCTTGCAAATCTGCTATAGAAATGCGGGATAAAGCGACTTTAATTTGTGAAGGATCGAACAAATTAAAGAAAATAAATTATCTATTCTTTGTTCAAAAAATTTGAAAATTTTAAAATGCTTGCGAGGTGAAACCATGGATCGGATGGATGCCGGACTCACTAAAATTCACGAGATGTGTATGAAGATTCTAAGCCTCCCGGTGAATGGGAAATGAATACTATGGCCCTAAGACATTTAATAGACCTCTAAAGATCATCTAACCATGAGCTATTCTCGGACCTCAAAGCCTATGAGTTTGAGCCGAGAAGAAGAAAAGAGCAAGAGGAGACAATTGTACCCAAGACAATTTGACCGATAGTCAAGGATGGAAAGAGAGTTGAACCCAAGAAAGCCATAGACCAGGAGGAAATTGCCCCAATGGTTAAAAGATTCAACAAGTTCTTCAATAAGAACTATAAGAGAAATAAAGGGTGAAACCTCCAGAGACATTCAACACCCGTAAGTCAAGGGAAGATAGGCCACCCAAGAGAGCCGAGCATCAAAGGGTTGAATATCGAGATCCGATAACCCTGCAGGAACGAGAAAGAGCGATCAAAAGAGCCGAGAACCCGTGTTGGAATTGCGGATAACCAGGACATTTTGCGATTGACTTCCTATCCACCGATCAACAAATACAAGAATGAATAAGAAAGAAAGGTCTTGGGGAAAGAAGACAAGAAAAGAAAAAGGCCATGTTAGATGCGGGACTCTTTCAATTAGTCAAGTCTAAAGAAACAACAAACTCGAGAAAGTTGTGAAGTCGACAACTCAAGTGACTCTAAGGAATTGCCTTATGGCTAAAGAACAAGGTCAACGGACAAGAAGAAGAGGTACACTATAACTCATCTCATTGATTCAAGTGATAGTGATTGTGATACACACACTTCATCACCCACTCGATCTTTATGATTCATTAGGCAAAATGATGAAATATTTTGAGCACATAAAATTCGCACACACATTTCTAAATGAGGAAAATGGCCCATTTCAAGAGCAAAACTCACGGTGACTAAAGGAGCCGAGTACTCTAAGTCACATAGGCGATGAAAACACGAGTTGAAGGCCGAGAATGCCAAACTAATAAAGCGAGAGATAGGCTGCTATAGAAAAGAGGGAAAAAGATCTAAAAAATGTGATTGCCTCATTTACAAAGGCATCTAAATCATTGGATGACCTTATCATGAGTCAAAAAGAATGTGGAGATAAGACAGGCATAAGATTCAATTCCATTGTGCACAGTCAAACTCCTAGAGTGATTTTGGAAAAAGGATCTTCAAGCAATGAAACATCCAAAAACCCAAAACACCAAATGTTGTACCCACATTCATTCAAAAGCACAATCACAAACAAATTGGCCTTGGATATAAAGGAAAGGAAAACAACCGATTGAGTATCTTTGAGAGGACAATTGAGAAGAAATCGAGTTCATCAAACCAAACTCCGAATAGAAAATACTCTTTGAAGAACAAACAAAGCTACCAAAAACCCAAAAGTTTCATCATAGAAACACACATGTTGGGAATGGTATAAACTATCCAAGCCAAGCCGATTGATTGGTACAATGTGAAATATCAAAGCAAAGACCAATGGAATACAAGCCTAAATGACAAAGACCTAAACCTCAAATGTAAGACCACGTCGACTAACCGCGGAATATTCTAGGTATTTATCTTATTTGGAGTATACTTTAATTTTTTGTAGCTTCATATATTTTTTTATGATTAATTTATTTAATTTTATATAATGGTTATATGTTATGTATACATTTTTGGGGACTTATCTTATCATTAAAGCTCTAGCCCAAACCTTTTGACCCATGGGTTTCTTCATTTTGATTTTTAAAGCCTTGTTATTTGTCAAGCCTAGCCCATCTCTTAAGCCCAACCCAAGCCAAAAGCCTACCCAACTTAGACCACTATATATACCCTCAACTCTAACCCTAAAACCATTTTTCAAAGATTTCACACACACTTTCACACAATAAAAGGTGAAGCTTCTCATCTCCTCTCCTCTCCTCTTCCCCTGCGGCAAGCCGCCACCACCGCCACCACCACCGCCACCACCACCGCCGACTGCCACCACCGCCGGAAAATCTCCCCTATATATTTTATTTTTTTCTTTTTTATTTTCTTTCTCCTTTCTCCTTTCTTCTTAAATTTATTTTTGTTTCGGCTTATTTTTCCGGCCCATCGGATCGATTGCCGGGACAGCCGCATTTCTCGGCCGAGGCGTCTTGGACCACCGGAAAAGGCCAAGAAACAGTGGCTTGAATGTTCTTTTCTTTATTCTATTTTCCTTCATTGTTTTTTTTTTTTTTGTTTTTATTTTGAGTTATTATTTAGTATTTTTTGGAATTTGGGTTAATGAGGCTAGAACCAACACCTCCTTGAACATTTGGTTCGAAATGGATGAGGTCAAGCCGAAAACCCATTTGCATGTGCTATCTTGTGATAGATCTAGGGATTTATATAATTTTTTAATATTTTTGTTTCATCATTTTTATTAAAATAAGCCTAAAACCGAAAATAAGATATATGTATATAAAAAAAAAACGAAATAAAAGAAAAAATAGAGGAAATTTTTTTAGACATAAACTGATTTCAATATATTCTCTTTGTTATTTTTCTTTTAAAATAATAATAATCATAATAGTTAAATAAAAAGTGGATTTAATTATATTTTTATCTAATTTTGAAATTTTCTTTTAGAAAAAAAAGGGGTTGTATTATTTAGGGGGCTGTTTTCTTTAAAAATAATAACAATAATAATTAAATATTTTTTTTAATTAATTATTTCAAAAATTAAAACCTTTTTCAAAGTATTATTTCTTATGGAGTATGGGGTTATTTCTAGTCATATTTTTCATTATTTTTATTTTCCAGATTATTAAAAAAATTATTTTCCAGGTTATTTTCCTATTTTTAGGGACTTTTTTTGTATAAACCTTATCTATTTTCGAATTTTAAATTTAATTTCCAAATATTATTCTCTTTTGGGTTCAATGAGGCTACTCCTAAATAAACCACTAAGGTTTTACCTTAAGGTTGAAGGAAAATTGCCTAGACCCTTTTGCATGTTATTAAAATCACTAGATCTAATAATTTCCCATATATCACAAATATTTTTTTTTCTTTTTTTTTCTTTTTTAAAACTGTTTTGAAATAATATGTTTATTAAGGTTTACACCTTAAGGTTGAGGAATAATGCCAAGAACCTTTGCATGTCAATACTTAAACTACTTTGACTAGTTTATGTAGTTATTTTATATACATTTTGAAATCTTAATATTAATGGTTAAAAATAATTTGACTAAATAGTGTTGGAAATTCGTGTAGGAGCCGAGCCACTCTTGGTGCCATAGCTTCTTGATCATCAAACAAAAAAAAACAAGTGGGTAAAAATTTAGCCAATCTTAATTCTATTTAGGTAAATTTTATTTATTTATTTTCTCTTAAAACAGATTTAAAGTCATGAAGTTGCATGAATTAGCGTTACTTAAATGAGTAGTCAATATGATGGTTTGCATGTTTAATTTGAATTTACTATGGTTAATTTTGGGAATGGTTGCATGAAGAAGAAGAAAAATATCCTTGTTAAATTCTTGCTTATATTAGGTTTTAATTTATTTTTGCATTTTAAAAATGTTGATGGATTAGCTTGATTAAAAATATAGAAAATGATGGATGGAAGATATAATCACTAAAGAATATATTTGTGCAAAAATTGAATATTGATTAATAACATCACTTATCTTATGAATTACTTAATCAAATTGTTGTATTGTGATTGTTATATTAATTGTACACAACATAGATTAGTATAGAAATGATACTTGCATTCTTGGTAATTATAGACTATCTATCAAGTCGTGTCGGCATGTGTAGGTCGGGCAAATAATCGAATAGGTTGCTGTTGATGTTTGCTCGACTACACATGGGCCTATTCCCATTTTTGGTCGGACCGAGACGGCGGTGGAATTTAGGTCGTAGTATTGGTATATTCCGGAATATAACGGTCTCTCGGGTTTAAACCACGGTTAAAGAGTCGTCGAGCCACTCGGGAGGAATAAGGAGAGCGGGAGGCTTACAGTGAGTTGAGAACGCAATGGGATACGGTGTTATTCCACATCCGCCTCGCGTTCTTGTTATGTTATCCCGATCGTTAGATTTTAAAATGGGGCATAGAACCTTGTCCGTTTTAAAATTAATATGAACCGAAACATTAAGGTGCGATGTAAATTCCACATCGGCTTTGTGTTTTCATTGAGTAAGCGTCACCATTATATTATTTTCCTTTGAGAAATTTTTAATGACTTATCGTAAATTGATAAAAATTTGGGTTCGTCTTTTGAAAATTCTATTTACTCAATTTAACCTCCATTGTGCATCTAACATGCATTACACAAGATTTCATAAATTGTTTTCTTAAAACTTTTCTCGCATTTCCCAACCCCACTCACCTGGGCTCGTTTAGCTCACCCCACGTTTTCTAAACTTATTTACGAGAAAATAATGAAGATGATCAGGACACCCCAATCCAAGAGTAATCCGGACATTGGCTGGCCGCTTATATATGTTTAATTTTCTCTAAGTACTATGATCATGGCATGTAATAAGCCATTTTGGTATCTATTATCAAAACCTACTTATAATGTTAGACTTATTTGTTTTGGCTTGTAACAGACGATAAGTAAGCATTTGGTATTCGGTATCCTATAACCATGATGGAGTTGATTTTTATGACATTTACTTATGTTTTATTAATTTATTAGTTTGGATTATTATTATTCGGGCGTGATAAAGTAGTGGTATCGAGCTTGGGTGTAAGAAACTACATCTAAGAAAACCCAGGATATGATCTTCGGCTTTGTGGTCGTATAACCTAATGGATCCCGATATTAATAACTTTATTTATTTAATTTGATTTTATTTTATTTCTTGGGTCGCCGATAAGTGAGTATGACTTGGTGATTATGTATCTTGTTGGTCGGTGGATTAGTATGCCTTATGTTTCTCGTTTGATTTCTCGTGATGGGGTGTTCATCATGTAGGATGGACCCCATGGGATCGAGTGGTCACTCCCGTTGTCTTGAGCATGTCCAGTACTTAGATAATCTTGTTGACTATTACTCTGCTCGTAGCGATGAGATGCAAGAGTTGTTTTATCAGGAACAACAGTATACTTTTCAGTTAGAGGCGCAACTCGCCCTGATTCATGCGACCTTACAGGATCGCAACTATCAGATCGATCAGATGACCCAGCAGTTGCTCACAGTTCAGGCACAGTATGAGCAGGAGCGAGAGACTATCAGGGCGAGGGCGATAGGTCTCTGCGCGGCTATACCTGGATTGACCATATCTCCTGTGGTTCCTTCTTCCTCTTCCGAGGAGGAGCCTTTTGAGGAGTCTGATTCTGATGATGACTTGATGATGTGGGAGGTGGACTTGGATGGGGTCATAGTGATAGATCCGTAGATTAGTTATATTATATGATGGGTATATATGTTTTGATTCAGCGTAGGGCTGAGGTTTTGTCTATATTTCTGTACAGGCAGTGTATATGATAGTCACACTGACCTAGTTAGCTAGCATCTTCTTAGAATAGGTGCCTTTTGAAATATGTTTTGTCTTTGTAAAAAAAAAAATAGAGTATATATATAATTGAGGGCAAGGTTCCCGCTTTTGTGATTTTGTTTCGTGTTGTGATATGTTATTGTTAATGTATACATTTGATAACATTATAATAACACATTCTAACAAACTTTCATCTTTGTAACTCTTAGTTGATGGGCGAACGAAGAGGTAGGGCCGCCACGTTTGCATCCTAGATACGAACCATATCCTCTACATAACAAAGTGCGAACAAGAACATCCAAATCCACCTAACCTGTGCAGAACCTAGATCCGAATACTCAAGTGCTACAATAGTTGTTGGTATATTTGCAGCAACAAAACTCAATGGGCAACATCCTATCGGTCCATCCTATCGAGACTCATGATCGGGTCTTTGGAAAGATTCCTTCGATTTAACCCACCCTCCTTCCGGGAGAGAACTGATGACATAAAGGCCGAAGATTGGCCGAAAAGATTGAGAGCATATTTGCCGCTTTGAAGTACATCAAGAGCAACAACTTACCTTGGTGATATTTCGTCAGAAGCGGCGGCTTTCGCAGTGCGAATCGTTGAGGAAAAATGGACACGAGATGGGACTGAAAGGACATGGGGAAATTTTTTGTACGGGAGTTTTAAATGCAGTATATTCCTAAAGTCGTTCGGGAAGCGCGTGAGGGACGAGTTTCACCACCTTAGGCAAGGATTAATGTCGGTTGTTTTGTAAACGAGAATTCCACATATTATCTAAGTATGCACCAGGTTTAGTGCAAGATGAAGAGGACAAGTTGTACAAGTTTACTAGGGGCCTCGGACTAGAAGTGCGAAACAACTATTGGCTACCAAGATTACTACGCAATTGCCGCAAGAATTGAAAGCGGATTAACACGGTTGGAGCCCAAATACAAAGGGAATATTGGGAGTTCAAAGGGCCCTTCGGAGGGAGGATCATGCGAAGCCAATTCAATCAAGCGAGAAACAAGGGATGGGTATGGTAGCGAGAAAAGGGTAAACAAGCGGTGCTCTTTGAATCGTTCTCATTGCGAGGCCAGGACACACTTCGGATGCTTGTTGGAGGAAGCTCGGGAGGTGTCTTCGATGTGGGGAGCGACAAACACCTATTCAAGTATTGTCTAAATCCAATGGCTAAGGACAATGGTGGACGTCATCCCAAGATGCAAGGGACGAGTGTTTGCACTAGACGGGCAAGAAGCCCGAGAATCCACCGACGTGGTGGAAGGTACGCTCCTTGTATCTAATCACCTTACTAGTGTTTTGCTAGATCCTGGCTCAACGCATTCATTTGTTGCACCGCACTTCACCTACAATCTAAATGCATGCATGGAATCGCTACCATATTCATTAGAGGTTGTCACTCCTATGGGAGCTAGTCGGATAACTAATTTTGTTTTTCGTGATTGTTGTGTCATGATTGGAAATGCTTTTTTTTCGTGGATCTAATTGTTTTGCCAATTTTGGATTATGATGTAATTTTGGGAATGGATTAGTTAGCCCGACATCATGCGAATATGAATTGTAATACAAGGAAAGTAAGATTGTGTATTCCTGGCAAACCGAAGTACTAATGTCCGGAAAAGCGCGAGTTAAGATGGTCCGATTATTTCGGCCATCAAGGCCGGAAAGCAATAACAAAAGGTCAAGAGGATACCGGCTTATATTATCAATAAACCTGCAATGAAAATAAGATTTGTGAGGTACCCATAGTGTCGGACTATCGATGTATTTCTAAAGAGCTCGTTTCGCTACCCCCGAATAGAGAAATTGAATTCACTATTGAAATTTTGCCGGGTACATCACCAATCGCTAAGACACCATATCGGATGGCTCCACTAGAGTTACAAGAATTGAAAACTCAGTTACAAAAGCTGCTCGAACTAGGATTTATCCGACCTAGTACATCACCTTGGGGAGCCCCGGTACTGTTTGTAAAGAAAAAGGATGGTACGTTGAGATTGTGCGTTGATTATCGAGAACTTAATAATGTTACCATCAAAAATAAATATCCTTTACCACGAATAGACGAACTATTTGATCAACTTCAGGGGGCGAGTGTGTTTTCAAAGTTGGATTTACAACAAGGATATCATCAACTAAGAATCAAGGAAGAAGATATTCCTAAATCAGCCTTTCAAACTCGATATGGTCATTTTGAATTTGTAGTGATGCCTTTTGGGTTAACGAATGCTCCAGCGGCCTTCATGGATTTGATGCACAGAGTGTTTAGGCCATATCTAGATCAATTCGTCGTAATTTTCATCGACGACATTCTTGTGTACTCTAAGTCAAGGGAGGAACACGAGACACATTTGAAAATTGTGTTGGAGACCTTGAGACAACATCAATTGTATGCCAAATTCAGTAAATGTGAATTCTGGCTTAGTAAAGTCGCATTTTTAGGCCATATCATTTCTGGTAAAGGGATAGCAGTGGACCCCTCGAAAGTACAAACGGTACTAGAATGGAAACGACCGGAAACTGTAACAGACATTCGAAGCTTCTTGGGACTCGTCGGGTATTACCGTAGATTCATTAAGGACTTCTCTAAAATTTCAGGCCCATTGACAAAGTTGACTCAGAAACATGTTAAATTCATATGGGACGATAAGTGTGAGGCTAGTTTTCAAGAACTAAAAAATAAACTCACCACTGCACCAGTGTTAGCCCTTCCTGAAGGGCTAGAGAACTATGTGGTTTATAGTGACGCGTCAAGGGAAGGACTAGGCGCAGTGTTAATGCAACATGGTAAGGTGGTTGCTTATGCGTCTCGAAAACTTAAGCCATATGAAGCAAACTATCCCACCCACGATCTAGAGTTGGCTGCGATTGTGTTTGCTCTAAAGAAATGGCGACATTATCTGTACGGGGCAGAATTCACGGTCTTTACTGATCATAAGAGTCTTAAGTACCTTTTCTCACAAAAGGAGTTAAACTTGAGGCAAAGGAGATGGGTGGAATTGTTGGAAGATTACCACTTTGATATACAATATCACCAGGCAAAGCTAATGTAGTCATCGATGCCTTGAGTAGAAAAGCTCAATTGGCTAGATTAATGATACGGGAGTGGGATTCCCTCGAAGAATTGAGTGGTTGGAACCCAAGAAAAATAGGAGCCCGTCTCGTGTGTGCCAATTTATCTTTGAAGCTAGAACTATTGGATGAGATTCGAGTGGCACAAGAAAACGACAAGAAATTTAAGACATTGAAGGAAAAAGCGCGTCAAGGGTTGCGACCGGATTTTGTTGTAGGGACCGAGCGGAATAATGAGATTCGGGAATAGAATTTGTATACCTAATGATGAAGGTTTGAGAAATAAGATCTTAACGAAGCTCATCACTCTCGGTATATGCGGGCAAAGTAATAAAATGTATAAAGATTTGAAGAAAAATTTTTGGTGGGTGAATATGAAAACCAAATAGTCGAAAATGTGGCAAAGTGTTTGACTTGTCGGCGTGTGAAAGCGGAGCATCGAGACCTTCCGGTTACTACAACCATTGGCAATTCCCGAATGGAAGTGGGAAAAAGTTACAATGGACTTTGTTTCTTGATTTGCCGAGAACTCAAGCGGCCATGACTCAATCAGGTGATTGTGGATCGATTAACAAAATCTGCGCATTTCTTACCTATCGAAAGACAGAGAGTTTCTGATGTTTATTGATTGTATATAAAGGAGGTAGTTCGATTGCACGGGGTACCCGAGTTGACATTGTTTTGATTGAGATCCAAGATTTGTATCCCGATTTTGGAAAAGCCTCCATGAAGGATTGTGAACACAATTAAGTTTTTTCTTTGCTCATCCACACAGATGGGGTCTACGAGAGAGGACGATCTGACCACTAGAAGATATGTTGAGAGCTTGTACATTGGATTTCTCCGGAAGTTGGGATTCACATCTTCCGTTGCTGATCGCCTACAACAATAGTTATCAAGCAACTATTGGTATGGCGCCATATGAAGCTTTATGTGGGAGAAAATGTAGATCTCAAAGACACCGGGAGATAGATGACAAATGGACACCGAAACAGAGAAGAGGGCTTGAGATAGCCATTGCAAAACAGATTTAGTTCAAGAAGCAATGGAAAAAGTCCGACTCATTAAAGAGAGAATAAGAACGCTCGTAGTCGGCAAAAGAGTTATGCGAGATAATAGGCGAAAGGATCTAGAATTGAAGTTGGGGATAGGGTATTTTTGAGATTATCACCAAGAAAGGGTCTTATACAATCTAGAAAAGGCGGAAATTGAGTCCACGGTATGTAGGACCATACCCTATAGTGGAGAGAATTGGCGGCTGGCTTATCGACTTAATCTTTGGGAGGCATTAGCGAGGATGCACAATGCATTCCACGTATCCCGACTTAAGAAGTACAACCCGGATCCGACACATATCATCAAAGAAGAGATCCCTGTGATTCAAGAAGATCTATCATACGTGGAACACCCATTGTGAATTATTGACCATCAAATTAAGGAATTACGCGGTAAAAGAATTCCTCTAGTGAAGGTATTATGGCAGAAGCATGATAAACCCGAGGATGCTACTTGGGAGTTGGAGGAAGATATGATCAAAAATTACCCGAGAAATATTTCAAGAAGGAATTTGGGGGCCAAATTCTTTGAAGGAGGGAGTATGTAAGACCACGTCGACTAACCGCGGAATATTCTAGGTATTTATCTTATTTGGAGTATACTTTAATTTTTGTAGCTTCATATATTTTTTTATGATTAATTTATTTAGTTTTATATAATTGTTATATGTTATGTATACATTTTTGGGGACTTATCTTATCATTAAAGCTCTAGCCCAAACCTTTTGACCATGGGTTTCTTCATTTTCGATTTTTAAATCCTTGTTATTTGTCAAGCCTAGCCCATCTTTTAAGCCCAACCCAAGCCAAAAGCCTACCCAACTTAGACCACTATATATACCCTCAACTCTAACCCTAAAACCATTTTTCAAACATTTCACACACACTTTCACACAATAAAAGGTGAAGCCTCTTATCTCTCTCCTCTCCTCTTTCCCCCCCAAGCGGCAAGCCGCCACCATAAGCCACCACCACCGCCGCCACACCACCAATAGGAAAATCTCCCCTATATATTTTATTTTTTCTTTTTTTATTTTCTTTCTCCTTTCTCCTTTCTTCTTAAATTTATTTTTGTTTCGGCTTATTTTTCCGGCCCATCGAGCGATGCCGGGGCAAGCCGTACTTCTCGGCCGAGGCGTCTTGGACCACCGGAAAAGGCCACGACCAGTGGCTTGAATGTTCTTTTCTTTATTTTTTCCTTCATTGTTTTTGTTTTATTTTATTTTTATTTTGAGTTATTATTTAGTATTTTTGGAATTTGGGTTAATGAGGCTAGAACCAACACCTCCTTGAACATTTGGTTCGAAATGGATGAGGTCAAGCCGAAAACCCATTTGCATGTGCTATCTTGTGATAGATTTAGAGATTTATCTAAACTTTTAATATTTTTGTTTCATCATTTTTATTAAAATAAGCCTAAAACCGAAAATAAGATATATGTATATAAAAAAAACGAAATAAAAGAAAAAATACAGGAAATTTTTTTAGACATAAACTGATTTCAATATATTCTCTTTGTTATTTTTCTTTTAAAATAATAATAATCATAATAGTTAAATAAAAAGTGGATTTAATTATATTTTAATCTAATTTTAAAATTTTCTTTTAGAAACAAAAGTGGGTTGTATTATTTAGGGGCTGTTTTCTTTAAAAATAATAACAATAATAATTAAATATTTTTTAATTAATTATTTTGAAAATTAAAACCTTTTTCAAGTATTATTTCTTATGGAGTGTGGGGTTATTTCTTGTCATATTTTTATTATTTTTATATTCCAGATTATTAAAAAAAAAAATTATTTTCCAGGTTATTTTCCTATTTTTAGGGACTTTTTTTTTTGTATAAACCTTATCTATTTTCGAATTTTAAATTTAATTTCCAAATATTATTCTCTTTTGGGTTCAATGAGGCTACTCCTAAATAAACCACGAAGGTTTTACCTTAAGGTTGAAGGAAAATTGCCTAGACCCTTTTGCATGTTATTAAAATCACTAGATCTAATAACTTCTCATATATCACAAATATTTTTTTTTCTTTTTTTTCTTTTTAAAACTGTTTTGAAATAATATGTTTATTAAGATTTTTGTTAGTCATTTGGTTCAATGAGGTCATTCCAAAATAACCACTAAGGTTTACACCTTAAGGTTGAGGAATAATGCCAAGAACCTTTGCATGTCAATAATTAAACTACTTTGACTAGTTTATGTAGTTATTTTATATACATTTTGAAATCTTAATATTAATGGTTAAAAATAATTTGACTAAATAATTTGAAATTCGTGTAGAGCCGAGCCACTCTTGGTGCCATAGCTTCTTGATCATCAAACAAAAAAAAAAAACAAGTGGGTAAAAATTTAGCCAATCTTAATTCTATTTGGGTAAATTTTATTTATTTATTTTTCTCTTAAAACGGATTTAAAGTCATGAAGTTGCATGAATTGCGTTACTTAAATGAGTAGTCAATATGATGGTTTGCATGTTTAATTTGAATTTACTATGGTTAATTTTGGGAATGGTTGCATGACAAGAAGAAAAATATCATTGTTAAATTTTTGCTTATAGTAGGTTTTAATTTATTATTCTTTGCATTTTAAAAATGTTGATGGATTAGCTTGATTAAAAATATAGAAAATGATGGATGGAAGATATAATCACTAAAGAATATATTTGTGCAAAAATTGAATATTGATTAAATAACATCACTTATCTTATGAAACATTTAACCAAATTATTGTATTGTGATTGTTATATTAATTGTACACAACATAGATTAGTATAGAAATGATATGTCTATCAAGTCGTGTCGGCATGTGTAGGTCGGAAAATAATCGAATAGGTTACTGTTGATGTTTGCTCGACTACACACGGCCTATTCCCATTTTCAGTCGGCCTGGAGACGGCAGCGGAATTTGGGTCGTAGTATTAGTATATTAGGAATATAACGGTCTCGGGTTTAAACCCGATTAAAGAGCCGTCGAGCCACTCGGGAGGAATAAGAAGCCGGGAGGCTTCGGCCAGTGAGTTGGAGAACGCAATGGGGTGCGGTGTTATTCCACATCGGCCTCGCGTTTATTGTTATGTTATCCGATCGTTAGATTTTAAAATGGGGCATAGAACCTTGTCCGTTTTAAAATCAATATGAAACGGAACATTAAGGTGCGATGTAAATTCCACATCGGCCTTGTGTTTTCATTGAGTAAGCGTCACCATTATATTATTTTCCTTTCGTAAATTTTTAATGACTTGTCGTAAATTGATAAAAATTTGGGTTCGTCTTTTGAAAATTCTATTTACTCAATTTAACCTCCATTGTGCATCTAACATGCATTACACGAAATTTCATAAATTGTTTTCTTAAAACTTTTACGCATTTCCCAACCCCACTTGGGCTCGTTTAGCTCACCCCACGTTTTCTAAACTTATTTACGAGAAAATAATGAAGATGATCCAGGACACCCCAATCCAAGAGTAATTCGGACATTGGCTCGGGCCGCTTATATATGTTTAATTTTCTCTATGTACTATGATCATGGCATGTAATAAGCCATTTTTGTATCTATTATCAAAACCTACTTATAATGTTAGACTTCATTTGTTTTGGCTTGTATGCAGACGATAAGTAAGCATTTGGTATTCGGTATCCTATAACCGTGATGGAGTTGATTTTTATAACCTTTACTTATGTTTTATTAATTTATTAGTTTGGATTATTATTATTCGGGCGTGACATCAACAAAGGTCATTCCAAAGGCAAAAGAGCTATTATCAAAGACACATATGCACCAGGCACTATACTCGAAATATCACAACTACCCCAAGAAGAAAATTGCTAAAACAAACACACAAGCATACATACAAAAGAGATAACTGTTTCGAACCTAAAACCCCCAAGCAATTTGCCAAAGTGCACTATGATTATGGCACGGATAGATGGCAACCTCTTGAGTCAAGTCATTTGACTATAAGTTTGTTGGATCATCTTACAACACTAACCCCTCGAACCCAGGCAAGTATGAGTACTAAAAACTAATTTCCTTGATTACAATTTCAAGGAACAATTGAGTGCCAAGGAACCTAGTACATGGATAGTGGTATTCCGGACACATGACGAGGAAATAAGAAAAATCTATCGAGGATTCAAGGAGATAAGAGGTGCAAAAGTCATATTTGGAGAAAATGAAGCTCGGGGGAAATCAAAGGCACAGGATCCATTAGAAAGAATGGTGAAATCAAAGATGTTGCTTATGTTGAAGGTCTCAACTTCAACTGTTAAGCATCGACCAACTCGTGACAAGGGCTATAATGTTGGATTCAATATGGGAGTGTGCCAAATTAAAGATGCTAAATCAAATGAAATTGTTTGCAAGGATCAAGACGAGAAGAATATGTATGTGGTAGATTGGTCTCTTTGCTATACCAAGCATTTGTCTGCTAGCAAAGAGCACAACCGAATCAAACAGGCTGTGGCACAAGAAGGTCGGGTCATCACGAATTTCAAGATGATCAACAAGCTTGCAAGGAGTCATCTTGTGCAAGGACTACGGACTCGAGTGTACAAGAAAGAGGGTGTATGTGATGCATGCCGGATGGGAAAACAAATCAAATCTTCATTCAAGGATAAGCCTAGTCCTTCTTCAACAAGGATATTACATCTATTGCATATGGATCTATTTGATCCAGTTGAACAAACAAACATAAGTAGAAAGAAATATACCTTGGTGGTGGTGGATGATTATTCAAGATTTACATGGACTATCTTCATGTGCAAAAAGAAGGAAACTTTGCGAAGTTACCTCGGTGATGAAAAGAGTTCAAAATGAAAAGAGCAAACCATTATAAAGATAAGATCTAACAAGGAACCGAGTTTGTCAATGGGATAATAACTCAAGATTGTGTTGAAAATGGTATTGCTCATGAGTTATCAACAACAAGAACTCCCCAATGAGAATGGAGTAGGCCGAAAGAAGGAATAAAACTCTCAAGGAAGTTTGCAAAGGACTATGTTAGTCAAGCTTGATTCCCTAAGAGATTTTGGTGAAGCCATTAACACAACCTGCTATACTCAAAATAGATGCATGATCAATAGGCGAGTTGACCAAGACTCCCTATGAGATATGGACAGGAGAAAGCTATATGTTGGATACTTTAGAATATTTGGATGTAAATGTTTCATCCATAACAATGGCAAAGATAATTTGAAGGCTTTTGATGCTAAAGTCGATGAAGGTATCTTTTTGGGATACTCACTAAAAGTAAAGCTTATAGTGTCTTTGAACAAGAGGACTATGGTCATAGAAGAGTCTATCCATGTGGTTTTTGATGAACCTAATGTGAATGGAGAAGACATTGAAGAGTTAGGATAAGTGAATCAACCAATCATGCGAAGAGTTCTTATGTTGAAGTCAAGTAAGAGAAATCAACCCGGATAAAGATGAGATAGCTGAAACTCAAAGCAATTGGAAGGTCTAAATCAATGATGACGAAAGAGTTGTTCAAGACAACTTAGTCGCGAGTGAATCCATCTAACTTGCTTCTACACGATGTGAGATGGCTAAGAGACCATCCCCGAGTTAGTAATTGGAGATGTTAGAGATGGCATCGTAACCGGATCGAGCACAAAGCATGAAGAAATGTTCACTTGTTTTATTTCCCAAATAGAGCCAAAAGACGTGTCTCAAGCATTGGATGATAGACATTGGATTCAAGCTATGCAAGAAGATGAATCGGTTTGAAAGGAACAAAGTATGGGAATTAGTGCGAGAGGCCAACCCATCAAAATGTCATTGGCACAAAATGGGTTTTCAAAAACAAGATGAATGAGGAAGGATCTGTGGTGAGAAACAAAGCAAGATTGGTAGCCAAAGGGTATGGCCAAGAAGAGGGTATATATTTTGATGAAACCTTTGCACTGTTTCAAGATTGGAAGCAATAAGAATGTTTCTTGCCTATGTTGCACACAAGAACTTCACTGTATATCGATAGATGTGAAGAGTGCATTTCTAAATGGATTAGAGGAAGAAGTCTATGTTGAACAATCTCCAGGTTTTGAGTAGAAAACTATTGGAGATAAGGTATATAAGCTCAAGAAGGCATTATATAGGTTGAAACAAGCACCAAGAGCTTGGTATGATACATTGTGTCAATTCAGGTCGGCAATGGATTCACTAAAGGCAAAGTTGATAGAACACTCTTGAGAATTCAAGATGGAGAGAGTATACTACTTATTCAAATATATGTGGATGATATCATTTTTGGATCCACAAATAAAAGAGTGTGTGACAAGTTCTCATACCTCATGTAAGGTAAATTTGAGATGAGCATGATGGGATAGCCGACTTTCTTCCTAGGACTTCAAGTCCAAGAATTGAAGGATGGAACCTTCATAAGTCGGACCAAGTATACCAGAGATTTAATGAAGAAATTTGGTATGGAAGAGAAGTCTTCTATAAATATTCCAATGAACACATCGATCAAGATGGACATGGATCTGAGATGGCAAGGTCAGTAGATCAAACAAGATATAGAGCACTCATTGGATCATTGCTCTACCTTTAAGAGGTGTATGTGCAAGATTTCAATCTGCACCAAAAGAGAACCACATGATCGCAACTAAGAGAATCCTAAGATATTTGAAGGGATTCAGGAAGTTGGCTTATGGTATCCAAAGGAAGGTGGATTCAAGCTTATTGGTTACTCGGACTCGACTATCTTGGATGTAGAGTTGACAGGAAGAGTACTTGGTACATGCCAAATGCTTGAAATAGATTGGTTTCTGGTTTAGCAAGAAGCAAAACTCAATAGCCACATCCACACAAGGCGAAGTACAGTACATAGTTTGTGGGTAGTTGTTGTGCCCAAGTCTTATGGATGAGACAATAACGAGAGATTATGAGATTGAAGAAAAAGAGATTCCAATTATGTGTGATAACACTAGTGCTATTGAAATCACTCGAGAATCGTGTTGCATTCAAGAACAAAGCACATTGATGTCGATATCATTTTATAAGAGACCATATTGAAAAGAAAGACACCACTCCGGAATATATCTCAACTAATAAGCGTTAGTCTGACATATTCACTAAGCCTCTATGCGAATCAAGATTTGAAGAGCTTAAGAATGAGCTAGGGTTAGTTGAGCTGAGTTGACACTCGAGAAGACTCAAAAATGCGAAAATGAGAAAAGAGCAAGTCTCACTCATCAGCCAAGTGAAACAGTCTTATCGGAAAGTCAGCTGCATCGAGTTAGCTGACAGCTGAGTCACTTAATGAGAAGAGAGAAGCAGAGTTAAGTCATATTTGATATAAGTTTGAGTCATATATGAACTAAGTGACAAAAACGCAGATCGTTTTTAATGAGCGGGAATGTTTTTAAGGATGACGCGGTAAATAATAATGACAGTAAAGAAAAAGCTACGAAGAAGCATATGATTGGATATAAATCTGCAGCATTAAATGCGAGGAATTAAATGCGGTTTGACGTCTTAATCGAACCGTTGATCTTGATAAAAATTTCAAATCCATAGATTTGCCCTTTCATAGCCCTAATATATATGATTTTTCGCCTTCTCTCTCACTTACGTAAATTGTTCATCTTCAAGCAAGGCTAAATCAAGTTTTTTTCTCACGGAAACCCTAAGTACTCTCAAGTAAGTTCGTTCGTTTTAAACGATAAAATTCTCTGAAAATGTCACCAAAGTTTGATTTCGTCAAGCTCTCAAAGCAAATCCACTCAGGATCATCAGTGGACTTCGACGGCATGGTGAAGCAGGGTTCTGATGAAACCCTTGTTAAGAAAATCGCTGAGATGATAGAAAAGTCAGGTCTGAAGGCTTTTGTGACCATGGAATACTCTCACACCTACCTTGAGGAGGTAGCGATGTTCTACGTAAATGCGGAGGTGCAGGACGAAGGAATCAAGTCTTCTGTCCACATCAAGGACATAAAAATAAGTGCTAAGGACCTTGCTGAGCACTGCTTGTTGCCGTCGGAAGGCATAAAGGAGATTCATGAAGCTGATGTAGATTTGGCTGCTGCGTGGAAAGAAGTAGCCAAACCGGAGTGTCTTTGCTAAGGTGGTCTCGAGTTGACAAGAAATTGTTGAAGGGCGACTATCATAAGCTGATGGATGTCGTTTCCAAGTGTGTAGACATGAAGTTTGGCGCTTCAACCGGATGTCAAAGACTAAGCCGATCGTCACGGCCGCGATCATGACGATCCATGCGTGGCCACCGAGGGGGAAGCTCTCTCCACTACAACAGGTCGGAGGATGCTGCGCAGAAGACCCACTCTTGCGAGAAAGGAGGCGAAGTGGAAACGAAAAAGAACCACAACGATGTGACATTGATGAAGCTCGGACGGTTAGTGTCCCCGGTGAAATGTAAATGTCACCGCTCAAGGCCAATGACACTATTCTTACAATCGAGAAAAAGGATGGAGATGCCCGGGAGTTAACACTGCAGGCGGTGAAAGTGCAATCCAAGGGTTGAGACCCCTATGTATCCGAAGACCCCAAGACACTGCGGCCCGTCGAAGGGAACATTGAAGGCCTGCAACGGTTGGGTCCTTTGGAGGTATCGAAGACCCAAGGGAGGTTGAGACTTCCCAGGTAAGGCTCAAGAGACTCGAGAACATTCCTCATGTTCAAAGCGCTGAAATAGAGAAGGAGATAAAGCGCACTTCATGACTCCCGGAGAACCTTGATATATCATTCTTGGGGTCTCAAGATGAAGCCGAGTCCACTCTGTTGCATATCCAAAGGACTCGGTGAGGATGTTCTCAAAACTACGAGCCAGGTGAGTGGCAAGATGGCTCGAACAAAATTTAACTTCAATGATGAGCCAAGCCCCCAAGTCTCATCATCATTCGATGACGTTGATGATGCAGCAGAGGAACCAGTTATTCATTTAGCAAAATCTGCTTTGAGACCGCGAAGGTTAATGACCGAGGCTCGATCAGGTTGGGCAAAGTCATCCAAATTTTGTGAAACCAAGTCATTGCAGCTTCCACAACCGCGATAGAACGACTTCGCACACTATTCCATTTGTGCGAGATGATGCATTTCATGAGATGTTTCCTTTCACGCCGATCCTTCCAGAGTTAGAAGAAGAGACCGATGATGAACAAAGAAAATTCACTGTTAGAGAAGATTTGGTCATTCCCACTGACATAATTGTTCCAGTAGATTTTGACTTTGATAAAGAGTGGCCTGTAACTGAATCAAGTGAGACAACTGAGATTCGGGAGGTCTTCAAGAAAATCTTTCAAGAAAATCTTTCAAGAAATTGAGAAGATTGAAAGACATCAGGCCTCACTCGACTTAAGACTGGACAACAGGGATGCTACCCTCACCGCCGACATAAGAGGGATAGTGGTACGGATCGGGAATGGTCTCAACATCAAAGCGCCATACGACTCGAACAAGTTCGTTATTTCAAAGCATTATATGGCGCGAATGCTCGTTTGGAGAGCCGACAATGCTGATATCAAGCAAAGGATGCAGGCATACATTCAAAGGTTACATGAGTCTCATAAAACAGAAATGGAGTTGCTGCAAGAATTCCAGAGAAAATAAATTATGCGCCTTGAGAACACGATGAATGACATGATTCAACCTTATCATGGCCGAAATGAAGTTGGTAGCAAATGAGTCCAAGGCAACTCGCTTTATTTTTCAAGACTTATGCAACGGTGACTCCAAACAAATTTAGCTTTGAGCAGACTTGATTTCATGCTCGCAGGCATGTTTCCCGGGGTCCCTCTCTCCTTTGATGATGCCAAAAAGGGGGAAGAGATGTCCCCAAATGGATTAAAAGAAGAAAAGCTGAAGATAGTCACAACAGAGAAGTCTGAAAACCAGCTGTGAAGAAGAGTAAAGCAGCTGAGGGGGAAGGATCAAGAGATTTCACGATGATGTTAGCTGAAACCCCTCAGCAGGGTCATATTACAGCCTCTATTATTAGAAAACTACCAGTGACTTTACCGATCGAGCACTCTGTTGTGCCAATGGCAGAGAAAATGAAGCTTATTTAAAAAGAGTGTGCTGACCTAACCCAAAAGTAGGATGTCTGTGTTCAAGAAGTGATGAAACAATGTAGTGGTATTCCAGGAGGGAAGGATCAAGATGCTATTCCGGACAATGGGTCTGAGCCGAGATGCGTTGAAGAATTCAAAACGCTCGAATCTGAAGGCTATTTCAAAGAAATGACACTAGCCCAAGCTTGGGATTTGTCTTCGGGAGAAAGAAAGAAGGTTGAAAAAGTAGTGAGACTTCGTGATCATTCAAATTGGTAAGCGAGAAGACTCCGTACAATACATACCCGGAGAAAGAGGAAGAAGTGGTAGTGGAAGAGGTTTTCATGTTCAACCACAACCCAAGAATATTGAGTATGTAGACCCTGGGAAGAAATGGAGGATCTACTGGGCTGGGTTTGATGAAGTGGCCAATCTGGAAGTAGCAAGGAAGAATGCAGAGGCTGTGAGAAGACATGAAGAGGAAAACGAAAGACAAACTCAGCTATGGCTCGAAAGGAAGCAAAAGGATGATGCTAAAGAGCCTATGAGAAGAAAAAGAGAGAAAAAAAAGAAGAAAGAAAAAAGAAGAGAGCTGATGATGACAAGAGAGCTGAAGATGAAAGAAGGAGGAAGTGAAGGCGTTGAAGTGTTGCTGCAAACCCCTTCATGTATTTTACTCTTGTAAATACATTTTTTGTAAGTCATCTGTAATACCTAGGGATTTTCCATGTAATTTCTCACTCTATATTTTCTCTTGTATCTTAGCATAGATATGTCTTGTGTTTTGTTAAAGAATGCTATGATACCTGATGTAAACAACTATGTAAAGGACAAGAATGCTATGATCAATAAATCGATCTATTTCAAGCATACATTCTATGTTACTGCATTGTCTGTATGTAGCTTTGCTGTTTATATTTTGATTGAATGTTTTTAAGTTTTGGCATCATCAAAAAGGGGGAAATTGTTAGGAAATTTATTTTATAGATTTTGATAATACCATGTAAAACTTAAACTAGAATGTTGGCACCCCATTTTTCTTGTAATTTGTATTGTAATAGATAGGGCTGGAAAAGCTGAGTCAAGTCAGCTACGCCAAAAAATACAAGAAGTCAATCAAGATCGAAGTGAAGACTCCACTGTGGGGTTGAGTATGGCCAAGAAAGAAGATCAAGAACTCGATGAAGGTGTATCGGTGAGAGCATTGTGTGAAGAGTCACCAAGTCAACTCAAGAACACACTGGGAAATAAAAGCGCATTCTAGTCAAGGCATCCGAACTAGATCCGTTGATTAAAGACAAGAATGTTACTCAGAATGGTAACATATTAAAGTTGTTAGAGACAAAATGCGTGTTCGATTGTGTGCAAAAGGAACAAACCGATGGGAAACACTACACCAAGTGTCGCAACGCTCGCAACACCGCAAGACATTAAATACGAGGAAATGTCAACATCAAGGATCGCAACAAGATAAGCCAATGAACACAAGTGACTTTTGAAATCAGCCTATCTCTTCAACGGGCAGATTTTCAAAAGTGCACTATAAAAGGCTGATGAAACTCACTGAGAAAAGGTCACCTTGTCTACCTGAATTACGAGCAAGCAAGTAATATTCAAGCAACTAACCTGCAAATATTCTCAAGTTTATTCAAGCTAACCCTCAAGCCTGGAAACTCGAAGGAAATCGATCCAACACAAGTGTGAAGGAAAGTCAATTTCAAATCTGTTGAAGAGAAAACTTTTGAAGAATCAAAAGGGGTCTACTATCCAAGGAGGATTGTAGAAAGGTTCAAGGTCAAACCAGTATCAAGTTATTGGAGGGCTTCGTGATCAAATCCAAGAGCTTGAGAAGTGAGCTGAAGTAGCAAGGCAGTTGCCCTGTGAAGAAGCTGAGTAAGAAGAAAGCCACTGTGTGACCAAGTGTCTCTGGACTGTTCACCACTTTGTAAACGATCTCATTACTTAGTGGAATCCTCCAGGAGTTAGAGAAGAGAGAATTAGAAGAATTACCTCATCTTCGAACCTCTATAAAAATTATCTATGTCATTTATTTTTCAGCACACTTATATTTCTGCATATTTATATCATATCTGCTGATAAATCTCACATTTGCTATCCAACTGATTAATAACCAAGTGCTAAAGAAACAAGAGTTAAAACAAGCTTAAAACAAATCAAGGGTGTTAAGTTTTCCACTGATGAAACCAATACAACCAAGTTAAAGTTCTGGTTAAACAACCAAGTTATTCTATCAACAGCTCTATCGAGTCTGTTGAGTGGCTAACTTAGTTGAATAACCAAGTTAGCTGTCCCTCATGGACAAAGCTGTTTGAGTTAACTCTGTAATAAATTTTAAAAGGACTAAAATAGAAAAGTTGGTAAGGTTTATTCAACCCCCCTTCTAAACCTTACTCACACCCCTTGGGACCTACAATAAAGAATTGACTAGAGTCATTGAACATGATATCCTTCAAATACATTTCTTGAAAAAACAACAATTTTCTAGGCAACTCACAATAATTTATTTGGTTTCCATTCCTTCTTAATTGCATCCAAAAGCTAATGGAGTATGAAAAAGAAGGAATCCTACAAAACATTCATTTTAGAACACTTGTTATGTAGTGATATAAAAAGAACATTCAAATCAAAGCTAATGTGTGGAGCACATGCTCATGAGCATTGTGAGGGACAATTAAAGAAAGCTAATACAAGGAAGATGAGAAATCCTATAACATGTAACACAGAGACTGCTTTGAATGCTTTTAGTATCGCATACTGAAGTCATAAGTGCATACTGAAGCCAAATACCAATAGACAACATAAACATAGTGCTTATAAAGTTCAATGGCTCCATGAGAACAAAACTTTCTAAATTCTTACCTCTTGAATAAGGTAAAAGAAGAAAAATAGTTTCATACCAAGAAAGACCAAGAATCAAAAGATAATTTAAGAATATCACTGAGTCAAAAATTTCAAATGTTATACATAGCAGATGTGATACGCAATGATGAATTACCTTTAATGTACGTCAAGAAAAGAAGTGTTCATAGAAAATAAAAATAAGTCGATAAGGGTCTTTTTATGCATGTTTTATGTGTATATTTGAGTAGAATTCGAGTTATTTTATTGTTAGTTTTGTAAATTTTGATTGTACATAGTTCATATTACTCCGAGGTGCTTTTATTGATGTAGATTGACCATTCGGGGCTAATTTTGGTGAATTTCGGACCATGGATTCATGTCAAAACATACCGGGAGTTTAAGGATGCAAAAACGCCGAAATTCCAAGCCAAACGCGTCATTTCGGGGCCTTTTTGGTCCAACACGGGCAGGGGTGTCGGGCAACACGGTCGTGTTCCGCCGGAGCCAAAAACTCGAAATTTTTCACAAAACAGCCTCCAACACGGCCTGGCCGTGTTCAACACGGCCGTGTCGAGAACACGGCCTGGCCGTGTTGGGAAGCACGGCCATGTCGGCCGAGTCCCTGTGTGATAAAAACAAGACGGCCCGGCCGTTCGGGCGACACGGGCGTGTCCGGACCTCTTTTTGCAACTTTTCTTTGCGGAATTTGGGGAAAACTCACCAACTAACCCATTTTGGCCACTTTTGTACACTTTTAACACCCTATTTTTTGAAACATGTCTCCATGTCCCTCCTCATCACTTGAATACAAGAATTCACCAACCAACAAGGAAAATGGGGTGATTGTTTAATAAAAGAGAGTACTATCAATGTATTGGTTGCCTATAAAAGGCAAGGGTTGAAATTGGGAGATTCATTGATTAGATACTTAGGAAATATTCATTGTATTCATTCCATTAAGTAGAATTGGGATCAAGGGTCTTGGAGGAGAAAGCTTGGGGCAATATTGGAGAAGAAGGCTTGGAGCAACATCATCAATCAAGAAAGAAGTCAATTGAGATTTTGAGAAAGATAAGTACACCATGTCTACAATACTTAAATCTTCTTGTGTAATTTATTCTTTGGTCAAAATCATGTGTAGCTAAACTCCTAGTGTTTGAATGTAATGAACTGTAGAATGGATTTGTGATTAAGGTGTGTATGTTTTTAATAAAATCTTCATATTTTGTGTGATTCACTTATATTATGCTTCGTTCATTCGAATTGATATATGCGCAATATTGATTTGAAGTTTATTTTTCATCCGGGAAATCGAGAGATTCATGGTGAAATAGAACGTATATAAGTGAAAAGAGTTGCATGCAATCTATATATAGGACGACATAAATCTTCCGGATTAGGGTCAAACCTAATATGGGAATTCACAAATCGTTATAATTTGTCTTGGGGGTTTTAATCGAAAGAGATTTCAGTTAATCAACTTAAGATTAGAAGTTTTTCGCCTTGAAAGGGTTTAACTTAAATTGGGAATTTCTACGGTCCACAAGACATGAGATTTTATTAAAAGAGGTTGGTTTTTGCTTAAGGGCTTACGGTTGTATTTTTAACTTGTCAAATCACAAAAACATTCTAGAGGATTTACATTCAAACACATTTCTATCTCTTGATTTCTTATTTTACAAATCTTCCTTCATTTTTATAATTTATAATTTGTTTTCCTTTTTCATCAAACAAAAACTCGAAAATTGTTAGATTAAATAACAAAAAAGACGGTAATTATTAGTACTTACAATCCTCGTGGGAATGACACTCGGTACTCAATAATCTATACTATAAAACGATAGGTGCACTTGCCTACGATTTGAAAGGTAGCTTTTGAGCCATCAAGTTTTGGCGCCGTTGCGGGATTGTAATATTAAGAACGCCTTATTTTTGTTAATTTAATCATTTTTTTATTTTTACATTATCTTTCTTTTTATCTATATTTTTAAGTCTTGTATTATACTTATCATCTTTATTTATCGCAGTGCATGCCTACTCGTCGTCGAGGCACAAAGTGCGAAATCGCCGAGAAGTGAACGACGAGGAAAGCATTAATACATACTACGAGGAGGATATAGACGAAATCAAAGATTTTGCCATGGCGGATGAACAAAGAACTATGCGATTACGCCAAGCCATCCATGGATGGCATGACGTCAAGCATTGTGTAAGGCCGTTGTTGCCGCGAACAATTTTGAAATTAAACCCAACGTTATTCAAATGGTGCAAAAGCTTGTCCAATTTGACGGTCTACCGGATGAAGATCCCAATAATCACATCGCGAATTTTCTTGAAATTTGCGACACTTTCAAAATCAACGGGGTCTCCGATGATGCCATTCGCCACGCTTATTCCCATTCTCTCTTGGGGACGAGCAAAACAGTGGTTAAATACTTTGCCAAAAGGAACGATTACAATATGGAATATTATGGCGAGAAAAATTCCTTTTGAAGTATTTCCCACCGGCAAAGACCGCAAGATTAAGGAACGAAATCTCTTCATTTACTCAAGGCACGATGAAACTTTATACGATACTTGGGAGAGATTTAAGGAATTATTGCGAAAGTGCCCACACCATGGCCTACCTATTTGGATGCAAGTCCAAACATTTTATAATGGGCTACTTTTCGCAACAAGACAAATGATCGATGCAACAATGCGGGGGGAACTCTTAATAACAAAACGCCGGAAGCCGCTCGATATTTGATCGAGGGAATGGCCATGAACGGCTACCAATGGCAATCCATACGAGGTAAAACTAACAGGGTTGGTGTGTATAATGCAGACGGTAGTTACGCCGCCGCAGTCGAAGCGTTAACCCAAAAGATCGATGATTTGGCAATTCTAAACCACCACCACCGCATGTTTTATCTTGTGAAACTTTGCTTTTGCATAATCATCGGGATTGTCCACACACAATTCCTCATCTTTGAACATGCTAATTACGTTGGGAATCAAAGCGAAATTACCCAAGTAATCCTTACAAAGAACACATATAATCCTGGGTGGCGACAACATCCTAATTTTGGTTGGGAAATCAAGGCCAACCACGACCTAATCCCAATCCTCGATCTACACACGTCTCCGGATTTCACCAAATCAAGGTAAGCCTAACTTGGAAGATCTTATAACAAAGTTTGTGCAATCAACATATACCCGATTCCAAGCGGTGGAAACATCCTTGAGAAATCAAGAGGCATCTATCCATAATCCGGAAAACCAAATAGGCGATTGCGAAGATGATTTCGAAAGGCCACAAGGTAGTTTCGGGTAATATCGAGCCAAACCCAAGGGAGCACGTAAAGGCAATCACCATCGTTTTCCACATGAGCATGATTATGCCAATGCCGCCATTAAATACGTGGAGGATGACATGCCCAAAGAAAATCTCATGAAAAAGGAGGTTGCGAGAATACAAGCCCAAGATCCCTTACCGGAGTCTAACAAGAAGAAGATAGAAGGGAGGACAAATTTGGTAAGTACCTTGATTCTTTCAAACAATTACATGCCAATATTCCATTTGTTGACCCTCCTTCAAAGCATGTTAGGGATCTTAATGACATCATTCCTAGTGAAAATAAGCTCAACAAATTATCAAATGTGCAATTGAATGATAAATGTCCTTCCAATGAACTACCACAAAAATTTAATGATCCGGGAAGTTTTATTATCCCTTGCACAATTGATGGTTTTGTTGATAGGGCACTAGCCGACTTGGGAGCTAGTATCAACGTGATGTCTTATGAAACATTCAAGCATGCGGGATTAGGTGAACCTAAACCTATTAGGATGGACATTCAATTAGCCGATAAATCGATTAAACATCCTAGAGGTATTATTAATGATGTGTTAGTCAAGATTGATAAATTCATGTTCCCGATTGATTTTGTTATTCTTGACATGAATGATAATATTGATGTTCCTCTAATTCTTGGCGTCCTTTCTTGGCTGCGAAATCTATCATTGATGTGCATGAGGGAAAATTAACTTTGAGAGTAGGGGATGAACAAGTAATTTTTAAAATTCATGTTGATATTGAAAAGGATACTACTTGTTCTTTTGTCGATTCAATTCCTTTGCATGATGAGAAACTCTTGGAGAAAAGTGTTGTTCAAAGTCCATGTTGGAAGCTTATGTCCAAAAAGGGGACCGAAAAGGTCGAAATGCACATTTTGAAGCTTGAAGTTGGGGTAGTTCTCCTAAACACCAAAGGGATTTTCATAAGTTTGAAGCTCGCCGACTAATCTTCACATTTAGGTGAGTTAGTCCAGCTATATACGACGTTAAGCGCTACCCGGGAGGCAACCTAAATTGTTTTCATTTTTTTATTTTTTTATTTTATTTTCTTTCAAAATAATCACAAGTCCTTAGAGTCATTTTCAAATATAAAAAAAAAAACTCTTGAACATCTTCTTGGTTGTCCTAATTGGGAATATTTGAGATTTCACGGTATTCGAGTTGTGTGTTGCTTAACTTTGATTAGGTATGAAGATGCGGTCGAAGGTCCCGTGCAAAACAACCCAATGATCGCCCAACACCGATTCCACTATTGTAGTAAGGTCGTATTTTTCTTTTTCCACCTCTTTTATATCATTCTAATTTCTTTGCTTTTTGAGTGTTTGGTGTGTGTTTGTCCATTTTTTGTTTCACATTGAGGACAATGTAAATTTTAAAAGTTGGAGGTGGGTACAATAACATTTTCCGAATGCTTGTATGCTTGTTTGTGAGAAATGTGTTTCTTATTTTTTATTTTTAACAAATTGAATGTTGCTAGTCAATAACTTGGCCCAATTATACCTACATTAACTTGTTAATTTGTGTTTTCAAGGTGAAGCAATTGATTGTCTAGGATAGATTGCGTGGATGCAGGCAAAATTTTGATGAGATTTCTAACACCATAAATACTTGATGTGTTAAGGCATATACGATGATACCTAGCGCTATGAACGCCGAGAACTCGTGATTTAGTAGTGGTTAACGAGTTGTTAAACCAAGCTTGCGAATAAAAAAAAAAAAAAGAAAGAGAAAAATGAAAAAAAAAGAGAAAAAGAAGAAAAAAATGGACCAATCGAGGTTATACTACTCTATTTGTTGTTGCTTAGTAACTAGGAACATTCATGAGCCCCATGTTTGTCTTTTTACGTAAAACGGCGACACAAATATGAGTATGGGAAACCACCCTAGGAGTGTTTGAACAGAAATTCAAAATATAAACCTAGTGTAAGCATGTCTCGAAAGGTCCCAAAAAAAAAAAAAAAAAAAAAAAAGAGAACGAAAAAAAAAGGAGAATGAATACTCCTTGACTTCTCATTCCAATAAAGTTCAAGAAGCTTGGTTATATGACTAATAGGCTAACTACAATGATCTATTGAATTCTTGTATTTTCATGGCGTTATTGAATTGAAGTTGTTCATAACTATCGATTTGTGGAGTGATGATTTCAAGTCCGAATAATGCCGATATTGATCTTTCTTGACAATGATCGACCACTTTACAAAACTATGTTTTTACTTAATGGTTAATTCAGGTTGAGAAGGCCAAGAACTTGATCGCTTATGTTCAATATGTTGAAAAAAAAATCATCTTTGTATGTTGTGATTTATTGAATACCTCTTTTTGATATAATGTTTTGCTTGAGGACAAGCAAAGTTCAAAGTTGGAGGTGGTTTGATAAGGGTCTTTTTATGCATGTTTTATGTGTATATTTGAGTAGAATTCGAGTTATTTTATTGTTAGTTTTGTAAATTTTTGATTGTACATAGTTCATATTACTCCGAGGTGCTTTTATTGATGTAGATTGACCATTCGGGGCTAATTTTGGTGAATTTCGGACCATGGATTCATGTCAAAACATACCGGGAGTTTAAGGATGCAAAAACGCTCGAAATTCCAAGCCGAACGCGTCATTTCAGGGCCTTTTGGTCCAACACGGGCAGGGGTGTCGGGCAACACGGTCGTGTTCGCCGGGAGCCAAAAACTCGAAATATTTGCACAAAACAGACCTCAACACGGCCTGGCCGTGTTCCCAACACGGCCAGTCCATGAACACGGCCTGGCCGTGTTGGGAAGCACTGACCATGTCAGCCGAGTCCCCTGTGTGATAAAACAGCACGGCCGGCCGTTCGGGCGACACGGGCGTGTCAGGGACCTCTTTTTGCAAATTTTCTTTGCGGAATTTGGGAAAACTCACCAACCAACCCATTTTGGCCACTTTTGTACACTTTTAACACCCTATTTTCTTTGAAACATGTCTCCATGTCCCCTCCTCATCACTTGAATACAAGAATTCACCAACCAACAAGGAAAATGGGGGTGATTGTTTAATAAAAGAGAGTACTATCAATGTATTGGTTGCCTATAAAAGGCAAGGGTTGAAATTGGGAGATTCATTGATTAGATACTTAGGAAATATTCATTGTATTCATTCCATTAAGTAGAATTGGGATCAAGGGTCTTGGAGAGAAAAGCTTGGGGCAATATTGGAGAAGAAGGCTTGGAGCAACATCATCAATCAAGAAAGAAGTCAATTGAGATTTTGAGAAAGATAAGTACACCATGTCTACAATACTTAAATCTTCTTGTGTAATTTATTCTTTGGTCAAAATCATGTGTAGCTAAACTCCTAGTGTTTGAATGTAATGAACTCTAGAATGGTTTTGTGATTAAGGTGTGTATGTTTTTAATAAAATCTTCATATTTTGTGTGATTCACTTATATTATGCTTTGTTCATTCGAATTGATATATGCACAATATTGATTGGAAGTTTATTTTTCATCCAGGGAAATCGAGAGATTCATGGTGAAATAGAACCTATATAAGTGAAAAGAGTTGCATGCAATCCTATATATAGGGACGACATAAATCTTCCGGATTAGGGTTAAACCTAATATGGGAATTCACAAATCGTTATAATCTTTGTCTTGGGGTTTTAATCGAAAGAGATTTGAGTTAATCAACTTAAGATTAGAAGTTTTTCGCCTTGAGAAAGGGTTTAACTTAAATTGGGAATTTCTACGGTCCACAAGACGTGAGATTTTATTAAAAGAGGTTGGTTTTTTTGCTTAAGGGCTTACGGTTGTATTTTTAACTTGTCAAATCACAAAAACATTCTAGAGGGATTTACATTCAAACACATTTCTATCTCTTGATTTCTTATTTTACAAATCTTCCTTCATTTTTACAATTTATAATTTGTTTTCCTTTTTCATCAAACAAAAACTCTGAAAATTGTTAGATTAAATAACAAAAAGACGGTAATTATTAGTACTTACAATCCTCGTGGGAATGACACTCGGTACTCAATAATCTATACTATAAAATGATAGGTGCACTTGCCTACGGTTTTAAAGGTAGCTTTTGAGCCATCATAAGCACATGAAATGGGAGTAGATTTCAACTCAGATCATATTATACCCTCTGTTTCTACCTCACCACATGAAATAAGAACCCCTGATGTACATGCCCTTAAAATAAAAATCCCAGAAAACATTTTCTTAAGTGTTTGCAGTAAAGATGATCAGATAATCATAATACGTACTTTTAGAAACTAATATGTGACTAAACTATAAGCTTGTTATTTAATGTAGGAAATAGTCAATCATATTTTGTAACTGAATCCAGACCTTTCCAATCAAATTCGAGCTTGAGAAGTCCAACTCATCAGGCTCAATCTCCAGGTCGCACTTATTTGGTAGAAGGGGTGGAAGAGCCCTTGGTTCGAAATGACTTCCATTCTGGCCCTGCAATATGCAACAGACAAAAGCCAAGCCAAGATTATAAAATGGAATCCACAAGATATGAATACATATATAATGGTATATTTTATCATTCAACTAACTCAGCCATCCAATGAGTCTCATTTATCACCTTCCAAGTGTTGTTATACATCTCTGCAAAAACTATTTTCTATAGAGAAAATATACTATGAAATATAATTTTACCAAATGATAGTTCTCTTTAATCACCTCATTGAAAGAAGGATAAAAAGGGCAGATGCTTTGGCACAATGGATGTTAGTTCATGATTTCAATGTTTCGGTCCCAAATAATTGTTGAAAAATGCAAACAAGCTTTACACAAAGGGTTAAAATTGGCATCAAAGGTGAAAGTGTAAACAAAGAAAACAACAAAACTTTAATGCCATAAACCAAACAATGAACAATAAAATCTTTGTACAGTCAGAAACAACTCATGCAGAAGTACCAACTATTCAACTTCTATCAATGAGTGTCTTGAGTATGAAACTTCAGAATCTCTTAACATTAGTTAACATATACATAAATATAATATATATGGCCTTTGAAAGAACATGTGTAAAGTAAAAGATGCAAAAATGACATCTCCAGTTTATGCTGCTTCATTAGGGACAAAACACCATCAGTTCCCACACACCCTTCAATTATGTTGCTTCATTTCGGACAAAAACACCCTCAGTTCCCCCTGTTTTTTCATAGAAATAGAAGGAAGAAAAATAAAACCATCATAAAAGACTCCAAAATATTACAAGAAAAAAAGAATATTAATCATGATGCTCAAGAAAGCTACAGAGAACGATTAGGTAACAGCAAAAGAAAATAAAAAAATTAACAAAACGACAAAGGCTTTTCAATAACCTATCTCCAGCATAATTTGTCGATGCAAACAACCGAGCATTGCAATGTACCCATTAATATACAACAGGAAACACCAACTAAAATCGCAGATTTCATATTTATAATGGGGTTTTAAAACCCTAATTTCATGATATACAAGCACATTGAACATGTATAAAAACCCACATAGCAATTATATATTCAGATCAACCATACTTCAATAGACCGACATATTCTAGGGAAGCAAAATCAAATTATATGAAAAAGAACAAAAGATAAGTAAAATATGGAGAGATTCAACCTGGCAAGAGACCTCGACATCATCAGAAAGAGACTTGGTGACCGCAATGTGAGGCAATAACCTGTAGACAGCGATGGGAAAGAAATCAGAGAGAGAGGACACCCTTCAATTATGTTGCTTCATTTCGGACAAAAACACCCTCAGTTCCCCAGTTTTTCACAGAAATAAATGGCAGAAAAATAAAACCATCATAAAAGACTCCAAAATATTACAAGAAAAAAAGGATATTAATCATGATGCTCATGAAAGCTACAGAGAACGATTAGGTAACAACAAAAGGAAATAAAAAAATTAACAAAACGGGAAAGGTTTTTCAATATCCTATCTCCAGCATAACTTGTCGATGCAAACAACCGAGCATTGCAATGTACCCATTAATATACAACAGGAAACACCAACTAAAAGTCTAAAATCGCATATTTCATATTTAGAATGGGGTTTAAAACCCAAATTTCATGATATACAAGCACATTGAACATGTATAAAAAACCCACATAGCAATTATATATTCAGATCAACCATACTTCAATAGACCGACATATTCTAGGGAAGCAAAATCAAATTATATGAAAAAGAACAAAAGATAAGTAAAATATGGAGAGATTCAACCTGGCAAGAGACCTCGACATCATCAGAAAGAGACTTGGTGACCGCAATGTGCGGCAACAACCTGTAGACAGCGATGGGAAAGAAACCAGAGAGAGAGAGGTGGGAGGAACTGGTGATAACGTCATCGGCAACAGGAGAAAGGTGCGTCGGAAAGGGAGTAATGGACCTGATGGTAACTAGCGGAAGAAAAATAGAGGAAAAAATTAGCCTGCGGGAGCGAAATATGTGAAAAGGAGAAACATTTACCCGCGGAAGCCAAATTTGCTGCCCAAGTTATTAGCGACGACAAGTTGTCGCAAATATCTTTTTTTTGCATCGACTTCGTGTCGTCACAAATACTTTGGTTACAAAAACTACTGTTTCTTGTAGTGTATGTAGTATATTTGTTGCTTATGTAGTATAGGGTTTGTGCTTATGACTTACTTATGTAGTTAATGTATCTGTGGTGCATACGTAGTGTATATTCTTTGCTTATGTAGTATAGGCTTGTTGCTTATATAGTATGAGTATGTTGCCTATGACTTGCTTATGTAGTTAAAGTAATTGTGGTGCATACGTAGTGTATATTCATTGCTTATGTAGTATAGGCTTGTTGTTTATGTAGTATGAGGTTGTTGCTTATGTAGTTAATATATCTGTGGTGCATGCGTAGTGTATATTCGTTGCTTATGTAGTATAGGTT
The DNA here is from genome assembly GCA_016081115.2 of Rehmannia glutinosa. Taxonomy (NCBI): domain Eukaryota; kingdom Viridiplantae; phylum Streptophyta; class Magnoliopsida; order Lamiales; family Orobanchaceae; genus Rehmannia; species Rehmannia glutinosa. Next base: position 369,422 of record JABTTQ020003137.1, read on the forward strand.
TGTTGCTTATGTAGTATGAATTTGTTGCTCATGACTTGCTTATGTAGTTAATATATCTAAAAGCACCCTGACACATCTACACAAGCAACAAATTACATCTTCATAAGCAACCTTCGAACTGTAGTCGAGCTCTAGTAACTATGGCGAATTGTCTGTAATTTTTTTCACAGAGTAGTGCATTGAAGAAGAAGGAGGAAGGATTTCTCACAATAGTGCGTTGAAGAAGAAGGAGGAGGATTGTTCACGTTGATTTTGCTATGAGATTTGGAGGATTACGTGATCCTCAATATAATCTGCTTAATCCCGTAAATATTGGGATGTTTGGAGGATGACTAATTTACCCCTGTGTTTAATTAACTAGCTTGTAATCTCCAATTTTGCCTCTTAAATCTCCAAATTAGATGTATGGCTAGGATTGGTCCCCATGGACCCACCTTATGAGGTGGTCTCATATACCCTATATATATATATATATATATATATATATATTAGTAAAAGAGGCAGTCTCTTGTTAGACGGTCTAAATCTACCCGACCCAGCCCCAACAACCCAGCATAATGTCTAATAATTTTTATGGGACTTATTAATATTTTTCAGTGGGACTATTAATCCTTTTTATTAGAAAAAATAATACTTTTTAGGAAAATTATTAATAATCTTTCAGTTCAGGGGAACTATTAATACGTTTCATGGGGACGAGTAATAATTTTGACGGAAAAATCTACTATTTTTTAGAGGACTATTAAATATTTTTCAAGTGAAAGGCGTACTAATACTTTTTAGATGAACTACTAATACTTTTCAGATGAACTACTTAAACTTTTCAGATAAAAATCTAATATTTTTCAGTGCTCTCTTGATGCAATATCACTGTCCAATATTACAAAACTAATACTTTCAAGTGAATATGTATTAATACTTTTCGGAGGGACTACTAATCTTGGTCTCTGGATATTACAAAAACACCATTGTTAATATTACAAAAATACCACCGGGTCTATTTTGAGATCCGTCTAATGAATTTTGGCTCATTAGATCATGTCATTTGGAGTTTTATCTATATAAAAAGAGAGTCACTTTATAAGCGATAGAGCACAGTTTTCTCCAACCTAAACCACCCTTCAAAAACAAAGTAACATTTAATTAGAGTATGTAAAGTCTATTTTGGCAATTAGTGAAATAATTTCGGAATATATATATATATATATATATATTAACAATATATTATATAAAAATTAGCTTTTCAAATCTGTGTATATTGCATTAATTATTATATTTATCCTTTTTAAAAAATATTATCAATTATTTTCGTTTTTGATCTATTTTTGATGTATAATATATCAAATTAATCGTTTTTTTATGATCATCAGTTTGACGCTCATACTGCATATATATAAAAAACATAAAAATAAAAAATATAACATATAATCAAAATTTTATTTCATAACGGTGTTTAGAAATATGCGTTTAGGTTATCGGACATTAATTTGTATATTCGTATTATTGGACATTAATTTGTATATTCATCTATTTCAGATATTTGTAATATATGTATAGTTATTATTCGGGCTTAGCCCATTTCTTTATAATTATATAGAATTGTATTTAAGTTGATTAAAGTCAATTAAAAAATAGAAAGTCTCAAAATATGTATCCAAATATTTTATATATACATATATTCATACGTAGAATTATATACATATAAATAAAGAGAGTCACTTATACATAGTATTAAAAAAGTTTTCCCTGCCGATTTGACATTACTAAAAAAAGTAATTAAAATCTGTATGATGAAAAAGTATTGATTATTATTGAAATTACATTTTTTTGTAGTCAACTTTCAAGATACCTTAATTAGAATTATAAAAAAATTACGGTTCCAAATTTATGTGTGTACTTTATTAATTATTTATATTTGTCTTTTCTTTTTCTTTTTTAAAATTTAATAACTTTTCTGTTTTTGATTTATTTTTATCGTATAATATATCAAATTATTGTTTTTTTTACGATCTTCACTTTGACACCCTATATAGAAATGTATAAAAATTATTTAAATCATGATGAAAATACAAAGATCCATAACAAAATAATAGTACATCTCAAATGATAGACAAGAAGCGGGTGAATTGCAAAATTGGTCCTGTAACTATGGACAATTTGCAATTTCGGTCCTATAAGTATTGAGTTTGCAAAATTAGTCCTGTAAGTTTAAAAGTTTTTGCAAAATTGGCCCTATAAGTTTTACACCAAAGCAATTTCAGTCCTATAAGTTTCGAGTTGTTGCAAAATTGGTCCACAGGGGTTATTTCAGATTTTTCATAATACCAATTATATTCTTACTCACACCAATGACTCATATGACTAAGTGCTTTGCCTAAAATGGTATCAGAGCCTAGGTTTATTAAGAACTTTAAGTTATATTTATTATATTTATGTAATTAATAATTGGTGAGGAGAATTTTCTCCAGGAAAATGGATCTGGAGAATTGTCCAAGATGTATACCTTACATGAGATATCGTCGAATTTTGACGATATATGCACAAGAACATCAGAATAAGATAACATATTGGACAATCAATATGTTGAAAAAGAACTCGCAGGAGGCGATAGGGAACTTTGAGACAATGCGATAAACAAGCTGCATATTATCTGAGTTTCCTTAGGGTAAATCATATATTATATGTCGATCTGATGAATCGTCAGGAAGCAGCCCATGAAAATCATGAGTCCTGATGAAGTACCAGAATGGAGCGAGAAACTTCCAGACACATCTAAGTTCTCAAAGGATCTTAGAGAAGTCCGAAGACGGTGCAGAGTTATGGGAACCGCCATAATCATCTACCAACACAAGTTCATCAGATCCAAAACCAGATGGAGACAATGGTGAAATATCGAAGGAAACTCTTGAAATACTTCATGATATCCAGAAACGAGTCAAGAATCTGGAGAACATACCAAGTTCATTTGGAGGAAAGAAGCATATTGATTTTGGAACACTACCCTATTTATACCAAAATGGGAAACCAACCGAAGTTGTACAAATATTGACAGACGATGAAAAGCTCTTAGCTATAATCAAATGAAAATCCGTCATAAACTAAACAAGTGATGGATATGGAGAAGATTAATCTTAAAGATCTACATGACCTTGCCAAATACTTCGCAGGATTAGGAATTGTAGATTTAAAGATGAACGCATGAGATGGCTTAGCATTGGTTACTCTTGACCAACATCAAAGACCACCTCCACCACAGCAGTTGATCCCAACATTGCGAAAGTACAGGTTCACATCATGGAGATGAACCAATGCCGCACGCTGGAGATTTTACCACAAGAGGAGTTCCTGTTAATTTTCGGAACTCGCCAATGTTTCAGGAGGCCAAATTTATACAATACGCCTTATGGAAGATCACAAATCGATCCTATACATCCATATGGATTGATGCTAAATCTGGATATCCCAGATTTCAAAAATCGGGAAGTCCTTCTTGATGATTGGGCATCGGCTATGAGGATTGCAGCAGGTACCCTCGATCTTAAAAAGGATGGATTCATCTTACTCCTTGAGATGATTCTTGAAGGATCTGTAAAGATTGCATGGGATATGACTGGATCAGAAATTAAAAGTACCGTTACAGCTGGAGAGTCATTAAAAGAAATAGTCAATAATATGGCAAAATAATTTAAAATCCATTTTATCGGCACAGGCTATTATGAGAGATTGGAAGAAGAGAAAAGAAAAAGATACAAACAAGACCTCTATTGCCTCGAGTTACATGATATTTGTCATATTGACGAATATATCAAGTTGTTCACCAAATACCGATGGAAGTCCAAGGTAGAAGATAAAGAAACTTCCCAACTATTCTTTGCGAAGATACCAAGTCCCTGGAGAGAAATGCTCATCGAGAGAATACATGAATGCAACTGATTTTGATACAGTGGCCAGACGAATGTCTTTCCTGAAGGCCAAGCTGTCTGAATGGTGCCACCAGCGTAGCACTTTTTACATGAACTATAAGAGACTAAGATGGATTAATAAAAAGGTTCATCTATGTTGCGAAGATGATGACATCCCAACTGTTGTGGGAGGTCAACCACAGAGGAATAAGAAAAAGAAGCATAGAAGCCATCCATACAGTCGTGGAAGTAGCATCAAAAGGAGTAGGTCTTCATGGAGACCTAGAAGGTTTTGGTCAAAACAAAAAGCCCGAAGCTATAAATCAGGGCAAAGGCAAGCATCGAGCAGGAGTAGAGCCTCTTCATCAGGTTGTAACCAAGGAAGTACCAGGAGGACCCCGGGAAGAAGAACTTTCAGACGAGCTCACACCAGAGCTAATGAAAGTTTTAAAGATTGTAATTGCTGGACATGCGGAGCAAGAGGGCATATCTCAACTGATTGCCCCGAAAATCAAAAGCAAGGAATTAGACAGTTCGAAGCTACACCAGAATTTGAAGAAGCTGTCTATTATCAAAATCTGATACATGTGTATCAATTTGAGGATCTACCCTGCGATGAAAGCATCTATGAAGAAGAGATCTATTCTGATGATGGAAGTGAATCTAGTTCAGAATCAGAGTGAAGAAGAAATTCTTCAGCAGACGGTTAGGGAGGATATGTCAGGATTCCTCTCCCATACTACGGTTTCTCATAAGACTGTAATGAGGATTATGAAAGAAGATCCAAAGCTTCAGATATATGACGGTTTTACAATTGGAGCTATGAAAAAGACTTTGGATAAGATTGGGTTCCATAATAGAAAACACCAAATTATCCATAGAGTAACTACCGGAAAAATTGCCATCCCAATGAAGTTTACCGGTAACCTGATCGAGATGCAGTTGGTCTCTTACCGAGAAGTTTAGGAGATTAAAAGCAGAGTCAAGAGAGAATTTGCCAATCCACTCTCATAGATTCACATCGGAGCCATAAGAGTTATTATTCAAGTAACATTCAAAGAAGGAATTGATTCGCCGCTTAACCTAGCTATCTTTGATAAGCAAATCTCAAATCTCAAGGATTCATGCCTTGGAGCGGTCACATGAAATTTGTATGCAGGGAAATTGACATTTAATGTGTATCCTAGAATTGCATACAATTTAGGAGATCGATATTTCAACAGAGCCTTAACCCTTCATCAAGACTTCAAAAGAGTCGATTTGATGAAAGAAAGAAATAGACCTTACTTGATCACATACAAGATTTCCTATGCTCTCTCGAATACACATCATTCATAATTATTCTTGAGAAAGGAATTTATTGAAGTCCCAAGAATCTTTGAGGACTTTACCAGGGTAGTTCTACCAGAACTTATTGAGTCTCCAACTATAAAAAAGATAGATATGAAAATTCAAGATCAACCAGTCTTCAACAAAAGTCAGAGCCTCAGAGTTGAGCCATGGAGGATGTCTTTCCAACAAGACAGAATGATAAGCAGTAGCCATTGGGAAGAAAAAAGACCGAGTACGGTTCAACGAATCCCAGATGTTTTAAAACACAAGGAGAGCTGAAATGTCCAGAAGGATGGAGAGAAGTTGAAGTAATATTTGACATCACTCAAAAGGATAACATTTTTTCATGTGATGTTCTATATTATCTCCAACAACCTATAGTTGGAAGATATCAAGGAAGCCTAAAGATGGGCGAAATTGAGCTGACTATCACAGGGACAACAGGAAAAATCCCAGAGCAATTAATAATGTGGATTGAATTTCTTGAGGATCATAAACCTTGGGAAATATTACAAGACAGAATGGAGTTCACGATGGTGATATTATCTTGGTGCGAATATGTTTATCTTAAAGAAATTGGAGAAGAATTACCGCTATGCGCAGGAAGAGATTTCTCTAAAAGGATTCTTATCCTTGATCGAGAACTAAACAAGCGTAAATCATGATCGGAGGTGCGGTGGTACCCCATGATACAACGTGAAGATGCCACCAATATATTTTCATGATACATGAGCAGATGTTTTGCTAGGAAACAATTTCCTACAAACATTCAAGCGATTTACACAAGAAAATGAGACAAGAAGACTTATTTTCACAACATTATGTGATCATAAGATTATTGTTCAAAGATCTGCGAGAAGCATTCTACAGGAAAATACCTATTCATTTTCGCAGCAAGCGTGGTGATGAAGCCAAACTTCGAAATCCAAAAATAGCGGATAAAAGAAGATTTGGTGATGCATTATTATGCTTTCGGCAATATGGCTCAAAGCAGAAAGATACAAAGAGATGGGATAATAATTTGTATTCATTCAGGATAGAAGGAGAAGAACGAGTACCTCCAGAGGCTATAGCAAAACTGAAGAGCCTAAGGGAGAATACACAGAGTGATGTTACCATAGAGGAACCAATATCACTCGAGGATGTCAAGAAGAAGATCCAAAGGAATTACAATGAAAACCCTTTGGCATGGTGGAATAAGAACGAGCTCAAAGCATCCTTAAAGGTCAAACCAGGGAAGGAGTACGAGTTCGTGAGATTCAAACCAATCCTTATGAACCAGGAGGATCGTGAGGATATGCAGAAAATACTTAAGAAACATCTTAACCTTAAGTTGATTTCACCAGGAGTTTCTCCATACAACAGTCCGGGATTCTTAGTCAGAAATCATGGACAAATCAAAAGAGGAAAGCCAAGACTTGTTATTAATTACAAAGGGATTAATAACATTTTGGAGTTCGACGGATACTATATCCCAAGTAGAGAGCATCTAGTTAACTGCATCAAAGGTGCCAAGATATTCTCGAAGTTCGATTGCATGTCTGGATTTTACCAAATTAAAATAGAGAAAGAAAGTAAGAAGTTCACAGCTTTCTCCACACCACAAGGACACTATATTTTGAACACGAATCCTATGGGATTGGCTAACGCACCGTAGATATATCAAAGGAAGATGGATAATCTCTTCAAAGATTACTTCAGTTTCATGTTCGAATATATAGATGATATTCTAATTGCATCAAAGAACATGAAGGAGCATCTCAAACATTTGGAGATATATTCAGATGTTTGCCATAAAGAAGGATTAGTGCTTTCAGAAAAGAAGGCAGTAATTGCTATTAGACAGATTGAATTCCTTGGAATTGAAATCGACGAATCTGGAATCATTCTACAAAGCCACATAGTGGAAAAAATATAAGGATTTCCAGATATTCTCAAAGACAAGAAACAACTTCAAAGTTTTCTTGGAGATGTTAATTTTGCTGGAATGTTCGTAAACAATCTGGCACATTACAGGAAGGTTTTTATCCCATTACTCAAAAAAGATACTATATTCAAATGGGAAGATGAACATCAAGAAGGAGTAAAGCAACTCAAGGAAGTTTGTAAAAAGCTTCCAAAACTGGCGATTCCACAGGATGAGGATGAACTGGTTTTATATACAGATGCCAATGATTATTGGTGGGCAGCAGTTCTTACGAAAGTCACACCAAACAGAGAAGTGCCATGCAAATATTGTAGCGGTCTATTTATAGACAGTAAAGCAAATCGGCGGCATATTAACGAGAAAGAATTCTTTGCAGTCAGAAAGACTTTCAAAAAATGGTCTCTATTTTGACTGGCTAAAAAGTTTACTTTAAAAATTGATAATTCAAGTGTAAAGGCTTTTTTGAAAAACAAAATTGAATCTAAACCAGAAAAGGCTAGATTACTTAGATGGCAAGCTGAATGTCAATATTATGATTATGATATTGTCATTATAAAAGCTCATGAAAATATTCTTGTTGATTTTCTAACAAGAGATGGAGGAAATTGAAGCTGATTCTATCCTCACAACATCAAGACACCTCGACGATCATCTTGAGATGCTTCTCCAAGAATTTGACACTCGGCCATTAATCTTTGATTTGGTAGGAAGGTTACAAAAGAATGACCAGGGATAAAGTAACCGATCGCATACTAGCTTGTGTTCGATCTCATTCTCATCCGAGAATGGCATTTCAAAGGCCACTCCTCCAGCCTGGTAATAAATAATAGGAGCGTTTGGAGCGCGGGGCTCCCTAACCCATGTGGTGGATTCAAGTACCTCTAGCATAGGTCCTAAACTGGCAGAAATATTGGCCCAAGGAAAAGATGATACTCCAGAGTCAAATCCCAAGTTATCATGTCAACCTAGACGTCGGGGCAAAGGCGAAGACATCAATCTTAGGCCTATGACGGGAAATTCTAAGGTTGATATTAACGAGATTAAAGTTTCTTCTTTTTGGCAGGAATATCAAGCAAATTGGGAGAAACTTATTACAAAAGAAGGGATACATCTAGAAAGAACAAAGATTGATATTTCTGGAAAATGTCCAAGGGTGTGGATGTTACAAAACTCCAATCCACACGAGGTTAAGTGGTGGTATGAATTTGGAGCACTGGCTTCAATCTATACTACCTCCCATTCTTTCCCGGAGATAAAACTACTACCCAAATGGATCCAGGAAGCAGTATACGAAAGTTGGTCTAACAATAAGAGCCTAAAATGCAGCGATACCTTGGAACTATATTTCATTAGTGCAGCTGAAGAACCCGTGGGAAAAGGTAATCATGAAGCCTTTCATTACATTCGACTTCGAAGACCAGACGAACGAGTTTTCAAAGCAATCAAGGAAGCAAGTTCAGAGGAAGTTAACCTGGTTACGTCTTTCACTAAAGATCAAATCTCAACAAGAAGAGCATAGGGTTTATGGGTCTATCTTACAGAGATGGACAAAGTCAAGTTTCCATTCAAGTTATATCAGAATTCGGTGAACGGATCATTCCTGATAAACACCATGATAGGAAAAACTACAAGATTTGCAGAAGACCTGTTTCAGAAAAAGAGGAGTCTTCTTTGGGAAAATAAGCTACCTCCCAATAAGGAAACTCGTTTGAAATACTGTAATATGGCTCATATTGGCCACAGGGAAAATCATATTTGCCTGAGTGTCCGAATCAAAAAGAACCAAAATTTGGTAAAGGATTCTGACCAAAGATTGATCAGAGACATCCCGGAGATGGAGAAGAAAAATCACACAAGCTGCCGAAGTATCCAATAATTCGGGGACCACCAAAAAAGCAGATTCCCCATATTGAGTGGTAACATGTGATACCCACTTACCCAAAAGATAAAAGGTGGGTCATAACAAGAAAGAGATTGACATCCAACTGGTAGATGCCAATAATTCCAGCAAATGACGTAAGCAGTGACGTCATAAGGTTCCTTCCACTAACTAAAGGACGGAAAAAGAAAGTCATCAGACAATGGGAGCCTTATCAACAAATTTTGGATACTAGACAAAGGAGGGTCCAAACCATGTGATGCTGAGTATGCTTCCACTCACTTCAACAAGTGGGTTTCAATAATACAGAAAGATAGAGGCATTCCTTGCTCTATAAAAACAAGAGATTCATAAGGCTAAAGGCATCGATCAACATCCATTAGTCTTCCAAAAATAAAATTTTCTTTGTAAAAATAAGTTGAGTGCTTAAAATTTTTCAGAGTGTTTTTAAGTTTCTGTTTATGTGTAAGCGAGTGCAAGCCCCATATATAAGAGGCTAAACAAGTATTCTCCTCCCAAAAGAAGATTACTGATGTAATAAATTTTCTTTAAGTTCTTAATAAAAAGAGGCTTTTGCTTCAACATGTGTTCATAATGTTCTATTAATTTATCCCTAAGAATTATCTTATACGCCTAGAGTAGGAAACGAACCAAGGCTGTGCTGAGTAGTTGCTGAAGGAGTCGGATAACTTGTAGATCATCTTCCTGTTGGTTGAAGTTGAGCAGGCGAATGTTTGCAAATGGTCTAGGGACGAGTAATTTTCCGATCGATGGTGTTGCGAGCCATCTCACCCGGTGCTGTTTTGGTCAAAGAAAGGTATGAATTTTAAGGGGTTTATTAATTTTGCGGAACCATATTGGGCCTGATATGGTCATAATGGACTATATCCATTTTACCAAAACCTTAATCTGTAATCAAATAATTTAGAATTATGAAACATTTGCAGAAGTATGCCCTATTGAGTGTATAGGCTGGAAACCTGACATGATCCACTTAAAACCTCTGAATAGAGACTAGATCTAAGTAGGTGTAACAATGCCACGAATAAAATAGGTGTCAAAAAATGTAAATTCTCATAATCTATGAAATTTTGGTTTATTAAAAATGGCTATGGTATGAGAGGATTGAAATTGCTAATTCACGAAAGTTATAGGACTATAATGTCTAACTTTGGAAAGATAAAGGACCAAAATTGCTATTCAGCTATAAAGGCAAAATTGTCCAGGACCAAAATTGCAACTCTAAAAAGTTAAAGGACTAAAATTGCAACTGGCCTAAAGATATAAGACTAAAACTGTGATTTAGACGACAAGAAGCAAAAAAGAAGGAATTCAAGAGATTAAAGAAGAATCTTATCTATTTCTAGATGATAGATGTCTTCCATCTTCTTCCGGTCCCAACTCTTTCTTTGTGTATAGTTGGTGTTTGTTCTCTTCTTCCAGGTGTTCTAGATTGCAATGCCCCAAAGTGTCTATTTATAGTCCACATCTGCCCAAGATCTGAAAAAATAACATTCCTTATTTTCTCCACCCAGAGGAGCTGCGACACTAGGAATGGGCGTTGCAGCACCGTAATATGAATCTGCCCGAATTTTGGGTAGCGCGCTATAACGCTCTGTTTATGGCACTGCAACGTTATTCAAACTTTTGAATTTGCTTTTGGACTCTTCATAAGAGTTGTAGCCCTATCTCTTAGATTTCCATAGCCACTTGAATCAACTCCATATCAATTTTGTAGAGAACACTATGGTCCAAATACTAAACTTGCCAGTGCTGGAAATTTCTAACGCATATGGACGTTTCTTGAAATCAATCTCCCGTTGTTTGATCGTCCATGCTTCTTCTGACACACGATTCATTGGTACGACTCTAGACTCAATATAATTAGCCCTCAACATGACTTTGGCCACTCAGATGGCTCAAAACAACGGAAATGAATACCTAACCTATAATATATAACAAAAATAATTCAAAGTACTCAAAAACAAAACAAAACTCTAGTCTAGAAAGTCCAAATCAATGATATAAAACTAACTTAACACTTACATTTCTAGCTAAAATATTTTATTTATTTTACTGCTAAATTAAATAATATCTTAGATACTACTTGCATAATAATAAATTCCACCATAAAAATGGTAACATTGGCAATCTAATAATTTTGACAGTTATTATCCTTCCATATTTAAATAAAAATTAATTTTTCATTTTTACAATTTGTATTTTCAATATTTTATACATTTTTAACTAAAATATTTTATCTATTTTACTAATCGACCAACTAGTATCTTATATGATACTTGTAGAAAACATAATTACAAAATCTATTTATTTGATTTTAATTCCTTATTTAGGTGATCGCATACTTTCCTAATTCAATTAATATAATATTGTTTTATTTAAAAAAAAACATTAATTCTACTTGTCATAAGTATGTGTCATATTCAATGAACCATATATATAATACTTGCAATATCGATAAATTTATACAATGATATCATCGTACTAAAATTGGAATGTTTCAACAAAAAATAATAATGAATAATTTTCATAAAACTTGAAAACTGATGGCATAATCGAAAATTAGCAATATGATAGTCATTTCATACAATTTTCAAAATCGTGGTTAAATAAAAACTAATTTAGAAATTAAAAAAATCATTCAAATATGGAACACATATATCAAACAAAATAGCAGGAAAAAATCATTCAATCATCCCATCAAACCATTCCCTTAAATATTCTCATTGGCTCTCCTATATATATGCATTAACACTGCTTATATTCCTTGTTGCACAACTCAATTTATCGAAAATCATCAAATTATATAATCTAACACAATACACCCTGTGCATCAGCCGGTCAAAAACTAGTATATAAAAAAAGCTAGTCATCATTTATAAATAGTATGTAACAACTTTTTCCGCCAAAACATCCTATAAGAATAGTAATAATTTTTTATGCCAAAAGTTGTAATTTCAGAAAGTTTTAATATAGTGTGTGTATATGTATACACAAAATATCTTAATTTAATAAGTAATGCTAAAAATCTTGGTAAATTTTGTGTTTGACCCTAATTTTGGTAGGTTTTAAGATAAATTCTATAATAAGACAAATTCTATTTAACTGCAAATTTTATATTTTCTTAATTTAAAAAATGATAACATCTTATTTTCTCAAATTAGAATTTAATATTTACCAAACACACACACACACATGTATATATATAATCGTTCTTGACCATATGTGCCCAATAAGAGCATTTCCAAGATACTCTGATGGAGATAAAGATTAACGATATCTTATTATCTATTAAGATTAGTTTATTAGGTTATTTTATTATCTTTTAAGAGTTTTTAATAGTTATGAGTTTTATTGTGGTAGGATTTTAATCCTATGAATATTTGCTATTTTATTATATTTAGCGAGGTTGAATATTATTAAGTTTTGAGAGTTATTCTCTTTTTCATTGCAATTTACGTTTCTTCGTAAAGAATCATATTGCTTTTATTCGTTGTTCGTTTATCAGTAGCTTCCGCCTGCATCAGACTCTTTAAATTTAACGAGTATCTCTTTTAAAATAAAGAGCATCTCATTTAAAGAGTGAAATTTTTGATATCTTCCAATACTCTCTTTGTATTTGACTCTTTATTTTATTTTTTTCCAACATTAATTTTGTTACACATGGAATATTAGAAATAATTTATGAAGATTTTCAAAATTTGTGTTGTTTTTAGAGAGTGTCATTCAAAGAAGGTAATTAAAAGTGCAAGAAACCTAATGTAATTAATTGTAGAGAGTTGTTTTGGCTCTTCAAATTCGGATAGTGACAACTCATTCTCTAAATTTACATGTTAAAATAAAGAGTTTGTTGGAGATGATTTTTACTACTCTTCTAAATAAAGAGAATTTTTCATTTGAAGAGTCTTTTGGGATGCTCTAAATATACATACTTGAAATATTTTTCCTATATCATTACTATCTTTTTGGGATGCTCTAAATATGTATATATACCTTAAAAAATATCTTTATTTTTAGCATGAATTATCTCTATTGATACGCCACAAAATATGGAAAAATAAGTTGGCCTTTATCATTAATAGAGTGCGTACAAATTCATTTATTTAAATGAAAATGAAGGATTGATTTTTTTCCCCAAAGGAATGAATGGTATTTTTTTATTACAATGGGTTATAGTAGGGGAGGGGACATGTGTACTAGTATGGGATCGAATTTAGGTCATTCGTCCTTACAATACTAGGCAGTTTAGACTCTACCAATGGAGCACAAGATTGATCTCAAATGAATGAAGGGTGTTGATTATTGTAATTTATTATAGGAATATAATTACACCATATTGATGAACAATAATAGTAAACCTATCTTTATATTATTTATAAAGGGGATTTAGTGTTACTTTTAATCGAATCCAGTTTCTATGTTGGCATTTTTTTTTTAGAATATAAATTGGTCATCTTCATCAATACTTCATTCCTTAGATTTTATATTTATTTTCCTTCTTTTCACCATAATTCAACATGGTTTCATAAATAGTTTTCTTATATATATATATATATATATATATATATATTTATAGAGGTTGGGTTATATGAGTTCACCATCATGGGTAAGTACATGCATAGGGACATATCCCTGTCGTCGATCTCTTTTAATCTACTTCCGATAAAACCCATTTTATCTATATTTCTTACCTTATTTGACATTACTAAAGACAAATTAGCCAACAAAAAAAACACATAAATTATCCTAAAATAGTGGGCGGTTACATCTTAGATTTGGATAAGATTTCATTAATATTTCTCTTCCCTCCTACACGCATCTTACCAAAAAACGCATCCATTAAATATCAAAACACCTACAAATCGAATCAAATTGTTTATCTTCACACATTCTTTTGTTTCATGATGGTTAATTTAAATTTTGATCTAGTGTTTTTTTCGTTGATTATTTGTTACAGATTACTTATTTAGTTTAGAACTGTAGCTCGGTTTAATATTTTTATTGCTTGCTTACTACAGTTTGTTGATTCTTTAATATAACATGTTTGCATATTTAATAACTTACTAAGTATGCATCACAAAAAAAAGAGAGATATTATCTTGTTTCATTTCAAAAGCTATGACTAGCAACTGCATTTTAACATTTTAAAACTGAATCAAAGTGTTTATCTTCCCACATTTTTTTGTTTCATGCACTGGTTTCATGATGGTTAATTTAAATTTGGATCCAATATTTTTTTGATTGCTTATTTAGTTATAGATAATTACATATTTAGTAATATTGTTTCTTATTTAGTTTAGAATTGTTGCTTGGTGTTTTTCTCTTTGCTGATTTAGTTACAAATTATTGTTAGATAAATATTTTTATCGTAATTTTGATGATTTCATATTATTTAATTTTACACCAAAACAATGACCCCAAATATTGCCTAATTACTCCTAATCGATTTAAATTATTTTTACTAATTTTTGGAGTATTTTTTGAAGTTTATTTTTGACAAATATTGGACAACTCATTTGTTTTGAGGTCAACCTGTCGCCCTAGAGGGTAACCCGTGCCTGAACATGTTTTAAACTTGAAAAGAAAGAACATGTTGAGGGGGTTAACCGGTGGGTCGACCGTCGACTGTGTAGTCGATCGGTCGACCCCCTATGAAGAAAAATTGTTTTTCCATAAAATCTCTCTGTTTCTACGTCGAACGGTCAAACCCAAGAGAGACCGGTCCAACCCCTGTTCAACCGGTCTAATAGTGTATTTTTGGGACAAAATTTAATTTTCACATATTAGAGGTCGACCGGTCGACCTATGGTTTTATCAGTATGTTAGGAAATTTATTTGTTAGATTTTGATGATACCATATAAAACTTAGACTAGGAAGTTTGCACCTCCTTTTCCTTGTAATTTTGTATTGTAATAGATAGATTGAAAGAGCCGAGTGAAGTCGCTAAGTGAAGAATGCAAGAAGTCAATCAAGACTAGAGTGAAGACTCTGTTGTGTGCAACCGAGTATGGCCATGAAGGAAGACAAAGACTTGAAGGAGAGCCGGTGAGGAACGATCGTGTGAAGTTTAAGGAAGTGTCGGTCAAGTCAATGAAAGGAGCAAGCCTATAAGTTGAAGTGATAGTTGAGCCAATCTTTTGATTGAAGTTGACTCAAGTCACAAGGGGTAAAGGCAATCAAGTCAAGACAAGCGACATTGATCCATTGGAAGGAAGTCAAGAATATTACTCGATATAGTAATATGTCCAAGTTGTCAAGTCTTAAAGTTTTTGGCCCGAGAAACTTGCAAAAGGAATAAACCAATGGGAAACATTTGAAGCTTGTGTTAGGCCCTATAAAGTTGCATAATCATTTAATACGAGGAAGGGTCAAATCACGAATGTTGTAGACCCAGAAAAGACAAGCCAATGAGTAAGAAGTGTCATTTGAAATTAGCCTATCTCTTCAACGGGCAAATTTCATATGTGCACTATAAAAGGCTGAGGAAGCATTTGAGAAAAAGTGACCTGAATCTAGCACGAACAAAGCAAGCAATTATTAAGCAAGTATAACCTGTAAATTCTCAAAACTTATCATAGTATTCCTCAAGCCTAAAACTCGAAGAAACTCGATCCAACACACGTTGTGAAGGAAAGATAACTTCAACTAGTCTAAGAGGAAACATTTGAAGAACAAAAAGGAGTCTACTCTCCAAGTTGAAGGAGTTGTAGAAAGGTTCAAGGTCGAACCAGGAGATCAATTCAAGTTTGTTGGAGGGCTATGTGAACAAATCCAAGGACTTGAAAGTGAGCTGAAGTAGCAAGACAACTAGCTGTCTCGTGAAGAACCTAAGTCTCAGGAGAAGCCAACTGTATGATCAAAGTTTGTCTCGACTAAGATTTACTTTGTAACTTAATCACATTACTTAGTGGATTCCTCCGGGGAGTTGGATAAGAGTGGATTAGAGGAATTACCCCATCATTGAACCACTATAAATATTTCTTGTGTCATTTTACTTCAAAGCATTTACTTTCTTGCATATATTTTTATATCTTGTTAGTTAATTTGCTAATCCAACTGATAAATAACAAGTGCTAAAACAAGTGTTAATAATAAGCTTTAATAAATCAAAAGGGTGTTAAGTCTTTCATTTGTTAAAAACATAATCGACAAAAGTTAGGTGTTAGCTTAAATAATTTGTTTTAGCACTTGTTACTTAGTGGATTCCTCCAGGAGTTGGATAAGAGTGGATTAGAGGAATTACCCTATCCTCGAACCACTATAAAAATTTCTTGTGTCATTTTATTTTCAGCATTTACTTTCTTGCATATATTTTTATATCTACTGTTCGTTAATTTGCTAATCCAACTGATAAATAACAAGTGCTAAAACAAGTGTTAAAAATAAGCTTTAATAAATCAAAAGGGTGTTAAGTCTTCCGCTGTTAAAAACCAAATCAACAAAAATTAAGTGTTAGCTTAAACAACCAAGTTATACAATCAACAGCTCTATCGAGTCTATTGAGTGGGTAACGTAGCTGAATATAGCCATCCGAGCTGTCTCCAAGGACACAGATGATTTGAGTCAACTATGTTGTAATTCTTAAAAAGACTAAACGTGAAAATTAGGTAAGGTTTATTCAACCCCCATTCTAAACCTTACACCACACCCCTTGGGACCTACAAGTGGTATCCGAGCGGTTGGTTAATTGAGCCTTTCGCACTGGTTACTGAAGTAGATCTCAATCTTTTTCAAAGGTTTTAACACTTGTGTTTTCAAAGTCTTTCATCTTTAAAGCAAAGTTATTATCATGGAAGTAAATCTAACTCGTATTCCAATATTCACTATGGAAGAGTTTGATTACTGGAAGATTAGTATGCAGGCTCATCTATCTGTAGGTCCCAAGGGGTGTGAGTAAGGTTTAGAAGAGGGGTTAAATAAACCTTACAAACTTTTCGATTTTAGTCCTTTTAAAATATTACGAGTTAACACAAACAACTAAGTCCTTGAGGGGACGATTCGATTGGTTATTTAGTGAGTTAGCCACTCAGCGGACTCGATAGATTTGTTGATAGAATAACTCGAGTTGTTTAACCCGAACCTTAACTTGGTTGTGTTGGTTTTATCGAGAGGAAGACTTAACACTCTTTGATTTGTTTTAAACTTGTTTTAACACTTGATTTTAGCTCTTCTTTATTAATCGAGTTGGATAGCAAATAAGTTTATCGTGAGATACAAAGTAAATATACGAAATATAAATGTCTTTGAAAAATAAATGACACGATTAATTTTTATAGAGGTTCGAAGATGGGGTAATTCTTCTAATCCTCTCTTCTCCAATTTACGGAGGAATCCACTATGTAAAAGATCTATTTACAAAGTGGTCACGATCTAGAGACGACCTTGGTCACACAGATGGCTTCTCTTCCAACTCGCCTTCTTTCACAGGCGGCTACCTTGCTACTTCAACTCACTTTCTCAAGCTCTTGGATTTGATCACGAAGCCCTCCAATAACTTGATCTTGGTTCGACCTTGAACCTTCCTACAATCCTCCTTGGAAAGTAAACCCCTTTTAATTCTTCAAAAGTTTCCTCTTCAATAGTTTGAAGTTGTCTTTACTTCACAACTTGTGTTGGATCGATTTCCTTCGAGTTTTAGGCTTTAGGATTTGCTTGAATATCTTTGAGAATATTTGCGGAGTTAATAGCTTGAATAATGCTTGTTTGTTCGTGGTTCGGAGTAACCTTTTCTCGATGAATTCCTCCGCCTTTTATAGTGAACTTTTAAAAGATCGCCGTTAAAGAGATAGGCTGATTTTCAAAAGTCACTTGTGTTCGTTGGCTTGTCTTTTCTTGGTCCGAATCTTGAGATGTAGACCGTTCCTCGTATTAAATGAATTTGCGGCCTTCGAGGTTCGACATGAGGTGCGGTCGTCCCATTGGTTTATTCCTTTTGCACGCTTCAGGATGAGCATTTTAAGACTTGGCAAAGATGGAAGTATTACTTATTTAAGTAATGTTGTTGACTTTTGTGCAACGGATTAATTTGATTAACTCCTCTTATTTCTTTGCCTTTTTCCCAGGTGACTCGAAAGTCGCTCCAATTATTGGAATACTGTTGTCACTTCAACTTGAGACTTGGCTTCTTGAGTTGACTTTGGTCGACTCTTCATATAACTATTTCTCGGTGATACATCTTGATCGAGTTCTTGATCTTCTATCTTGGCCATACTTTGTTTCACAATGAGTCTTCAATTCGATCTTGATTGACTTCTTGTATTTCAGCATAGCGACTTGACTCAACTTTTCCAAATATCTCCTACAATGAAAATTACAAGAAAAATGGGGTGCCAACTTTCTAGTTTAAGTTTTACATGGCATTCATCAAAATCTATAAATTTCCCAACACTATCCGCTTTTCACGATGATATATGACTTGTGATAGAGGATGGGCCATTGGAAATACTCAAAGTCAATCTTCTTTGTAAGAGCGGCTACAACAATGAAGGAGATGAAGATGATGAAATTAGAACGACCATGGTTGAAAAATCACACACAAATGGACTAACGAAGATCGAAAGAGATATAACCTGGACAATGTGGTGAAGGATATACTCTACAGGACGTTGGACAAGGCGATGTTCAACAAAGTCAAGTCGTGCAAAACAACTAAAGAAATCTGGGATAAGCTAACCCTGATTTGTGAAGGATCAGAACAAATTAAGGAGAATAAATTAACTGTTGCTGTTAAAAATTTGAAAACTTTAAGATGCTTGCAGGTGAGAATCTGGATCATCTGGATGCCAGATTCACAGATATAACAAATGAGCTTTCCGCTCTTGGGAAAGAATACACTCAGAAGGAGATGTGCATGATGATACTAAAAGCCCTCCCAACTGAATGGGAAACGAAGGTCATGGCCCTGAGACATTCAATGGGCCTCTCAAAAACATCTAATCATGAGATATTCTCATACCTCAATGCTTATGAGTTTGAGCTGAGAAGAAAAGATCAAAAAGAAACAGTTGTACCCAAGACAACTACATTATTGGCCAGTGGTGAGAAGAAAGCTGAGCCAAAAGAGACCAGTAACTAAAAGGAGATTGCCCTCATGGTAAAGAGATTCAACAAGTTCTTTAACAAGAACTATAAGAGAAACAAGGGTGAAACCTCCAAGAGACATCCAACACATTCCAAAGCAAGGGAGGACAGGCAGCCCAAGAGAGCGATCATCGAGAGCTGGCTATCGAGAGCCGATAGTCGGAGGACCGATAGGGCTGATCGAGAGCGAAAACCTGTGTTGGAATTGGACAACCAGGACACTTT
Source organism: Rehmannia glutinosa (assembly GCA_016081115.2). Taxonomy (NCBI): domain Eukaryota; kingdom Viridiplantae; phylum Streptophyta; class Magnoliopsida; order Lamiales; family Orobanchaceae; genus Rehmannia; species Rehmannia glutinosa. Next base: position 388,789 of record JABTTQ020003137.1, read on the forward strand.
GTTGTTGACTATTCCTATCCACCACCCAAGTGCAAAAAGCAACAAGGAGCAGTGAGTGCCAAGGAACCTGGTACATAGATAGTGGCTGTTCCAGACATAAGACAGGGAATAAAAGAAAACTATCAAGATTCAAGGAGATCAAAGGTGCTAAAGTTATATTTGGAGGAAATGAAGCTCTAGGGGAGATCAAAGGCAAAGGATCCATCAAGAAGAATGGACTAGAGATCACAGATGTTGCTTATGTTGAAGGCCTCAACTTCAACCTGTTAAGCATCAACCAACTCTGTGACAAGGGCTACAATGTAGGATTCAACATGGGGATATGTCAGATCAAAGATGCTGAATCTAATGAAATTGTTCTGCAAGGAACAAGCCAAAAGAATATGTATGTAGTGGATTGGTCTACTGCTACACCAAGCACATGTCTGCTAGCAAGGAGTACAGCCAAATCCAGTTGGTTGTGGCATAAGAAGCTGAGTCAACAGAATTTCAAGACGATCAACAAGCTTGCAAGGAGTCACCTTGTGGAAGGTTTGCCAGAATCAGTGTACAAAAAATAAAGCATTTGTGATGCATGTCAGATGAGAAAGCAAATCAAATCATCATTCAAGGATAAGCCAAGTTCTTCTTCAAGCAAAATATTGCATCTGTTGCATATGAATTTATTTGGTCCAGTTGAGACAGCCAGCATCAGTGGAAAGAAATACACCTTAGTGGTGGTGGATGATAATTCAAGATATACATGGACAATTTTCATGTGTAAAAAGGAGGAAACACTGCAGAAGTTACCTCAGCTGATGAGGAGAGTTCAAAATGAGAAGAGTCAACCCATTATAAAGATAAGATCTGATAGGGGAACCGAGTTTGTCAATGGGATAATAACATAGTATTGTGTTAAAAAGAGTATTACTTATGAGTTATCGCAGCAAGGACTCCACAAAGTAGAATGGAGTAGCTGAAAGAAGGAACATAACTCTCAAGGAAGCTGCAAGGACAATGTTAGTGAAGGCTGGATTGCCTAAGAGATTTTGGTGGAGCCATAAATACAACATGTTATACTCGAGAATAGATGCATGATTAACAGCCAATTGACCAAGACTTCCTATGAGATTTGGACGGGGAGAAAGCCAAATGTTGGATACTTTAAGATATTTGGATGTAAATGCTTCATCCACAACAATGGCAAGGACAATTTGAAGGCTTTTTGTGCTAAAGCTGATGAAGGTATCTTTTTGTTATACTCATTTGAGAGTAAAGCCTATAGAGTCTTGAACAAGAGGACTATGGTCACATAAGAGTCTATCCATGTGGTTTTTGATGAATCTAATGTAAATGGAAAAGACATTGATGAGTTAAGCGACAAAGCGAGAATCAACCAACTATGCGAAGAGTCCTTATGTTGAAGCGGAAGTGAGATCACTCAACCACGATGATGATGAAATAGCTTCATCTCAAAGATATTTGGAAGGTGCAGAAGTGGACTTAGTTGCAAGACAAAATTTGAATCCAGCAGACTTACTCAAACGATGTGACATGGCCGAGAGACCATCCACCGAGTTAATCATTGGAGATGATTGAGATGGCATAAGAACAGATCGAGAGAACAACATGAAGCAATGTTCACTTGTTTTATTTCCCAAATAGAGCCTAAAGATGTGTCTCAAGCATTGGAAGACACACATTGGATTCAGAGCCATGCAAGAAGAAGCTGAATCGAGTTTGAAAGAAACGAAGTATTTGAATTAGTTCAAAGGCCAACCAACCAAAATGTTATTGGTACTAAGTGGGTTTTGAAACAAGATGAATGAGGAAGGATCATTGTAAGAAACAAAGCAAGATTGGTAGCCAAAGGGTATTGCCAAGAAGAAGGTATAGATTTTGATGAAGCCTTTGCTCTGTTGTTGCGATTGGAAGCAATAAGGATGTTTCTTGCTTATGTTGCACATAAGAACTTCACTTTGTATATCAAATGGATGTGAAGAGTGCATTTCGAATGGAATGCTAGAGGAAGAAGTCTATGTTGAACTACCTCGCGTTTTGAGCGAGAAAACTATTGGAGATAAAGTCTACAAGCTCAAAATAGCACTTTGTATGGATTTAAACAAGCATTAAGAGCATGGTATGATACATTGTCTTAGTTTCTAATTGACAATGGATTCACCAAAGGAAAGGTTGATAGAGTACTCTTCAAAATTCAAGATGGAGAGAGTATCTTGCTTGTTCAAATATGTGTGGATGATATCATTTTTGGTTCCACAAACAAGGATTTGTGTGACAAGTTCTCAAACCTCATGCAAGGCAAATTTGAGATGAGCATGATGAGAGAGCTGACTTTTTCTTAGGACTTCAAGTCAAGCAATTGAAGGATGGAACCTTCATATGCCAAACCAAGTATACCAGGAGAGACTTAATGAAGAAATTTGGTATGGAAGAGAAGTCATCGGTGAAGATTCCTATGAATACATCAATCAAGATGAACATGGATACTGAGATGGCAAAGTTGTTGATCAAACCAGATATAGAGCCCTCATTGGATCCTTGCTCTATCTAACAACAAGTAGGCGGACATCACCTTTGCAAGAAAGTAGGTGTATGTGCGATTTCAATCTGCACCAAAAAAGAGAGTCATATGGACGTAGCTAAGAGAATCCTAAAATATTTGAAGGGATACCAAGAAGTTGGCTTATGATATCCAAAGGAAGGAAGATTCAAGCTGGTAGAATACTCAGACCCAGACTATCTTTGGGACGTAGAGTTGACAGGAAGAGTACACGGTATATGTCAAATGCTTGAAAGCAGTTAGTTTCTTAGTTCAAAGAAGAAACAAAATTCAATAGCTACATCCGGTGAAGCCGAATACATAGCTGCGGGCAACAAGCAGCCCAAGTATTATGGATGAGACAAAAGTGAGATCTTGTGATATTGAAGAAAGAGAGATTCCAATTATGTGTGATAACACTAGTGCTAATGCAATCACTCAGAATCCATTGTTGCATTCAAGAACAAAGCACATTGATGTCAGATAACATTTTATAAGAGACCATGTTGAAAAGAAAGACATCACCTTGGAATACATCTCAACTAATAAGCAGTTAGCTGACATATTTACAAAGCCATTATGTGAATCAAGGTTTGAAGACTTCAAGAATGAGTTAGGGTTAATTGAGCTGAGTTAGGATACTCAGGAGACTCAATCAGCAGAGACAAAAGAAAAGAGAATGGAAAATAAGCAAGTTTCACACTTCAGCTAAGTGAAACAACCTAGTCGGGTAATCCACTGTATCAAGTTAGCTGACAACTGAGTGATCTTATGTGAAGAGAGAAGCAACGTTAAGTCACTTTGGATGATAGTTGAATCATTTATGAGCTAAGTGCTAAAAAAACACAGATCAATTTATTCGAGCGGGAATATTTTTAAGGATGACATCGGCGTAATTATATTTGTCGGTTCAAAAGCTGCACAGTAAAACATATGATTGGATATAAATGTTGTTGCATTTAATGTGGGGAATTTAATGCAGTTTTGCAGGCTAAATCTTGACCGTTGATTTTAATCAAACTTTTTAAATTCCCAAAATCGTCCTTTCAAGTCTCATATAAACCAAAATTTGTATTTTCTCTCTCCTCACAAAATATTCTCGTCTTTAGCAAGCAAGAAGGAATTCTCTCTGCAAACTGTTCGAAACCCTAACCTCAAAGATCAAGTTTTTCGCATATTTCACCAATCAATCTCTATAAAAATGGCTGTTATTCATGATTTCCCTAAGCTTTCTGAGAAGATCCACTCCGGTGCTTCAGTGGACTTCAAAGGGATGATCAAGCAGGGCGTTGATGAGGTCGTAGTGAAGAAGATTGCAGCCAAGCTAGAGAAGTCTAGTCTGAAGGACTTTCTCTCGATGGAGTTCACTCATAGCTACTCGGAGGAGGTAGCCATGTTTTTTGTCAATGCCAAAGTCCATGACGATGAGATTCGCTCATCCGTTCACAGCAAGGTCATCAAAATCTCTGCTAAGGACCTTGTTGAACACTGTTTTCTGCCGTGTGAAGGTTTGAAGGACGTAGCCGAGAAGGGTGTGAACTTGGTTGTAGCTTCGAAGGAGATTACGAAGCCCGAGTTCGTTGTGAAAGTTGTGTATACAGACTAACAAGGAAATTATCAAAGAAGACTACCACAAGTTGATGGACATCGTGTCCAAGTGTGTAGACATGAAGTTCGGAAACTTCAACCAGCTATCACGGACTAAGCTGATGGTGATGACTGCGATCATGCAGGATAAGAAGGTTAATTGGGCTGAGTTCGTCTTTAGCCGAGTCTGTCAGAATGTCATGAAGAAGTCCTACAAGGAGGATGGGACTTTTTGTTGTTCCTTGGGGTATGGCCTAGTCATTGCCCATGTGATGGAGATTAAGGGGATAGCACTGCGCCATGGGAAGCCCCTCCATACGAATAAGAGGATGTTCAAGGCAAACCTCTCCGGCGCTGTTAGGAAATTTATTTGTTAGATTTTGATGATATCATGTAAAACTTAAACTAGGAAGTTGGCACCCCATTTACCTTGTAATTATGTATTATAATAGATAGGACTGGAAGAGCTGAGTGAAGTCAGCTAAGTCAAGATTACAAGAAGTCAACTGCGGACTGGAATGAAGGCTCTGTTTTGTGTCAGCTAAGCATGGCCATGAAGGAAGACAAGGACTCGACTGAAGGAGAGTGAGCTGAGGAACAACTGTGTGAAGTGTCAGTCAAGTCAAGTTAAGAAGCCAAGTCTATCAGTTGAAGTGATAGTTGAGTCAACCCTATGATTGGACCAGACTCAAGTCACCTGGGGTAAAGACAGCAGTCAAGTGAAGACAATCGACTTAGATCCGTTGGAATAAAGTTAATAATATTACTTGATATAGTAATATGTCAAGCTTCCAGTTCTTAAAGTGTTTGGCCCAAAAATGTGCAAAAGGAATGAGCCAATGGAAAACACTGCACCTTGTGTCAGAATTTGTAAAGCTGCAGAGTCAATTAATACGAGGAAAGGTCAACATCACAAGGGCTGCAGACCAAGACAAGACAAGCCAACGAACACAAATTGACATTTGAATCTAGCCTATCTCTTCAACGGGCAAATTTCAAATGTGCACTATAAAAGGCGAGGAAGGATTTGAGAAAGGGTTACCTGAACCTAGCACGAACAATCATTCATTTAAGCAAGCAATTAACCTACAATATTTTCAAAGCATTCCAAGATATCCCTCAAACCTAAAACTCGAAGAAACTCGATCCAACACAAGCTGTAAGGGAGAGACAACTTCAATCAGTTGAAGAGGAAACATTTGAAGAAACAAAATGGGTCTACTTTCCAAGTTGAAGGATTGTAGAAAGGTTCAAGGTCGAACCAAGTATCAAGTTAGTTGGATGGCTTCATGATTAAATCCAAGAACTTGAGAAGTGAGTGAAATAGCCGACAATTACCGCCTAGTGAAGAAGGTTCGAGTCGCGAGGAGAAGCGGTTTGTGTGATCATGGCTGTCTCGATCGATAACCGCTTTGTAAATTGATATGTTACTTAGTGGATTCCTACAGGAGTTGGACAAGAGTGGATTAGAAGAATTACCCCACCTTCGAACCACTATAAAAATACTTGTATCAATTTACTTTCAACATTTACATTCCTGCATATTTACTTTATATCTGCTGTTAGTTTATATTTGCTATCCAACTGATAAATAACTAAGTGCTAAAACAAGTGTTTAAAAACAAGCTTTAAATCAATCAAATGGTGTTAAGTCATTCGCTGTTATAAAACCAAATCAGTTAAGTATTTGGCTTAAGCAGCCGAGTTATACTATCAACAACTCTATCGAGTCTATTGAGTGGATAACTTAGCTGAATAGCCAACTTAGCTGTCCCCCAAGGACACATCTCATTTGAGTCAACTTTGTTGAACTATTTTAAAAGGACTAAAATCAAAAATTTGGTAAGGTTTATTCAACCTCCCCTTCTAAACCTTACACCACACCCCTTGGGACCTATAGGCGCACAAAAGAAAGCTCATGCCGGGAAAGGCCGATAACAAATGATGTGGGGAATCGGTGACCCCGCAAAAGATAGATGACTTCGCTCGGCTCTCTCCCGAAGCCTATTTTTCGAGAGAAGAGTTGCGACAACTAAACTCGCTCCCGCCCCAAAGAGCCAAAACCAAGAAGGCAACTTCCCAAGCAGCCAAACCTAAAGCACTGCCGGGAGCGACTGATGCCCCCCCTGGCAATGGAGGCGAGGAGGAACCCCAACTTCATTCTCGATCGTGAAGAAGAGACGTACTGCCAAGTCTCTCAAGGCAGCTGCATTGAAGAAGAGTGATATTGAAACACAAGCCTTCATCCTTGAAGAGCCTGAAGAAGAGGAGCCAAAGATTCCCCTGGTTCCTACGAAGCGAAGACGGTTGTTTAGGAAGTCAGAGTTGGAGAAGACAGACGAGTCCAGTACTCAGCCGGAGAATCCCGATGAGACTGCAGATGCTCAAGAGGAGCAGTCTCAAGAGAAAATTGATGAAATCGCGAAGACTGCTGATGTAGCTCAGCAGAGTATTGAAGACCCAGCTGTCCGGGAAACAACTGATGAGATGGAAGGAGCTGAGACAGCCAAGACACCTGAAGAGAAAATTGTCTTATCTCCTCAGACTGATGCTCTTGAACCTGAGGAGCAGCAAGCTCCGTTGGCTACTATTCCAGAGGCCGGAGAAGATGATGACGATCTAATAATGTACTCTTCATTCTATCCGAACATCCAACAGAGACTAAGGGATTGGAGAAGATGGAAGCTAGACTACTCCAGACAGAAATTCACTCATTCGGAGTTTATTAAAGAAGAAGAAGAGCTTCTCAGCTTCCTTGGGAATGTCACTGTCCAATATGCCCTGAATGAGGAATTTTTCATGGATGTCCTCCATGGTATTAAAGAGGATGAGATGGAGAAAGCTCTTGAGAAAGCCAAAGCCATGGAGAAATCGAAGATATGTATGCATACTAGAAATCATGAACATCTCATGGAGTAAATTGACAGCAGCGATCTGGAGGAGTTGGAGCCAGCTGCGGTAGTTGAAAAGGCCGAGTTTCAGCAGGTCATTAAAGAATCCCGAGCCATGCACGAGCAACATATTCAGGAAGATCCAGGAGAGTACTCCCATATCTCTCCTAGATCTGATCCCTTAGGAGTGGCACAGAAGATTGCAACCGTCATTGCTACGACCATGTTCCTTGTGTAATCACACGATGGCACTCAGGGGAACGATGATGAAGCTAGGAAATGTGATGTGGGCACCCTAACAAAGCCTACCCCCGAAGAAGGTGTTGAGACACCTGTCCCAATAGCTGACTACTCAACAGGAAACACATTCGTGTCTCAAGAGCTAAGTAACCCCACTATCGTTCACTCAGTTGGTGCGCCAGCTGAGGGGGAAGCTCTCTCCACTACAGCTAGGTCGGAGGACGTTGTGGGAGACAACATTATGAAGTTTGGAGGTGAAGGAGAGCAATCAATCGATAAGCTGAGTGAAATCAACGACGCTCGGACAGTTGAGACTATCTCAACGAGAGATTTCTCCGATGTGCGAGTTAATGAAGATTCTTGATGCGGTGAGAAAAAGGATGGGAAAGAGGCCACGAGAGTTGAGACTCTTGTCCATGAAAGTGCAATACTAGGAGTTGAGACTCGAAGGATGCCCAGAAGACCTCGAGACAGTGAGTCTGTCAAAGGAAATGTATAAAGCTCCACAGTGGTTGAGACTATTGGGGGTAACGAAGGCCTAAAGGAGGTTGACACTTCCTTAGGTAAGGAACCAGAACAGGAGAACATTCCTCAAGTTGAGGGAGCTGGTGAAGAAGAGGAGATCAGCGCCCTTCATGATTCCCAAGAACTATTGGATACATCTTTTTTGGGATCGAGGATGAAGCCAAGTCCACACATCATGAAGATTCTACGTAGGGCGATCGATGGCGTTCTCAACTCACGAGCAATGTTAGTGATAAGACAGACTCGATGAGATTCAACTTTGATGATGAGCCATTGCCTCGGCCACATCATATTCGATGACGCTATTAAGACACCGAGGACTCGTTACCTCAAAAGGAAAACCCACCGAGACCGACAAAGTGTTAAGACAGTTGAGGCTCGATCGGCTAAGCGATCGATACAAGCTGCTCTTTAAAAACACGATCAGTGCTTGTGAGGCTACCACAACTACTACGAAGAATGACTCAAACAACTCTATTGTAGGCTCCCCCCAGTGCGTTATCTACCGATGATCTTTGGATCAGCCGAGGCACAAAGAGCGATGAATTGCATCAAAAAAAGGGAAAAACCCCATCATGGACCTTGGGGATCCTTTTTGTTCGAGATGATGTCTTTTAATATATTTTCCTTTCAGCGATGAATTGCCGATATGGAGGATGAATCGCCCGAGAACAAGAAAAATACACCATGCGGGAAGAGCCCATCATTCCATCCGATACGATTGTGCCGATGGGATTTGATTCGATGCGGTGTGGGTGGAAGAAGAGTCGCCTTCCACACTTCCCGAGTTCAAATTCTTTCAAGAAGATATGTGATGAAATTGAGAAAATAGAACTCCACCATGCATTTGGATCTTCATTTGGACAAACCGTGATGCAACTCGGTCTTTGATATTCGAGGAGTGTTAGGAATTTTATTGTTTAGATTTTGATGAATTCCATGTAAAACTTAGAATAGAAAGTTGGCACCCCAATTCTTCTTTGTAAAATGTATTGTAACAATTAGAGTGGCCAAGCCGAGTTAAGTCGCCTACGCCCTAACATGCAAGAAGACAATCAAGACTTGAAGGAAAACTCATTGCGAGACAAAGTGAGTATGGCAAAGAAGAGTAAAGATGGGAACTCTATGTAGTAAAGAATGAGATGAGAACGGTGAGTGGAGCATCATCAAGTCAACTCAAGAAAAGCCAAGTCTCAAGTTGAAGAAGTGAGAAGAGTCATCCAATGATTGGAAGTGACTCTAAGTCACCTGGGAAAGCAAGGAATTGCGGTCAAGTCGAGATAAGCGTAAAAGATCCATTGCAGAAATCAAGAGAATTACTTAAACAAGTAATATCTCCATACCACCTTTCTTGGAGTGCTCGATCCCGAAGCGTGTAAAAGGAATGAACCAATGGGAAGCACTACACCGTGTCGAACTCGAAAAGGCGAAAGAATAATTCATACGAGGAAATGGCAATTCCAAGAACTGAAACAAGACAAGCCAACGACTGCAAGTGATTTTCAAAAATAAGCCTATCTCTTCAACGGGCAAATTTTTGAAAGTTCACTATAAAAGGTGAAGAGTTTGTTTGAGAAGGATGACACACATGTGAGATATACAAGCATATTAGAAAAATTGAAACATTCTCAATCCTCAAGCCTACATTACGAAGAACATCAATCCAACACTCACTGTGAAGGAAAGATAACTTCAATCGGTTGAAGAGGAAAATACGAAAACAAGGGGTCTACATTCCGGGAAGGATTGTAGGAAGGTTCAAGATTGAGCCAAGTCTTAAGCTTTTGGAGGGCTTCGTGATCAAATCCAAAGAGCTTGAGCAAGTGAGTCAGTAGTAGCAAAGCTGACTGCCCTATAAAGAAGTCGAGTCGTCGAGAAGGTGAGTGATCAAGGCGTCTCAGATCGAGTCCCAAAGGATCAAGTCATTTTGTGTGATCAAGACTTGTATCGGACTATTACCACTTTGTAAACCGATCATTACCTAGTGGATTCCTCCGGGGAGTTGGAGAAGAGAGGAGTAGAAGAATTACCCCATCTTGAACCTCTATAAAAATTTCTTTGTGTCATTTACTTTTCAAAGACTTTAATTCTTGCATTTTTAAATCGCTTATATCTCACGATAATTTGCTATCCACTTGATAATTTATAAGTACTAAACCAAGCTCTAAACTCTTACTTAATCAAACTTAAGGGTGTTAACTCTTCCGCTAAAAAAAACAAAACCACAATTGAGTTAATTTAGAGCCAACAAAGTGAGTTATTCCATCAACGGCTCGGTTGAGTCTGTTGAGAGATTAACTCTCTTGAGTGACTAAATTGATTTGTCCATCAAGGAAACAACTATGTAGTATCAACTCGTATATTTAAAAGGACTAAATCGAAAATTTGGTAAGGTTTATTCAACCCCCTTCTAAACCTTACACTTACACCCCTTGGGACCTACAAGTGGTATCGGAGCGGTTGGTTCATTGAACCCTCCGCACCGGTTCTTGAACTAGATCTCCAAACTTTTCAAAATCTGCTTTAGTACTTAAACCCTCGAAACTCTTTTTATCATTAAAAGTTATTATCATGGAAGCAAATTTGACACGCATCCCTATGTTCACTATTGAAGAATTTGATGATTGGAAAATTCGTATGCGAGCTCATCTATCAAAGATTACATGATGAGATGTGGATAGTGATAGAAGATGTGCCTCGCAAATCTTAAAGGTGAACACAATTTGTCACGAAGAGTTGCGGTGAAGGAGAAGAAGATGTTGCTCTAGACCGATCCATGGTGGAAAAACCAAGAAGCGAGTGGACAAATGATGACGAGAAAAAGATATAACCTGGACAATGTAGCCAAGGACATCCTCTACAAAACCTTGGACAAAGCCATGTTCAATAAAGTCAAATCATGCAAAACGGCCAAAGAAATGGGACAAGTTGACATTAATTTGTGAAGGCTCGGAGCAAATCAAAGAAAACAAATTATCGTGGTCATCTGACAGAAATTTGAAAACTTCAAAATGATCTCGGAGAGAAACTGAATCAACTAGATGCTCGGTTCACGAAATCACAAATGGTATATGCACTTGAAAAGGAATATACACGAAGGAAATGTGTATGAAAATCCTAAAAAGTCTTCCGGTGAATGGGAAATGAAGGTCATGGCACCGAGACATTCCATGGACCTATCAAAGACATCCAACCATGAGTTATTCTCGGACCTCAAAGCCTACGAGTTTTGAGAAGAAAAAGACCAGGAAAAGAGATTTGTACCCAAAAACAGTTGCTCTAATTGTTAAAGATGGGAAGAGAGCGAGGTCAAAGAAGTCATTGACCCGGAAGAAATAGCCACGATGGTTAAGAGGTTCAACAAGTTCTTCAATAAGAACTACAAGAGAGGAAAGGGTGAATCTTCTAGAAGACACTCGGCTCCCTCCAAATCAAGGGAAGATAGGCCAACCAAGAGAACAGATCATCAAAAAGTTGAGTATCAAAGGGCTAACAATCCAAGAATGGAAAGAGTCGATCAAAAGGTTGAATATCTATCTTTGAATAGACAACCAGGTCACTATGCCATTGATGTCCATATCCTGTAGTCAACAAATACGAGGGGGATGAAGAAGAAAGAAAGGTCTTGAGAGAAAGAAGACAAGAAAGGAAAAAGGCAATGATGGTGCAGAGATCTGTTAAAAAATGACCAAGTCAAGAGAGACAGTGATTCAGAGAGAGCGTTGATGAAGCCGACTACTCAAGTGACTCGAAGAAGAAGCCCCGATCGCTTGATGGCCAAAGAACAAGATCAACCCGATCAAGAAGATGAGGTACAATCTAACTCAACAAACTCGGACACTAGTGATAGTGATCGTGACACACACACTTCATCACCCACTGATCTTTATGATTCATTAGGCAAAATGATGAAAGATTTTGAACACATTAAATCCTCACACACACTATTGAATGAGGAAAACAGCCTACTCAAAAGTCAAAACTCAAAGTCGACTAAGGAGCCGAGTACTCTAAGTCAAATAGTGATGAGAATGAAAGGTTAAAGGTGAAAATGCTAAATTAATAGCGAGAAATTGCTGCTATAGAAAAGAGGGAGAACGACCTCAAGAATGTTATTGCATCATTCACTAAGGCATCTAAATCATTGGATGATCTTATTATGAGTCAAAGAGAATGTGGAGACAAGACAGGGCTTAGGATTTAACTCCTATGTGCTATGTCAAACCTCAAAAGTAATTTTGGAAAGAGGATCTTCAAGTCATGAAGAGTCCGAAAAATCCAAAACTCTAAATGTTGAACACACATTCACTCCAAAGCACAATAACAAGCAAAGCGGCCCGTTACAAAGGAAAAGGAAAACAACTTGATTGAGTGTCTTTGAAAGGACAGTGAGAAGAGATTCAACCGAGTCCTCAAAGAAACTCCAAACAGAAAAATACTCAGTAAAGAAGAAGCGAGCTACCAAAACCCCAGAAAATCCATAAAAGAAATACATATGATGGGAATGGTAGAAAATATCCAAGCCAAGTGATTGGAATAATGTGAACTATCAAAGATAGACTTATGGAATATAAGCCCAAATGGCAAAGGCCTAGAACTCAAAGAAAGGCCATTTCCAAAAGCATAAGAGCTTTCATCAAAGACACACATATGCACCTAGGCACTACACTCAAAGACACCACAATTACCCAAGGAAGGCAATTGCTAAAACACATATGCGGCATACAGACAAAAGAGACAAAATTTGTATGAACCTAGAATCCCCAAGCAATTTGCCAGGATTAATTATGATTATGGCATCGATAGATGGCAACCCCTTAGAGTCAAACCATTTGGCTATAGGTTGGTTGGATCATCTTACAATTCTAACCCCTCGGGACCGGACAAGTATGGGTACCTAAAACTTAATTTCCTTGATTGCGGGTTCAAGGAGCAGTGAGTGCCAAGGAACCTGGTACATGGATAGTGGTCATTCCGGACATATGACAGAAATAAGAAAAATCTGTCAAAATTCAAGGAAGTTAAAGGTGCAAAAGTCATATTTGGAGGAAATGAAGCTCTGGTGAAATAAGAGGCATTGGATCCATCAAGAGGAATGGATTAGAAATCACGGATGTTGCATATGTTGAAGGACTCAACTTCAACTTACTAACCATCATCAACTCGTGACAAGGGCTACAATGTTGGATTCAACATGGGTATATGCCAAATCAAAGATATCGAATCAAATGAAGTTGTCTTTGCAAGGATGTAGACAACTGAAAATATGTATGTAGTGGATTGGTCAACCGCAACACCCAAAGACTGTCTACTAGCAAAAGAGAACAATTTGAATCAAGTTGGATGTGGCACAAAAAGTTGAGTCACCTGAATTTCAAAACAATTAACAAGCTTGCAAGAAGTCATCTTGTAGAAGGACTTCGGACTCGATATACAAGAAGGAGAGTATATGTGATGCATGTCGAAGGGAAAGCAAATCAAGTTGTCATTCAAAGAAAAGACATGCCCATCCTCAACAAGAATATTGCATCCGCTTCATATGGATCTATTTGGCCCAAAGTGGAACCGGCCATCATAAGTGGAAAGAAATACACCTTGGTGGTAGTAGATGACTACTCAAGACATACATGGACAATATTCATGTGCAAGAAGAAAGAAACTCTACAAAAACTACCACAAGGTGATGAAGAGGATTCAAAAGCGAGAAGAGTCAAACCATTATCAAAATAAGATCGGATAGAGGAACCGAGTTTGTCAATGGAATAATAACTCGATCTTGTATTGAGAATGATATTGGTCATGAACTATCGACAAGAACTCCACAAAAAATGGAGTTGAAGAAAGAAGGAACAAAACTCTCAAAGAAGCAAAAGCAAGGACCATGTTAGTCAAGCGGGGTTACCAAAAAGATTTTGGTGAAGCAATCAACACGACTACTACAATCAAAACAGATGTATGATAACAGACGGTGACAAAGACTCCTATGAGATCCTGGTGGAAGAAAACCAAGTGTTGCATATTTGAGAATATTTATATGTAAATGCTTCATCCACAACAATGGCAAAGACAACCTAAAGGCTTTTGATGCTAAAGTTGATGAGGTATCTTCTTAGGATACTCGGTTGAAAGCAAAGCCTCTGAGAATACTCAACAAAAGAACTATGGTTACTGAGAGGAATCCATTCATGTAGTATTCGATGAGCCAAATGTAAATGGAGAAGACATTGAAGAGTCGGTGATAAGTGAATCATCCAACCATACTGAGAAGAGTCCCTATCTTTCAAGTTGAAATTTGGAATTATCAATTGGAAGAAGATGAAATAGTTGAATCTCAAAAACAGCTTGAAAATTTGCGGCTAAGTGATTACGAGAGAGTCGACCCACAAAGAACACGGTAGTGCAAGTCGATCGAATCCGGCTAACTTACTCCAACTTTGATGTAAGATGGCCGAGAGATCATCCACGTAACTTATCATTGGAGATATAAGAGAAGGTGTCAAAACAAGATCTAGAACTCAACAAGAAGCTATGTTCACATGCTTCATCTCACATATAGAGCCAGAGAGACGTGTCACAAGCATTGGATGACACACATTGGATTCAAGCTATGCAAGAAGAGTGAATCGGTTTGAAAGAAATAAAGTGTGGGAATTAGTGCAAAGACCCATACATCAAAATGTAATTGGCACCAAATGGGTGTTGTAAATAAGATGAACGAGGAAGGTTCTGTGGTAAGAAACAAAGCTAGACTAGTAGCCAAAGGATATTGCCAAGAAGAAGGAATAGATTTTGATGAAACATTTGCCCTCGTAGCAAGATTGGAAGCTATAAGGATGTTTCTTGCCTATGCGACTCACAAGAATTTCATTGTATATCGATGGATGTAAAAAGTGCATTCCTAAATGGTTTATTGGAAGAAGAAGTGTATGTTGAACAACCCCAGGATTTGAGCAGAAGACTCTTGGAGATAAGGTATACAAACTCAAGAAAGCCCTGTATGGATTGAAATAGGCACCCGAGCATGGTATGACACTTTGTCACAATTCCTAGCGAAAATGGATTCACAAAAGGAAAAGTAGATAGAACACTTTTGTAATTCAAGACAAAAAGAGTATCTTGCTTGTTCAAATATATGTGGATGAATCATTTTTGGATCCACAAACAAAGAGCTGTGTGAAAAGTTCTCAAACCTCATGCAAAGTAAATTTGAAATGAGCATGATTGGGAGATCGACATTCTTCCTTGGACTCCAAGTGAAACAAGTGAAGGATGGAACCTTCATAAGTCAAACAAAATACACGAGAGATTTAATGAAGAAGTTTGGTATGGAGGAGAAGTCTTCGTAAAAATACCAATGAACACATCGGTCAAAATGGACATGGATGCGGATGGAAAGCACAGTAGATCAAACAAGATCTGAGCACTTATTGGATCATGCTCTATCTCACGGCAAGCGGGCGGATATCACTTTCTTTGTAGGTGTATGTGCAAGATTTCAATCTGCTCCAAAAGAGAGCCATATGACAAAGCTAAGACTAAGAGAATATTGAGATACTTGAAAGGAAGCCAAGAAGCAGCCTATGGTATCCAAAGGAAGGTGGATTCAAGCTAATTGGCTATTGATTCGATTATCTTTGGATGCAGAGTGGACAGGAAGAGCACTTGAGGCACATGTCAAATGCTAGGAAACAGCTGATTTCTGGTTTAGCAAGAAGCAAAACTCAATAGCCACCACTACGGTGAGGCGGGGATACATAGTCTGCGGGCATTGTTGTGCAGCCCAAGTCCAATGGATGAGACAAAGCGGTGAGAGACTATGAAGTTGAGAAAAAGAAATTCCAATCCTATGTGATAACACAAGTGCAATTGCAATCACTCAAAATCTGTGTTGCATTCAAGAACAAAGCATATTGATGTCGATATCACTTCATAAGAGATCATGTTGAAAAGAAGGATATCATCCTGGAATATATCTCAACCGATAAACAACTAGCCGACATCTTCACAAAACCATTATGTGAGTCAAGATTTGAAGAACTCAAACATGAGTTGGGGTTAATTGAACTGAAAGTGACACACGGAAGAATCAAAGAAAAGAAATGGAATAGAAGAGGAGGTGAAAAAGAGTGAACACGTAAATCATTTCAAGAATCACCAGTCGGAAGAAACTGACTACAAAGTCGGTGATAGCCGAGTCACTAAGAGAAGCGTGAGAAGTAGAGTTAAATCGGCTAAAGGATGTTTGAGTCACTTATAAGCAAAGTGACAAAAAACAATGTCGTTTTGACTAAGCGGGAATGTTTTAAGAAATACGTCAAAGATAATGATGATGTGTACGGACATAAAGCCGCACACCAAGCTTATGATTGGATATAAATTTGCCGCATTAAATACGAGACATTAAATGCTCAATAAGCGTGCAAAATCCAAGCCGTTGATTTTGATCACATTTAAAAAACCACCCGCACGTCCTTTCATAAACCATATTTAAACCATTTTCATCCGTTTCTCTCTCACACTTCTAAAAGCTGTTCATCTCTTTCTCTCAAAAGCAAAGGCAAAATACTCTCGAAGCCCTATCTATCTCCAAGTCAATCTCCAAGTTTTTCCTTGATATAATCCAGAAAAATGGCACCAACTTATGACTTTACCAAGTTTGGAAAGCAAATCCACACCGGCTCTACGGTGGATTTCGGCAGAATGGTGAAACAAGGGTCCGACGACACCCTAGTGAAGAAAATCGCTGAAAAGTTGGAAACGACCGGGCTAAAACCGTTTCTAACGTTAGAATATCCGATGACCTATGTGGAGGAGGTCGCACAATTCTACGTGAATGCTTTGAGATTCACGATGAAGGAATCAAGTCATCTGTCCCACGGAAAGCGGTGACTATCTCGCCAAGGATTTGGCGAACATTGCTCACTACCGCAGGAAGGAGCATCGAGATTAATGAAGTGATGTAAACCTGGTCAAGCTTGGAAAGAAATATCAAGCGACTTTCTTTGATAAAATAGTGTATCAAAGAAACAAGAGACTGGCGAAGGAGGATTATCACAAGTTTGTTGGACATAGTTGCCAAATGTATCGACATCAAGTTTGGCGACTTTGACCAATGTCAAAGGCAAATCTGATTGTAATGGCTGCAATCATCGAAGAAAAGAAGATAAAGCGGGCTGAGTTTGTCTACATGCAGACTCTGCTTAAGCGTGGGAACAAATCCTTCAAAGAAGATGGCACATTTGGAGGATCCCTAGGATATGGCCTAGTGATTGGCGGCTAATGGAGGTGAAAGGAGTCCCTCTTAGACATGGGAAGGCATTCCATGTTAAGAAGAGGATGTTGAGCAAACCTCTCGCGCCTGAAGAGAGCTTACGCCAAGAGAGCGACACGGTGAGGGGGAATCGGTGACCACTCGATGATCTGATTGTTTCCTCTCCACCCAAGAAAGAGAGCGCCCAGCCAGCTACTAAGAAAGATGCTTGCCCCTGCAAAGAAAGAAAACAAACATGCTCCCGCCCCTGCGCGAGAGTCACACCGCCCCTGCCGTGTGTCTCCCGCCCGCAGCAGCGGTCGAGAAGGACTCACAAATACCTTCTCCGATCGTCAAAAAGAGGAGAACCGAGAAGCCACGACGGCCTGCTCCTCGAAAAGACACCAGCAGAGCCTGACCACCCAAGACTCGGCGGACACCGTCTCGAACGAGAAATCCCCTCGGTACAAACTAGGAGACGAAGAAGAATCGTCAAGCGATCCCGAATCGGGAGAAACCGGTGAGTCGATTACTCGGCTAAGCGCAAAACAGGGAGACTCTGGAGAAGTAGAAGTCTCGGATGTAGTTGATGAAACAGCCAAGTCTCATCAAGCGTCGATCAAAGAGGCAACTCGAAGACACTGTTTGTAGTTCACACAGTGAAGCACAAGAAAAACGGCTAGAGCGGATAGTGATGTAATGATCCTATCTCCACCTTACCCAAACATCCAAAATCGTCTGCGTGAGTGGAGGAAATGGAAGTTGAGTAAGTCAAGGGAACAGTTCCAACGGCTTTGAGTTCATAGAAGAAGAAGAGGAAGCTGTTGAGCTTCCTTGGATCGACCCACTTTGTACTCCCAAAGATGGATGAAGACAATCGCACAAACATCCTACAGATCTACAAGGACAAGGAGAAAGAAAAAAACAAAAGAGGAAGGTCGAGGCACGTGAGAAGGCAAGCATCCGTCTATCTCTCGGCACCACAGAACACACACATCCTCTCCTTGATGTCTTCTCGAGACGGTGATGAGGATCAGAAGAATCTGCGCCACGGAGAAGAGTTGCAAATGCAAAGCAAGCATTGCACGAATCAAGAATCCTTCACGAGCAAAGACGATGGAGGGACCAGGAGAGTCCTCGAACACACCGAAATTGATCTAATGGGAGTGGTTGACAAATCGCCACCTGTTGTTCTTTGCTACCACTTCCCAGCTCACTCGGGAAGAAGGCAATAAGGGTAATGGCGATGAAACCGGGATAGTGGGGACCCCGGTCGAGCCAACCCCTATTGAAGGTGTGTTACCACCGCCCCAACGGTGAACAATCAATTGAAACAGCCGGGAGTTTTGAGACGAGTAACCCCATTCCAAGTCACTCGGTGGTGCGCACCGAGGGGAAACTCCCTCCACTGCGGCAAGAAGGTCGGAGGATCTGCGAGATGACTCCACAACGAATCAAGGAGGCGAAGTAGAGAAAATACAAACACAAGAAGAACAACAAGTTGCCATCAACGAAGCTCAGGCGATTGAGACTGTCTCAATTTGAGATGCCAATCGCTCTCGAGCTAATGCGCGCTAATGCGATCGAGGCACAGAGATGGAACGGCCCTGGGAGTTAACACTGGCGATGAAAGTGCAATCCATGGGGTTGAGACTCCAATGGATGCCACCGAGAAGACCCTAAGACAGTGACATCTTTGTCGAAAGGGAGGACAAGGCCTCGCTTGAGAGAGACCGCTGGAGGTAATGAAGGCCCACGGGAGGTTGAGACTTCCGGGGTAAAGAAGTCAAGTAGAGAACATCCCTCCCGCTATCATCGACCCATCCGAGAAGGAGATAAGCGCACTTCATGATTCCCAGGATAATCCCGATGTAACCTTTTCGGGATCGGAAAGGCGAAGAAGAAGTTTGAGTCATCCCCGTGACGGATCCAAAAGACTCGATTCACGGATGTTCCAAGCACGAGCAAGTCGATCCCAAGACTACTCGTCAAACCTTTAATTTTGATGATGAGCCACCAATGGAAATCTCATCATTGTCCGATGACGCACCGATAAGGCCGAGGACCGATCTACATAATTGGAAAAATTATTTGAGACCAACGGCTGTTGAGATAGCCGAGGTTAAACAAATTGGGACCACTTCACAACAAAACCCAGTTGAACAAGAGATCTGCGCGAGCTCCTCAAGGTTGGAGCAGATCGATTCCCAAAAGAACTTCACGCGCACCGCTCATCATCGAACAGATCCGGTTGGCGGTGATGAATCCTTTCTAGAATCTTCCCTTTTTCATTGGAGATACGAGAACTCCACGAGGAGTCGAAAACGAACAAGCACGCTATCACAAACCAGCTCTGTTTTTCAATCGACACCATTGTTCACCGCTTATGACTTTGATGTTGTATGGCCATCACCGCAATGAAGAATCATTTGAAGTTCGAGAAGTGTTCAAGGCACTATTTGCTTGAGGTTGAACGGATGGAGAGACATCGGCCTCTTTGGACATGCGACCGGACAATGAGATGCCAACCTTACGGTGATTTAAAAGGCATATGATCAATCGGGGAATGGTAGCAACAAAGAACAAACAATGCGTGTGGAACAAGTGAGATACTTCAGGACATTGTTCAACAAGTCTTTGGTGTGGAGAGTGAAAATGCTTGATGCAAAACGGTCGAGAGAACATATTGAGCACATGCATGAAGCTCACATTGCCGAGTCAAGGCAAGCTGCGTGAGCAAAACAAGAGTGATCTCGAGCGTTTGGAAGAGACCATGAATACAAAATTCAGCCTTCTCATGGCTGAGATGAAGCGATTTGCAGAGTCCAACGCTACTGGTCGAATTTTGGGTTGCATACTGCAGCGAGACTCGAGACAAAACTCAACAATCGTGAGGCTTGACTTCCGCTTGCAAGTCTATTTCGGCGTTCCTCTCTCCTTTGATGATGCCAAAAAGGGGGGGAAGAGGAATACCTAAAAAGGCAAAGGGGATCCGAAGTTGAAAAGGAAGGAGCGTGCGAAGGAAAATCATTTGAAAGGAAGGGAAGCGGTGCGAAGGGAAAATCGGTGAGGAAGTGTTAAAATGAAGAAAGGAAAATGCGAGGGGGAAGGATCAAAAGATATGACCTTGATGATTGCACAAACCCCTCAATAGGGTCACATCACGGTGACATTATCGCAGAACAAACTCCCCTGTGACTCGCCACTCCAACACTGCTATATCCATGGCCGATAAGAGAAAAACAATTGAAGCAGGGATGAAGGAAGTGGAAGGAAGAATGGATGCCCGAGTCATGAACATCTTGAAAGAACACGGAGGCATTCCAAAGAGAGAGAGACACATATGCCATCTCGGATGTCGGGACGAGCCACGATCGTCGATGAATTTAAAACGCTCGAACTGGGGGATACTTTGCAAATATGTCTATGGCTCAAGCTTGGGACTTTATCTTGGGAAAAGGGTCTCACGTTATGTGAAGAAGAAGCGACAGCAAACAGACAACCGATCGCTCTCTGTTGGTCACCCACCGGGTCACTCATTTGGAAAGAAGAAGACCCCCAAAGATCTGATATCGCCCGCAGGTAGAGGAAAAGCGAGAGTGGAGGAAGAAGCTTGCGGACCAGGCCTCGCCCAAGAATATTGAATACGTAGATCCGGAAAGAAAGGAGGGATCTTGGGTTGGGCTTGACCAAGTGGCAAATTTGCAAGTGGCCAAAACTAACGCCGAGTATGCAAAAAGAATAGAAGAAGAAAACAAGAGACAAACTCAGCTATGGGAGGAGAGACAGGAAAGAATAAGAAAAGATGAAGCTGCCAGGAAGGCAAATGAAAAGAAAAAGAAGAATTGGTGACGAGAAAAAGAGAAGAAGAGAAGAAGATCTTTGAACAGAGAGAAGAAGATTTGTATCTGGACTGTTACCACTTTGTAAACCGATCATTACCTAGTGGATTCCTCCAGGAGTTGGAGAAGAGAGGAGTAGAAGAATTACCCCATCTTCGAACCTCTATAAAAATTTCTTTGTGTCATTTACTTTTCAAAGACTTTAATTCTTGCATTTTTAATCGCTTATATCTGCTTTGATAATTTGTTATCCACTTGATAATTTATAAGTACTAAACCAAGCTCTAAACTCTTACTTAATCAAACTTAAGGGTGTTAAGTCTTCCATTGAAAACAAAACCACAAATCGAGTTAATTTAGAGCCAACAACTGAGTTATTCCATCAACGGCTCGAGTTGAGTGCATTTGAGAGATTAACTCTCTTGAGTGACTAAATTGATTGTCCATCAAGGACACAATCGTGTAGTATCAACTCTGTATATTTAAAAGGACTAAATCGAAAATTTGGTAAGGTTTATTCAACCCCCCTTCTAAACCTTACACTTACACCCCTTGGGACCTACAAGGAGTTATCTTACGAATCGGGAGTGGGTTGCTCGCCAGACTGCAATGCGCTCAGAGCAGTCCGTTACTTCAAAGCTTTGTTTGCAAAGTTGTTGGTTTGGAGTGCGCACAATTCTCAATTTCAGTGAGAGGATGAAAGAATATATGGTCGAGAATGGAAAATTCTCGTAAGTCGACACGGAGTTGCTCAAGCTGCATCATCATAGTGAAATTACTCGCCTAGAGGACAAATGAACCAGAAGTTGAGTCTTCTTATGCTAGAAATGAATTTTCTAGTAGCTAATTCAAAGACAATACGGTTAGAATTCGGACATCTTACTCCAATGCACGGATATCAAGCGAGAATTCAATGAATAGCCGATGGATTTCATTCTCGAGTGGAATGTTCCCCTGGCCTAACCCTTTCGTTTGGTGATGATGCTAAAAGGGGAAGATGAGGCCTTAAAGGGACTAAAGGAGGAGAAATAGAGTAATAAGGAGGCGAAGATGGGTGATACAACTAAGGGGAAATGAAGTTTGAAAAATCTTCCTTTGAAACTCATGTTTTTTGAAACCTCCCCAGCAAAGGAGATGTCACGACATTGATTCTCGCAAGTTACAAGAAAAGAGTCATCTGTTGAACAAAAAGCTTAGATGGCAATGAAAGAATCAAGAAAAACCATTGAAGCTAAATTTGAGAAGGTAGGTGAGAAGCACTCGCACGCATCCGAATATTAGAAAACAAAGTATGATGGTCCACCGGTAGGAAATATTATCCCGCAATAAAACCCCGAGAGATATTGCCATGCACGATCTTTGGATCTCGAGCCCGGATCACCGGAGGAATTTCGGACTCTAGAAGAAGAAGGTTATTTTCAAGACATGACTCTACCACAAGCCTGGATCTGTATTGGGATAATGGACTTGAATTGTGTAATTCGGGTGATAAGCGACCAAGTTCCATCAATCACTCATTTGGAAAATCAAAAGCTCAGTCTGATTCACTCCCGGAGGAAGGAGCCGAGTCGGGAAGGGGTAAATATGGTGGCGAGTGGGAGAAGTGTTCAACCACGGCCAAGACCGAGAAGATGTTAAGTATGTGGATCCATGAGAAAAAAGGACTAAAGGACTCATATCTTGGGTTGGATATGATCGCCTTGCTAACTTGGAAGTTGCACGAAAGAATGCCGAAGCAATTAGAAGACAAGAAGTCGGGAATGCTCAAACAACTCGCGAATGGGAGGAAAGGCGTGAAGGGATGACCCTATTTCAAAGCGAGCATATAAAAAAGAAGAAAAAAGATGAGGAGGAAAGGAAGTGTTAGGAAATTAATTTGCTAGATTTTGATGATACCATGTAAAACTTAAACTAGGAAGTTGGCACCCCATTTTCCATGTAATAAGATAGGGCTGAGAAAGCTGAGTCAAGTCATCTATATCAAATATTACAAGAAGTCAATCGGGATGTGTGAAGACTCTGCGTGTGTCGGTGAGTTAAGCCATGAAGCGAGACAAGGACTCGATGAAAGACAATCGGTGAGTAACAAGCGTGTGAAGTGTCGTCAAGTCAACTTAAGAAGCCAAGTCTACAAGTTGAAGTGACAGTTGAGTCAATCCAATGATTGGAGTAGACTCAAGTCACCTGGGGTAAAGGCGTGATCAAGTCAAGATAAGCGACTTAGATCCGTTTATTAAAGTCAAGAATATTACAAAGTCATCCAGTCTAAAATGTTTGCCCAGAATTGTGCAAAAGGAATAAGCCAATGGGAAACATCGCACCTTGTCTCGAGGCGCCCCGCAAACGCTATTTGAAATGCCATTAATACGAGGAAAGGTAAACATCACCAAAGGTGAGACCAAGAGAATACAAGCCAACGAACACTTAGTGACATTTGAAATCAGCCTATCTCTTCAACGGGCAAAATTTCAAATGTGCACTATAAAAGCCGAGGAATCTATTGGGAAAAGGTTACCTAAACCACGAACAAACAAGCTAATATCAAGCAAGTAATCGCAACATTCTCAAAGCATATCAAGCAATTCCTCAAGCCACGAAACTCGAAGATATTCAATCCAACACAAGTGAAAGAGAGATAACTTGATCTGTTGAAAAGAAAACTATTGAAGAACCAAAGGGTCTACTTTCCAAGTCGGGATTGTAGGAAGGTTCAAGGTCGAACCATTATCAAGTTTGTTGGAGGGCTTTGTGATCAAATCAAAGAACTTGAGAAGTGAGTGAAGAGCAAGCGTTGCCCTGTGAAGAAGCCGAGTCACAAGGAAAGCCGGTGTGTGATCAAGGTTGTCTCTCATTGATAAACTGTTGTGTAAATTGATCCATTACATAGTGGATTCCTCCGGGCGTTGGAGAAGAGAGGATTAGAAGAATTACCCCATCTTCGAACCTCTATAAAATATTTGTGTCATTTACTTACAGCAAACTTACATTTCTGCATATTTACCTTATATATGTTGTTACTATTATATTTGCTATCCAACTGATAAATAACCAAGTGCTAAAAATCAAGTGTTAAAAACAAGTTTAAAACAAATCAAGGGTGTTAAGTCTTCTGCTGTTAAAAACCAAACCAGCCAAGTTAAGTATTTGGGTTAAGCAGTCGAGTTATACTATCAACAGCTCTATCGAGCCTGTTGAGTGGGTAACTTAGATGTCCCCCAAGGACACAATTGTTTGAGTCAACTCTATTGAATAATTTAAAAGTACTAAAATCAAAAATTTGGTAAGGTTTATTCAACTCCCCCTTCTAAACCTTACACCACACTCCTTGGGACCTACAAGTGGTATCGGAGCGGTTGGTTCATTGAGCCTTTCCGTGACCGGTTCTTGAACTAGATCTCTATCTTTTCAAAAAGTTTTTAAACACTTGTGTTTTCAAAGTCTTTCATGTTTAAAGCAAAGTTATTATCATGGAAGCAAATCTAACTCTTATTCCTATGTTCACAGTAGAGGAATTTGAAGACTGGAAAATTCGTATGCAGGCTCATCTATCTGCATTACATGATGAAATGTGGCTTGTTATAGAGGATGGGCCACTGCAAATACTAAAGGTGAACACGGATGTAAGAAGAGCAGCTGTAGCTGAAGGAGAAGAAGCTGTTGTTGAACCAAGACCAGCCATGGTTGACAAACCGCGCTTTGAATGGACTAATGATGATAGGAAGAGATATAATTTGGATAATATGGCTAAAGATATACTCTATAAGACTTTGGACAAGGTAATGTTCAACAAAGTGAAGTCTTGCAAGACAGCCAAAGAAATATGGGATAAGCTTACCTTAATTTGTGAAGGATCAGAACAAATTAAGGAAAATAAATTAACTGTTGTTGTACAAAAGTTTGAAAATTTCAAAATGCTTGCAGGTGAAACTCTGGATCAGCTGGATGCCAGATTTACAGAGATTAAAAATGAGCTTTCAGCTCTTGGAAAGGAGTACACTCAGAAGGAGATGTGCTTGAAGGTTTTAAGATCCCTTCCATCTGAATGGGAAATGAAGGTCATGGCACTGAGACATTCTATGGACCTCTCAAAGACATCAAATCATGAGTTATGCTCAGACCTCAAAGCCTATGAGTTTTATCTGAGAAGGAAAGAGCAAGAGGAAACAACTGTACCTAAGACAGGTGCATTGTTGGTCAGTGATGGAAAGAGAGTTGAGCCAAAGGAAGCTATAGACCAGGAGGAGATTGCCATGATGGTTAAGAGGTTCAACAAGTTTTTTGATAAGAACTATAAAAGAAACAAGGGTGAGACCTCCAGGAGGCATTCAACATATTCCAAGACAAGGGAAGAAAGACCATCCAAGAGAGCTGAGCATCAGAAAGGTGATTATCAGAGAGCTGACAATCAAAGGAATGACAAAGCTGATCAAAGAGCAGAGAACTTGTCAGGCTTTGGAATTTGCATAACTAGGACACTTTTTTTGACTTTCCTACCCACTAGTCAACAAGTACAGAACGAGAAAGAAATAAAGGTCTTTAGGGAAAGAAAACAAGAAAAAAGAAAATCCATGTTAGTCCGAGATCAGCCGATCAAGTCAAGTGCAAAGAAACAACAGACCAGAGAGTAATGAAGCTGACTACTCAAGTGATACTGAAGGAAGAGGCTTTGATTTGCCTCATGGCCAAAGAACAAGATAAACAAGATCAAGAAGATGAGGTACACTCTACCTCATCTCATTCTGATTCTAGTGATAGTGACGATCATACACACACTTCATCACCCACTCGATCTTTATGATTCATTAGGAAAAATGATGAAAGATTTTGAGCACATAAAATCCTCACACACACTTATAAATGAGGAAAAAAGCCAGCTTAAAAGCCAAAACTCACGGTGACTAAAAGATGAGTACTCTAAGTCATTTAGCTGATGAGATTACAAAGCTGAAGGATGAAAATGGCAAGATCATAGCAGAGTTAACTGCTACAGAAAAGAGAGAAAAAGACCTTAAAAATGTGATTGCCTCATTTACAAAGGCATCCAAATCATTGGATGATCTTATTATGAATCAAAAGCAATGTGGAGATAATGCAGGCATATGATTCAATTCCTTTGCGCATAGCGAAACTCCAAGAGTGATTTTGGAAAAAGGATCTTCAAGCAATGAAGCATTTCAAAAGCCCAAAACACCAAATACTACACACACATTCACTACAAAGTATAATCACAATCATACTGGCCTTGGATACAAAGGGAAAAAAAATAGTTGAGTATCTTTGAAAGGATAAGCGAGAGGAAATTCACCGAGTTCCTCAAAAACTCCAAACAGAAATACTCTGTGAGAAGCAAAAAAGAGCTACCGAAACCCGAAATTTCATCGAGAGAAATACATATGATGGAAATGGTAGAAACTATCCAAACTATGTTGATTGGAATAATATGAAACATCAAAGAAAGACCTATGGAATACAAGCCAAATTGGCAAAGACCTAAACCTCAAGAAAGGTCATTCCAAAGGCAAAAGAGCTATTATCGCACACATATGCACCCAAACACTACACTCGAAATATAACAACTACCCCAAGAGAGCAATTGCTAAAACGCACACACATGCACACAGACAAAAAAGACAGTTGTATGATCCTAAAACCCCAAGCGATTTGCTAAAGTGCACTATGATTATGGCATCGATAGATGGCAACCTCTTAGAGTCAAGTCATTTGGGTATAGGTTGGATGGAGCATCTTACAAAGATTAACCCCCAGGACCCGGACAAGTATGAGTACCTAAAAACTAATTTCCTTGATTGCGGGTTCAAGGAGCAAAGTGAGTGCCAAGGAACCTGGTACATGGATAGTGGATGTTCCGGACACATGACAGAAACAAGAGAAATATGCCAGGATTCAAGAAAATCGGAGGTGCTAAATTTATATTTGGAGGAAATGAAGCTCGGGGAGATCAAAGGCACATGATCCATCGGGGAGAATGGTGGAAATCAAAGATGTTGCTTATGTTGAAGGTCTTAACTTCAACCTATTGAGTATCAGCCAACTATGTGACAAAGGCTACAATGTAAGATTCAGCATGGGAGTATGCCAGATTAAGGACGCTGAATCAAATGAAATAATGATGCAAGGGTCAAGGCAAAACAATATGAATGTGGTAGATTGGTCTACTGCCACACCAAGCACATGTCTGCTAGCAAAGAGCACATCTGAATCAAGTTGGTTGTGACACAAGAAGCTGAGTCATCTGAACTTGAAGACAATTAACAAGCTTGCAAGGAGTCATCTTGTAGAAGGTTTGCGAGACTCTGTGTACAAGAAAGAAATCATTTGTGGCGCATGCCAGATGGGAAAGCAAATAAAATCGTCATTCAAGGATAAGCCAAGTCCCTCATCAACCAGAATACTGCATTTGCTGCATATGGATTTGTTTGGTCCAATTGAGCCAGCTAGCATCAGTGGAAAGAAGTAAACCCTTGTACTGGTGGATGATTATTCAAGATATACATGGATAATATTCATGTGTAGAAAGAAGGAAACTTCGCAGAAGTTACCTCAGCTGATGAAAAGAGTTCAAAATGAAAAGAGTCAAACCATTATAAAAATAATTTCGATAGGGAACCGAGTTTGTCAATGGGATTATAACTCAAGTATTGTGTTGAAAATGGTATTTCTCATGAATTATCGGCTACAAGGACTCACGTGAGAATGGAGTAGTGAATGAAGAAACATAACTCTCAAGGAACTTGCAAAGACCATGTTAGTTGAAATTTGGATTGCCTAAGCGATTTTGGGTCAAGCCATAAACACATCATGCTATACTCAAAATAGATGCATGATTAATAGGCAATTATCCAAGACTCCCTATGAAATCTGGAAAGGGAGGAAGCCAAATGTTGGGTATTTTAAGATATTTGGATGCAAGTGTTTTATCCACAACAATGGCAAGGATAACCTAAAGGCTTTTGATGCTAAGGCTGATGAAGGTATCTTTTTGGGATACTTAGGTGAAAGAAAAGCCTACAGAGTGTTGAACAAGAGGACTATGGTCACAGAAGAGTCTATCCATGTGGTTTTTGATGAAGCTAATGTGAATGGAGAAGACATTGAAGAGTTAGATGATAAGCTGAATCAGCCAATCATGCAGAAGAGTCCTTATGTTGAAGATGAAGTAAGAGCACTCAACCCAGATGATAATGAGATAGCGAGAATCTCGAGAGACAATTTGGAAAGTCTAAAGTGAATGAAGATGAAAGAGTCATTTAAGACAACTTAGTGCGAGATGCTTAAACCCAACTAGCTTACTCCAACCTTGATGTGAGATGGCCGAGAGACCATCCACAGAGTTAAATTGGAGATGTAAGAGATGGCATAAGAACCAGATCAAGAGCACATCATGAAGCAATGTTCACTTGTTTTATTTCCCAGATTGAGCCTAAGGATGTGTCTCAAGCATTGGAAGACACCTATTGGATTCAGGCCATGCAAGAAGAGCTGAATTAGTTTGAAAGGAACAAAGTATGAGAATTAGTCAAAGGCCAACTCATCAGAATGTCATTGGCACAAAATGGGTTTTTAGAAACAAGATGAATGAAGAGGGATCTGTTGTAAGAAACAAAACAAGAATGGTAGCCAAAGGGTATTGCCAAGAAGAGGGCATAGATTTTGATGAAACTTTTGCTCCTGTTGCTAGATTGGAAGCAATAAGGATGTTTCTTGCTTATGCTGCACATAAGAACTTCACTATGTATCAAATGGACGTGAAGAGTGCATTTCTAAATGGACTATTAGAGGAAGAAGTCTATGTTGAACAACCTCAGGTTTTGAGTAGAAAACTATTGGAGATAAGGTATACAAGCTCAAGAAAGCTTTACATGGATTGAAGCAAGAACCAAGAGCATGGTATGATACATTGTCTCAAATTCTAACTAACAATGGTTTCACCAAAGGAAAAGTTGATAGAACACTCTTCAGAATTCAAGATGGAGAGAGTATACTGCTTGTTCAAATATATGTGTATGATATCATCTATGGATCCACAAATAAAGAACTGTGTGATAAGTTCTCAAACCACATGAAAGGCAAATTTGAGATGAGCATGATGGGAGAGCTGACCTTCTTCATAGGACTTCAAGTCAAGCTATTGAAGGATGGAACCTTCATAGGTCAAACAAAATATACCAGAGATTTGATGAAGAAATTTGGTATGGAAGAGAAGTCATCTGTGAAAATTCCAATGAATACATCAGTCAAGATGGACATGGATGCAGATGGCAAAGTTGTTGATCAAACCAGATATAGAGCTCTCATTGGATCTTTGCTCTATTTAATGACCAAACAAACCAGATATCACCATTGTAGTAGGTATATGTTGGGAAATTTATTGTTTAGATTTTGATGAATGCCATGTAAAACTTAGACTAGGAAGTTGGCACCCCATTTTCTTTGTATTTTGCATTGTAATAGATAGGGTTGTACGAGCTGAGTCAAGTCAGCTATGCCTGGATATGCAAGAAGTCAACTGAAGGCTAAAATGAAGACTCATTGTATAGCGGTGAGTATGACAAGGAGGAGAAGTCAAGAACTCGACTGAAGGAGTATCGGTGGCTACAGCCGTGAGAAGTGTCAGTCAAGTCAACTCTAGACAACCAAGTCAAGTTGAAGTGATAGATGAGTCTTCCAATGATTGGGAGCTGACTCAAAGTCACCTGGGGAAGTCAAGGAACTGCAGTCAAGTCAAGACAACTGAAAAGAGTCCGTTGCACAGAAGTCAAGAAAGTTACTTAAATAAGTAATACTTCCATGCTGCAATATTCTAAAGTGCTCAGTCCTCGAAGCGTGCAAAAGGAATAAACCAATGGGAAGCATTGCACATGTGTAAGGCCCTAGAAAGTGCAAGACATTTAATACGAGGAAATGTCAACATCAAGGATCGCAACAAGACAAGCCAACGAACACTAGTGTATTTTGAAAATCAGCCTATCTCTTCAACGGGCGATTTTTGAAAGAGCATTATAAAAGACAGAGGAATCAATTTGAGAAGAGGTTACCTTGCATACCGAACTACGAACATTCAAGCTAACATTCGATTTGTAACCAAGCAAAATATTCTAAAGTTATTCAAGCAAATCCTCAAGCCTAAACTTGAAGGAAAGACAACTTCAAACTGTTGAAGAGGAAACTTTTGAAGAATCAAAAGGGGTCTACATTCCAAGGAGGATTGTAGAAAGGTTTAAGGTCGAACAGTCTCAAGTTATTGGAGGGCTTCGTGATCAAATCCAAGAAGCTTGAGCAAGTGAGTTGAAGTAGCAAAGCGCAGCCCCGTGAAGAAGTTGAGTCGGACGAGAAGCCACGTTTGTGTGACCAAGGTATCTCGCATCGAGTCCTAAAGGATCAAGTCGATGTGTGATCAAGACTTGTATCGGGACTGTTAACCACTTTATACTCGATCAATACTTAGTGGATTCCTCCGGGAGTTGGAGAAGAGAAAGACTAGAAGAATTACCCATCTTGAATCTCTATAAAATTTTTTCGTGTCATTTACATTTCAACATATTACTTATCGCACATTCTTTAATACCTGTGATAATTTGCATTCCAACCGATAATTAACGAGTGCTAAAATCAAGTGTTAAGACAAACTTAAACCAAATTCAAGGGTGTTAAGTCTTCCATTGAAAATCACATCACAAGTTAAGGTTTAGACTAAACAATCGAGTTATTCTATCAACAACTCAATCAAGTCTGTTGAGTGGCTAACTCTATTTGGTTAACTAACTTAGTTGTCCACCAAGGACTTAGTGTGTATTTAACTCGAAATATTTTAAAAGGACTAAAATCGAAAAGTTGGTAAGGTTTATTCAACCCCCTCCCTTCTAAACCTTACTCACACCCCTTGGGACCTACAAAGTATATGCACAAGATTTCAATCGCACCAAAGGAGAGCCACATGATCGCAGCCTAAGAGAATCCTAATATATTTGAAGGGATGCAGGAAGTCGAAACTTATGGTATCCAAAGGAAGGAGGATTCAAGTGGTAGGATATTCAAATTCATGCTTTATCTTTGGATGTAAGTTGACAGAAGTGTACTTACGGTACATGTCAAATGCTTGAAATAGATTAGTTTCTTGGTTCAAGAAGAAACAAAATTCAATAGCGACATCCACAATCAAGCAGACAGTACATAGCTGCGGCATTTGTTGTGCCCAAGTCTTATGGATGAGACAATATTTGAGATATTATGAGATTGAAGAAAAATAAATTCCAATTATGTGTGATAACACCAGTCTATTGCAATCACTCGAGAATCCAAAGTGTTGCATTCAAGAACAAAGCACATTGATGTCAGATACCATTTTATAAGAGATCATGTGGAAAAGAAAGACATCACTTTGGAATACATCTCAACTGATAAGCGTTAGAAGATATATTCACAAAGCCATTATGTGAATCAAAATTTGAAGAACTCAAGAATGAGTTAGGGTTAATTGAGCTGAGTTGAAACTCAGAAGACTCAATTAAGCAGAGAAAGAAGATGAGAAAATGGAAAAATAGCAAGTTTCACTTTTCATCCAAGTGAACCAGCCTAGTCGGGAAATCAGCTGCATCGAGTGAGCTGACAGCTGAGTTACATCATGAGAAGTGAGAAGCAGAGCTAAGTCACTTTGGATATAAGCTGAATCATTTATGAGCTAAGTAACAAAAATGCAGTCGTTTTATTTAAGCGGGAATGTTTTTAAGGATGATGTCAGCGTAATAATGACGATTCACAGTAAAAGCTGAACAACAAACCTATATGATTGGATATAAATGATGTTGCATTTAATGCGGGGAATTAAATGCTGTTTTGAAGCTCAATCTTAGCCGTTGATCTCGATCAAAAATTTCAAAATCCAAAAAATGTCCTTTCACGTTCCTTATATACGAAACTTTGTCTTCTCTCTCCTCACGCGAACTATTTATCTTCCAGCAAAAAAGTGCATTCTCTCTGAAACTTAGTGCAAACCCTAGTTCTTTCAAGCAAGTTTTCTCGCATTTTGAACGGTAAAAGCCTCTGGAAATGGCTCCAAAACATGATTTCGTGAAGCTCTCAAAGCAAATCCACACTGGTGCTTATGTGGATTTTGAAGGAATGATCAAACAGGGTACCGATGAAACCCTGGTCAAGAAGATAGCTGAAAAATTGGAGAAGTCCGGCCTGAAGGACTTTCTGACAATGCAGTTCACACATACATACCTTGAAGTGGTATCTATGTTCTATGTGAATGCTGAAGTGTTGGATGATGGAATCCGATCATCGGTCCACAACAAGGTCATGAAACTCACTGCAAAAGACCTTGCTGAGCACTGTTTGTTGCCCACGGAGAGGATTAAAAGACATCTCTCGAGGAAGATGTCGACTTAGGCGTGGCTTGGAAAGAAGTTGCCAAGCCGAGTGTCTTTGTGAAAGTGGTCTATACAACCAAGAAAGAGTCTTTGAAGGACGACTATCAGAAGCTGATGGATGTCATTTCAAAATGCATGGACATGAAGTTTTGAAGCTTCAATCAGCTGTCCAAGACAAACCTGACAGTGATGGCTGCGATAATGCAAGAGAAGAAAGTAAACTGGGCTGAGTTTTTTTTTGCCGCCGACTCGCGAGAATGTCTTGAATAGGACCTTCAAGGAGGATGGGTCCTTTGGTTGTTCCCTGGGTTATGGCCTGGTGGTTGGCCATCTAATGGAAGTGAAGGGTATTGCTCTACGCCATGGCAAGCCCTTCCATGTCAACAAAAGATGTTCGAGAGGAACCTCTCGTGAGCTAGAAGAAGGCTCATGCTAGAAGGGCTGATACCAGTGAGGGGGAATCACCGAACTCAAGACACAACCGAGACTCCTCCAGTGAAGAAGAGAGTTGCGGTATCCAAGCCGCCGCCCCGCCCCCCTGCCCCCTAAGACAAATAAAGCACTGCTCCCACATCAAAGTCCAAAGCTCTTGCCCATGCGGCCGAGTCACTCCGCCGTGCAGTGAGACTCTGTCCCAAGGTATAGCGGAGGAATCCCAAATACCCTCCCCTATAGTAATGAAGAAGAGGACTGCCAAGTCGAAAAAGCGATTGCCTCTATGAAGGAGAGAAGGGTTTCACTATTGAAGAGCCTAGTGAGGTGGAACCTGAGATTCAACTGGTTCCAACCAAAAGGAGAAGGTTGTTCAAGCGCCGAGCTTGAAAAGACAAGCAGAATCACGATACCCAGCCCGAGAGAAGGAAGCCGAGATGCGAGATGCTCAGAAAACGATCCCCGATGTTGTTGACGAGCCGAGCAGATCGCCGATGCCGATCTTGATCAGAGACCCATTGAAAACCCAAATGTGAGGAAGACGGTGAGAAATTGAAGCAATGAGACAACGAGCCCGAAATTGAAAAAGTTGACTCCCCTCCTCCAGGCGAATCTTTGCTAAAAGCGAGGAGTAGCAAGGCCCCTAGTCCCCATTCAGAGACTCGGAGAAGAAGGAGATGATGAAGATGATGATTTAATCATGTACTCTCCAGTTTACCCTCATATTCAAAGGCGGTTAAGAGAATGGAGGGCATGGAAGTTGGATCACTCAAGGCAGTAGTTCTCTCGCCCTTAGTTCATTGAGGAGGAAGAAGAGCTTCTCCGATTCCTTGGCATTTCAAGACCCCAAGAGGCTCTTGATGAAGATAATTGTTTGGACATCCTCCGCATTATTAAAGAGGATGAGAAGGAGAAAGTTGAGGAGCGAGCCCGAGCCTTAGAGAAGTCCAAAATGTGAGTCTTCACAGGTACTCTCGAGCATACACATGAGCATCTTCATGAGTACTCCGACATCGATGAAGATATGGATCCAACATTGCGGCGGAGAAAGTCGTAACTTCGCGGCATTGCGGCAGAATCAAGAGCCATGCACGAGAAAAGTCTCTTAGAATGTCCGGAGAGTCCTCCTAAACACTTCTGCAGATCGATCCATTGGGAGTGGCGCAGCAAATTGCAATGGACATAGCTGCAACCACATCCCCCGTGCAAGCAGAGGATGGCTCCAAGGGAGATTGCGATGAAACTGAGGATTTGCGCACCCAAGACAAGCCAACCCTTAATGAAGGTGTTAACACACCTCCCCTGCTTGTACGTACACTCGAGAGGGAAAAGCCGTGTCTCGGGATATGAATGACCCCACTCTCCTCTACTCGGTGGTGCGCCAACCGAGGGGAAAACTCTCTCCACCATACCGGGTTGGAGGTTGTTGTGGGAGACACATTTTTGCGTCGGGAGGCGAAGGTAAAGAAATTGAAAAATAGCAGAGTGACATTAACGACGCCGAGACAGATTGAGTTTGTCTCATTTGAAATGTCTATACTTTGAAGGCCGATGACGCCTATTCTTTGCTGCGGTGAGGTACAAGATGGTGAAGCCCGGGAGTTAACACTTGTTAGATAAATGTTTTTATCATGGTTTTGATGATTTTGTTTGATTTTGTTCAAATGAGTTTTTAAACCAAAACAATGTCCCTAAATGTTGTCTAAATACTTCATATCGATCGTCTTAAAATGTTTTTACTATTTTTCGGAGTATTTTTTGGAGTTTATTTTCGATAAAAAATTGGACAACACATTTGTTTCAAGCTCGACCGGTCACCCTATAGGGCAACCCGTCACGTGAGTTTAGTTGTGAAACGAGAAAATGGGATGTAAGAAAAATGGGGGGGCGGCCGGTCGACAGGTGGTGGTCGACCGGTGAAGCGGCCGTACACGGGAGCAACTCTTTTGGTTGATCTTCTCTGTTTCGTATTTCTTTCAACCTCAACCGGTCATAGTTAAGGGCGATCGGTCGCACCCTCCGACCGGTCCCCTGTGTAAAATTTGCTGAAATTCAATTTAAATCTTATGTCGTGCGACCGGTCGAACCCCTTGTTTATCAAACAAACTATCCGTTGCATTTTGACAGCTTTTTCCTATTTTGTGGGATTGATTTCTAAGAGTTATATTGATATTTTAAATGGTTTCTTTTGCAGCAAATCACTCCCGAAGGAGGAGCCTATTTCGGAAATGAAAGCCAAGTCCTCTCCTATTAATAGAGGCTTCATTCAAGCAACAAGACACAACACTCTATACAAGCAAAGAGCAAACAAGCAAACACTTTCATATATCTTGTTGTATTAGCCTTAGCACTTTCACTTGCACAAATTTGAGGTCTAGGCTTTCAATTCTTGATTACACTTGTACTCATATTGTATCAATCATTATTGAGTTGTAATCTTGATTTTGGTCATCATTCAACACAAGACATCCTTGTGAGTATTCATGTGGTAAGAATACACTTGGGTGATCTAGGTGATAGGTGTTTGAGGTCTAGGCTTTCAATTCTTGATTACACTTGTACTCATATTGTATCAATCATTATTGAGTTGTAATCTTGATTTTGGTCATCATTCAACACAAGACATCCTTGTGAGTATTCTTGTGGTAAGAATACACTTGGGTGATCTAGGTGATAGGTGTTTGAAGGTTGTGGTAATCTTCAAAGGTGTTGTAAGAGGATTGTGGTAATCCTCAAGGTGGTGTAAGAGGATTGTGATATTTATTTTTCGTACTTAGCATTTCATCTTTGCTTGAGTTTTACGAAAAAAAAGGGCAAAATCTGAAAAACCGGGATAATCTATTCACCCCCTCTAGATTATCGTAGCCACTTGGACTAACAAGTGGTATCAAAGCCGACTCTTTGGCTAGCTCGTTCGAGTAAAGAGGAAAGATCCATGGCTACATATGATGCTCATCTCACCACCGGCGCCTCCACCAACAAGCCACCACTATTCGACAGTAATAACTACGCATTTTGGAAAGACCGTATGGAGTGCTTTCTACAAGGGTGCGGGTTCGACATTTGGAATGTGGTCATTGAAGGAGTTGATCAACCAACCAAGAAATCGGAGGATGGCACCTCGACTCCTAAACCTTTCAAGGAGTTCGATGAAAATGACAAAAAGGCTTTCTCTCTAAACGGTAAGGCCTTAAATATTTTGCATTGTTCTCTTATGGCTACCGAGTATAATCGCATAAGAGGAATAAGGTCGGCACATGAGGTTTGGGAAAAATTGGAGACAATCTATGAAGGGACTAAGAAGGTCAAGCAAGCAAGAAAGACCATGCTTGTTAAAGACTTTGAAAACTTTAACATGCATGATGGTGAAAGCATCTCCAAGATGGTGGAAAGGCTTGATAATATTGTCAATCCTCTTGTGGCCCTCGGTAAAGTCATCTCCGAAGAAGACAAGGTGACTAAGGTATTGGATGCTCTTCCGGGTCATGGTCCGAAAAAGTAACGGCAATCACGGAGGCACAAAACCTTGAGACACTCAAGTTTGACGAACTTATTGGAAACCTCCTCATCTATGAAGTTTATCTCAAGGAGAGGAAAAATTCCAAACCATCCATAAATCAATCGGGTATGCAAAGTATTCCTAAAGGTCTTGATTCTTCTTCTAATAATGCATACTATGATAATGATGATGATGAGGAGGAGACGGTCGCACTTGTTTGAAAATTTGCAAAATTTGTGAATAAAAATAAAGCAAGAAAACCAAGAGATAATGCTTACTTTAAATGTGGAAAACCGGGCACTTCATTGTCGATTATCCAAAGCTCGATGATGAGGAGCAAAAGAAAAGGAAGCCTTTCACGAAAAAGAAGGCTCTAAATACGGAGGTCAAAACGTGGGATGAACTACTCGAAAAAACCGATGAGGAAGGAGAAACCGAACACGTCTCATGGCCATAGACGATGAAAACAATGAGGTACGCTCTAATTCTTCTACTTTCTCCATAGTTGATGACTTGCAATGTGATTTTGATGAATTGCAAATTGAGTTTCAAAATTTAATTGTTAAATACAAAAATTTGAAAAAGAAGCATAAGGAGCTTAAGGTTGAAAAAGAAAAATTATTTACCTCTTATGAATCTCTAGACAAAGCTCATGCTCTTACTCTTACTAGAGTTCACTCTCTTGAAACCGAAAAGGAATCGCTCACAAAAGATATTGAATGTTTGAAAATTGATGTGCATCGTTTCAATATAAGCACGGATAAAGTCACAAAACTTTTAGATGCACAAAGAGGTGAGCATTCCAAATTGGGACTTGGTTATAACCCATTTCAAAGTGTTTTTAAGAAAAATAACCAAGGTCCGACTTTTGTACGTGCTAATAGTTATAATACTCCTACTTGTTTTTATTGTGGCAAAGTTGGACATTATGCTAATAATTGCAAATTGAGAAATAGCTCTAGACATGTTTGGAGACCCAAAGGTCTCAAGACTAACCCCATGGACCCCAAAATTATAGGGTACCTAAAAGAAATTCTTTTGTAGGCAATAGGGGCTATAACAACAATGGAAGATTCAAAATGGCTCGTGGACAGCGGATGTTCACGCCATATGACCGGGAGGAAAGAAATTTTTACCAACATCAAGCTCCAAGAAGAGGGTATGGTCATGTTCGGCAATGGGAAAGGAATAGTTCTTGGAAATGGAGAAATTGGTAACTCTTCTTTCTCTCTTAGTAATGTTCTTTTAGTAGAAGGGCTTAAGTTTAATTTGAGAAGTGTTAGCCAACTTTATGATTCAAATTATAATGTTTCCTTCAATAAAGAAAAATGTCTTATACTTGAAAATGGTGAAATTATTTGTGAAGCAAATAGAAAAGGCAATCTTTACAAAATTTGTACAAGTGATTTGGTTAGTCAAAAAGTTTCTTGTTTAGTCGCCAATAATGATTTAAATAGTTTATGGCATAGGCGACTTGGACATGTTGGATACAAGAATTTGAAAAATATTTACAAAAACCAATATGTGAAAGGACTACCCAAATTGAATTTTGAAAATCTTGGCTTATGTGACACTTGTCAAAAGAACAAATTAGTTAAAAGTAGTTTTAAGCCCAAAAATGAAATTTCCACAACCAAACCCCTACAATTTCTTCACCTTGATTTGTATGGGGATATTGGTACGACATGTCTAAATGGAAAACATTACACTTTCATTATTGTCGATGATTTTTCTAGATATACTTGGGCTCTTTTTCTTACCAATAAAAGTGATGCCGTTAATGAGTTTGTTAAGTTGTGTAGACTCATTGAAAATGAAAAGGAAGACATTATTAAGTCTATTCAAGCGATCGAGGTGGAGAATTTGATGGTGAATTTAGAGTCTTTTGTGAAACCAAAGGATATGCTCATAATTTTTCGGCTCCAAGGACACCTCAACAAAATGGAGTAGCCGAAAGGAAAAATCGGACACAACAAGAGATGAGTCGGTCCATGCTCAATGAATTTTCACTTCCAAAATATTTTTGGGCGAAGCCATAAGTACGCTTGCTATGTCATTAATCGAGTTTATATTCGTCCTAAAATGAATAAAACTCCATATGAGCTTTGGAAAGGTAGAACTCCAAATATTAGTTATTTCAAGATATTTGGTTGTAAATGTTTTATTTTGAATACCAAGGATCAATTGGACAAACTTGATCCTAAGGCCGATGAAGGGATATTTATAGGATATTCAACAAAAAGCAAAGCATATCGGGTTTACAATAAGACTAGTGGAGTTGTTGAAGAATCCATTCATGTCAAATTTAATGAAGCTTTGGGTATTGAAAGAATACCTAATGATGAAAGTGATGAAGAGGATATTATTGAACAAATTGTTCAACTTGATGATCAATCGTCTACATCAAATGATCAATCGTCCACTTCAAATGGTCCTCAAGAAGATAGAGGTGATACCTCGGATCTTCCCGTTGCATTGAAATTTAAGGGAGATCACCAAAAGATCTTATTATTGGTGATCCCCTTGACAAAGTGATGACCCGGAGAAAATTTGCCGAGAAAGCTCTTATTTCTCAAAAAGAGCCTAAGAATGCTAAGGAGGCCATTGAGGATGAGGATTGGTTCTTAGAGATGCAAGAGGAGTTAAATCAATTTAAAAAAAATGATGTATGGGAATTGGTACCTTGTCCTCCATCTCAAACTATTATTGGTACAAAATGGGTATTCGAAACAAACTTGATGATCAAGGCAACATTGTTCGAAATAAGGCAACATTAGTAGCTCAACGGTATTGTCAAGAAGAAGGTATTGACTATGATGAAACTTTTGCACCGTATCACATTTAGAAGCTATTCGTATTTTACTTGCCTATTCTTGTTTTAAAAATTTCAAACTTTACCAAATGGATGTTAAATCCGCTTTCTTAAATGGTATTATTCAAGAAGAGGTCTATGTAAAACAACCTCCGGGGTTTGAAAATTTTTCTAGGCCTAATGATGTTTATAAACTTAAAAAGTCTTGTATGGTTTAAAGCAAACACCCCATGCATGGTACGATAGACTTAGCTCTTTTCTTTTGTAAAATGGCATTATAAGGGGTAAAGTTGATACAACTCTCTTTGTTTTTGAAAAAGGGCAAGATTGCTTACTCGTGCAAATTTATGTTTATGATATTATATTTGGTGCTACTAATGATTCTTTGTGCAAGAAATTCTCTAAATTGATGCAAGGTGAATTTGAAATGAGTATGATGGGGAGCTCAACTTCTTTCTTGGACTCCAAATTAAGCAATGCCAAGAAGGCATATATATTTCGCAATCAAAATATACAAAAGAACTTTTGAAAAAGTTCGGCATTGAAGAAGGAAGAACCATTTTACTCCCATGGCAACAAATATCAAAATTGACAAAGTTGAAAAAGGCAAGTCCGTGGATAAAGTATCGAGGTATGATTGGTAGTTTACTTTATTTAACCGCTAGTAGACCGGACATTCTTCATGTCGTATGCTTATGCGCTCGTTTTCAAAGCAATCCCAAAGAATCTCATAAGTGTCGTTAAAAGGATTTTTCGATATTTGAAAGGCACTATTCAATATGGTCTATTTTACCCAAAGAATGAAAAATTTTTCTCTTAAAGGTTATAGTGATTCGGATTATGCGGGAAATATTGATGATCGGAAAAGTATTTCAGATCATGTCAATTTTTAGCGATTGCCTAGTTTCTTGGTTTTCAAAGAAGCAAAACGTGTTTCTCTTTCAACGGCGGCCGAATATATTTCCGCCGCCTTTTGTTGTACACAACTTCTTTGGATGAAACAAACCTTAGCGGATTACAAATGCTCTTTTGTAAATGTACCTATCTTTTGTGATAATATATCCACTATAAATATTGCTCAAAACCCGATTCATCATAACCGTACTAAACATATTGATATTCGACATCATTTTCTAAGGGATTGTGTTTCAAAATGAAAAATTGAGATATTTTTGTACCATCTCAAGATCAATTAGCGGACATTTTTACAAAACCGCTATCCTCCGAGAGACTTTTGCGTCGATACGAGCTCGGTTAGGCATAATGCATATTGAATGAGACTTACGTTTGCATTTTGCATATTTTTGAAACTTAAAATAAAAATCGGATTTTTGGTTGAAAATTCGGATTTCACTAAAAATTTCAAGACAGTGGGCTAAACGGGTTGAGGGCAACCGGTCGCCCTCAACCACGACCGGTCGCCCTAAGCCTAAGTTTGGATTAAAACCGTTATGTCTTCAAACATTTTTCATTTCAACTTATTTTGGCCATTTTTCGTCCCCTTTGCCAAATTCACACAAATTTCACTCAAAATTTGTTTTCATGCATTCAATTCACAACTTGGACCTTATATAACATGTTTATCATCATCATGGCTCATCTTTTCCGATCAAATGGTAAGAATTTTTCTTCCTCCGCTCAATCGGGTTGAACCTTTGAGTTTATGACCTTCTTGTATATTTCTTGATATTTTTGCATATGATAATTGATGAGCTTAATTATTATGTTGTATTGTATGATGTTTGATGTGAATTGATGATGAAATTTTTGGCTTAAATCATTTACAAGGGCTATATACAACTTCTTTTAATTTTCACGCCCACAAAGTGTTCGATAAAATATCGCAATGATAATTTCAACTTCTACATGATTCTCTTGCTTCCAAAAGTCTTCAATACTTATTGAGATCATGTTTTGGCAAATAAAATGAGCGTATGAACTCTTCATGACACATTTTTCCCATTTTCCTTGGATTTTAAGCCTAAATTGCTCAACGGTTGATAAACCGAGTCTCTTTTGCGCACTTTGATATAATTGTATGATGTTTTATCATGCTAACATTCTTTTGATGATTACAAAGGGGAGAAAGCAGGAAATTGGCTCGTTAGCCAAAAGAAGATAATAAAAGCTCGCAATAAAAGCAATAAGCTATGGCTTCCTAAAGCCAAGAATACCTAGTCCATGGCTTGTATTAAGGACTCAATTGCAATAGATTATAAGTATTGTGACAGGGGGAGCTTTTTAGCCTATGATGTTTATAGGCTTCTTATATAAGCTTGTTATAGCTTGTGCTTCTAGCTTATGCAATATCTCTTGTTGATATGCTCATAAATAGGGGAGCTTTGTATAAAATGCTTCCAACAGATAGTTCACTCGTAAAACCGAAAAATTTATTTGTTTTCAAAATCGTCCTCGAGTAAATTGTTTTGGTTTGTAATCACCAAAAAGGGGAGTTTGTCACATAAATGTTTTTATCATGGTTTTGATTATTTTGTTTGATTTTGTTCAAATGAGTTTTTAAACCAAAACAATGTCCCTAAATGTTTTCTAAATACTTCCGACCGTCTTAAAATGTTTTTACTATTTTTTGGAGTATTTTTGGAGTTTATTTTCGATAAAATATTGGACAACACATTTGTTTCAAGCTCGACCGGTCACCCTATAGGGCAACCCGTACGTGAGTTGAGTGGTGAAACAGAAAATGGGACGTAAGAAAAAAA
This sequence comes from Rehmannia glutinosa, assembly GCA_016081115.2. Classification (NCBI taxonomy): domain Eukaryota; kingdom Viridiplantae; phylum Streptophyta; class Magnoliopsida; order Lamiales; family Orobanchaceae; genus Rehmannia; species Rehmannia glutinosa. The sequence goes on from JABTTQ020003137.1 coordinate 430,519, forward strand.
GGGGAGAGGCGACGGTCGACCAAGTGGTCGACCGGGTGAGGGCGACTAGTCGACCCCGAAGGCGACTGTACACGGGAGCACTCTTTTGGTTGATCTTCTCTGTTTCGTATTTCTTTCAACCTCAACCGGTCATAGTTAGGCGACCGGTCGCACCCTCCGACCGGTCCCCTATGTAAAATTTGCTGAAATTCAATTTAAATCTTATCTCTGCTTGATCGGTCGCACTCCCTTGTTTATCAAAGAAACTATCTATTGCATTTTTGCATGACTTTTCCCTATTTTGTGGGATTGATTTCTAACAGCTATATTGGTGATTTTAAGTGGTTTCTTTTGCAGCAAATCACCCGACGGAGGAGCCTATGTCCGGAAATGAAAGCCAAGTCCTCTCCTATTAATAGAGGCTTCATTCAAGCAACAAGACACAACACTCTATACAAGTAAAGAGCAAACAAGCAAACACTTTCATATATCTTGTTGTATTAGCCTTAGCACTTTCACTTGCACAAATTTGAGGTCTAGGCTTTCAATTCTTGATTACACTTGTACTCATATTGTATCAATCATTATTGAGTTGTAATCTTGACTTTGGTCATCATTCAACATAAGACATCCTTGTGAGTATTCTTGTGGTAAGAATACACTTGGGTGATCTAGGTGATAGGTGTTTGAAGGTTGTGGTAATCTTCAAAGGTGTTGTAAGAGGATTGTGGTAATCCACAAAGTGGTGTAAGAGGGTTGTGGTAATCCTCATGGTGTTGTATTAATTTTTGGTAAATTAATAAAATCTTTTTCTTTTTGAAATCCATCCGGATATCTTGGGGTGGTAGTAGATTAGGCCCTAGGTGAGTTGAACTACTATAAATCGACGTGTGCTATTTATTTTTCGTACTTAGCATTTCATCTTTGCTTGAGTTTTACGAAAAAGAGGGCAAAATCGAAAAACCGGGATAATCTATTCACCCCCATCTAGATTATCGTAGCCACTTGGACTAACAACACTGGCTCGAAAGTGCAATCCAAGGATTTGAGACTCCTATAGATGCCACTATCCAAGACCCTAAGACAAAGTGAGTGCATCCCGAGGGATGGTCGAAGACCCTAAGACAGTTGAGACTGTCGAAGGGATTGCAAAAGGCCTTGCATCAGTGGTGACTGTTGGGGGTATTGAAGGCCAAAGGGAGGTTGAGACTTCCCTTGGTAAAGATGGAGGCAATAAGAACATTCCTCATATTGAAGGTGCTACCACAGAGGAAGTGATTGGTGCCCTTCAAGACTCCCAAGAAAACGTTGATACATCATTTCTGGAGTCTGAGGATGAAGCTGAGTCCACCCAACATGAAAATCCAATTGTGGACCCAGCTACAGATGTTCAGCAATCATAGAGCCAAATCAGCGATAAGACGGCTCCCATGAGATTCAATTTCAATGATGAGCCAACTCCTCAGGTCTCATCATCCTCCGATGAAGCTGATGATACAACTGAGGACAAGGTTACTCAATTAGACAAACCCATCGAGACCGAAGATCTTTGTTAAGACAGTGAGGCTTCCATCCTGAGCTCCCACAATCGTGACAATGCCGACGATGACGCTGCAATGAGACACAAAGAGCTGATCCTACTCATCAAGAACGAGGGAAGCCCCTGGTGCGCAGGAAATAGATTCGACAATCCCCTTCGTTCGAGATGATGCTTTTGTGGAAGAATTCCCTTTCACCATTGAGATGCCAGAGTTAGAAGCTAAATCTGTCAGAGATATAAGAAGATTTTCAGTGCGGGAAGAGCCCGTAATTCCCTTGGATACGATTGTTCCCATAGATTTTGATTTTGATGTCGAGTGGCCTGCAGCCGAGTCAGCCTCAGCAGCTGAATTCCGCGATGCCTTCAAGAAAATCTGTCAAGAGATTGAGAAGATGGAACGGCACCAGGCCTCTCTTGACTTGCGATTGGACAATCGTGATGCCACCCTCACAGTTGATTTGCGAGGGATTATTGTGAATGGGCTGTACAACAGACATCTATGAGATCTGAGCATGTCCGCCACTTCAAAGCGTTATTTGCAAAATTGTTGTTGTGAAGTGCGGATACCTCAATGTTCCAGCAGTGGATGAAGGAGTATATCACAAGGATTGAACAGTCCAACAAGTCGGATATGGAGATGCTACAACATTTTCACAAGAATGAGATTGCCAGACTCGAGAACAACATGAATGAGAAATTTAGTCTTCTCATGGCTGAAATGAAGATAGTGACGGCCAAGTCTAAGGACACACGCTCGGAATTTCGTAAAGCGTATGATACAGTATACTCCAAGCACAACTCAACGAACAACCGATTGGACTTCATCCTCAGTGTATTGTTCCCTGGGATACCTCTCTCTTTTGATGATGCCAAAAAGGGGGAAGAGGAGTCCCTTAAGGGATTGAAGAAAGAAGTGATGAAAGGAGGTGGCAAAGCTGAGGGGGAAGGAAGCACAACCGAAAATCTTCCTTTGAAATTGATGTATGCTGAAACCTCACAGCAAGGTCAAGTCACAGCTGACATTCTCAGCAAGCTACCCTTGAACTTACCAATTGCAAAAGTTGTAGTGACCATGAAAGATAAAAGAAAGGTCATTGAAGCTACATTTGAGAAGGTAGTTGAGAAGCGGTCAACTCGAGTGGAAGAACTGTTGAAATAGCACGGTGGTCTCCCAACTGGATTAGAAAATGCCATGATAGAGCCCCCTCAGAGAATTAATGTCGGATGCAGGATCTGAGCCCAGATCTATGGAAGAATTTCAAACTTTGGAAGTTGAACGCTACTTTGAAGGAATGACTTTGACTCAAGCACGGGAGTTATCTTGGGAAAAAGGTGCGGAGGTGTGCAACACGGCCGAGAAGCAACAGTACTAGCGATCACTCAACTGAAACTCCAAGGCTCTGACAAAGATACTCTTAGAGGAAGAGGAGCAGAGTCGAGAAAGGGAAGACAAAGTGGCACTCGAAGAAGTTCTCAATCACAGCCAAGGCCAAGAAGTGTCACTTTTGTGGATCCTGAGAAAAAGGGACTCACATACTGGGCTGGTCATGACCATTTGGCAAATTTAGAAGTTGAGCGTAAAATTGAAGAAGCCAAGATAAGGATGGCAGAAGAAAACGCTAGATCAACTCGCGAATGGGAAGAAAGGCAGCGAAGGGATGACCTTGCTGCAAAGGGAGCATTTGAGAAAAAGGAAAAGGGAAGAAGATGAGAAGAAAAAAAGAAGAGCTGAAGATGGCAGGAAAAATGCTGAAGAAGAAGATGAAAGAAAGAGGAAGAGAACGGATGCTGACAGGAAGAGAGCTGAAGAAGAGAGTAGAAGGAAGCTGCAAACGCGATGAAGTTTTGCTGCGAATCCCTTCGTGTATTCTGTTGTAAATACATATGAGTAAGTCTTCTGTAATAAGCTCAGTGAATTTCCCTGTAATTCTCACTCTATATTTATCTTAGCCTGGATCTGTGTATTGACATGTATAATTATATAGCTCTGATACTTGTTGTAAACATCTTTGTAAAGGACAAGAATGCTATGATCAATAATGATTCATTCAAGCATACATTCTTTGTTACTGCACTGCTTGTATCTCTTTTTGCTGTTTACTTATTTTTTTAAGTTTTGGCATCATCAAAAAGGGGGCAATTGTTAGGAAATTTATTTGTTAGACTTTGATGATACAATGTAAAACTTAAACAAGGAAGTTGGCACCCTATTTTCCTTGTAATATGATAGATCGAGAAAACCGAGTCAAGTCGGCTATATCAAAGATTACAAGAAGTCAATCATGGACGGTGTGAAGACTCTGTTGTGTGTCGGTGAGTAAAGTCATGAAGGAAGACAAGGACTCGGATCAAGGCGAATCAAGGCGAGGAACAATGTGTGTGAATTGTTAGTCAAGTTAACTTACGGTTTAGTCTACAAGTTGAAGTGATGATTGAGTCAATCCAATGATTAGAGCGGACTAAATTCACATGGGGTAAAAGCGTGATCAAGTCAAGACAACCGACTTAGATCTATTGATTAAAGTCAAGAATATTACTCCATTTAGTAATATGACAAAAGCGCGCTGGTCTAAAGTGTTTGTCCCCTGAATTGTGCAAAAGGAATGAGCAATGGGACACACGCACATTGTGTCGACGCCCGCAAACCCTAAAATGCCATTAATACGAGGAAAGGTGTAGCACCCTTTCAGGCTTACTTGAATTTAATGTGAAAATAGCAATTAAAACAAAAGAAAATACTTTAATAGAATGCTTAAAAATCTTGAATAATAAAAATCTTCTTTTGAAAAACTTTGCGGCGTGAATTAAATGTTTATAATGAAATAATTACTTATCCAAAAATATTCATTCTCGAAAATAAAATGACATTCGACATTTAATAAACTAAAGAGTCAAACTTTATAAATAAGAGAAACCGAAAGACATGAAATCATGAAAGACGTGGGTTTTAAGTCACTTATTTGCGTGCCATCCCCTTCCTCATCCGGGTTCTTATCCGAAAATATTAAACATTCGTGGAATGAGTCAAGGAGCTCAACAAGTAATCTCATGCATGAATGCATGCCTAATGCAATATCTTACATTTATACCTTGAAAGACTTTACATTTTCTTTACTTAAAAACCTTTTACATTCATACTTAAAACATTGTCTTTCTTTTCGTAAAACGTTCTTATGATGCGAGCTCACTTGGTAACACATTGTTCTAATCGGTGTGATGGGTCTTGTTATTTGGAACCCGATTAACATTTTGCCCAAAGTCACATTTCCATTCGTTTTGCCGAAGGCCCATTTCCATTCGTTTTTCCCGAATGCCCATTTCCATTTGTTTTGCACGAAGGCCCTTTTCTTTGAACATTAACATTAGCCGCAAGCGGCACATTGTCGGAACACCGGTCCCCCACGCCCATTTCCCACTCACTCCAAAGATCATAGAACAATGTGCACCCATTTCTTTTTGAAAACATTATTAATATAAACCATAAGACATGACTTGACTTCATCTTATCATGCTCGTGAAATGATATGAACATACATTAACATGATGCATGAACCTAAGTGATGCAACTTTTCATTAAAAAACGATAATAAACATAAGCGCATATCATTATAATTAAATCACATTGATTAGCAAACATATTAAAAATAAATAGGACATCAAACATGTGATTGAGGATAAACATACATTCACATACTCAACATTAATTAGGAAAAACCTTACATTCTCGCTAGTTAGGAAAAACCCTACTTTCACCTATTTAAGGAAAAACCCTACATTCAATTACTCAAGGTAAAAACCCTATAATCCTTTAGTCAAGGAAAAATCCTACATTCAATTAATTAAGTGTAAACCTACATTCAATTAGTCAAGGAGGAAAACCCTAAATTTAATTATTCAAACATATTTAGGGAAAAATCCTACATTCAATAATTAAGGGAAAATCATATATCCAATTAGTTAGGAAAAAGTACATTTAGTTAATTAGAGATAACCTTATGTTCAACTAATCATTGAAAATCCTATATTAAATTAATTAGGGATAGACCATATGCTCAACTAATCAGTGAAACCTTACGTTCAATTAATTAGAGAACTCTAGAGTCTAGATTAAAATATATTTGAGGAAAAATCATATGTTCACTTAGTTAGAGGAATACCTACATTCATTTAATTAAGGGAAAATTCTATATTCAATTACTCAAAACAAAAACTGAATAGGGAGGAAGAAATAAAGTAGGAGGAGATCCAAAAATATCTCTACTTTACCAAATGAATAATTTGTTATATGATAATAACATAACAAATTATAATAGAATGTTTTGCAAGAACATGATCAAAAATAGGTAGAGGAATTAGAAAATGCTTGGATTTGAAAGCAAAAGGAAATACTCCTGGAGGTAATTGAAAGAATAAAGAGCTTGAAAGAAGGGAGTGTGAAACAACAATATGAAGCAAAGTGAAGAGCATCCACATGGGTAAATTTGGAGGAAAAATAGGTAAGAAATGAATCTACAAAGCTTTAATATTAGATGGTGGGAGGAGAATGGAGAAAAAGGAATTAAGAAGTATATATATAAAAGAGTGGATAGACATTGCTTGTATCCAGAAACCAAAACAGAGGAAACAGATAGAAATTTATGTAGAAAAATTTGGGCTAACGATAACTTTGTGTCGAAAATTCTTGAGTTCACAAGGAGCCTCGGATGCAATACGAAGTATTTGGAACAAAAGCGAATTTGTGTTAAATGATTGTTGGGCTTTAGACGGGTGCTTAGCTACCAAAGACCATTATGGTATGGAGCAAAAAGAGGTGGTGATCATCAATATTTATTCGCGATATTCTCTAAAAGGGGAAAAGAGGATTGTAGGATAATATCACAAAACAGATTCAATCAGTGGGACAAAAACACTTTATGCGTTCTGGGATTTGAATTCTAGATTTTATCATTTAATGTCATGGACAAGTATTAAGAAATGAGAGGTTAGAGAAATTTTTAGGAAGGAATGGATGAATTTTACTCGTCTACAAGAAACAAAATGGGAAAAATTGTTAGAGAGTTCAAGTATAAAGTTATGGTCAAATGACGATTTTGGGTTGGGATACTTGGGTTCTCAAGGAGCATCGGTGAATTGCTCAACACCGGGATAATAGAATATTTAATTTTTATCAAAGACTGGTTTATCAAATAAAGTTTAGCAATAATAAGGAATCGAGGGACTTATTACGAGTTGATAAAATTTACAATGTCTATTAATCTTGTTCATTTATTTGGAAAAGAAAACAATGGGAGGAGATACATACAAAATTCGGATAATAAAAAAAAAGTGCATTGTTGATGACTTTAATGTTGGCGATTTTTCAATGAAAAAGAAAAGACAATGCAGTAATATGAACAATAGAGAAATGAAAGAAATAGTTTTACTAGAAATTGTGAGGTTATTAATCTCTCTCATAATAAGAAGATTCACTTGGTATAAATGCAACGAGTTGTGCAAGTCGATTAGATAGAATTATTATCTCGGATGGGTGAATGGAAAAATGGTTGAATTGCATTTTAATGGGGTTGGAGAGAAACATCTCGACCATTGTTCAATCATTTCAAATGAGAAAGAAAAATGATAATTGGAAGCCAAAGTCGTTTAGAGTTCGGATTGTTGGCATTTACATCCGTATTTTATAGTTTTTCGTGGAACAGAATGGAATAAATTGAGATTTGAAGATGAGATTCTTTTGTTCTAAAGAAAACTTGAAAATACTAAAGGATAAACCAAATTTTGGAACAAATAAATTTTTGGGGACATGATAGAAATATGTAAGATCTTATATTAGAAACAATATATGCAAAATTTAAGTTTTAGGGTATCGGTAAAGCAATCTAAATTCAAATACAAATACTGGATTTAGAAACATTTACTCATGTGGGACAAGTTAAAGTAATTAATCACATACAATAAATAAAATCAATACAATTCACAAAATATTTACGATTGTATCAAATAATCTATGTTACCCAAAGTGCATTTCTCAATCGCAATCTAAAGCCGTAAACATCGCACGATATTGTACATTCATAATTAAACTGACCATAAAACTTACCATATAGTGGAAGGAGATGCTCAAACCGCGACTCGAGAACCCATTACTCGTTTACTTTAGATTTATAATAAATTATATCATTTTAAAGTCTACTGAATCGATTTGAAAAACTCTCTCGATACCACTAAATGTAGCACCCTTTTCGGCTTACTTGAATTTAACGTGAAAATAGCAATTAAAACAAAAGAAAATACTTTAATAGAATGCTTAAAAATACGGAAATAATAAAAATCTCACTTCTTTTGAAAAACTTTGCAAAATAGGAATTAAATGTTTATAATGAAATAATTACTTGTCCAAAAATATTCATTCTCAAAATAAAATGACATTCGACATTTAATAAATCAAGAGTCAAACTTTATAAATAAGAGAAATCGAAAGACATGAAATCATGAAAGACGTGGGTTTCCGAATCACACGCTTTATTTTGTGCCATCTCCTACCTCATCCGGGTTCTTATCCGAAAATATTTAACATTCGTGGAATGAGCTAAAGGAGCTCAACAAGTAATCTCATTCATGAATGCATGCCTAATGCAATATCTTACATTTATACCTTGAAAGACTTTACATTTTCTTTACTTAAAAACCTTTTACATTCATACTTAAAACATTGTCTTTCTTTTTCGTAAAAACGTTCTTATGATGCGAGCTCACTTGGTAACACATTGTTCTAATCAGGGTCGCAGATGGGTCTTGTTATTTGAAACCCGATGAACATTTTGCTCAAAGTCACATTTCCATTCGTTTTGCCCGAAGGCCCATTTCCATTCGTTTTCCCGAATGCCCATTTTTAGCCGCAAGCAAAGACACATTGTCGGAACATCGGTCCCCCACGCCCATTTCCCACTCACTCCAAAGATCATAGAACAATGTGCACTCATTTCTTTTTGAAAACATTATTAATATAAACCTTAAGACTTGACTTGACTTCATCTTATCATGCTCGTGAAATGATATGAACATACATTAACATGATGCATGAACCTAAGTGATGCAACTTTTCATTAAAAAATCAGAATAAACATAAGCGCATATCATTATAAATAAATCAACATTGATTAGAAAACATCTTAAAAGTAAATAGGACATCAAACATGTAATTGAGGATAAACATACATTCACATACTCAACATTAATTAGGAAAAACCTTACATTCAAACTAGTTAGGGAAAAACCTACTTTCAACTAGTTAAGGGAAAACCCTACATTCAATTAGTCAAGGTAAAACCCTATAATCCTTTAGTCAAAGAAAAATCCTACATTCAATTAGTTAAGTGTAAACCTACATTCAATTAGTCAAGGAAAACCCTAAATTTAATTATTCAAACCTATTTAGGTAAAAATCCTACATTCAATAATAAAGGGAAAATCATATATCAAATTAGTTAGGAAAAAGTACATTTAGTTAATTAGAGATAACCTTATGTTCAACTAATCATTGAAAATCCTATATTAAATTAATTAGGGATAGACCATATGCTCAAATAATCATGGAAACCTTACGTTCAATTAATTAGAGAACTCTAGAGTCTAGATTCAAATATATTTGAGGAAAAATTATATGTTCACTTAGTTAGAGGAATACCTACATTCATTTAATTAAGGGAAAACTCTATATTCAATTACTCAAACTTTTTAGGAAAAAACCCTAAATTAAAATAATTAAGGAAAAACCCCACATTCAGTTAGTATATGTAATGTCTTGAATTCCATTATTAAAAGGATTTAGCTGCCTAGTTTCTAAATCCCCAAATCGAGTTATACGTATAATTTAAACACCTATATATATAATAGTCACCTATTTTTATTAGTACATGACTGTAGTTAACTCAATTGACTAATGGAATCAAGACTCCATTCTTTGTATATTATATTAGGTAAATTTGAGATTGAATGATTCACCACTCATTAATATGTGAAACACTACCTATTATTATTAGTACATGTTTATTATCTACTAAGCGTGACATAGGAACTCAACAACCTATCAATTGTATTTATGGGGGAATAACTAAAAGTAAACTGGAACGGATTTCAAGATATCCAAGAATGAAGATACAAGTAAAATTACATGTTTATCTTCAGAAATACAATTCATTAACCAAATCAGAAATACAATTCATTAACCATACTAACAACGGGATATTTTTCAAAGCAATTCATTCGTAAGCACACGCCGTCGTCTGTCTTCAGTTAGCAACAATGACTCGCAGCCAAATAGTCATGAATTGGGCAGCAAATCCAATTAACACCAATCACATGAACACATAATAATACTAAGGCAATAAGATCAATTCACGTAAAACTTAATAATTCTCGTAGAAACTAAAAAGATTACTTGTCCGACTTGCTTAGGGATAATCAATTCTTCTTAGGCCTCTATCGAATCAACGCTGCGTTAGGGAAATCACTTGTCTTTCTTCTCTTTTTTTTTTTTTCTTTCCCATGGCCGATCTCTCTACTTTTTATGTGCCTCATCTATTGTGTATTCTATGTTTTCCATGTGTGTTTTGCGTGTCTTATATCGTATTTTAACCTCGCTAATTGAGCTAGGTTTAGAGTACATGGGCTTATTACTAATTTAATAATAATGTGGGCCACGATTTAATACTCTAAACTAATTAAAAGTCCAATTATTCATTATAAGGCCCAAATTAAATAATTAGTCAATCCAATTAAAAAGACACTTTTATTATCCGAAATTTAATAAATTAACTATCTCGTAAAATCATCATTACATTCTCCATTATTATTGCATAAAATAAACAAATAACATGATTAATAAATTTCTTATAAAGACATAAAAACCTGGGTCGTTACATTCTCCTCACCTTATAAAAGTTTCATCCTCGAAACTTGTCAAATATAAAAACATAATATGCTCGGGCGTAAAAAAAACTTTGAATTTTTTTCCCACCGGACATAAATTAGAAAATTAATAAGCAAACATGAAACTCGCAAGCATAAAACATAAATTGTTTGAACTTTAAGCACTCACTTGTACAAATACTTGACATTGCACATGTAGATAAAATAAGAAACTTCGCTCACGTACCAACATTTATGATAATCTATTAAAAAAAAAAAAAATGTATTTGAACAAGCGGGTAACATATCACCAAAACCACAAAAATGGTGGATAACAATAAAAGATGTGAATTGTGGAAGTTAAAAGATGGTGGATACACATAAACCCATTAGCCAAGCATAGAGAATGATAATGAATATTGATTGGGGATGAATGGTGAATTTCAAAGCCACAATATTTTTAGGTCATTGACTCATGAAGAATACAAAATCCAATTCAAAGCATATAAAAGAGAAGAAGGTGGTGATGGGATAAATGGTTTTGAGCGAGTTCAAGTCCACAAAAATGAAATTAAAACAGACAAAAAATTGGATTAAGGAAATAAATTTTGATGATGTATAACTTAATATTATTGGAAGCCCAAATGGGAGAGTGCGGTCTTTGTGAGCCCACAAGAAAAACTAGGACAGGGGTCTACTAAGTAGCTTTAAAATATTGACGCATTTCAACTTGAGTCTGTTAAATAGAGGAAGAATGAAAAACAGAAACAAAATAGATAGAGATAGCAAAATATCGGAAAAGGAGTTGAATCAAGAAAAGAAAAAAAAACATAAGATCAATCGAGAATCCCAATGGAAATGTAAGAATAACCAAGGGGAAAAGAAAGGGAAAAATACTAAAATTGAAAGAACAAATAAAAAATGAGAGAGACTATGAAAGTAAAAGAATTGGAAGCAGAGTTAGGCTTCACACAATAGTTGAGAAATTGTTTGTCCGCTAGGGATATAATCCATATGAACACGAGCCCTTTTTGAAGATTCAATAGTTTTTAAAGAGAAGCAAAAGACAAAGCAATAATTAGCAAGCCCAAGACGTCAAAACGGATGAGAACATAGGTCAAAGACTAAACGATAAACGATAAAAAATATAGCAAGCCGAAAACATGTGGACAAAGTGATGATGAGGCTCAAAATCAATCGCAGAAAAGCTCATTTAGACTTCAATTTGGACAAATTACTCAATTGCGAGAGAGAATAAGAAGATGGACGTTAGAGCGAAAATAATATAATGTAGAGAGAGAAGTAAAGATGGGAAAAGGGAATTGAGAGGCAATTGAGAAGAGAAAATTGACTCGCGAACATAGCAGGAGATAAGTAGCAACAAATAAAAGGAAGAAGACAAAACAAAGACTGAATGGGGAGGAAGAAATAAAGTAGGGAGGATGTTAGGAATTTTATTGTTTAGATTTTGATGAATGCCATGTAAAACTTAGAATAGAAAGTTGGCACCCCAATTCTTGTTGTAAAATGCATTGTAATGAATAGAGTGGCCAAGCTAAGTCAAGACAACCTACGCCCTAACATGCAAGAAGACAAATCAAGACTGGAAGGAAGACTCTGTAACGTGAGGCAGTGAGTATGGCAAAGAAGAGTAGACGGAACACTATGAAGAAGCGGTGAGATGCGGTGAGTGGAGCATCATCAAGTCAACTCAAGAAAAGCCAAGCCTCAAGTTGAAGTGAGAAGAGTCATCCAATGATAGGAAGCTGACTCTAAGTCACCGGGGAAAGCAAGGAAATGCGGTCAAGTCGAGATAATCGTAAAAGAACCGTTACGTAAATCAAGAGATTTACTTAAACAAATAATATCTCCATACAACCTTTCTTGGAGTGCTCGATCCCGAAGCGTGCAAAAGGAATGAACCAATGGGAAGCACTACACCGTGTCGAACTCGAAAAGGTGAAAAGAATAATTCATACGAGGAAACGGCAATTCCAAGAACGCAAGCCAACGACGCAAAGTGACTTTCAAAAACAAGCCTATCTCTTCAACGGGCAAATTTTTGAAAGTTCACTATAAAAGGCCGAGGAGTTTGGTTGAGAAAAAGAAGCATGAATGACACATACGTGAGATATACAAGCACATTAGAAAATCGAAACAATCTCAATCCTCAAGCCTACATTCAAGTACATCAATCCAACACTTACCCGTGAAGGAAAGAGAGCTTCAACTTGATTGAAGAGGAAACCTTTGAAAACAAGGGTCTACTTCCGGGGAAGGATTGTAGAAAAGTTCAAAGTTGAACTAAGTCTTAAGCATTTGGAGGGCTTCGTGATCAAATCCAAAGAGCTTGAGCAAGTGAGTTGTAGTAGCAAAGCTGCCCCGTGAAGAAGCCGAGTCGAACGAGAAGCCACCGAGTGATCAAGGCGTCTCAGACCGAGTCCCAAAGGATCAAGTCGGTTGTTGTGATCAAGACTTGTATCCGGATATTACCACTTTGTAAACCGATCATTATTTAGTGGATTCCTCCGGGGAGTTGGAGAAGAGAGGAGTAGAAGAATTACCCCATCTTGAACCTCTATAAAAACTTTCTTTGTGTCATTTACATTTCAAAGCATTTAAATTCTCGCACTTTTAATTGCTTATATCTCATTTGATAAATTTGCTATCCATTTGATAATTTACAAGTACTAAATCAAGCTCTAATATTTTGTGTAATCAAACTTAAGGGTGTTAAGTCTTCCAATGAAAATAAAACCACGGTGAGTTAAATTGTAGCCAACAATAGTGAGTTACTCCATCAATAGCTCGGTGAGTCATTGAAAGATTAACTCTACTTGAGTGACTAATTCGATTGTCCATCAAGGACACAATTGTGTAGAATTAACTCTGAGATTTAAAAGGACTAAATCGAAAATTTGGTAAGGTTTATTCAACCCCCCTTCTAAACCTTACACTTACACCCCCTTGGGACCTACAAGTGGTATCAGAGCGGTTGGTTCATTGAACCCTCCGCATCAGTTCTTGAACTAGATCTCCAAATTTTTCAAAGTCCGCTTTAGTACTTAAACTTTCAAAACTCTTTTTATTAAAAGTCATTATCATGGAAGCAAATCTAACACGCATCCCTATGTTCACCATTGAAGAATTTGATGATTGGAAAATTCGTATGCAGGCTCATCTATCAGCATTACATGATGAGATGTGGATAGTGATAGAAGATGGGCCTCTACAAATATTAAAGGTGAACACAATTTGCATTTAAGAGTTGCGGTGAAGGAGAAGAAGATGCTACTCCCGGACGGTCATGGTTGAAAACCAAGAACCGAGTGGACAAATGATGACAGAAAAAGATACAACCTGGATAATGTAGCCAAGGACATCCTCTACAAAACCTTGGACAAAGCCATGTTCAACAAAGTCAAATCATGCAAAACGGCTAAAGAAATCTGGGACAAGCTGACATTGATTTGTGAAGGATCGAGCAAATCAAAGAAAACAAATTATCGATGGAGTCTGTACGTAAGTTTGAAAATTTCAAAATGATCTCGGGAGAGAATCGGATCAAGCTGGATGCTCGGTTTCGTAAATCACAAATGAGTTGTCTACACTTGGAAAGGAAATATACACGAGAATGAAATGTGTATGAAGATCCTAAAAAGTCTTCCAACTGAATGGGAAATGAAGGTCATGGCACCGAGACATTCCATGGACCTATCAAAGACATCCAACCATGAACTATTCTCGGACCTCAAAGCCTATGAGTTTGAGTGAGAAGAAAAGACCAGGAAGAGACAAATTTGTACCCAAAGCGGTGCTCTAATTGTCAAAGATGGGAAGAGAGCCGAGGTCAAAGAAGCAATTGACACAGAAGAAATAGCCACGATGGTTAAAAGATTTAACAAGTTCTTTAACAAGAACTACAAGAGAGGAAAGGGTGAATCTTCCCGGAAGACACTCGACTCCCTCCAAATCAAGGGATGATAGGCCAACCAAGAGAACAGATCATCAACAAATTGAGTATCAAAGGACTCGACAACTCAAGAGTAGAGTAGAAAGAGTGATCAAAAGGTGAATATCTATGTTGGAATTGTAGACAACCAGGTCACTATGCCATTGATCGCTCATATCCCTGTAGTCAACAAATACAGGAATGAAGAAGAAAGAAAGGTCTTGAGAGAAAGAAGACAAGAAAAGAAAAAGGCAATGATGGTGCAGAGATCACAAACAAAGCCAAGTCAAGAGAGACAGTGATTGAGAGAGCGGTGAAGCGACTACTCGAGTGACTACGAAGAAGAAGCCTTGATCCGCTTAATGGCCAAAGAACAAGATCAAGAAGATGAGGTACAATCTAATTCAACAAGCTCAGACACTTGTGACAAAGTGGATCGTGACACACACACTTCATCACCTCGATCTTTATGATTCATTAGGCAAAATGATGAAAGATTTTGAGCACATTAAATCCTCACACACACTATTGAATGAGGAAAACATCCTACTTAAAGGTCAAAACTCAAAGCCGACTAAGGAGCCGAGTACTCTAAGTCAAATAGCTATTGAAAATGAAAGTTTAAATTTGAAAATGCTAAATTAGTAGCGAAATCGCTGCTATAGAAAAGAGGGAGAATGACCTCAAAAATGTTATTGCCTCATTCACTAAGGCATCTAAATCATTGGATGATCTTATTATGAGTCAAAGAGAATGTGGAGACAAAGCAGGGCTTAGGATTTAATTCCTTTGTGCCATGTCAAACCTCAAGGGTAATTTTGGAAAAAGGATCTTCAAGTCATGAAGAGTCCGAGAAATCCAAAACTCTAAATATTGCACACACTTTCACTCCAAAGCACAATACTAAGCAAACTGGCCCTGGTTACAAAGGAAAAGGAAAATACCTTGAGTTGAGTGTCTTTGAAGGACAAGCGAGAAGAAATTCACCAAGTCCTCAAAGAAACTCCAAACGTAAAAACTACTGTAAAAAGAAGAAACAGAGCTACCAAAAATCCTTAGAAAATCCATAAAAGAAACACATATGATGGGAATGGTAGAAAATATCCAAGCCAAGTGATTGGAATAATGTGAACCATCAACATAGACTTATGGAATATAAGCCAAGTGGCAAAGGCCTAGAACTCAACAAAGGCCATTCCAAAAGTTTGAGAGCTTTCATCAAGACACACATGCACCCAGGCACTACACTCAAAAGCACCACAATTACCCTAGGAAGGCAATTGCTAGAACACATATGCAGAGACAAAAGAGACAATTTGTATGAACCTAGAACCCCAAGCAATTTGCGAGAATTAATTATGATTATGGCATCGATAGATGGCAACCCCTTAGAGTCAAATCATTTGGCTATAGGTTGGTTGGATCATCTTACAATTCTAACCCCTCAGACCGGACAAGTATGGGTACCTAAAACTTAATTTCCTTGATTGCGAGGTTCAAGGAACAAAGTGAAAGTGCCAAGGAACCTGGTACATGGATAGTGGTTGTTCGGACACATATGACAGAAATAAGAGAAATGTCAAAATTCAAGGAAGTCAAAGGAGCAAAAGTCATATTTGGGGAAATGAAGCTCCTGGTGAAATAAGAGGCATTGGATCCATCAAGAGGAATGGATTAGAAATCACAGATGTTGCATATGTTGAAGGACTCAACTTCAATTTCGAGTATCATCAGCTCCGTGACAAGGGCTACAATGTTGGATTCAACATGGGAATATGCCAAATCAAAGATATTGAATCAAATGAAGTTGTCTTTGCAAGGAAGTAGAGAAAAATATGTATGTAGTGGATTGGTCAACTGCAACACCCAGACGATGCAGTCTACTAGCAAAAGAAATTTGAATCAAGTTGGTGTGGCACAAAAAGCCGAGTCACCTGAATTTCAAAACAATTAACAAGTTGGCAAGAAGTCATCTTGTAGAAGGACTTCGGACTCAGTATACAAGAAGGAAAGTATATGTGATGCATGTCGAAGGGAAAACAAATCAAGTCGTCATTCAAAGAAAAGACATGCCCATCCTCAACAAGAATATTGCATCTACTTCATATGGATCTATTTGGCCCAGTGGAACCAAAGCAAGCATAAGTGGAAAGAAATACACCTTGGTGGTAGTAGATGATTACTCAAGATATACATGGACAATATTCATGTGCAAGAAGAAAGAAACTCTACAAAAACTACCCACGGTGATGAAGAGAATTCAAAATGAGAAGAGTCAAACCATTATCAAAATAAGATCAGATAGAGGAACCGAGTTTGTCAATGGAATAATAACTCAGTATTGTGTTGAGAATGGCATTGGTCATGAATTATCAGCAAAAGGACTCCACAATGAGAATGGAGTTGCGAGAAAGAAGGAAAGAACCCTCAAAGAAAAAGCAAGGACCATGTTAATGAAAGGGGGTTACCAAAAGATTTTGGTGAAGCAATTAACACGACTTGCTACACCCAAAACAGATGTATGATAAATAGACAGCTAACAAAGACTCCTATGAGATCCGGATGGAAGAAAACCAAATGTTGCATATTTCAGGATATTTGGATGTAAATGCTTCATCCACAACAATGGCAAAGACAACCTAAAGGCTTTTGATGCTAAGGGTGATGAAGGTATCTTCTTAGGATACTCAATTTGAAAGTAAAGCCCTGAGAATACTCAATAAAAGAACTATGGTTCTGAGAAGAATCCATTCATGTAGTATTCGATGAGCCAAAAGTAAATGGAGAAGACATTGAAGAGTCAACCGATAAGTCTGAATCATCCAACCATACTGAGAAGAGTCCCTATCTTTGTCAAGCCAAGTCGGGATTATCAATTCGAGGAAGAAGATGAGATAGTGAATCTCAAAAGCATTTGGAAAATTTACAACTAAGTGATTACGACAGAGAGCCGACCACGCAACACAATCGCAAGTCGATTTGAATCAACTAACTTACTCCAACTCGATGTAAGATGGGCCGAGAGACCATCCACGAGAACTTGTCATTGGAGATATAAGAGAAGGTGTCAAAACAAGATCCGAACTCAACAAGAAGCTATGTTCACATGCTTCATCTCGCAAATAGAGCCAAAAGATGTGTCACAAGCATTGGATGACACACATTGGATTCAAGCTATGCAAGAAGAGTCAATCGTTTGAGAGAAATAAAGTATGGGAACTAGTGCAAAGACCCATACATCAAAATGTTATTGGAACCAAATGGGTATTCAGAAATAAGATGAATGAGGAAGGTTCTGTGGTAAGAAACAAAGCAAGACTGGTAGCCAAAGGATATTGTCAAGAAGAAGGGATAGATTTTGATGAAACATTTGCCCCTCGTAGCAAGATTGGAAGCTATAAGGATGTTTCTTGCCTATATCGACTCACAAGAATTTCATTGTATATCAGATGGATGTAAAAAGTGCATTCCTAAACGGTTTATTGGAAGAAGAAGTATATGTTGAACAACCTCCAGGATTTGAGCAGAAGACTCTTGGAGACAAGGTATACAAACTCAAGAAAGCCCCGTATGGATTGAAACAGGCACCCGAGCATGGTATGATACCCCGTCACAATTCCTAATCGAGAATGGATTCACAAAAGGAAAAGTAGATAGAACACTTTTTAATTCAAGACAAGAAGAGTATCTTGCTTGTTCAAATATATGTGGTGACATCATTTTTGGATCCACTAACAAAGAGTCGTGTGAAAAATTCTCAAACCTCATGCAAAGCAAATTTGAAATGAGCATGATGGGAGAGCGACATTTTTCCTTGGACTTCAAGTGAAACAATTTGAAGGATGGAACCTTCGTAAGTCAAACAAAATATACCAGAGATTTAATGAAGAAGTTTGGTATGGAAGAGAAGTCTTCGTAAAAATACCAATGAACACATCACCAAAATGGACATGGATGCGGATGGCAAGCACTGTAGATCAAACAAGATCAGAGCACTTATTGGATCACTGCTTTATCTCACAAAGAAGCGAGGCCGGACATCACCTTTCTTTGTAGGTGTATGTGCAAGATTTCAATCTGCTCCAAAAGAGAGCCATATGACAAGACTAAAAGAATACTCGAGATACTTGAAAGGAAGCCAAGAAGTAGGCCTATGGTATCCAAAGGAAGGTGGATTGAGACTAATTGGCTATTCGACTCGACTACGCCCGGATGCGAGTGGACAGAAAAGCACTTGTGCACTGTCAAATGCTAGAAACAGACTAATTTCTGGTTTAGCAAGAAGCAAAACTCAATAGCCACCTCTGGTGAGGCGAGAATACATAGCTGCGGGCATTGTTGCCCAAGTCCTATGGATGAGACAAACGGAGAGAGACTATGAAGTTGAAGAAAAAGAAATTCCAATCATGTGTGATAACACAAGTGCCATTGCAATCACTCAAAATCCTGTGTTGCACTCAAGAACAAAACATATAGATGTCGATATCATTTCATAAGAGATCATGTTGAAAAGAAGGACATTATCTTGGAATACATCTCAAGCGATAAACAACTAGTGACATCTTCACAAAACCATTATGTGAGTCAAGATTTGAAGAACTCAAGCATGAGTTGGGGTTGATTGGTGGTGACACTCAGACAAATCAAAGAAGAGCATTAGAAAAAAAGAAGTGAAAAAGAGCTGAAAACAAAAATCAACTCAAGAAATTTGTATCGGAAGAAATGACTACACCGAGTCGGTGATAGCCGAGTCACCAAGAGAATCTGCGAGGAGTAGAGTTAAATCGGCTAAGAGATAATTTGAATAACTTATGAGCAAAGTGACAAAAACGCAAATGATCGTTTTGACTTAGCGGGAATGTTTTAAGGAACACGTCGCATAATGATGATGTGTACGGACATAAAGCCGCACACTAAGCTTATGATTGGATATAAATGCTGCCGCATTAAATACGAGGCGTGAAATGCTCAATAGGCATGCGAAATTCAAGCCGTTGATTTCGATCACAATTCAAAACCGCCGCACGTCCTTTCATAAACCATATTTAAACCATTTTCGTCCGCTTTCTCTCTCACACTTATAAAAACTGTTCATCTTTTTCTCTCAAAAGCAAAGGCAAACTACTCTCGAAACCCTATCAACATTCAAATCAATTTCGAGACTTTTCTTGATATAATTCTGAGAAATGGCACCAACTTACGACTTTACTAAGTTAGGAAAGCAAATCCACACCGGTTCGACGGTGGATTTCGATGGAATGGTGAAAGGTCCGACACACCTGGTAAAGAAAATCGCGGAAAAGTTGGAAACGTCCGGACTAAAACCGTTTCTAACTTATTTGGAATATCCTATGACCTATGTGGAGGAGGTCGCACAATTCTACGTGAATCTTTGAGATTCACGACGAAGGAATCAAGTCATCTGCTCACCGGAAGCGGTGACTATCACCGCCAAGGATTTGGTGAATATTGATCACTACCCGGAAGGAGCAAATCGAAATTAAGGAAGCGATGTAAACTTGGCCGACGCATGGAAAGAAATAGCCAAGTCCGACCTTTGCCGATAAAATTATATACACAGCAAAAAAGAGACTTGAAGGAGGATTATCACAAATTGTTGGACATAGTTGCCAAATGTATCGACATCAAATTTGGCGACTTTGACCAACTATCAAAGGCAAAGCTGGTTGTGATGGCGCAATCATCGAAGAAAAGAAGATAAACTGGGTGGGTTTATCTACAGCAGACTCGCTTAACGTGGGGAACAAGTCCTTCAAAGAAGATGGCACATTTGGAGGATCCCTAGGATATGGCCTAGTGATTGGCCGGCACTTTGGAGGTGAAAGGAGTACCTCTTAGACATGGGAAGGCTTTCCATGTCAACAAGAGAATGTTGAGCTAACCTCTCTCGGTGCTCGAAGCGAGCTTATGCCAAGAGAGCGACACGGTGAGGGGGAATCGGTGACCCAAGATAAAATCTGTTGCTTCCTCTCCGGCCTAAGAAGAAAGCTGCCCCGCCCCGCTAAGAAGATGTTGCCCCTGCCCTGCAAAGAAAGAAAACCAAACATGCTCCCGCCCCGCAGCAGAGTCGCCGCCCCAGCCGTGTCACCCGCCCCCGCGGCGGTCGAGAAGGACTCACAAATGCCTTCTCCGATCGTCAAAAGGAGGAGAACCGACAAGCCCAGCACGGCCAGCTCCTCCGAAACAAACACAGCAAGACCCCGCCGCCCAAGACTCGAGGACACCGCCTCGAACAGAAATTCCCCTGGTACAAACCAGAGACGAAGAAGACTCGTCAAGGCATCGAACAAGAGAAACCTTTGAGTCGATTACTCACCTAGCACAAATACAGGAGACTATCGGAGAAGTAAAGTCTCCAGATGTAGTTGTTGAAAACCCAATCTGCTGGAGGCGACCAGCAGAGGCAACTCAAGACACTGTTGTAGCTCACACACTGGTGAAGCACAAGAAGAACCAGCCAAGCGAGATAGTGATGTAATGATCCTATCTCCACCTTACCCGACATCCAAAATCGTCTGCGTGAGTGGAGAAAATGGAAGTTGAGCAAGTCGGAACAGTTCCAATGGCCCGAGTTCATAGAAGAAGAAGAGGAACTGCTAAATTTCCTTGGACTAACTCGTGCTCCAAAGACTTGATGAGGACAATCGCTTAGACATCCCGCAAATCTACAAGGACGGGGAGAGAGCAAAGCAAGTCAAGAAGCGAAGCATGTGAAAAGGCAAGCATCCGCCTATCTCGCACTACGAGAACACTTCCACCCTCTTCTTGATGTCTTCTCCGAAAGTGACGAGGAACAGAGAATGTTGCTGCCCACAGAAGAGTTACAAATGCAGCAAGCATTGCATGAATCAAGAATCCTTCACGAGCAAAGACCGATGGAGGGACCAGGAGAGTCCTCGAACACGGTGAAATCGATCCAATGGGAGTGGTTCAAAGCAAAAATAGCCACCGATATTCTTCGCTACCACTTCCCTGACTCACTCAAGAAGGCAATAGGGAAATGGCGATGAAACCGGGCTAGTGGGGACCCGGTCGAGCCAACCCCTATTGAAGGTGTGCTACCACCGCCCCAACGGCTGAACCATCAATTGCAACAGCCGGGAGTCCGGAGACGAGTGACCCCACTTCAAGTCACTCGGTGGTGTGCCGGTGAGGGGGAAACTCCCTCCACCGCTGCAGCAAGGTCGGAGGATCTGCGAGATGACTCCACAAAGAAGCAAGGAGGCGAAGAAGAGAAATTACAATCACAAGAAGAACAGCAAGTTGCCATCAACGAAGCTCGGCAGCGATTGAGACTATCTCGCTGAGATGCCAAGCGCTGAAGGCTAATGACGCCGCTGATGCGATCGAGGCACGAGGAAGGAGCGATACGGGAGTTAACACTGGCGATGAAAGTGCAATCCATGGGGTTGAGACTCCAATGGATGCCATGTAGAAGACCCTAAGACAGTGACACTGTCGAAAGGAGGACAAGGCCTCGCAGCAGAGAGACTATTTGGAGGAAATGAAGGCCCACGGGAGGTTGAGACGCCCGGGGTAAAGAGGTCAAGTAGAGAACATCCCTCCCGCAATCATCGACTCATCCGAGAAGGAGATCAATGCACTTCATGATTCCCAGGACAACCCCGATGTCACTTTTCTCGGGATCGAGAAGACGAAGAAGAAGCTGAGTCATCCCCATGACAAATCCAAAAGACTCAGTGCGGGTGTTCAAAGCACGAGTAAGTTTGATCCCAAGACTACTCGTCAAACTTTTAACTTTGATGATGAGCCACCTCTAGAAATCTCATCATCGTCCGATGACGCGCTTGATAAGGCCGAGGATAAGTCAACTGAAAAGGAAAAATCAGTGAGACCAACGAAGTCATTAAGACAGGTTGAGGCTCAAGCAAGCGGGTCTATTTCACAACCAAACCCAATTTGAACCGTAAAACCACCTGCTCCGGCTCCTCAAGCTACAACTGGATCGATTCCCAAAAGAACTTCACGCGCACCGCTCATCATCGAAGCAGATCCCGATCGGCGGTGATGAATCTTTTGTAGAATCTTTCCTTTCTCACCGGAGATACGAGAACTCCACGAAGAGTCGGAAAACGAGCAAGCACGTTATCACGGCACCAGCTCTGTTTTTCACTCGAGGCACCATTGTTCCGGCCGATTTTGATTTTGATTTGTATGGCCATCAACCGCAAATGAAGAATCAAATACGAGAAGTGTTCAAGGCACTCTTTCTTTGAAGTTGAAAAGATGGAGAGGCATCAGCCTCTTTGGACATGCGATTGGACAATGAGAGATGCCACCCTTATGGTGACTTAAGAGGCATAACAATTCGAATAAGGGAATGGTGGCAACAACAAAGAATCAATGCGTGTGGAACGGTGAGATACTGAGAACCTTGTTCAACAAGTCAGTGTGGAGAGCCGAGAATGTTGATGCGAAAAACGAAGGCGAGGGAACACATTGAGCATATGCATGAAGCTCACACCGCGAGAGATCAAGCTGGCTGCGTGAGCAGAATGCAAATGATATACAACGTTTGGAAGAACACATGACAAGAAAATTCAGCCTTCTCATGGCTGAGATGAAGCGATTTTGAGAATCCAACGTTACTCGATGCGAATTCCGTGATGCATACAACGCAGCAGACTTGAAGCGAGAATTCAACCATCGAAGACTCGACTTCATGCTTGCCAAAGATGTTCCCAGGGGTTCCTCTATCCTTTGATGATGCAAAAAGGGGGAAGAGGAATACCTTAAAGCAAAATCCGAAGGTGAAAAGAAAGGAACAATGAGAAAAAGAAATTGAGAAGGGAAAATCACCGTGAGGAAATTTTGAAACTAAAGAAAGGAAAATCATTGAGGGGGAAGGATCAAAAGATATGACCTTGATGATTGCACAAACCCCCAACAGGGTCCTCATCACGGTGACATTATAAGCAAAGACAAACTCCCCGTGACTCGCCACTTCAAGACTGTTGTATCTATGGGTGAGAAGAGAAAATAAATTGAAGCGAGGGATGAAGGAAGTGGAAGGAAGAATGGATGCAGGGTGATGAACATCTTGAAAGAACATGGAGGCATTCCGGTTGACAGAGACACGTATGCCATTTCGGATGTCGGGACAGAGCCACGATCCAGTTGACGAATTCAAAACACTCGAATCGAAGGATATTTTGCAAATATGTCCATGGCTCAAGCTTGGGACTTATCTCGGGAAAAGGGTCTCACATTGTGTGAAGAAGCGACAGACAATGAGACTTAGCGATCACTCTCTTGGTCACTCTCACTCGCTAGTCAATGGTGGGAAGAAGAAGACCCCAAAGACAAAGATACGCCCGCAGAGGTAGAGGAAGAAAAGAGTGGAGGAAGAAGCTTGAGACCCAGGCCTCCGCCAAAGAATATCGAATACGTAGATCCTGGAAAGAAATGAGGGATCTCTGGGGTGGGCTTGACCAAGTGGCAAATTTGCGAGTGGCTAAAACTAACGCCGAGTATGCAAAGAGAATAGAAGAAGAAAACAAAAGACAAACTCGGCTATGGCAGAGAGAGACAGGAAAGACTAAGGAAAGATGAAGTCGCCAGGAAGGCATATGAGAAGAAAAAGAAAGGCGGTGACGACGAGAAAAAGAGAGAGAAGAAGAGAAGAAGATCTTGATCAAGATGAAAGAAGGAGACAATGAAGGAGATGAAGTGTTGTTGTCCAACCCTTCATATATTTTATTATGTAAATACATACAATGTAAGTCTTCGTAATAAAGTTATAATTTTTTTGTGAAGACAGATTATATACTCGATACACCCATGTGATTGTGTTAAGTACAAGAATGATATGATCAATAAAAATATTGATTCTCGCGCATACATTCTATGTCAATACACTATCGTATGTATCTTTGTTATTTGAATATTTGTATGATTTAAGTTTTGGCATCATCAAAAAGGGGGAAATTGTTAGGAATTTTATTGTTTAGATTTTGATGAATGCCATGTAAAACTTAGAATAGAAAGTTGGCACCCCAATTCTTGTTGTAAAATGCATTGTAATGAATAGAGCTGGCCAAGCTAAGTCAAGACAGCCTACGCCCTAACATGCAAGAAGACAATCAAGATGGAAGGAAGACTCTGCTGTGAGACAATTTTGAGTATGGCAAAGAAGAGTAGACGGAACACTATCGAAGAAGCGGTGAGATGCGGTGAGTGGAACATCGGTCAAGTCAACTCAAGAAAAGCCAAGTCTCAAGTTGAAGTGACGGAAGAGTCATCCAATGATAGGAAGTCGACTCTAAGTCACCGGGGAAAGCAAGGAAATGCGTCAAGTCGAGATAATGTAAAAGAACCGTTTACGTAAATCAAGAGATTTACTTAAACAAATAATATCTCCATACAACCTTTCTTGGAGTGCTCGGTCGAGAAGCGTGCAAAAGGAATGAACCAATGGGAAGCACTACACCGTGTCGAACTCGAAAAGGTGAAAAGAATAATTCATACGAGGAAACGGCAATTCCAAGAAGCGCAAGCCAACGACGCAAAGTGACTTTCAAAACAAGCCTATCTCTTCAACGGGCAAATTTTTGAAAGTTCACTATAAAAGGCTGAGGAGTTTGGTTGAGAAAAAAGCATGAATGACACATACGTGAGATATACAAGCACATTAGAAAAATCAAAAACAATCTCAATCCTCAAGCCTACATTCGAAGTACATCAATCCAACACTTACCCGTGAAGGAAAGAGAGCTTCAACCAGTTGAAAAGGAAACCTTTGAAAACAAAGGGTCTACTTTCGGGAAGGATTGTAGAAAAGTTCAAAGTTGAACTAAGTCTTAAGCATTTGGAGGGCTTCGTGATCAAATCCAAAGAGCTTGAGCAAGTGAGTCTGTAGTAGCAAGGCAAACCTGCCCTGTGAAGAAGCCGAGTCGAACGAGAAGCCACCGAGTGATCAAGGCGTCTCGCATCGAGTCCCAAAGGATCAAGTCGGTGTTGTGATCAAGACTTGTATCCGGACTGTTACCACTTTGTAAACGATCATTATTTAGTGGATTCCTCCAGGAGTTGGAGAAGAGAGGAGTAGAAGAATTACCCCATCTTCGAACCTCTATAAAAACTTTGTGTCATTTACATTTCAAAGATTTAAATTCCTGCACTTTTAATTGCTTATATCTCCGATAAATTTGCTATCCATTTGATAATTTACAAGTACTAAATCAAGCTCTAATATTTTGTGTAATCAAACTTAAGGGTGTTAAGTCTTCCTGAAAATAAAACCACGGTGAGTTAAATTGTAGCCAACAATTTGAGTTACTCCATCAATAGCTTATTTGAGTCTGTTGAAAGATTAACTCTCTTGAGTGACTAATTCGATTTGTCCATCAAGGACACAAATGTGTGTAGAATTAACTCAGAGATTTAAAAGGACTAAATCGAAAATTTGGTAAGGTTTATTCAACCCCCCTTCTAAACCTTACACTTACACCCCTTGGGACCTACGGAGGAGATCCAAAAATATCTTTACTTTACCAAATGAAAAATTTGTTATCCGATAATAACATAACAATTTATAATAGAGTGTTTTGCAAGAACATGATCAAAAATAGGTAGAGGAATTAGAAAATGCTTGGATTTGAAAGCAAAAGGAAATACTCCGGAGGTAATTGAAAGAATAAAGAGCTTGAAAGAAGGGAGTGTGAAACAACAATATGAAGCAAATGAATAGCATCCACACGGGCTGGAGGAAAAATAGGTAAGAAATGAATCTACAAAGCTTTAATATTAGATGGTGGGAGGGAGAATGGAGAAAAAGGAATTAAGAGGTATATATATAAAAGAGTGGATAGACATTGCTTGTATCCAGAAACCAAAAAAAGTGGAAACAGATAGAAATTTATGTAGAAAAATTTGGGCTAACGATAACTTTGTCTCGAAAATTCTTGAGTTCACAAGGAGCCTCGGATGCAATACAAAGTATTTGGAACAAAAGCGAATTTGTGTTAAATGATTGTTGGGCTTTAGACGGGTGCTTAGCTACCAAAGACCATTATGGTATGGAGCAAAAAAGGTGGTGATCATCAATATTTATTCGCGATATTCTCTAAAAGGGGAAAAGAGGATTGTAGGATAATATCACAAAACAGATTCAATCAACGGACAAAAACACTTTATGCGTTCTTTGGGGATTTGAATTCTAGATTTTATCATTTAATGTCATGGGAGTATTAAGAAATGAGAGGTTAGAGAAATTTTTAGGAAGGAATGGATGAATTTTACTTGTCTACAAGAAACAAAATGGGAAAAATTGTTAGAGAGTTCAAGATAAAGTTATGGTCAAATGACGATTTTGGGTTGGGATACTTGGGTTCTCAAGGAGCATCGGTGAATTGCTCAACACCTGGGATAATAGAATATTTAATTTTTATCAAAGATGGTTTATCAAATAAAGTTTAGCAATAATAAGGAACCGAGGACTTATTACGAGTTGATAAAATTTACAATGTCTATTCATCTTGTTCATTTATTTGGAAAAGAAAACAATGGGAGGAGATACATACAAAATTCAGATAATAAAAAAAAAAAAGTGCATTCTTGATGACTTTAATGTTGGCGAGTTTTCAATGAAAAACAAAAGACAATGCAGGTAATATGAACAATAGAGAAATGAAAGAAATAGTTTTACTAGAAATTGTGAGGTTATTAATCTCTCTCATAATAAGAAGATTCACTTGGTATAAATGCAACGACAGGTTGTGCAAGTCGATTCGATAGAATTATTATCTCATATGGGTGAATGGAAAGATGGTTGAATTGCATTTTAATGGGGTTGGAAAGAAACATCTCGACCATTGTTCAATCATTTCAAATGAGAAAGAAAAATGATAATTGGAAGCCAAAGTCGTTTAGAGTTCTGGATTGTTGGCATTTACATCCGTATTTTATAGTTTTTCGTGGAACGAGAATGGAATAAATTGAGATTTGAAGATGAGATTCTTTTGTTCTAAAGAAAACTTGAAAATACTAAAGGATAAACCAAATTTTGGAACAAATAAATTTTTGGGGACATGATAGAAATATGTAAGATCTTATATTAGAAATAATATATGCAAAATTTAAGTTTTAGGGTATCGGTAAACCAATCTAAATTCAAATACAAATCTTGGATTTAGAAACATTTACTCGTGTGGGACAAGTTAAAGTAATTAATCACATACAATAAATAAAATCAATACAATTCACAAAATATTTACGATGTATCAAATAATCTATGTTACCCAAAGTGCCTTCTCAATCGCAATCTAAAGCCGTAAAAACATCGCACGATATTGTACATTCATAATTAAACTGACCATAAAACTTACCATATAGTGGAGGGAGATGCTCAAAGCGCGACTCGTAACCCATGACTCGTTTACTTTAGATTTATCATAAATTATATCATTTTAAAGTCTGAGTAATCGATTTGAAAAACTCCTGTCTCGATACCACTAAATGTAGCACCCTTTTCGGCTTACTTGAATTTAATGTGAAAATAACAATTAAAACAAAAGAAAATACTTTAATAGAAT
Source organism: Rehmannia glutinosa (assembly GCA_016081115.2). Lineage (NCBI taxonomy): Eukaryota > Viridiplantae > Streptophyta > Magnoliopsida > Lamiales > Orobanchaceae > Rehmannia > Rehmannia glutinosa. The sequence continues at coordinate 458,471 of JABTTQ020003137.1, forward strand.
GCTTAAAAATACGGAATAATAAAAATCTTACTTCTATTGAAAAACTTTGCAGCGGAATTAAATGTTTATAAATGAAATAATTACTTGTCCAAAAATATTCATTCTGAAAATAAAATGACATTCGACATTTAATAAACTTACGAATCAAACTTTATAAATAAGAGAAACTGAAAGACATGAAATCATGAAAGACGTGGGTTTTCGAGTCAACTGCATTTGTGCCATTTCCTTCCTCATCCGGGTTCTTATCGAAAATATTTAACATTCGTGGAATGAGCTAAAGGAGCTCAACAAGTAATCTCATGCATGAATGCATGCCTAATGCAATATCTTACATTTATACCTTTGAAGACTTTACATTTTCTTTACTTAAAAACCTTTTACATTCATACTTAAAACATTGTCTTTCTTTTCGTAAAAACGTTCTTATGATGCGAGCTCACTTGGTAACACATTGTTCTAATCGAGTCGCAGATGGGCCTTGTTATTTGGAACCCAATGAACATTTTGCTCAAAGTCACATTTCCATTCGTTTTGCCCGAAGGCCCATTTCCATTCGTTTTCCCGAAGTCCATTTCCATTTGTTTTGCACGAAGGCCCTTTTCTTTGAACATTAACATTATCCCAAGCAAAGCACATTATCGAACGTCGGTCCCCACGCCCATTTCCCACTCACTCCAAAGCATCATAGAACAATGTGCACTCATTTCTTTTTGAAAACATTATTAATATAAACCTTAAGACTTGACTTGACTTCATCTTATCATGCTCGTGAAATGATATGAACATACATTAACATGATGCATGAACCTAAGTGATGCAACTTTTCACTAAAAAACGAGAATAAACATAAGCGCATATCATTATTAATTAAATCAACATTGATTAGCAAACATCTTAAAAGTAAATAGGACATCAAACATGTAATTGAGGATAAACATACATTCACATACTCAACATTTGTTAGGAAAAACCTTACATTCAACTAGTTAGGGAAAAACCCTACTTTCAACTAGTTAAGGGAAAACCTTACATTCAATTAGTCAAGGTAAAACCCTATATTCATTTAGTCAAGGAAAAATCCTACATTCAATTAGTTAAGGGTAAACCCTACATTCAATTAGTCAAGGAAAACCCTTAATTTAATTATTCAAACTTATTTTGGGAAAAATCCTACATTCAATAATTAAGGGAAAATCATATATCCAATTAGTTAAGAAAAAGTACATTTAGTTAATTAGAGATAACCTTATGTTCAATAATCCTATATTTAATTAATCAAGGATAGACCATATGCTCACCTAATCGGGAAACCTTACGTTCAATTAATTACGTTAACTCAGAGTCTAGATTTAAATATACTTGAGGAAAAATCATATGTCACTTAGTTAGAGGAATACCTACATTCATTTAATTAAGGAAAACTCTATATTCAATTACTCAAACCTTTTTAGGAAAAACCCTACATTCAAATAATTAAGGAAAAACCCCACATTCAATTAGTATAGAAAATGTCCTGAATTCAATTATTAAAAGGATTTAGCTGCCTAGTTTCTAAATCCCCAAATCGAGTTATACGTATAATTTAAACACCTATATATATAATAGTCACCGATTTTTATTAGTACATGACTATAGTTAACTCAATTGACTAATGGAATCAAGACTCCATTCTTTGTATATTATATTAGGCAAAATTGAGATTGAATGATTCACCACTCATTAATATGTGAAACACTACCTATTATTATTAGTACATGTTTATTATCTACTAAGCGTGACATAGGAACTCAACAACCTATCAATTGTATTTATGGGGGAATAACCAAAAGTAAACTAGAAGGGATTTCAAGATATCCAAGAATGAAGATACAAGTAAAATTACATGTTTATCTTCAGAAATACAATTCATTAACCATATCAGAAATACAATTCATTAACCATACTAACAACGGGATATTTTTCAAAGCAATTCATTCGTAAGCACACGCCGTCGTCTGTCTTGATTAGCAACAATGACTCGCAGCCAAATAGTCATGAATTGGGCAGCAAATCCAATTAACACCAATCACATGAACACATAATAATACTAAGGCGATAAGATCAATTCACGTAAAGCTTAATAATTCTACGTACAAACTAAAAAGATTACTTGTCGACTTGCTTAGGGATAATCAATTCTTCTTAGGCCTCTATCGAATCAACCGCGTTGGGGAAATCACTTGTCTTTCTTCTCTTTTCTTTTTCTTTCCCATGGCCGATCTCTCTACTTTTTCTGCGCCTCATCTATCGTGTATTCTATGTTTTCCATGTGTGTTTTGCGTGTCTTATATTTGTATTTTAACCTACGCTAATTGGGCTAGCAGTTTAGAGTACATGGGCTTATTACTAACTTAATAATAATGTGGGCCTGATTTAATAGTCTAAACTAATTAAAAGTCCAATTATTCATTATAAGGCCCAAATTAAATAATTAGTCAATCCAATTAAAAAGACACTTTTATTATCCGAAATTTAATAAATTAACTATCTCATAACATCATCATTACATTCTCCATTATTATTGCATAAAATAAACAAATAACATGATTAATAAAATTCTTATAAAGACAAAAAAATCTAGGTCGTTACAAAAGGTCAACATCACAAAGGTCGAGACCAAGAAAAGACAAGCCAACGAACACATAGTGACATTTGAAATCAACCTATCTCTTCAACGGGCAAAATTTCAAATGTGCACTATAAAAGGCTGAGGAGGCTATTGAGAAAAGGTTACCTGAACCACGAACGAACAAGCTAATATCAAGCAAATAATCAAAGCAACATTCTCAAAGCATATCACGCAATTCCTTAAGCACGAAACTCAAAGATATTAAATCCAACACAAGTTGTGAAGGAGAGATAACTTCAATGTTGAAGAGCAAACTTTTGAATAATCAAAGGGTCTACTTTCCAAGTCAAGATAGTAGGAAGGTTCAAGGTCGAACCTTTATCAAGTTTATTGGAGGGCTTTATGATCAAATCAAAGAACTTGAGAAGTGAGTGAAGTAGCAAGGCAACGCTTGCCTGTGAAGAAGCCGATTCACAAGAGAAGCCATTTGTGTGATCAAGGTTGTCTCAGACATTGATAAGCGCTTTGTGTAAACCGATCTGTTACATAGTGGATTCCTCCAGGAGTTGGAGAAGAGGGGATTAGAAGAATTACCCCATCTTCAAAACTCTATAAAATATTTGTGTCATTACTTTCAAAGAAACTTACATTTCTGCATATTTACCTTATATCTGTTGTTACTATTTTATTTTCTATCCAACTGATAAATAACCAAGTGCTAAAAATCAAGTGTTAAAAATAAGTTTAAAATAAATCAAGGGTGGTAAGTCTTCGACTGTTAAATCCAAACCAGCCAAGTTAAGTATTTAGGTTAAGCAGCCGAGTTATACTATTAATAGCTCTATCGAGCCTGTTGAGTGGGCAATTATATAGCTCTGATACTTGGTGTAAACAACTTTGTAAAGGACAAGAATGCTATAATCATTAAAATTGATTATTCAAAGCATACATTCTTTATTACTACACTGCTTGTGTTTGATGTTTATTTATTTTGTTTATTTAAGTTTTGGCATCATCAAAATGGGGGAAATTGTTTGAAAATTTATTTATTAGATTTTGATGATACCATGTAAAACATAGACTAGTAAGTTGGCACCCTATTTTCCTTGTGATTCGAGAGGATGTTGGATAAAGTTCTTTGGGTGGTCGCCGGCATTTGTCCTTTGGTGGTAGACTCACCCTTATTCAAGCACGCTAATGGCCACTCCGTTGCATATTCTTCAAGTCATACGGCCGCCAAAGATTTTACATCGATTGGAGCAGATCATGGCTAGATTCTTCTTGGGATCCTATGTGGGGAGAAGAAGACTCATTGGATCGATTGGGATAGTATATCGCCATCCTATTTCGAGGGTGGTTTGGGGTTGCGCCGACTTTCGAGATATTTCTTTGATGCCTTGATTATAAGTTGTGGTGGAGGTTACGCGAGGGCCATTCATTGTGGGCTCGATTCTTGATCAACAAGTATTGTTACAATGGGCTTCGGCTCCCTGTAGAACCCTTGTAACAAATAATGATAGTCATCATGGAGGCGATTGAGGCGGGTCGGTATTTGGGCCCAAGAGCGGATTTTTGATCTATTAGCGTGGTAGTCGGGTTAGTTTCTCGGATGATATTTGGTTTGGGCATAGGCCGCTTGCGATCATTGTTTGGATCGGCCGTTGGGACATATGACAGTGGATTGGTTCATTCGTGATGGTGTGTGGGATCGGGATAGATTGTATGTCAGTCTTGGTCTCCGGATGTGGGCTTCTGCGAGTCCCATTGAGGATATATCAGGGTTCCGATTCTTTTGGGGTCGAGGATATTATGCGGTGGATGCTTACCTCTCATGGTGGGTTTTCGATGTCTTCTCGCTGGGATTCTATCCGGGAAGAAATCCTTAACCTTCTCGTCTGGTGCCATTTGGAACGATGCTCTCATTCCTACTATTTCTATTTTCTTTTGGCGTCTCCTTCGTAATCGTCTCCCTTTGGATATCAAGCTCGAGGCACGTGGCACTTCCCATTCTTCACGTTGTTGTTGTTGCTTGCATAATACACATTCTTCTCCCCAGGTTGAATCTATCACTCACTTTTTTTTGATGAATGATATTGTTCGATCCGTGTGGAATTACTTTGTTCTTGGTTTGACACCACACTTCCACACACCACTGATATGATATTGTTCCTCACATTTTGGAGTAATCGCACACACAGATCACACACGAGGCACTTGAGTTTCCTGGTTTTTTGCTTGATTTTATGGTTTGTTTGGACGGAAAGGAATAGTGTCAAGCATCGACCCCTTCCTTTCTTGGCATCTCACATTATTTGGCGGTGGAGCGGTATCTCTAGATTCTTGTTTCAGGTTGGCGTTTGAGCCCCTCGGATTGGTCCGGGCCGCTTCCCTCCCTACAGTGAGTTTTTGCGGGGAGTGATCCACCACAGTTCCACACAGCCGATGATGGTAATTTGGCGAGCACCTCGGTCTCCTCGATCAAGCGAACACGGATGGTTCGTTTGATCGGGACACATTGATAGCTGGTGGCGGGGAATTATATGAGATCATTCGGGCGGACTCATGTTGGCGTTTCATAGTTCATTCTGGCGGTGTCTAGCTTTCATGCCGAGCTACTAGCATTGGAGATGGGATGCAAAGATGCCCGACAATTTTCATTGCGGTTGCAGATTTGGATCGAGTTGACGCAGCGGCGGCGGTGGTCACCACGATCACATCTTGTTGCCTTGGCTCTTGGCGGAGTTCAAAGATACACCGATTCACATTCGGAACATCTTTGAGGACCTTCAGTATTCGATTTCCCACATACATAGAGAGGGGAATCGACCAACAGATCATCTAGCGGAGTTGGGAGTTGCTGCCCTTGGCAGTCATATTGTTTATGAGGGCACGACTTCTCACCACCTTCTAGCGCTCATTCGGATGGACCAGCTGGGATATCCGAGCTTTAGATTTTGATTGCGCATTAGTTCTCGTGTATTTTTTTAGATATCTCATTATGATAGTCTGTATAGATGTCGTAGTGATAGGTTTCTTGCTTTTTGATTTTCTCTCCCCGTGACGGGACATGACATTGTATGATACTTTGATTATTTGATCTACAGGTAGGGGATCACGCCTCAATCCCCCACCCCGGGGTGTTATTTTGATAAAAAAAAAAAAAAAAAAAGCTGACTTAAGTCACCAGGGGTAAATGCAGTGATCAAGTCAAGACAACTGACATTGATTCATTGGAAGGAAGTCAAGAATATTACTCGATATAGTAATATGTCCAAGCTACCAGATCTTAATGTGTTTGGCCCAGAAACATGCAAAAGGAATAAGCCAATGGGAAACACTGAAGCTTGTGTCAGGCCCTGTAAAGCTGCACAACCATTTAATACGAGGAAGGGTCAACTTCACAAATGTTGCAGACTAAGAAAAGACAAGCCAACGAACAAGAAGTGTCATTTGAAATTAGTCTATCTCTTCAACGGACAATTTTCAAATGTGCACTATAAAAGGCTGGGGAAGGATTTGAGAAAAGGTGACCTGAATGTAGCACGAACAAAGCAAGCAATTGTTAAGCAAGTATAACCTACAAATTCTCAATGCTTATGATAGTATTCTTCAAGCCTAAAACTCGAAGAAACTTGGTCGAACACACGTTTTGAGGGAAAGATAACTTCAACGAGTTGAAGAGCAAACATTTGAAGAACAAAAAAGGGTCTACTCTCCAAGTTGAAGGAGTTGTAGAAAGGTCCAACGTTGAACCAGGAGATTCAAGTTTGTTGGAGGGCTGTGTGAACAAATCCAAGGACTTGAAAGTGAGCTAAACTAGCAAGGCAAAATTGTCTTGTGAAGAAGTCGAGTCGCAGAGAAGCCACTGCTTTGTGTGATCAAGGCTGTCTCGAGATCGAGAACTACTTTGTAACTTGATCACATTACTTAGTGGATTCCTCCGGGAGTTGGAGAAGAGTGGATTAGAGGAATTATCCCATCCTTGAACCACTATAAATATTTCTTGTGTCATTTTACTTTCAAAGATTTACTTTCTTGAAAATATTTTTATATCTACTTTGTTAGTTAATTTGCTAATCCAATCGATAAATAACAAGTGTTAAAAACAAGCTTTAATCAATCAAAAGGGTGTTAAGTCTTCCATTTGTTATAAACCAAATCAACAAAAGTTAAGTGTTAGCTTAAACAATCAAGTTATACTATCAACAACTCTATCGAGTCGTTGAGTGGATAACTTAGTGAATATAGCCAACAAGTGTGTCCCTAAGGACAATTTGTCCCCATGTAAAACTTATATTAGAATGTTGGCACCCCATTTTCCTTGTATCTTTCATTGTAATAGATAGGGCTGGATGATTTGAGTCAAGTCACTATGCCTAGAAATACAAGAAGTCAATCAAGAAGTGAAGTGAAGACTCCACCGAGGAACAACCGAGTATGGCCAAGATAGAAGATCAAGGACTCGATCGAAAAACGTAACGGTGAGGAACAATTTGTATGATGAAGAGTAAGTTAAGTCAACTCAAGAAGCCATGTCACAAGTTGAAGTGACAGATGAGTATTTCAATGATTGAAGCAGACTCAAGTCACCGGGAAAAAGCCAATGGCAAAGAGGAGTTAATCGAAAAGAATCCGTTGCACATAAGTTAAGAACATTACTTAAATAAGTAATACTTCCATGATCCCAGGTCTTGAAGTGTTCGTCCCCGAGAAGTGTGCAAAAGGAATAAACCAATGGGAAGCACTGTACCTCGTGTCGAACCTCGAAAAGTTGAACATTCATTTAATACGAGGAAAAGTCTACATCTCAAGATTGAAGACCAAGAAAAGACAAGTGAACGAACACTAGTGTCTTTTGAAAATCAGCCTATCTCTTCAACGGGCGATTTTTGAAAGATCACTATAAAAGGCCGAGGAAACACATTGAGAAAAGGTTACCTTGCAAACCTAAGAAATCAAGCATTATTCAAATCAGAACCTGCAAAATATTCTCAAGATATTCAAGCAAAATCCTCAAGCCTAAATCTCGAAGGAAATCAATCCAATACAAATTTGTGAAGGAAAGATAATCTGTTGAAGAGAAAACTTTTGAAGAATCAAAAGGGGTCTACTTTCCAAGGAGGATTGTAGGAAGGTTCAAGGTCGAACCAGTCTCAAGTTATTGGAGGGCTTCGTGATCAAATCCAAGAAGCTTGAGAAAGTGAGTGAAATAGCAAGGCTACTGCCCGTGAAGAAGCTGAGTCGGACGAGAAGCCATTTGTGTGACCAAGGCATCTCGGACTAAGTCCAAGAAGCAAGTCATTTGTGTGATCAAGACTTGTCTCTAGATCGTTAACCACTTTGTGAACTGATCATTACTTAGTGGATTCCTCCAGTAGTTGGAGAAGAGAGGATTAGAAGAATTACCCCATCTTTGAACCTCTATAAAAATCATTTGTGTCATTTACATTTCAAAGACTTTCATTTTCGCATACTTACTTATATCTCACGATAATTTGCTATCCAACTAATACTTAACCAAGTGATAAAATAAAGTGTTAAAACAAGTGTAAAAAAAAATCAAAGGGTGTTAAGTCTTCCGCTGAAAAACTCAACACAACCAAGTTAAGTTTCAGGTTAAACAGTTGAGTTATTCTATCAACAGCTCTATCGAGTCTGTTGAGTGGCTAACTCTGCTGAATAACCAACATAGATGTCCCTCAAGGACTTAGCTGTCTCAGTATTAACTCGTAATATTTTAAAAGGACTAAAAATTGAAAAAGTTGGTAAGGTTTATTCAACCCCCCGTTCTAAACCTTACTTACACCCCTGGGACCTACAAGTGGTATCAGAGCGGTTGGTTCATTGAGCCTTCCGCACTGGTTACTGAAATAGATCTCTATCTTTTCTAAAAGATTTTTAACACTTGTATTTTAAAAATATTTCATTGTTAGCAAAAGTTATTATCATGGAAGCAAATCGACACGCATTCCTATGTTCACTATTGAGGAGTTTGATGACCGGGAAACCGTATGCGAGGCTCATCTATCTGATTTACATGATGAAATGTGGCTAGTGATAGAGGATGGGCCACTACAAATCGAAAGTGAACACGGTACCAGAAGAGAGGAGAGCGGTGCAAAGGAGAAGAAAGGTGTGGGTCGAGGCAAGACCACCTTAGTTGAAAAACCAAGGATCGAATGGACGAATGATGACATAAAGAGAAACAACTTGGACAATGTGGCCATGGATATTCTCTACAAGACTTTGGACAAAGCAATGTTCAATAAAGTCAAATCCGCAAAAACAAAGAAAAGAAATGGGATAAACTGACTTTAATTTGTGAAGGATCAAAGAAAATTAAAGAAAACAAATTATCTGTTGTTATTCAAAAGTTTGAAAACTTTAAAATGCTTGCAGGTGAAACAATGGATCGCCAGGATGCCCGATTTATCGAAATCACAAATGAGCTTTCAGCACTTTGAAAGGAATACACACAAAAAGAGATGTGTATGAAGATTTTGAGGAGCCTCCCAGCTGAATGGGAAATGAAGACCATGGCTCTAAGGCACTCGATGGACCTATCAAAAACATCCAATCATGAGCTATTCTCATTGCTCAAAGCTTACGAGTTTGAAATGAGAAGAAAGGATCAAGAGGAGACAGCAGTTGTACCAAAACAGTGCACTTATGGTCAAGGATGGAAAGAGAGTCAAGTCAAGGAAGCCATAGTAAGCAGGACGAGATTGCCCCGATGGTTAAAAGATTCAACAAGTTCTTCAATAAGAACTATAAAAGAAACAAGGGTCAATCCTCCAGAGACATTGGCTCCCTCCAAGTCAAGGGAAGACAGGCCACCCAAGAGAGCTGAGCATCAAAGGGTTGAGTATCAAAGAGCTGATAACCCAAGGACAGAAAGAGCTGATCAAAGAGCTGAGAACCTGTGTTGGAATTGCAGACAACCAGGACATTTTGCAATTGACTGTTCCTATCCACCAGTCAATAAGTACAAATGATGATGAAGAAGAAAGACAAGTCTTCAAAGAAAGAAGACAGAAAAGAAGAAAGCCATGTTGGGGCCGAGACAGCCTAAGTCTAAAGAAAAGCGTTTCGAGAGAGTAGTGAAGTTGACTACTCAAGTGATTCTCAAGAAGAAGCAATGATCCTGCCTAATGGCTAAAGAACAAGATCAACAGACAAGAAGATGAGGTTCAAGGAAAGTGAGTGCCAAGGAACCTGGTACATGGATAGTGGTTGTTCCGGACATATATGACAGCAACAAGAAAAATGCCAAGAATCAAGGAGATTAGAGGCGCAAAAGTCATATTTGGAGGAAATGAAGCTCCAGGGGAAAAAAGAGGCACTGGATCCATCAAGGAAAATGGATTAGAAATCACAGATGTTGCATATGTTGAAGGCCTCAACTTCAACCTCGTTAATCATCGGTCAACTTTGTCACAAAGGCTACAATGTTGGATTCAATATGGGAGTGTGCCATATTAAAGATCTTGAATCAAATGAAATAGTGCTACAAGGATCAAAAAGAAGAATATGTATGTGGTAGATGGTCTCTTTGCCACACCAAGTACTTGTTGTCATAGCAAAGAGCACAACCGAATCAAGTTGGTTGTGGCACAAGAAGTTGAGTCATCTCGAACTTCAAGACAATCAACAAGCTTGCAGGAGTCATCTTGTGGAAGGATTGTCGACTCGATGTACAAGAAGAAGGAAAGTGTATGTGATGCATGCCATATGGGAAAGAATATCAAATCTTCATTCAAGAAGAAGCCTAGTCCTTCTTCAACAAGGATATTACATCGTGGCATATGGACTTATTTGGTCCAATTGAACCAACCAAAGATAAGTGAGAAGAAATACACCTTAGTGGTTGTAGATGACTATTCAACATATACATGGACAATCTTCATGTGCAAAAAGAAGGAAACTTTGCGAGAAGTTACCTCGGTGATGAAAAGAGTTCAAAATGAAAAGAGCCAAACCATTATAAAGATAAGGTCCGATAGAGGAACTGTGTTTGTCAATGGGATAATAACTCAAGATCTTGTGTTGAAAATGGTATTGCTCATGAGTTATCAGTAGCAAGAACCCCACATCGAATGGAGTAGTGAAAGAAGGAACATAACTCTCAAGGAAGCCGCAAGGACCATGTTAGTTGAAGTTGGATCGCCTAAGAGATTTTGGGATGAAGCCATCAACACCGCATGTTATACTCAAAATAGATGCATGATAAATAGAGCGGTGATAAAGACTCTCTATGAAATGGACGGGGAGAAAGCCAAATGTTGGGTACTTTAGAATATTTGCATGTAAATGTTTCATCCACAACAATGGCAAGGATAATCTAAAGGCTTTTGATGCTAAAGTTGATGAAGGTATCTTTTTGGGATACTCGGTGAGAGCAAAGCCTATAAATCTTGAACAAGAGAACTATGGTCACAAAAGAGTCCACTCATGTAGTTTTTGATGAACCTAATGTAAATGGAGAAGACATTGAAGAGTTAGCGATAATTTGAATCAACGAACTATGCGAGAAAAGTCCTTATGTTGAAGTCTGAAGCAAGAGTAATCAACCAAGATGAATGTGAGATAGCTAAATCTCAAAAGATTTGGACAATCTCTGTTGAATGATGATGAAAGAGTGCTCAAGATAACACAATCGCAAGACATTTGAACCCGGTGATTTGCTTCAACCTGGTGTGAGATGGCTAAGAGACCACCCACCGAGTTAGTCATTGGAGATGTTAGAGATGGTGTAAGAACCAGATCCGAGCGGCAAGAAGAAGCAATGTTCACTTGTTTTATCTCCCAAATAGAGCCAAAAGATGTGTCCCAAGCATTGGATGACACACATTGATTCAAGCCATGCAAGAAGAGTCTGAATCGGTTTGGAAGAAACAAAGTATGGGAATTGGTGCGAGAGACCAACCCATCAAAATGTTATTAGCACACAATGTGTTTTTGAAACAAGATGAATGAGGAAGGATCTGTGGTAATAAACAAAGCAAGATTGGTAGCCAAAGGGTATTGCCAAGAAGAGGGAATAGATTTTGATTAGACCTTTGCACCTATTGCAAGATTAGAAGCAATAAGGATGTTTCTTGCATATGTTGCTCACAAGAACTTCACTTTGTATATCAAATGGATGTGAAAAGTGCATTCTTAAATGGATGTTAGAGGAAGAAGTCTACGTTGAACAACCTCCAGGTTTTGAGCGGAAGACTCTTGGGGACAAAGTGTACAAGCTTAAGAAAGCGATATATGGATCAAACAGGCACCATGACCATGGTATGATACATTGTCTCAATTTCTAATCGACAATGGATTCACCAAAGGTAAAGTGGAATGAGAACACTCTTCATAATTCAAGATGGAGAGAGTATAACGCTTGTTCAAATATATGTGGATGATATCATTTTTGGATCGACTAATAAAGAGCTATGTGAAAAGTTCTCAAACCTCATGCAAGGCAAATTTGAAATGAGCATGATGTGAAAGTCGACTTTCTTCCTAGGACTTCAAGTTAAGCAATTGAATGATGGAACATTCATAAGTCAAACAAAGTACACCAAGGATTTAATGAAGAAATTGTTTGATACATATTTTTATCTTAATTTTGATGATTTTATTTTTACACCAAAACAATGTTTTTAATTGTTGTCCAATTACTCCTAAATAATTTAAAATAGTTTTAATATTTTAGGAGTATTTCTTTAAGTTTTATTTTAAAATTGGACAACACTTTTAATGATTTTGTGTCAATATGTTTTTACATCCAATCAATGTTTCTAAATGTTGTCCTAATACTTCCGATCGGTCTAAAATGTTTTTACTATTTTTCGGAGTATTTCTTGGTGTTTATTTTCGATAAAATATTGGACAACACTTTGATATTGAGGCCAACCGGTCGCCCTATAGGGCAACCCGTACCTGAAGAGTACGTTGAAACATAAATTGAGCCTGGAGTGTATAAGAGCAGGCCGACCGGTCGCCCTGGGCCGTCGACCGGTCGCCCAGGGTGCGACCGGTACCTGGGAGCATGGCCTTGAAACAGAACTCCTGCCCTTCGATTTTTAAGTTTGTGCGACCGGCCAACATAAGGGACGACCGGTCGAACCCTACGTCGACCGGTCGCCCTGTGTAAATTGTTGATACGCCTATTTCAAACTCTATCAGTATGCGACCGGTCGCCCTATCTTTTGACAGCAAATTTCTGACCGTTTGACAGCAGACAACATTTCCTTAAAATGTGGGATTGATTTCTAACAGCTATATTCTTGATTTTAATTGTATTTTTCTGTAGATTTTCAATCCCCAAGAGGAGCCTATGTTTGATCAATCATCTCCTATAAATAGAGGAAGTTTTGGAGCAACCAAGACAACAATTGAGATACAATACAACAAGATACACTTCAAGCAAATATTTGTTCTTCATAGTTATTACTCTTGTTGTAATTTTGCCTAGCTTATCACTTTCACATCCTTGAGGTCTAGGCTATTCTTGATTACACTTTGCACTCATATTGTAATATTCATTATTGAGTTGTAATCTTGATCTTTGTTCATCATTCAACACAAGACATCTTTGTGAGTATTCTTGTGGTAAGAATACACTTGGGTGATCTAGGTGATAGGTGTTTCAAGAGTGTGGTGCTCTTGAGGTGTTGAAGAATTTGGTATTCTTCAAGGTTGAAGATTTTGGTAATCTTCACAAGGTGCCATTGAAGATTGTGGTAATCTTCAAGAGAGATTGTGGTAATCTCAAAGGTGGTGTTGAAGAAGAGTGTGGTGCTCTTCAAGGTGTTGTTGTAAGTTGGTGTTGTATTAATTTTGGTAATTAATAAAATCTTTTTCTTTTTGAAATCCATCTCGGATATCTTTGGGGTGGTAGAGGATTAGGCCCTAGGTGGGTTGAACCTCTATAAATCGGCGTGTGTTGTTTACATTCCGCACCTTTATTATTGTCTTGGCTTGTTTTGTTTGAAATAGAGGTATAATCGAAAAGATGGAGATAATCTATTTACCCCCTCTAGATTATCGTAGCCACTTGGACTTACAAGTGGTATCGAGCCAAACTCTTTGGCAAGCTCGTTTCACATCGCGAGTGAAGAGGAACGATCGTCGGCTACGAACGAAGCTCAACTTTTTCCGGCACCTCCACCACCAAGCCACCTCTTTTTATTCCAAAAATTATATATTTTGGAAAGAAAGAATGGAATGTTATTTACAAGGTTACGTGTTTGATATTTGGAACATCGTCATAAATGGAGAATCTATTCCGATGATAGACACACCATACACCTCCAAAGCCTTCAAAGAGCTCAATGATGAAGAGAAGAAAATAATTTCCTTAAACGGTAAAGCTCTCAATATTTTATATTGTTCACTTACTAATTTGGAATATGAACATATTGTAGGAATTCGATCGGCACATGAAGTATGGCAAAAATTAGAAGCCATCTATGGAGTATATACAAATAAAAAGAGTCAAACAAAAGCATCTACTTCTCAAAGGGATACAAGTTCAAATCTAAGGAACAAACCTTTTACAACTTCCAACTATGAAGTAGTCGAACAATGTTTATGGGTATCGAAGAAGAAAACGAGGTATGTCTTAAACCCTCTACTTGCTATGATATTGTTATTCAAAATGATTATAGTGATTTGCAAAATGATTTTGATGATCTTCAAAATGTATTCCAAAATTTACTTGTTAAGTACAAAAATTTGAAAAAGGAATTCACTGTTTTGAAAAATGAAAAGGATAGTTTATTTACTTCCTATGAATCACTTTCATGTGCTCACACCACCACACTTGACAAGGTTAGAAACCTTGATAAACAAAATAGTACTCTTGTTGAGGATATGAATTGCATGAAAAATGATTTATCAAAATCAAACTTGAGTACCAATAAATTGCCCAATATTGTGAATGTTAATGGTTGTGATAATTTGAATAGTGAACTTGATCATGAGTCTAATATTGTCAAGCATATGAAAAAGAATCGAGTTCCTATGCATGTTAGTAATGTTACTTGCTTTTATTGCGGTAAGAAGGGACACGCCGTAAATACTTGTCGGGCTAGAAATAGCTCAAATTATTATTGGAGACCTAAAAGTCTCAAAGCTAATCCCAAAGGACCCAAGCACTTGAGGGTACCACAAAACAATGTTATATTAGGTACCCGTGAAATAAATAATCAAGAAAATTCATACCGCCAAAAAGACATCAAATGACCATTTCATTTGATCAAAGGAGAAAACACCTTCAACAAAGTCATTTTCCAAAAAGAGGAAATAATCAAAATTGGGATGAACAAAATCCTTGGAAATGGCAAAGACATCATCAACAAGATGATTTTCCAAGAGAAAGACACTTTCGATGATGGGAAGGCCACAATGCTTGGAAATGGAACAATTGGAGAAGCTATCATCAACAAGATGATTTTCAAAGGGAAGATATCATCAACAATGGGAACGACACAACCCATGGAAATAGCGTAATTGGTAAACCGTATCTCCCTACTTACATATGCATTTTAACTTAGCATGCATGTTTTTATTTGTGTTTAAATTGCAAAATGAGTTTTCATAATTTTAAACTTAAGGTCCTCAATATATTTATGTGTTTTTAAAATACTTTGAAAATTGAGAGCTTACATGTTGTGGACTTACTTAGACTTATATGTTTTTATCTCTTATAGATTTTTATAGCATTAGCATTGTTGTGATATCTCTCGTTGCTTAGCCTACACATGTATTATTATGTTGTGCCAAATTTGTTTTAAGAATTATGTAGAATTTACATATCTCTTTCAATGGCTATCTACTTGTTAGGAATTTTAGTGTTTAGATTTTGATGAATGCCATGTAAAACTTAGAATAGAAAGTTGGCAACCCAATTCTTGTCAGAAATGCATTGTAACAATTAGCCGGCCAAGCCGAGTTAAGTCGCCTACGCCCTAACATGCAAGAAGACAATCAAGATCTGGAAGGAAGACTCGCTATGAGACATTTGAGTATGGCAAAGAAGAGTAGACGGAACTCTACTAAAAAGCGGTGAGATGCACCAAGTGGAGTATCGATTAAGTCAACTCGAGAAAAGCCAAGTCTCAAGTTGAAGTGACGAGAAGAGTCATCCAATGATTGGAAGTCGGCTCTAAGTCACCCGGGAAAGCAAGGAAATGCAATCAAGTAGAGATAATTGTAAAAGATTGCACAAAAATCAAGAGATTTACTTAAACAAGTAATATCTCCATACCACCTTTCTGAGTGCTCACCCCCGAAGCGTGAAAAAGGAATGAACCAATGAGAAGCACTACATCGTGTCGAACTCGAAAAGGTGAAAGAACAATTAATATGAGGAAATGGCAATTCCAAGGATCGCAACAAGACAAGCCAACGATCGCAAGTGACTTTCAAAAATAAGCCTATCTCTTCAACGGGCAAATTTTTGAAAGATCACTATAAAAGGCCGAGGAATGACTCGAGAGAAGGTTACCCGAACCACGAACATTCAAGAAATCAATTAAACTATAACCGAAATACTCTCAAATCATTCAAGATTAATCCTCAAGCCTACATTACGAAGTACATCAATCCAACACTCACCTGTGAAGGAAAGAGAACTTCAATCGGTTGAAGAGGAAACTTTTGAAGAAAAGGGGTCTACATTCCACGAAGGATTCTAGGAAGGTTCAAGGTCGAACCAAGTCTTAAGCTTTTGGAGGGCTTCGTGATCAAATCCAAAGAGCTTGAGCAAGTGAGTCAGAGTAGCAAGGCAAGCATTTGCCGCCTGTGAAGAAGCCGAGTCGTAAGAGAAGCCGGTGAGTGATCAAGGCGTCTCGTGATCGAGTCCCAAAGGATCAAGTCACCGTGTGTGATCAAGACTTGTATCCGGGACATTACCACTTTGTAAACCGATCATTACTTAGTGGATTCCTCCAGAGTTGGAGAAGAGAGGAGTAGAAGAATTACCCCATCTTCGAACCTCTATAAAAATTTCATTGTGTCATTTACATTTCAAAGACTTTAATTCCTACATTTTTAATCGCTTATATCTCACGATAAATTTGCTATCCACTTGATAATACTAGTACTAAACCTAGCACTAAACTCTCGCTTAATCAAACTTAAGGGTGTTAAGTCTTCCACTGAAAACAAAACCACAGTTGAGTTAATTTAGAATCAACAATGAGTTATTCCATCAACAAATTTCAGTTGAGTCCGTTGAGAGACTAACTCTACCGATTGACTAAATCGATTGTCCATCAAGGACACAGTGTGTAGAATCAACTTGTATATTTAAAAGGACTAAATCGAAAATTTGGTAAGGTTTATTCAACCCCCTTCTAAACCTTACACTTACACCCCTTGGAACCTACAAGTGGTATCGGAGCGGTTGGTTCATTTAACCCTCCGCACCGGTTCTTGAACTAGATCTCCAAACTTTTCAAAGTCCGCTTTAGTACTTAAACTCTCGAAACTCTTTTTATCATTAAAAGTTATTATCATGGAAGCAAATTTGACACGCATCCCTATGTTCACTATTGAAGAATTTGATGATTGGAAAATTCGTATGCAGCTCATCTATCAAAGATTACATGATGAGATGTGGATAGTGATAGAAGATGGGCCTCCGCAAATCTTAAAGGTGAACACATTGCATTTAAGAGTTGCAACAAGGAGAAGAAGATGTTGCTCCCTGCATCATCATGGTTGAAAAACCAAGAACCGAGTGGACAAATGATGATGAGAAAAAGATATAACCTGGACAATGTAGCCAAGGACATCCTCTACAAAACCTTGGACAAAGCCATGTTCAATAAAGTCAAATCATGCAAAACGGCTAAAAAATCGGGACAAGTGACATTGATTTGTGAAGGCTCGAGCAAATCAAAGAAAACAAATTATCAAAATGTCGTACTGAGAAATTTGAGAACTTCAAAATGATCTCGAGGAGAGAACCTGGATCAACTAGATGCTCGGTTCACGTAAATCACAAATGAGCTGTCTACACTTGGAAAGGAATATACATGAATGAAATGTGTATGAAGATCCTAAAAAGTCTTCCGGTGAATGGGAAATGAAGGTCATGGCACTCGAGACATTCCATGGACCTATCAAAGACATCCAACCATGAGTTATTCTCGGACCTCAAAGCCTACGAGTTTGAGCCGAGAAGAAAAGACCAGGAAGAGACAATTTGTACCCAAAACAATTTGCTTCTAATTGTTAAAGATGGGAAGAGAGCCGAGGTCAAAGAAGTCATTGACCCGGAAGAAATAGCCCCGATGGTTAAGAGGTTCAACAAGTTCTTCAATAAGAACTACAAGAGAGGAAATGGTGAATCTTCCGAGAAGACACTCGGCTCCTCCAAATCAAGGGAAGATAGGCCAACCAAGAGAACAGATCATCAAAAAGTTAAGTATCAAAGGGCCGACAATCCAAGAATGGAAAGAGTCGATCAAAAGGTTGAATATCTATCTTTGAATGTAGACAACCAGGTCACTATGCCATTGATTGTCCATATCCTCGTAGTCAACAAATACAGGGATGAAGAAGAAAGAAAGGTCTTGAGAGAGAAAGAAGACAAGAAAAGAAAAAGGCAATGATGGCTGCAGAGATCACTAAAACAAGCCCAAGTCAAGAGAGATAGTGATTTAGAGAGCAAAGAAGCCGACTACTCAAGTGACTCGAAGAAGAAGCCCCGACCGCTTGATGGCCAAGGAACAAGATCAACTCCGACCAAGAAGATGAGGTACACTCTAACTCATCAAACTCGTACACTAGTGATAGTGATCGTGACACACACACTTCATCACCCACTCGATCTTTATGATTCATTAGGCAAAATGATGAAAGATTTTGAACACATTAAATCCTCACACACACTATTGAATGAGGAAAACAAAGCCTACTCAAAAGTCAAAACTCCAAGTTGACTAAGGAGCCGAGTACTCTAAGTCAAATAGCCGATGAGAATGAAAGTTTAAAGGCTGAAAATGCTAAATTAATAGCGAGAAATTGCTGCTATAGAAAAGAGGGAGAATGACCTCAAGAATGTTATTGCCTCATTCACTAAGGCATCTAAATCATTGGATGATCTTATTATGAGTCAAAGAGAATGTGGAGACAAGACAAAGCTTAGGATTTAATTCCTCTGTGCTATGTCAAACCTCAAGAGTAATTTTGGAAAAAGGATCTTCAAGCCATGAAGAGTCCGAAAAATCCAAAACTCTAAATGTTGCACACACATTCACTCCAAAGCACAATAACAAGCAAACCGGCCTTGGTTATAAAGGAAAAAAAGGAAAACAATAGTTGAGTGCGGCTGAAAGGACAAATGTGAGAAGAGATTCAAACAGAGTTCCTCAAAGAAACTCCAAACGAAAAATACTCGCAAAAAGGAAGCAGAGCTACCAAAAACCCCTTAAAACCCATAAAAGAAATACATATGATGGGAATGGTAGAAAATATCCAAGCCAAGCCGATTGGAATAATGTGAACTATCAAAGATAGACTTATGGAATATAAGCCCAAATGGCAAAGGCCTAGAACTCAAAGAAAGGCCATTCCAAAAGCATAAGAGCTTTCATCAAAGACACATATGCACCTAGGCACTACACTCAAAGACACCACAATTACCCAAGGAAGGCAATTGCTAAAACACATATGCAGCATACAAACAAAAGAGACAAAATGTATGAACCTAAAATCCCCAAGCAATTTGCCAGGATTAATTATGATTATGGCATCGATAGATGGCAACCCCTTAGAGTCAAATCATTTGGCTATAGGTTGGTTGGATCGTCTTACAATTCTAACCCCTCAGACCCGCACAAGTATGGGTACCTAAAACTTAATTTCCTTGATTGCGAGTTCAAGGGAAGTGAAAGTGCCAAGGAACCTGGTACATGGATAGTGGTCATTTCGGACATATATGACAGAAATAAGAAAAATCTGTCAAAATTCAAGGAGGTTAAAGGAGCAAAAGTCATATTTGGAGGAAATGAAGCTCCTCGTGAAATAAGAGGCATTGGATCCA
Organism: Rehmannia glutinosa; assembly: GCA_016081115.2. Taxonomy (NCBI): domain Eukaryota; kingdom Viridiplantae; phylum Streptophyta; class Magnoliopsida; order Lamiales; family Orobanchaceae; genus Rehmannia; species Rehmannia glutinosa. Next base: position 478,126 of record JABTTQ020003137.1, read on the forward strand.
TCAAGAGGAATGGATTAGAAATCACAGATGTTGCATATGTTGAAGGACTCAACTTCAACTTAATGAGCATCACCAACTCGTGACAAGGGTTACAATGTTGGATTCAACATGGGTGTATGCCAAATCAAAGATATTGAATCAAATGAAGTTGTCTTTGCAAGGATGTAGACAGAAAAATATGTATGTAGTGGATTGGTCAATCGCAACACCCAAAGACTGTCTACTAGCAAAAAGAGCACAAATGAATCAAGTTGGTCGGGCACAAAAAGCCGAGTCACCTGAATTTCAAAACGATCAACAAGCTTGCCGAAGTAACCTTGTAGAAGGACTTCCGCACTCGTTTTCAAGAAGGAGAGTATATGTGACGATGTCGAAGGGAAAACAAATCAAGTCGTCATTCAAAGAAAAGACATGCCCATCCTCAACAAGAATATTGCATCGCTTCATATGGATCTATTGGCCCAAAGTGGAACCAAACAAAGATAAGTGGAAAGAAATACACCTTGGTGGTATTAGATGACTACTCAAGATATACATGGACAATATTCATGTGTAAGAAGAAAGAAACTCTACAAAAACTACCACGGTGATGATGAAGAGGATTCAAAACGAGAAGAGTCAAACCATTATCAAAATAAGATCGGATATAGAGGAACCGAGTTTGTAAATGGAATAATAACTCAAGATCTTGTATTGAGAATGGTATTGGTCATGAACTATCAACAAAGCAAAGGACTCCATGTGAGAATGGAGTTGCGAAAGAAGGAACAGAACCCTCAAAGAAGCAAAGAAGGACCATGTTAGTCAAGCGGGGTTACCAAAAAGATTTTGGGTCAAGCAATCAACACAACTTGCTACACTCAAAACAGATGTATGATAAAAGACAACGGTGACAAAGACTCCCTATGAGATCCGGATCGAAGAAAACCAAATGTTGCATATTTGAGAATATTTGGATGTAAATGCTTCATCCACAACAATGGCAAAACAATCTAAAGGCTTTTGATGCTAAAGTCGATGAAAGTATCTTCTTAGATACTCGGTGAAAGTAGAGCCTACAGAGTACTCAATAAAAGGACTATGGTTGCGGAAGAATCCATTCATGTGGTATTCGATGAGCCAAATGTAAATGGAGAAGACATTGAAGAGTCGGTGATAATTTCAATCATCCAACCATACTGAAGAGTCCCTATCAAGCCGGGAAAATTTGGAATTATCAATTCGAAGAAGATGAGATATCGAATCTCAAAAACATTTGGAAAATTTGCAACTAAGTGATTACGAGAGAGCCGACCAGCAACACATCCGCAAGTCGATCAATCCAACTAACTTACTCCAACCTCGATGTAAGATGGCTAAGAGACCATCCACCAAAACTTGTCATTGGAGATATAAGAGAAGGTGTCAAAACAAGATCCTTAACTCAACAAGAAGCTATGTTCACATGCTTCATCTCGCAAATAGAGCCCAAAGACGTGTCACAAGCATTGGATGACACACATTGGATTCAAGCTATGCAAGAAGAGTCAATCAGTTTGAAAGAAATAAAGTGTGGGAATTAGTGCAAAGACCCATACATCAAAATGTTATTGGAACCAAATGGGTGTTCGTAAATAAGATGAATGAGGAAGGTTACGTGGTAAGAAACAAAGCAAGACTAGTAGCCAAAGGATATTGTCAAGAAGAAGGGATAGATTTTGATGAAACATTTGCCCTCGTAGCAAGATTGGAAGCTATAAGGATGTTTCTTGCCTATGCGCACTCACAAGAATTTCATTGTATATCGATGGATGTAAAAAGTGAATTCCTAAATGGTGTATTGGAAGAAGAAGTGTATGTTGAACAACCTCCAGGATTTGAGCAGAAGACTCTTGGAGACAAGGTATACAAACTCAAGAAAGCTCTATATGGATTGAAACAGCACCCTGAGCATGGTATGACACTTTGTCACAATTCCTAACCAAAAATGGATTCACAAAAGGAAAAGTAGATAGAACACTTTTCGTAATTCAAGTGGATGACTATCTTGCTTGTTCAAATATATGTGGATGACATCATTTTTGTTCCACAAACAAAGAGTCCGTGTGTGAAAAGTTTTCAAACCTCATGCAAAGTAAATTTGAAATGAGCATGATGGGAGAGTCGACATTCTTCCTTGGACTCCAAGTGAAACATTTGAAGGATGGAACCTTCATAAGTCAAACAAAATACACCAGAGATTTAATGAAGAAGTTTGGTATGGAGGAGAAGTCTTCTCAGTAAAAATACCAATGAACACATCGGTCAAAATGGACATGGATGCAGATGGCAAGCTCAGTAGATCAAACAAGATACAGAGCACTTATTGGATCACCGCTCTATCTCACAAAGAAGCAGCCGGACATCACCTTTCTTTGTAGGTGTATGTGCAAGATTTCAATTTGCTCCAAAAGAGAGCCATATGAGCAGCCTAAGAGAATATTGAGATACTTGAAAGGAAGCCAAGAAGTAGGCCTATGGTATCCAAAGGAAGGAGGATTCAAGCTAATTGGCTATTGATTTCGACTTTTGGATGCAGAGTGGACAGAAGAGCACTTGAGGCACATGTCAAATGCTAGGAAATAGGCTAATTTCTGGTTTAGCAAGAAGCAAAATTCAATAGCCACCTCTGGTGGGCAGAATACATAGTGCGGGCTGTTTTGCAGCCCAAGTCCTATGGATGAGACAAAGAATCGAGAGACTATGAAGTTGAGGAAAAAGAAATTCCAATCATGTGTGAAAACACAAGTGCAATTGCCATTACTCAAAATCCTATGTTGCATTCAAGAACAAAGCACATTGATGTCGATATCACTTGAAGAGATCATGTTGAAAAGAAGGACATCATCCTGGAATATATCTCAACCGATAAACAACTAGCCGACATCTTCACAAAACCATTATGTGAGTCAAGATTTGAAGAACTCAAACATGAGTTGGGGTTAATTGAACGAATGATACACGAGAAGAATCAAAGAAAAGAAATGGAAAGAAGAGGAGGTGAAAAAGAGTCGAACACGTAAATCACTCAAGAAATCACCAGTCGGAAAAGACAACTACACCGAAGTCGGTGATATGAGTCACTAAGAGAACTGTGAGAAGTAGAGTTAAATCGCCTAAAGGATAAGTTGAGTCACTTATAAGCAAAGTGACAAAAAACGATCATTTTGACTAAGCGGGAATGTTTTAAGAAATACGTCAAAGATAATGATGATGTGTACGGACATAAAGCCGCACAACAAGCTTATGATTGGATATAAATCTGCCGCATTAAATACGAGACATTAAATGCTAAATAGGCGTGCAAAATCTAAGCCGTTGATTTCGATCACATTTCAAAAAACCACCCGCACGCCCTTTCATAAACCATATTTAAACCATTTTCATCCGTTTCTCTCTCACACTTCTAAAACTGTTCATTTCTTTCTCTCAAAAGCAAAGGCAAAAATTCTCTCGAAACCCTATCTATCTTCAAATCAATTTTCGAGTTTTTCTTCGATATAATCCTGAAAAATGGCACCAACTTATGACTTCACCAAGTTAGGAAAGCAAATCCACACGGCTCTACGGTGGATTTCGACGAATGGTGAAACAGGGTCCGACGACACCCTAGTGAAGAAAATCGCTGAAAAGTTGGAAACGTCGGTGAAACCGTTTCGACGCTAGAATATCCGATGACATATGTGGAGGAAGTCACACAATTTTACGTGAATCTTTGAGATTCACGATGAAGAAATAAAGTCATCTGCTCATTCACGGAAAGCGGTGACTATCTCTCGCCAAGGATTTGGCTAAACATCGCTCACTACCAAATGAAGAAGCATCGAGATTAACGAAGCTGATGTAAACCTGGCCGATGATTGGAAAGAAATAGCCAAGCCCGATGCTTGATAAAATAGTGTATACTGACAAACAAGAGAAGCTGAAGGAGGATTATCACAAGTTGTTGGACATAGTTGCCAAATGTATCGACATCAAATTTGGCGGCTTTGACCAACTATCAAAAGCAAAGTCGATCAGTAATGGCCGCAATCATCGCAGAAAAAAGAAGATAAATGGGCTAAGTTTGTCTACAGCAGACTCTGCGCTTAACGTGGGGAACAAATCCTTCAAGGAAGATGGCACATTTGGAGGATCCCAGGATATGGCCTAGTGATTGGCCGACTAATGGAGGTGAAAGGAGTCCTCTTAGACATAGGAAAGCATTCCATGTTAACAAGAGGATGTTCAGAGAAAATCTCTCTCGGCGCCTGACAAGAGAGCTTACGCCAAGAGAGCGACACAAGTGAGGGGGAATCGGTGACCGAAGATACTGCTTCCTCTCCAACCAAGAAGAAAGTTGCCCCTGCGGCTACTAAGAAGATCGTTGCCCCCGCAAAGAAAGAAAACCAAACATGCTCCGCCTTGCAGAAGAGTCACCGCCCAAAGCGGCCGTGTCTCCCGCCCCTGCAGAGCGATCGAGAAGGACTCACAAATACCTTCTCCGATCGTCAAAAAGAGGAGAATCGAGAAGCCACGACGGCCCGCTCCTCGAGAAAAAGACACCAAAGACCGGCCCCGGCCGCCCAAGACTCGAGAGGACACCGTCTCGAACCGTAAATCCCCGGTACAAACTAGAGACGAAGACGACGAATTATCAAGCGCTCCGAGTGGAGAAACCAAACGGTGAGTCGCCCACTCGGCTAGAGCAAATACCGGAGACTGCCGGAGAAGTAGAGTCTCTAGATGTAGTTGATGAAACACCAAGTCTGTTGAAGGCGATCAGCAGAGGCAACCCGAAGACACAAACTGTAGTTCACATAGTCGAAACACAAGAAGAACTCGCTAGAGCGGATAGTGATGTAATGATCCTATCTCCACCTTACCCGACATCCAAAATCGTCTGCGTGAGTGGAGGAAATGGAAGTTGAGTAAGTCAAGGAACAGTTCCAACGGCCCGAGTTCATAGAAGAAGAAGAGGAATCGCTAAACTTCCTTCGACTATCCACTGTATCTCAAAGACTTGATGAAGACAATCGCATAGACATCCCTGCAGATTTTCAAGGAAAAGGAGAAATAAAAGCAAGCGAGAGGAAGCCGAGGCACGTGAGAAGGCAAGCATTTGTCCTATCTCCGGCACCACGTAACACACACATCCTCTCCTTGATGTCTTCTCCGAAGTGATGAGGATCCCGGAGAATGCCGCCGCCACGAAGAGTTGCAAATGCAGCAAGCATTGCATGAATCGTAATCCTTCACGAGCAAAGGCCGATGGAGGGACCAGGAGAGTCCTCCGAACACACCGAAATTGATCCAATGGGAGTGGTTCAAAGACAAATCGCCATCTGTTGTTGCTACCACCACTTCCCGGTGACTCGGAAGAAGAAGGCAATAAGGGACTGGCGATGAAATTGGGATAGTGGGGACCCCAATCGAGCCAACCCCTATTGAAGGTGTGTTACCACCGCCCCACTAACTTGAACAATCAATCGAGACAGCCGGGAGCTTGGAGACGAGTGACCCCATTCAAGTCACTTTCGGTGGCGCGCCCGGTGAGGGGAAAACTCCCTCCACCTGCAAAGCAAGGTCGGAGGATCTGCAGATGACTCCACAACGTATCAAGGAGGCGAAGGAGAGAAATTACAAACACAAGAAGAACAACAAGTTGCCATCAACGAAGCTCAGGCGATTGAGACTGTCTCACCTGAGGTGCCAACCTACGAAGGCTAATGACGCCGCGATGATGCGGTCGAAGCACGAAGGAAGGAATGTACCGGGAGTTAACACTGGCGATGAAAGTGCAATCCATGGGGTTGAGACTCCAATGGATGCCACCACGAAGACCCTAAGACAGTGACACTGTCGAAAGGGAGGACCAAGGCCTTGCCGCAAGAGAGAGACCGGTGGAGGTATCAAGGCACACGGGAGGTTGAGACTTTCGGGGTAAAGAGGGTGAAGTAGAGAACATCCCTCATGCTATCATCGACCCATCCGAGAAGGAGATAAGCGCACTTCATGATTCCCAGGATAATCCCGATGTAACCTTTCTCGGGATCGGAAGGCGATGAAGAAGTTGAGTCATCCCCCGTGCCAAATCCAAAAGACTCAGCTGCGGATGTTCCAAGCACGAGCAAGTCGATCCCAAGACTACTCGTCAAACCTTTAACTTTGATGATGAGCCACCAATGGAAATCTCATCATCGTCCGATGACGCTCGATAAGGCCGAGGACCGTCTACTCAAATGGAAAAATCGGTGAGACAACAACGGTTGTTGAGACTGTTGAGGCTCAAGCCGGGTCCACTTCACAACAAGACCCAGTGAACAAGAGACCATCGCGCAGGCTCCTCAAGCTGCGCAGCAGATCGATTCCTAAAAGAACTTCACGCGCACCGCTCATCATCGAACAAATCCCGGTGGGCGCGATGAATCTTTTATAGAATCTTTTCCTTTTTCCCCGGAGGTACCCGACCTCCATGAAGAGTCGAGAGAATGAACGCGCAAGACGCTATCACAGCACCAGCTCCCGTTTTCTCTTCAGTACCATTGTTCCACCGCTTATGACTTTGATGTTGTATGGCCATCACCGCAATGAAGAATCATTTGAAGTTCGAGAAGTGTTCAAGGCACTATTTGCCGAGGTTGAACGGATGGAGAGGCATCAGGCCTCTTTGGACATGCGAATAGACAACAGAGATGCCAACCTTACAGCCAACTTGAGAGGCATAACAATCAGAATAAGGGAATGGTGGCAACAAAAGAAAACAATGCGTGTGGAACAAGTTAGATTCTTCAGGACATTGTTCAACAAGTCTTTGGTATGGAGAGTGAAAATGCCGATGCAAAAACGAAGCGAGAGAGCATATTGAGCACATGCATGAAGCTCATCTCGCCGAGATAAAGCTCTGCGTGAGCAAAATACGAATGATCTACAAGCGTTTGGAAGAACACATGACTAGAAAATTCAGCCTTCTCATGGCCGAGATGAAGCCGATTTCAGCAGAGTCCAACGCTACTCGATCCGACCCGTGCCGCTTACAACGCAGCAGACTTGAAGCGAGAACTCGACTATCGCCAGGCTCGATTTCCTCGCTTGCCAAAGATGTTCCCTAGGGTTCCTCTATCCTTTGATGATGCCAAAAAGGGGGAAGAGGAATACCTTAAAGCGCTAAAATCAAGTTTGAAAAGAAAGGAGCGGTGAGAAAGGAAAATCATTTGAGGAAGTTTTGAAACAAAAGAAAGGAAAGCTTGTTGAGGGGGAAGGGTTGTGAGATGTGACCTTGATGATTGCACAAACCCCCAACAAGGTCCTCACACGGTGACATTATAAGCAAAGCAAACTCCCTCAGTGACTCGCCACTCCAACACTCGCTATATCCATGGCCGATAAGAGAAAAACAATTGAAGCAGGGATGAAGGAAGTGGAAGGAAGAATGGATGCCCGAATTATGAACATCTTGAAAGAACACGGAGGCATTCGGTGAAGAGAGAGACACTTATGCCATCTCGGATGTCGGGACAGAGCCACGATCGTTGATGAATTTAAAACGCTCGAACGAGGGATACTTTGCAAATATGTCTATGGCTCAAGCTTGGGACTTATCTTGGGAAAAGGGTCTCACGTTATGTGAAGAAGCCGACAGCAAAGCCAGACTACCGATCGATCACTCACTTTGGTCACTCCGCTGGTCACTTTGGAAAGAAGAAGACCCAAGTACAAGATACGCCCCAGGTAGAGGAAGAAGCGAGAGTGGAGGAAGAAGCTTGGACCCAGGCCTCCGCCCAAAAACATTGAATATGTGGATCCGGGAAAGAAAGGAGGGATCTATTTGGGATGGGCTTGACCAAGTAGCAAATTTGCAAGTGGCTAAAACTAACGCCGAGTATGTAAAAAGACTAGAAGAAGAAAACAAGAGACAAACTCGGCTATGGGAGGAGAGACAGGAAAGAATAAGAAGAGATGAAGCCGCCAGGAAAGGCATATGAAAAGAAAAAAAGGCAAATTGACGACGAGAAAAAGAGAAGAAGAGAAGAAGATGTTGAACAAGATGAAAGAAGGAGACGGCGAAGGAGATGAAGTGTTCTTTGTCCAACCCTTCGTGTATTTTATTAGGTAAATACATACAATGTAAGTCCTCCTGTAATAAAGCTATAAATTCTTTATTTTTCTCGTGTAGACATATATGTACTGATACACCTTGCTTGATTGTGTAAAAGAACAAGAATGATATGATCAATAAAAGAATTGATTCTCGCGCATACATTCTATGTCAATACACTATATCAGTATGTATCTTTCTTTGTCGCATTTTTGATTGGTTTAAGTTTTGGCATCATCAAAAAGGGGGAAATTGTTAGGAATTTTAGTGTTTAGATTTTGATAAATGCCATGTAAAACTTAGAATAGAAAGTTGGCACCCCAATTCTTGTTGTAAAATGCATTGTAACAATTAGAGCCGGCCAAGCCGAGTTAAGAGTTAAAGTCGCACGCCCTAACATGCAAGAAGACAATCAAGATCGGAAGGAAGACTGTTGTGAGACAATTTGAGTTTGGCAAAGAAGAGTAGACGGAACTCTACTAAAAAGCGGTGAGATGCGACCAAGTGGAGTATCATCAAGTCAACTCGAGAAAAGCCAAGTCTCAAGTTGAAGTGATAGAAGAGTCATCCAATGATTGGAAGTCGACTCTAAGTCACCTGGGGAAAGCAAGGAAATGCAATCAAGTCGAGATAATCGTAAAAGATCCGTTGTACGTAAATCAAGAGATTTACTTAAACAAGTAATATCTCCATACCACATTTCTGAGTGCTCGGGTCCCGAAGCGTGCAAAAGGAATGAACCAATGAGAAGCACTACATCGTGTCGAACTCAAAAGGTGAAAGAACAATTCATACGAGGAAATGGCAATTCCAAGGATCGCAACAAGACAAGCCAACGATCGCAAGTGACTTTCAAAAATAAGCCTATCTCTTCAACGGGCAAATTTTTGAAGGATCACTATAAAGGCCGAGGAATGACTCGAGAGAAGGTTACACGAACCACGAACATTCAAGAAATCAATTAAACTATAACCATAAATACTCTCAAATCATTCAAGATTAATCCTCAAGCCTACATTATGAAGTACATCAATCCAACACTCACTGTGAAGGAAAGAGAACTTCAATCGGTTGAAGAGGAAACTTTTGAAGAAAAGGGTCTACATTCCACGAAGGATTCTAGGAAGGTTCAAGGTCGAACCAAGTCTTAAGCTTTTGGAGGGCTTCGTGATCAAATCCAAAGAGCTTGAGCAAGTGAGTCAGAGTAGCAAGGCACGCCTGTGAAGAAGATGAGTCGTAAGAGAAGCCACGGTGAGTGATCAAGGCGTCTCGGATCGAGTCCCAAAGGATCAAGTCGGTGTGTGATCAAGACTTGTATCCGGACTGTTACCACTTTGTAAACCGATCATTACTTAGTGGATTCCTCCAGGAGTTGGAGAAGAGAGGAGTACAAGAATTACCCCATCTTCGAACCTCTATAAAAATTTCATTGTGTCATTTACATTTCAAAGACTTTAATTCCTCGCATTTTTAACTCCGCTTATATCTCACGATAAATTTGCTATCCACTTGATAATACTAGTACTAAACCTAGCACTAAACTCTCGCTTAATCAAACTTAAGGGTGTTAAGTCTTAACTGAAAACAAAACCACAATTGAGTTAATTTAGAATCAACAACTGAGTTATTCCATCAACAACTCGGTTGAGTCCGTTGAGAGACTAACTCTCATTGATTGACTAAATCGATGTCCATCAAGGACACAAATTGTGTAGAATCAACTCGTATATTTAAAAGGACTAAATCGAAAATTTGGTAAGGTTTATTCAACCCCCTTCTAAACCTTACACTTACACCCCTTGGGACCTACACTACTCGTAATATATCAAGAGATGTTTCAACTATCGAGGTACTCTCATCATTGGTATTTATCTTATAGACTCGATATATTTTCTTGTCATATGCCTATGTGCTTATATAAGTGCTATTAAGAGGATGTTTTGATTTTTGAAAAGGCATTATTTGACATAGCTTGTTTTATCCAAGATTTGTAAAGGATTACATTTTGCTTTGATAAAACAATTGATTCACTAAGTTATGCATTTTATTGAACATAAAAATGCCATTATTCTTGGATGCTTATGTCAAAGCTCTTGTTCATATGATTCTTGTGATTGAGGTCTCAACTATGTGCTCTCGTATTTTCATTTTTCAAAAAAGACCTTATATAGCTTTCTATAAGCTTATTTGAACTTACATGGTGTAGTATATTCTTGATGATTTTCTTTAAGCATAGTATGTGTTACTTGCTATAGTGTCTCTATCATTCGATATTACTATGCTCTTGTGCAAGATTCTTTGTTGATATTTTGCAGAAATATTTGGTATTTCGGAACAAGTTTAAGGAACAAGGCAAGGTTAGTAGCCTAAGGGTATTGTCAAGAAGACGGTAATGATTTTGATGTAATATTTGCACTTATAGCACATTTAGAAGTTATTTGCACTTTACTTGCCCATTCTTGTTTTGAGAAAATTTCAAGCTTTACCAAATGGATGTTAAATCCAATTTTCTAAATGGTTTTATTCAAATAGAAGTCTATCGGAGTTTAAAATTTCTAGACAAATGATTTTTATAAATGGCCTTGTACGGTTGATACAAGTACCGCGAATATGGTTTGATGGACTTAGCTATTTTTGCAAAATTATTTTACAAAAGGTAAAGTTGATACTACACTCCTTGTTTTGAAAAAGGGCAAGGTTGTTTACTTGTGGAAATTTATGTTGATAATATTTTTTGTTGCTACTAATGAATATTTGTGCAAGATATTTCTCCAAGTCAATGCAAGGTGAACTCAAGGTGATCATGATGAGGGGAGCTCAAATTTGATCATTGGAATTCAAGTTCAACAATGCCAAGAAAGTGATTATATTCCATAATCAAAAGAAGAAGAGAGACATTGAAGAAGAAAGAACTATTTCAACCTATATGGCTACAAATGCGAAAATTGACAAAAGGTTGAAGTAGGCATTGACAAACGAATTTGAGGTATGTTCATTCGTTTATTACTCCTTAGACTCGATATTCTATATGCCTTATGTCTATATGCTCGACTTAAAACAATCCCAACGAATCTCTTTAAAGTGTCGTTAAAAGAAATTTTCAAATATTTATAAGGCACTTCTTCTTATGACTTGTTCATTCAATGTTTTAAAACGTTATTATTTTTCAGGATAACAAGTCCGGTGTAAATTTTATTTTTCAAAATATGGTTCGTCATAATCGAACTAAACATATTGAGATTCGATATTGTTTAGGGATTGCATGTTTAATTTCGAGCTTGATTATGACATAATGTATATTGAATGAGGTCTACGTTGCATTTTGCACGTTTTCAAAACTTAGGGGCGAAAAATCGGATTTTTGGATCAAATTCGGATTTTCAAAAGCGAAGAACCGGTGGGCTGCCAGGCGAGGGGCCGCCGGTCGCCCACTAGCTCGACCGTGGCCGCCCTATGCCCGACCGGTCGCCCACGCCTTAAATTTGGTTAAAACCGTCTATGTTCTTGTATTTTGACAGTTTAAGGTTTTTCCACTTTATTTCGACCCCTTTGTCATTTGCACACACATTTCACTTCAAATTTGTTTTATTGCATAAATTTCATATCTTGGATGTATTTAGGCTCGATTATCATCATCATTGCTCGTCTTTACCGATTAAATGGTAAGAATTCTACTTCCTTATCTCAATTGGGTTGAACCCTTGAAAACTTGGCCTATATGTATTTTCTTGATGAAATGTGTATATACTTGTGATGAGCTTATTGATTATTGATGGATGATATTTGTAAAATTGCTTTTGGTGATGAAAACTTGGCTTGATTACATTTACAAGGGCTATATATATCTTCTTCAATTTTTGACGCCCGCCAAGTGTTCGATAAAATGTCTCATTGAAAAATTCATCACCTACATGATTTTTCGATTTCAAAAGCCTTGTATATTTATAGAGATCATGTTTTGCAAATCAAATGGGTTTTCATAAGCTTCTACAAGTCGTATGATGGACTCTTTCCTCCTAATTGGTCTATAAGCTTCAATATTCAAATAGCTCGATACATCGGTTTAGTTACGCTCTTTGATATGATTATATGATATTTTTATCGTGCTAACATTCTTTTTGATGATTCCAAAGGGGAGAAACAGGTTATAAGTTTATTAACCCGTAGAAGCTAAGTTAAGCTAAACAAAAGAAGTTATAAGCTATGGCTTCCTAAAGCCATAAGTTGTGCATTATACTTAGTCCAATTGTTGTATGATGGACCTATTTACTTGTCTAATGATGTTTTGTTGACAGGGGAGCTTATATGCTCTTGTACTTAGGATCTATATATAAAAGCTAAGCTTTTAGCTTTTAGCTTATGGTTCATTGCTTTTACATTATTCTTGATGTGCTTGTTGATAGGGGAGCTTGTGCTTATTATTGAATATATTTACTCCCTTACTTGGTTGCTTATGTATTTTGGAAATTTTGGTTGCTTCCAAACGGTTAGTTGTGTTTACCGGAAAATCGTTTTTAAAATTGTCCTCCTAAATATTTCTAAAAATTGTTTTGGTTTATAATCATCAAAAAGGGGGAGATTGTTTGATACATGTTTTTATCTTAATTTTGATGATTTTATTTTTACACCAAAACAATGTTTTTAATTGTTGTCCAAATACTCCTAAATAATTTAAAATGGTTTTAATATTTTTAGGAGTATTTCTTCAAGTTTTATTTTAAAATTGGACAACACTTTTAATGATTTTATGTCAATATGTTTTTACATCCAATCAATTTTTCTAAATGTTGTCCTAATACTTCCGATCGCCTAAAATGTTTTTACTATTTTTTGGAGTATTTCTTGGTGTTTATTTTCGATAAAATATTGGACAACACTTTGATATTGAGGCCAACGTCGCCCTATAGGGCAACCCATACCCAAGAGTACGTTGAAATATAAATTGAGCCTGGAATGTATAAGAAGAGCCGACCGTCGCCCAGGCGCGTCGGCCGTCGCCAATGCGGACCGTACACTGGGAGCATGGCCTTGAAAACAGTAACTCCCGCTTCTTCGATTTTTTAAGTTTGTGCGACCGACCAACATAAGTGACGACCGGTCGAACCCTACGTCGACCGGCCGCCTGTGTAAATTGTTGATACGCCTATTTCAAACTCTATCGATTGTGCGACCGGTCGCCCATCTTTTGACAAAGAAATTTCGACCATTTGACAAGAGACAATATTTCCTTAAAATGTGGGATTGATTTCTAACAACTATATTCTTGATTTTAATTGTATTTTGTCTCAGTAGATTTTCAATCCCCAAGAGGAGCCTATGTTTGATCAATCATCTCCTATAAATAGAGGAAGTTTTGGAGCAAGCAAGACAACAATTGAGATACAATACAACAAGATACACTTCAAGCAAATATTTGTTCTTCATAGTTATTACTCTTGTTGTAATTTTGCTTAGCTTATCACTTTCACATCCTTGAGGTCTAGGCTATTCTTGATTACACTTTGCACTCATATTGTAATATTCATTATTGAGTTGTAATCTTGATTTTTGGTCATCATTCAACACAAGACATCCTTGTTAGTATTCTTGTGGTAAGAATACACTTGGGTGATATAGGTGATAGGTGTTTCAAGAGTGTGGTGCTCTTGAGGTGTTGAAGAATTTGGTATTCTTCAAGGTTGAAGATTGTGGTAATCTTCACAAGGTTTTGTTGAAGATTGTGGTAATCTTCAAGAGAGATTGTGGTAATCTCAAATGTGGTGTTGAAGAATAGTGTGGTGCTCTTCAAGGTGTTGTTGTAAGTTGGTGTTGTATTAATTTTGGTAATTAATAAAATCTTTTTCTTTTTGAAATCAATCCCGGATATCTTTGGGGTGGTAGAGGATTAGGCCCTAGGTGGGTTGAACCTCTATAAATCAACGTGTGTTGTTTACATTCCGCACCTTTATTATTGTTTTGGCTTGTTTTGTTCGAAATAGAGGGTATAATCGAAAAGATGGAGATAATCTATTCGCCCCCCCTCTAGATTATCGTAGCCACTTGGATTTACAGAAATTTGGTATGGAAGAGAAGTCTTCTCGTGAAAATACCAATGAACACATCATTCAAGATGGACATGGATGCAGATGGTAAGGTTGTAGATCAAACAAGATACTGAGCACTTATGGATCACTTCTCTATTTAATGACCCGGTGAGACGGACATCACCTTTGCTATAGGTGTATGTGGAAGATTTCAATCGCACCAAAGGAGAGCCACATGATTGCAGCCTAAGAGAATCCTAAGATATTAGAAAGGATGCCAGGAAGTCGGCTTATGGTATCCAAAGGAAGTTGGATTCAAGCTTATTGGCTACTCGGACTATCTTTGGATGTAGAGTTGGTAGGAAGAGTACTTCAGGTGCACATGTCAAATGCTTGGAAAGATTGGTTTCCTGGTTTAGCAAGAAACAAAATTTAATAGCCACATCCACACCAAGCAGAGTACATAGTTGCGGGCGGTTGTTGTGCCCAAGTTTTATGGATGAGACAAAGAAGAGATTATGAAATTGAAGAAAAAGAGATTCCAATTATGTGTGATAATACAAGTGCTATTGTAATCACTCGAGAATCTCGTGTTGCATTCTAGAACAAAGCACATTGATGTCGATACCATTTTATAAGAGATCATGTTGAAAAGAAAGACATCATATTGAGTATATCTCAACCGATAAACAGTTAGTGACATATTCACCAAGCCCTTATGTGAATCAAGATTTGAAGAGCTTAAGCATGAGCTAGGTTAATTGAGCTGAGTTAATACTCGTAAAACTCAATCGAAGAGATGGGAGATAGAAAGAGAGAAATGAACAAGTTTTTCACATCACCAAGTGAAACAACCATATCGGAAAAGTCACTATATCGAAGTTAGCCGACAAAGCAGAGTCGCTTAATGAAAAGAGAGAAGAAGAGTTAAGTCATTTGTCAAATAAGCTGAGTCATTTATGAGCTAAGTGACAAAAACGCAATCGTTTTAAATGAGAGGGAATGTTTTTAAGGATGATGTCGTAATAATGACGGGTGCATCAAAAGTCGCAAAGAAGCATATGATTGGATATAAATCGCCGTATTAAATGCGAGGAATTAAATGCGGTTTGACATGCTAAATCTAAGCCGTTGATCATGATCAAATTTCAAAAATCAAAAACTCGTCCTTTCATAACCCTTATATACGGTTTTCGAGTCTTCTCTCTCACACTTTCTTCAAAAACTATTCATCTTCAAAGCAAAAGAAAGCAAGTTCATTCCCTCTCACAAACCCTACGAGTTCTCAAGAAAGTTTATCAAGTTCTATTCGGTAAAACTCTCTCGCAAATGGCACCAAAGTTCGATTTTGTTAAGCTATCAAAGCAAATCCACTGGATCAACCATGGATTTTGAAGGGATGGTCAAGCGTGGTTGAGATGAAACCCTAGTAAAGAAGATAGCTAATATGCTAGAAAAGTCCGGTCTCGAGGCCTTTTCTTACTATGGAGTACTCGCTCACCTACCTTGAAGAGGTGGCGCAGTTCTATGTCAACGCCGAGGTGCGGGACGAGGGAATCAAGTCCTCCGTCCACCGCAAGGATATCATGATTACCGCTAAGGACCTTGCGGAGCGTGTTTCTTGCCGCCCGAGGGTATGACGGAAATAAACGGCGATGTTAACTTGGTTGTTGCATGGAAAAAGTAGCCAAACCGGAGTGTCTTTGCGAAGGTAGTCTACACAACCGAGAAGAAATCTGAAGGGACGACTATCACAAGCCGATGGATGTCGTTGCAAAGTGTGTAGATATGAAGTTTGGCGCCTTCAATCGGTTGTCAAAGACTAAGTGGTCGTCATGGCCGCGATCATGCAAGGCTAGAAAGTCAACTGGCCGAGTTCGTGTACAGCAGACTTTGCGTAACGTTGGAAACAAATCATATAAGGAAGATGGATCCTTTGAAGGATCACTCGGATATGGCCTAGTAATTGGCCATCTGATGGAAGTGAAGGGCATTCCCCTTCAACATGGAAAGCCTTTCCATGTAAACAAAAAGATGTTCAGGGCTAATCTTTCAGAGCCCGAGAAGACACGCCCATGCCAAGAGGGCGGATACGAGTGAGGGGGAATCATTGAACCCGAACACACGGTGTTACCTCCCTCCTAAGAAGAAAGTCGCAAAGAAGAAGGCTGCCCCTGCAGCCGAGTCACCTGCCCGAGCAGCCGTGTCTCCTGCCCCTGCAGCCGAGGCTGAGAAGGAAGCCCAAATACCTTCTCCAGCCATAAGGAAGAAGAGGACTGCCAAGCCTAGAAAGGCAGCTGCCTCTAAGGAAATTCAAAAAGCCTTTACGTTTGAGGAACCGGAGGAAACATAACCAGAAATTCCTCTGGTTAAAACCAAGAGAAGAAAAAGAATCTCCAAGCTTTCAGAGCTTGAAAAGACGATTGAGTCGCTACTCACCGAGAAAACTTCTAATATTCCGACATCGAGGAAGTACAGTCTCCTGAAATAGTTGATGAAACTGCCAAGTCTGTTGAGGATGATCAGCAGAGGCCCCAAGAAGACCCAGCTGTGGAGAGGACAGCTGAGCACAAAGAAGCAGTTGAGACAACTGAATCTTCACTTGAAAAAATTGTCTCTCCGCCTGCTACGGAAGCCGCTGGAAGAGAAGAGCAACAGAGCATGCTACCTTCCATCTCAGAAAAGGAAGGACAAGGAGAGGAGGTTCTGGATGATGATGTTATCGTGCTTTCTCCTGTATATCCAGACATCCAGCGCCGTCTACGTGAATGGAGGGCATGGAAGCTAAGTCACTCAAGGGAGCAGTTTGAACGCCCTGAGTTCATATAAGAAGAGGAGGAGTTGTCTCAATTCCTCGGCATCACCAAAGTGGTTCAGGCCCTTGATGAAGACAACTGCTTGAACATCTTGCAATTTTCCACCGAACTTTCATCGATTCGTTTTGAGAATGCCCGGGGAACAACTCCTAGGTCAATGTTGGAGAAAATGTTGGAACCTCATGGCTAAGGATAAGGTAATTACCCGCAGGAGTTTTCTCCAAGGAGATGGAAGCCTCTCTCCAAGGAATAGAATTTCTTTTGGGCAAGTAAAGTCTTCAAGGAGAAGGATCAAGCCAGAGAAGCGGTGAGGAAGTCAAGCTCTCGAGAAAGCCAGTATATGTCCTCTCACTGGAACCTCGGATCACACTCAGCCTCATATAGATTTGTTGTCAGAAAGTGATGAAGATATGGAGTCTGTTGCTGCAAAGGAGAAGTCAGACATGCAGCAAGCTATAAGGGAATCCAGGATGATGCATGAGCAACACATGTTTGAAGGACCAGGAGAGTCCTCACAATCTCTCCTGCAGATAGACCCACCGGGAGTAGTGCGAGCAAATTGCCATAGTTATGGCTGCAACTACATCCCCAAAGACACTCTAAAGAAGGGTCCAAGGGACTTGGCGATGAGACCGGGAATTCGGGCACCCAAGTTGAGCCAACCCTCATCGAAGGTGTTTTACCACCGCCCCCACTACCGAGCACTCAACGGAAGAAGCCGCGAGTCCAAGAAGAGTGACCCCATTGTCAGTCACTCACCGGGTGTGCCACCGAGGGGAAACTCACTCCACCGGCAGCAGGTCGGAGGATGTTGCAGATGACTCTACAATGAAAAAAGGAGGCGAAGTGGAAACCGAGAAAGAAAAACAAGAGGTTGACATTGATGAAGCTCGGACGGTTGAGTCCGCCTTGGTGAAGTGTCACCGCTTTGAAGGCTAAGGACACCGTTGTTGCAAAATCGAGGCACGGAGTTGGAAATGCCCCAGGAGTTAACACTGGGCAATAAAAGTGCAATCCATGGGGTTGAGACTCTTTCGGATGCCACGGCCCAAGACCCTAAGACGATTTGCGTCTGTCGAAGGGAATGTAGAAGGCCTCTTTGCAGTTGAGGCGCTGGAGGTGTTGAAGGCCCAGGGAGGTTGAGACTGTTAGTCCAAGTGGCTACGATAATCTAGAGGGGGTGAATAGATTATGCCGATTTTTCGCAAATCACCCTCTTTTTCGAATCAACAAGTAAATTACAAGAATGTAAATGTGGAAATTAAACAATACTCATTGATATAAAGAGGTTCAACCCACCTAGGGCCTAATCCTCTACCACCCCAAAGATCTCAGGGATAGATTTCGAAAAGAAAAAGATTTTATTAATTACCACAATTAATACAACACCTTGAGGATCACCACAATCCTCTTACAACACCTTCAAGGAGATTACCACAATCTTCCTTCACCACCTTTGAAGAGTACCACACTCTTCAAACACCTATCACCTAAAGCACCCAAGTGTATTCTTACCACAAGAATACTCACAAGGATGTCTTGTGTTGAATGATGGACAAAATTCAAGATTACAACTCTATGAAACCAATACAAAGTTTGAGTGCAAGTGTAATCAAGAATCAAAAAGCCTAGACCTCAAAGATGTGCAAGTGAAAGTACTTAGGCTATTACAACAAGAATGTAAAAATGAAAGCTTGAACAATTTGCGATTTCTTGTTGTGTATTTTGCTTGTATGTGGTCTTGTGTCTTCAATTCATCCTATATTTATAGGGAAGCTTCACCAACATAGGCTCCCAACATAGGCTCCTCTATCTTCACTTTTGTCTACAAAAAGAAGATCACAAGATGTAGAAATATTGTACAAAAATCAAAAGCAAATCTTGTTGTCACAGTTGCAACGGTTGGAATTTTCTTTGTGACAAAATAGCATAGGGCGACCGTTTGCCCTATTGAAGATTTTGACCGTTTGAAAAAAATAGTGCGATCCCGGTAGGGGTTGCGGGGGTGCGACCGGTCGGAGGGGGTCAACCGGTCGCCCGAGGGGCGTGCGGCGGTCGGCCCTCCCCTGGATCGGTCCTCTCTCCCTTTTTTCAAACCCGCATGTTCTGTTTCGAGTTTCTTATCTTCAAGTACCGGGTCGACCACTTTGGCGCGGCCGGCCGATTCTTCCCTTTGAAATGTTGTCCGATTTTTCAAAAATTAACTTCAAGAAATACTCCAAAAAATTAGTAAAAACATTTTAAATCATTTGGGAGTATTTAGACAACATTTATAATCGTAGTTTGGTGTAAAAACCAATTTAAACAAAACCATCAAAAGTGTTGTCCAATTTTTATCGAAATAAAAACTCTAAGAGATACTCCAAAAATTAGTAAAAACATTTTAAATCATTTAGGAGTATTTGGACAACATATAAAAACATTGTTTTGGTATAAAAACTTATTAAAACAAAATCATCAAAATCTTGATAAAAACATTTATCTAACAAACTCCCCTTTTTGATGATTACAAACCAAAACAATTTTAGAAAGTCGATTTTAAAACAAAACAAATTTTCCGGTTTTAAAATAACAATCAATTACAAGCAAGATTCATCATAAGTACAAGCACACAAGGATAGGAGCAAAGATTTTTCAAAATCATTTTTGCACAAGCTCCCCTATCAATATGCATATCAAGAACAAGTATACAAGCAACAACTAAAAGCTAAAAGCTTAGCTTTCACAACTTAAGCTTGAATTCCATGAGCTTATAAGCTCCCCGTAACAAAACATCATTAGTCAAGCATAAAAGTCCACAATACATCAAATGGACTAAGCAATATTCACTGACTTATGACTTTTAAGAGCCCTAGCTTATAGCTTTTCTAGTTAGCTTATTTTCGCTTCTTTGAGCGTATGAGTGTTTTTCATGTTTCTCCCCTTTGGAATCATCAAAAGAATGTTAGCACGATAAAACATCATATATTCATATCAAAGTGCGCAAATTTATCGATTTATCGAGCTTTTTGAGAATTGAAGCTTAAATTCCAAATAAAAGGAAAAAGTTGATCAATTGATTTGCAAAAGCTCATTTGATTGATAAAACATGATCTCTATATACTTATAAGACTTTTCAAATCGAGAGAATCATGTAGGTGACGAATTTTTCATTGAAACATTTCGTCGAACACTTAGCGTCGTCGAATAAAACTAGAAGAATATAACGCCTTTGGGATTCGTTTAAGCCAAAATATTTCATCACCAATTCAGTTCAAACAACATTCAATACATCATAAATATAAAGCTCATCACATTCATATGAAACTAGCATCGGAATTTTGCAAATAAGTCAAAATCTCAAGGGTTCAACCCAATTGAGCAAATGGAGTAGAATTTTTACCATTTATACGGTAAAGATGAGCAATGATGATAATAATCGAGCCTAATGAAGTCCAAAATATAAAACATATGCAAGAAAACAAATTTGAAGTGAAGTTTGTGTGATTTTGGCAAAGGGGGCGAAAAATGGCCAAAATAAGTTAAAATGAAGAATCTTTCAAGACATAACGGTTTTAATCCAATTTTATGCTAAGGGCGACGGTCGGCGTTGAGGGGGCGAGGTTGCCCTCAACCCTTTCACCCATGTCTGTCGGGCTTTTTCCAAAATCCGAATTTTCAACCAAAAATCCGATTTTTCGCCACTAAGTTTTAAAGACGTGCAAAATGCAAACGTAAGCCTCATTCAATATGCATTATGCCTAACCGAGCTCGTATCGAAGCAAAAGTCTCGGAAGATAGCGGTTTTGTAAAAATGTCCACTAATTGATCTTGAGATGGTACAAAAGATATCTCAATTTTTCGTTTTGAAACACAATCCCTTAGAAAATGATGTCGAATCTCAATATGTTTAGTACGGTTATGATGAATCGGGTTTTGAGCAATATTTATAGTGGATATATTATCACAAAAGATAGGAACACTTTCAAAAGAACATTTATAATCCGCTAAGGTCTGTTTCATCCAAAGAAGTTGTGTACAACAAAATGCCGCGGAAATATATCGGCCTCGGCCGTTGAAAGTGAAACACAATTTTATTTCTTTGAAAACCAAGATACTAGGCAATCGCTAAAAATTGACATGATCCGGAAGTACTTTTCCGATCATCAATATTTCCCGCATAATTCGAATCACTATAACCTTTAAGAGAAAAATTTTCATTCTTTGGATAGAATAAACCATATTGAATAGTGCCTTTCAAATATCGAAAAATCCTTTTAACGGCACTCATATGAGATTCTTTGGGATTACTTTGAAAACAAGCACATAGGCATAAAAGTATGAAGAATGTCCAGTCTACTTGCGGTTACATAAAGTAAACTACCAATCATACCTCGATATTTGGATTCATCAACCGACTTGCCTTTTTCATCTTTGTCAATTTTGACGTTTATTGCCATTGGGGTAGAGACGGTTTTTCCTTCTTCAATGCCAAATTTCTTCAAAAGCTCCTTTGTATATTTTGATTGAGAAATATAAATTCCTTCTTGGCATTGCTTAATTTGAAGTCCAAGGAAGAAGTTGAGCTCCCCCATCATGCTCATTTCAAATTCACCTTGCATTAACTTAGAAAATTTCTTGCACAAGGATTCATTAGTAGCACCAAAAATAATATCATCAACATAAATTTGCACTAATAGGCAATCTTGCCCTTTTTCAAAAACAAAGAGAGTAGTGTCAACTTTACCTCTTGTAAAACCATTTTGCAAAAGAAAAGAGCTAAGTCTATCATACCATGCACGGGGTGCTTGTTTCAAACCATATAAGGCCTTTTTAAGTCTATAAACATCATTAGGCCGAGAAAAAATTTCAAACCCCGGAGGTTGTTTTACATAGACTTCTTCTTGAATAATACCATTTAAAAATGCGGATTTTACATCCATTTGGTAAAGCTTGAAATTTTTAAAAAAGAATAGGCAAGTAAAATACGAATAGCTTCTAAACGTGCTTTACGGTGCAAATGTTTCATCATAATCAATACCTTCTTCTTGACAATAACCTTGAGCTACTAACCTTGCTTTGTTTGAACAATATTGCCTTGGTCATCGAGCTTGTTCCGAAATACCCATTTTGTACCAATAATGGTTTGAGATAGAGGACAAGGTACTAATTCCCATACATCATTTCTTTCAAATTGATTCAACTTCTCTTGCATTTCTAAGAACGAATCCTCATCTTCAATGGCTTCCTTAGCATTTTTAGGCTCTTTTTGAGAAATAAGAGCTTTTCGGCAAATTTTCCTCGAGTCATTACTTTATCAAGGGGATCACCAATAATAAGATCTTTTGGGTGATCTCCTTAAATTTCAATGTTATGGGAAGATTCAAGTATCACCTTTATCTTCTTGAGCAACATTGAGCTTGAAGGTTGATCATTTTGAGTTTCATCTTGAACAATGGGTTCAACAATATCCTCTTCATCACTTTCATCATTGAGTAGTCTTTCAACACCGAAGCTTCATTGAATTTGACATGGATGGATTCTTCAACAACCCCACTAGTCTTATTGTAAACCCGATATGCTTTGCTCTTGATTGAGTACCCCATAAATATTCCTTCATCGGCCTTAGGATCAAGTTTGTCTAATTGATCTTTAGTATTCAAAATAAAACATTTACATCCAAATATTTTGAAATAACTAATATTTGGAGTTCTTCCTTTCCAAAGCTCATATGGAGTTTTATTCATTTTAGGACGAATATAAACTCGATTAATGACATAGCAAGCGGTACTTACGCTTCGGCCCAAAAATATTTTGGAAGTGAAAATTCATTTAGAATGGACCGACTCATTTCTTAAAGTGTCCGATTCTTCCTTTTGGCTACTCCATTTTGTTGAGGTGTCCTTGGAGCCGAAAAATTATGACTATATCCCTTGGTTTCACAAAAGACTCTAAATTCGCCGTCAAATTCTCCACCTCGATCACTTCGAATAGACTTAATAGTATCTTCCTTTTCATTTTCAATGAGTCTACACAACTTAACAAACTCATTAACGGCATCGCTTTTATTAGTAAGAAATAGAGCCCAAGTATATCTAGAAAAATCATCAACTATAACAAAAGTGTAATGTTTTCCACTTAGACTAGCCAGTATCAATATCCCCATACAAATCAAGATGAAGCATTTGTAGGGGTTTGGTAGTGGAAATTTCATTTTTGGGCTTAAAACTACTCTTAACTAATTTGTTCTTTTGACAAGTGTCACATAAGCCAAGATTTTCAAAATTCAATTTGGGTAGTCCTTTTACATGTTGGTTTTTGTAAATAGTTTGCAAATTTTTGTATCCAACATGTCCAAGTCGCCTATGCCATAAACTAGTTAAATCATTATTGGCGACAAGACAAGAAACATTTTGACTAACCAAATCACTTGTACAAATTTTGTAAAGATTGCCTTTTCTAATTGCTTCACAAATAATTTTATCATTTTTGGAAATAAGGCATTTTTCTTTATTAAAAACAACATTATAATTTGAATCACAAAGTTGGATAACACTTATCAAATTGAACTTAAGCCCTTCATAAGAACATTACTAAGAGAGAAAGAAGAGTTACCAATTTCTCCATTTCCAAGAATTCTTCCTTTGCCATTGCCGAACATGACCATACCCTCTTCTTGGAGCTTGATGTTGGTAAAAAGTTCTCTCTTTTCCGGTCATATGGCGTGAACATCCGCTGTCCACGGGCCATTTTGAATCTTCCATTGTTGTTATAGCCCCTATAACCTACAAAGGAATTATTTTTAGGTACCCTATAATTTTGGGGTCCATGGGGTTAGCCTTGAGACCTTTAGGTCTCCAATAATAGCTAAAATTATTCTTCAATTTACAATTGCTAGCATAGTGTCCATTTTTACCACAATAAAAACAAGTAATAATACGAGGACTACTAGCACGTACAAATGTTGGACCTTGGTCTTTTTTCTTAAAAGCATTTTGAAAATTTTTGTGCATCTAAAATTTTTGTAACTTTATCCGTACTTAAATTGAATCGATGCACATCCTTTTTCAAATTTTCAATATCATTTGTGAGTGTTTGTTTTTCGGTTTCAAGTGTACGAACCATAGTAAGAGTAATAGCATGAGCTTTATCAAGAGAGTCATAAGAAGTAAATAATTTATCTTTTTCTAGTTTAAGCTCTTTATGTTCCTTTTTCAAATTCTTGTATTTAATAATCAAATTTTGAAACTCATTTTGCAATTCATCAAAATCACATTGTAATTCATCAATTAGGGAAGAAGATGAAGCATTAGAGCGTACATCGGTATTTTCATCGTCTATAGCCATAAGACCATGTTCGAATTCTCCTTCCTCGTCGGTTGTTTCAAGTAATTCATCCCAAGTTTTGACGTCCGCATTTAACGCCTTCTTTTTCGGAAAAGGCTTTTTCTTCTTTTGTTCCTCTTCCGCTAATTTTGGGCAATCGGCTATGTAGTGCCCAGATTTTCCGCATTTGAAGCAAGAATTGTCTCTTGGCTTTCTTGCTTTATTTTTGTTTACAAATTTTGCAAATTTTCTAACAAGAGCCGCCGTTTCTTCATCATCCTCATCACTAGCATAATAAACATTATTAGAAGAAGATTCTAAGCCTTTAATAATATTTTGCGTACCGGTTTAGAGGTGGATGGTTGAGAATTTTTCCTCTCCTTGAGATATACTTCATAGATGAGGAGATTCCCAATGAGCTCATCAAACTTAAGTGTCTCAAGATTTTGAGCTTCCGTGATTGTCGTCACCTTTTTGGACCATGAGCCGGGAAAGGCATTTAAGACTTTGGTCACCTTATCTCCTTCGGAGATGACCTTTCCAAGAGCCACAAGAGGATTGACAATGTTGTCAAGCCTTTCCACCATTTTTGAAATGCTTTCACCATCATGCATATTGAAATTTTCAAAGTCTTTCACAAGCATTATTTTTCTTGCTTGCTTCACTTTCTTTGTGCCCTCATAGATGGTTTCTAATTTTTCCCAAACTTCATATGCCGACCGTATGCCTCTTATGCGATTATATTCGGTGGCGGTAAAGAGAGCAATGTAAAATATATAAGGCCTTACCTGTTTAGAGAGAAAGCCTTCTTGTCATTTTCATCATACTGTGAATGGCTTGGGAGTCGTGGTACCATCCTCCAATTTTGTTGTTGGTTGAGCAACTCCTTCAATGACCACATTCCAAATATCAAATCTGCATCCTTGTAGAAAGCACTCCATGCGGTCTTTCCAAAATGCGTAGTTGTTGGCATCGAATAGTGGTGGCTTGTCGGTGGAGGCGCCGGTGGTGAGATAAGTTTCATTCGTAGCCATGGATCTTTCCTCTTTACTCGGAACAAGTTAGCCAAAGAGTTTGGCTCTGATACCACTTGTTAGTCCAAGTGGCTACGATAATCTAGAGGGGGTGAATAGATTATGCCGATTTTTCGCAAATCACCCTCTTTTTCGAATCAACAAGTAAATTACAAGAATGTAAATGTGGAAATTAAACAATACTCGTTGATTTAAAGAGGTTCAACCCACCTAGGGCCTAATCTCTACCACCCCAAAGATCTCAGGGATGGATTTCAAAAAGAAAAAGATTTTATTAATTACCACAATTAATACAACACCTTGAGGATCACCACAATCCTCTTACAACACCTTCAAGGAGATTACCACAATCTTCCTTCACCACCTTTGAAGAGTACCACACTCTTCAAACACCTATCACCTAAAGCACCCAAGTGTATTCTTACCACAAGAATACTCACAAGGATGTCTTGTGTTGAATGATGGACAAAATTCAAGATTACAACTCTATGAAACCAATACAAAGTTTGAGTGCAAGTGTAATCAAGAATCAAAAAGCCTAGACCTCAAAGATGTGCAAGTGAAAGTACTTAGGCTATTACAACAAGAATGTAAAAATGAAAGCTTGAACAATTTGGTGATTTCTTGTTGTGTATTTTGCTTGTATGTGTTCTTGTGTCTTCAATTCATCCTATATTTATAGGGAAGCTTCACCAACATAGGCTCCCAACATAGGCTCCTCTATCTTCACTTTTGTCTACAAAAAGAAGATCACAAGATGTAGAAATATTGTACAAAAATCAAAAGCAAATCTTGTTGTCACAGTTACAACGGTTGGAATTTTTTGTCACAAAATAGCATAGGCGACGGTTGCCCTGTTGAAGATTTTGACCGTTTGAAAAAAATAGTGCGATCCAGGTAGGGGTTGCGGGGGTGCGACAGTCGGTCGGAGGGGGTCAACCGGCCGCCCAAGTGCGTGCGACCGTCGGCCCTCCCCGACCGACCGATCCCCTCTCCCTTTTTTTCAAACCCGCATGTTCTGTTTTGAGTTTCTTATCTTGGTGCGGCCGACCACTTTGGGTGTGACCAAGTCGACCTCCCCTTTGAAATGTTGTACGATTTTTTCAAAAATTAACTTCAAGAAATACTCCAAAATATTAGTAAAAACATTTTAAATCATTTGGAAGTATTTAGACAACATTTATAATCATAGTTTGGTGTAAAAACCAATTTAAACAAAACCATCAAAAGTGTTGTCCAATTTTTATCAAAATAAAAACTCTAAGAGATACTCCAAAAATTAGTAAAAACATTTTAAATCATTTAGGAGTATTTGGACAACATATAAAAACATTGTTTTGGTATAAAAACTTATTAAAACAAAATCATCAAAATCTTGATAAAAACATTTATCTAATGAGACTTCCTGGGTAAAGCTCAAGAAGTTCGAACATCCCTCCTGTTAACATTGCTAACTCGAGAAGGAGATTAGTACACTTCATGACTCCCAGGAAAATCCTAACATATCATTTCGGGGTCAAGACGAAGCCGAGTCCACACTGTTGAACATCAAAAGGACCCGGTGAGGATGTTCCCCGCAGATGAGTCGATCAAGTTTTAAAGTCGCTCGTCAAACTTTTAACTTCGATGATGAACCAAGACCCCAAGTTTCATCATCTTCCGATGACGCTGATGTTGCGGAGAGAACAAGTAATTCATTTAGAAAAATCTATCGAGGCCAAAGAAGTTGTTAAGAAAGTTGAGGCTCGGTCGGTGGCCAAACTACTCAACAAGGCCCACTGAACCAGAGTCATCTGCGCAGCTCCCACAGCAAAGCGATCGACTCCACCAGGATCATCACAGTACATGATCGACATTTCAATCCCTTATGTGCGAGATGATACCTTTGAGCAATTATTTCCCTTTTCGGTTGAGCGCGAGCTAGAGGAAGAAACGGCTAAAGAGCGTGTCGATACATAGTTCGAGAAGATCCATCATCCCTACCAATTCCATTGTACCAATGAGACTTTGATTTTGATGTTGAATGGCTGCCGGTGAATCGGGTGTGTGGTGAGATCTGTGAAGTCTTCAAGATGATCTCGTGCGAGAGATTGAGAAGATCGAACGGCACCAGGCCTCATTAGATCTATGTCCGGACAACAGAGATGCCACTCTCACAAAGATACTTGAGATAGATAGTGGTACGGATCGGGGAGTGGTGTCGCCAGCAGAGTGCAATGCGATATGAAAACTTCGATATTTCAAGGCATTGTACAATAAGATGCTTGTCCTGGGAGGCGACAATCTTTGGTATGAAAGCGAGAGGATGCGCAGCGTATATAGAAAGATTGCATGCCTCCCATACAATCGAAATGGAGTTACTGGCGCGTGAATTTCATCGAAAAGAAATTCTGCGTGTTGAGAAGAACATGAATACAAAGTTCAGGCTTCTCATGGCTGAAATGAAACCTGGTGGCAACTAAATCAAAGGCCACTCGTTCGAGAATTTCGAAGAGCACATGCCGTGAGACTCAAGCGAACTCGGCTCTCAATTTGGACTTTATGCTCGGGAATGTTCCCTGGGGTTCCTCTCTCTTTTGATGATGCCAAAAAGGGGGAAGAAGAACACCTGAGGAAATTGAAGGAAGAAACAGCTGAGAAGCAAAAGGAAGAAGCAGCTGGTGAGAAGAAGAAGGGAAAAGCAGTTGAGGGGGAAAGGTCAAAGGATTTGACCTTAATGATTGTTGAAACCCCTCAGCAAGGTCATGTCACATCATCCATTATCAACAAACTTCCAGTGACTCTGCCGATCCAACACTCTGTTGTGCCTATGTCAGAGAAAAGGAAAATTATAGAAGCATGGATGGAGGAGTTCGACAAGAGAACGGATGCTCGCGTTGAAGAAATGTTGAAACAGTTCGGTGGCATTCCGGCAGGGAAGGATCAAGATGCTATTCCAGATGACGGAGACGAGCCAAGATCAGTTGAAGAATTTAAAACGCTCGAATCCGAAGGCTATTTCCAGAATATATCAGTAGCCCAAGCCGGAATGATCTTGGGAGAAGGGTCTTAAGTTGTGCGAGGAAGGCGATAGGCGGAGACTACCAGCTGCCATTCAACTGGTAAGGAAGACTCATGTACGTATACACCGCAGAGGAGGAGGAAGAAGTGGTGGAGGAAGAGATTTTCGACCTGAGACTGTACCCAAAAATATTGAATATGTAGATCCAGGCAAGAAGGGAATGATCTCTTGGGTTGGGTATGATGAAGTAGCTAATTTGGAAGTGGCTTGAAAGAATGCGATTATGTGAGAGAAGAATAGAAGAGGAAAAAGCAGAAGACAAGATCAGCTATGGGAAGATAGGAAATGCAAAGATGTTTGCTGCGAAGAGAGCTTATGAAAAGAAGAAAGCAAACAAGATGAAAAGAAAAGAAAGAGACCTAATGATGACAGAGTCAAGAGGAAAGAAGGAGCGGCGAATGGGCGATGAAGTGTTCTTTGCGAACCCTTCATGTATTTTACTTTTGTAAATACATTTTTGTGTAAGTCATCTGTACATTCAATAAAGTGTTTTACAATTGCTCACTTTATACTTGTATCTTAGCATAGATGCTTGTAATTTTCTTAGATTTAAATATGCTCGATACACTTTGTAAACTCTTTGTGTAAAGGACAAGAATGCTATGATCAATAAAATGATTGATTCAAAGCGCATACATTCTTTGTTTCGCATTGTCTGTATGTATACATTTCGTTTACATTTTGTTTAATGTTTATAAGTTTTGGCATCATCAAAAAGGGGGAAATTGTTGGGAAATTATTTTGTAGATTTTGATGAATGCCATGTAAAACTTAGATTAGAATGTTGGCACCCCATTTTCCTTGTATCTTTCATTATAATATATAGGGTTGGATGAGGTGAGTCAAGTCGGATATGCCTGGAAATACAAGAAGTCAATCAAGAAGTGAAGTGAAGACTCCATCGAGGAACAACTAAGTATGGCCAAGATAGAAGATCAAGGACTCGATCGAAAAATGTAAAATTTGAGGAACAATTTGTATGAAGAGTCGATTAAGTCAACTCAAGAAGCCATGTCACAAGTGGAAGTGACGGATGAGTCTTTCAATGATTGAAGCGACTCAAGTCACCTGGGAAAAGGCAATTTTTGCAAAGAGGAGTTAATCGAAAAGAATCCGTTGCCTGTAAGTCAAGAACATTACTTAAATAAGTAATACTTCCATCTTTGCCAGGTCTTAAAGTGTTTGTCCGGAAGTGTGCAAAAGGAATAAACCAATGGGAAGCACTCGCACCTCATGTCGAACCTGGAAAGTCGAACATTCTTTTAATACGAGGAAAGGTCTACATCTCAAGATTGAAGACCAAGAAAAGACAAGACAACGAACACTACTTGTCTTTTGAAAATTAGCCTATCTCTTCAATGGGCGATTTTTGAAAGATCACTATAAAAGGCCGAGGAAACACATTGAGAAAAGGTTACCTTGCACACCGAGAAATCAAACATTATTCAAACTATAACAAGACAAAATATTCTCAAGATATTCAAGCAAAATCCTCAAGCCTAAATCTCGAAGGAAATCAATCCAACACAAATCGTGAAGGAAAGACAACTTCAAACTGTTGAAGAGGAAACTTTTAAAGAATCAAAAGGGGTCTACTTTCCGAGGAGGATTGTAGGAAGGTTCAAAGTCGAACCAGTCTCACGTTATTGGAGGGATTCGTGATCAAATCCAAGAATCTTGAGAAAGTGAGTGAAGTAGCAAAGGCTTGCTCTGTCAAAAGCCGAGTCGGACGAGAAGCCATTTTGTGTGACCAAGGCATCTCAGATCGAGTCCAAGGAGCAAGTCATTTGTGTGATCAAAACTTGTCTCTGGACCGATAACCACTTTGTGAACTAATCATTACTTAGTGGATTCCTCCGGGAGTTGGAGAATAGAGGATTAGAAGAATTACCCCATCTTCGAACCTCTATAAAAATCATTTGTGTCATTTACATTTCAGCACTTTCATTTCTCGCATACATACTTATATCGGTGATAATTTGCTATCCAACCGATACTTAACCAAGTGCTAAAATCAAGTGTTAAAACAAGTTTAAAAACAATTCAAAGGGTGTTAAGTCTTCCGTTGAAAAACTCAACACAAACCAAGTTAAGTTTCATGTTAAACAGGTTGAGTTATTCTATCAACAAACTCTATCGAGTGCGTTGAGTGGCTAACTCTCAATTTGAATAACCAACTTAGTTGTCCCTCAAGGACTTAGCATTCTCAGTATTAACTCGTAATATTTTAAAAGGACTAAAAATTGAAAAAGTTGGTAAGGTTTATTTTACCCCCTTCTAAACCTTACTTACACCCCTTGGGACCTACAAAATAGATAAAGGCTTGAAGCAAAAAAACGGGAGAGAACACAATACAACACAACAAGAAAAGCGCAAATTTGTTTGAGTCTTTATTGTCATCATTCTTGTTGTAATAGCCTAAGATTATCACTTTCACATCGTGCTTATTAGGCTTTATTCTCGATTACACTTGCACTTCAAAGTTGTATACTTCATTTCAGTTGTAATCTTGAATTGGTTTAAATAATCCAAGACAAGACATCCTTGTAAATGTTCTTGTGGTAAGAGCACACTTGGTTGATTGAAAAGCTTGGTGCTTTTCGTGTCGAAGAGTTTGGTGCTCTTCGTGGTGTTGAAGATTTTGGTACTCTTTGAGGTGAAGAAGAGTTTGGTGCGCTTCGAGGTGAAGAAGAGTTTGGTGCTCTTCGAGGTGTTGAAGAGTTTGGTGCTCTTCGAGGTGTAGAAGAGTTTGGTGCTCTTCGAGTTGGAAGATTGTGGTGATCTTCATAGGTGGTGTTGTAATAAGAGTCTGGTAATCTTCAAGGTAAAGGATGTAATAGTTTTGTGTCTATTAATAAACTTTTTCCTTTTCGAAATCCATTCCAAACATATCGGGTGGTAGATGATGAGGCCCTAGGTGGGTTGAACCTCTATAAATCTTCGAGTGTTGTTTACTTTCCCGCACTTGCATTCTTATTATTATCTTCAAATTCGAAAAAGAGGGCAAAACTCAAAAAATCGGCATAATCTATTCACCCCCTTCTAGATTATCGTAGCCACTTGGACTAACAAGTGGTATCAGTGCCAAACTATTTGGCAAGCTCGTTCTACATTGCGAGTAAATAGGAAAGATCTATGGCTACGAACGAAGTTTACCTCACCACCGGTGCCTCCACCAACAATCCACCATTGTTCAACGCCAACAACTATGCCTTTTGGAAAGACCGAATGGAGTGCTTTCTACAAGGGTGCGGGTTTGATATTTGGGATGCGGTTATTGAAGGAATAGCTCAACCAACAAAGAAGTTGGAGGATGGAACAATCGCCCTCAAGAGTTTCAAAGAATTTGATGAAAACGACAACAAGGCTTTCTCTCTAAATGGCAATGCTTTGAATATTTTACATTGTTCACTCCCCGCCACTGAGTACAACCGGATTAGAGGAACAAGGTCGGCACATGAAGTGTGGGAAAAATTAGAAACTATTTATGAAAGCAATAAGAAAGTTAAACAAGCTAGAACAACAATGCTCGAGGGTGAAGAGATTTCGAAAATGGTGGAAAGGATAGACAACATCGTCAATCCTTTATGGGCGCTTGGAAAAGTCATTTCGGAAGAAGACAAGGTAACCAAAGTTTTGAAATGCTCTTCCTGGTTCTTGGTCCAAAAAGGTGACGACTATCTTGGAAGCTCAAAATTTAGAAACTCTAAATTTTGATGAGCTTATTGGAAATCTTCTCATCTATGAAGTATATACAGATGAAATGAGTAATTCAAAAGCATCCACTGCTCAACCGGATATAATATCAAGTCCAAAAACATGGGATGAGCTTCTTGCAACATCCGATGATGAGAAAGCCGAGCAATGTCTAATGGGCATCGAAGAAGACAACGAGGTACGCTCTAACTCTTCTATCTACTTTATTAATGAATTGCAAGATGATTACGATGAACTTCAAAATGAATTTCAAAGCATGCTCTTTAAATACAAAAATTTGAAAAAGGAATTCAACACTTTGAAAAATGAAAAGATAGTTTACTTGTTTCATATGAATCACTTTCATGTGCTCACACTACTACACTTGATAACATTAGAAACCTTGAAAAAGAAAATGAATCTCTAGTTAAGGATATTGATTGCGCGCATGAAAAGGATATGATGAAGTTTAACTTGAGTATTGACAAAATGACCAAAATTCTCGATGTTCAACATTGTGATCATTTGAAACTAGGAATTGGTTATAAGCCAAATGTTATCAATTAAATGAAAAATAATCAAGTACCTTTTTGTTTATGTCAATGATCATACTTCTAGAACTATTACATGTATTTATTGTGGTAAAAGTGGTCACACGATAAATACTTGTCGGGCTAGAAATAATTCAAATTATTATTGGAGACCTAAAAGTCTCAAAGCTAATCCCAATGGACCCAAACACTTGAGGCTACCACAACATAATTTCATGTTAGGTACTCGGCGCTATAAAAATCAAAGAAAATTTAAATTGTCAAATAGACAACAAACGGTGGCGCCATATGATCGAATGAGGAGATATTATCAACAAAGTCATATTTTAAGAAGAAGGTATACTCAACAATTGGAAAGACGCAACCCTTGGCAATAGAGAAATTGGTAACTCTTATCCTTCTTTTGAATTATAAATTTCATATTGTCTTTTATAATTGTAGGTCCCAAGAGGTGTAAGTGTAAGGTTTAGAAGGGGGTTGAATAAACATTACCAAATTTTTGATTTAGTCCTTTTAAAAATTCGAGTTGATACTACACATTTGTGTCCTTGGTGATGACGACCAATTTAGTTAATCAAGAGAGTTAGTCTCTCATGCAGACTCAACTCAGCTTTTGTTGATGGAATAACTCATTTGTTAAGTCTAAATTAACTCAATTGTGGTTTGTTTTTAGCGGAAGACTTAACACCCTTAAGTTTGGTTAAGTAGAGATTTAGAGCTTGATTGAGTACTTAGAGATTATCTAATGGATAGCAAATATGTCGTGAGAATTAAACAAATATGATGCAAGAATTAAAGTCTTTGAAATGTAAATGACACAATAAGATTTTTATAGAGGTTCGAAGATGGGGTAATTCTTCTACTCCTCTCTTCTCCAACTCCTGGAGGAATCCACTAGGTATTGATCAGTATACAAAGTGGTAGCAGTCCGGATACAAGTCTTGATCACACGGTGACTTGATCCTTTGGGACTCGATCGAGACGCCTTGATCACTCACGGTGGCTTCTCGTGACGACTCGGCTTCTTCACAGGCAGTTGCGCTTTGCTACTACAGCCCACTTGCTCAAGCTCTTTGGATTTGATCACGAAGCCCTCCAAAAGCTCAAGACTTGGTTCGACCTTGAACCTTCCTACAATCCTTCGTGGAATGTAGACCCCTTGATTCTTCAAAGAATTTCCTCTTCAACTCGATTGAAGTTATCTTTCCTTCACAAGGTGAGTGTTGGATTGATGTTCTTCGTAGTGTAGGCTTAAGGATTGAGCGTTTAATAACTTGAGAATATTTCAGGATAGAGTTCTAATAATTGCTTGAATGTTTGTGGTTACGGTCACCTACTCTCGAGTCATTCCTCGGCCTTTTATAGTGATCTTTCAAAAATCGCCCGTTGAAGAGATAGGCTTATTTTTGAAAGTCACTTGTGGTCGTTGGCTTGTCTTGTTGCGATCCTTGGAATTGCTATTTCCTTGTATGAATTGTTCTTCACCTTTTCGAGTTCGACACGATGTAGTGTTTCCCATTGGTTTATTCCTTTTGCACGCTTCGGGATCGAGCACTTCGAGAAAGGTAGCATGGAGATATTACTTGTTTAGGTAATTCTCTTGATTTACGGCAACGGATCTTTTTTGATTATCTCGACTTGACCGCATTTCCTTGCTTTCCCCAGGTGACTTAGAGTCGACTTCCAATCATTGGATGACTCTTGTCACTTCAACTTGAGACTTGGCTTTTCTTGAGTTGACTTGATCGATACTCCACTCACCGCATCTCTTTGCTCCTTTAGTAGAGTTCCGTCTTCTCTTCTTTGCCATACTCGGTTTGTCTTGCAATGAGTCTTCCTTCTAGTCTCCAGTTGTCTTCTTGCATGTTTGGGCATAGGCGACTTAACTCACTTGACCACCCTATTTATTACAATGCGGTTTACAACAAAAATGGGGTGCCAACTTCCTATTCTAAGTTTTACATGGCATTCATCAAAATCTAAACAATAAATTTCCCAACAATTTCCCCCTTTTTGATGATGCCAAAACTTAAACCATTCAAAAATGTAAATAGCAAAGATACATACAGATAGTGTATTCACATAGAATGTATGCATAGAATCGATCCTTTTATTGATCATAACATTCTTGTTCTTTTACACAATCTGTTTACAAGGTGTATCAGAGCAAACATTTGTCTACAAAAAAAAAAATAAAGAATTTATAGCTTTATTGCAGAAGACTTACATAGTATGTATTTACAAAGTAAAATACATGAAGGGGTGGATAGCAACACTTCATCTCCTTCGTTGTCTCCTTCTTTCATCTTGTTCAAGATCTTCATCTTACGCTCTTCTTCTCTTTTTCTCATCGTCACCGCCTTCTTCTTCTTTTCATATTCCTTCCCGGCACTTCATCTCTTCTTAATCTCTCTTGTCTTTCCTCCCATAGCTGAGTTTGTCTCTTATTTTCTTCTTCTATTCTTTTCGCATACTCAAGATTACTTTTAGCCACTTGCAAATTGGCTACTTGGTCAAGACCAACCCAAAGAGATCCCTCCTTTCTTGCCGGATCTACGTACTCAATGTTTTTGGGCGCGAGGCCAGGTCCGAAACCTCTTCCTCCACCATCGCTTCTTCCTCTACCTGCGGGCGTGTATTGTACTTGGGGTTTTCTTCTTTCCACCCGAGTGACGGCGGAGTGACCAGCAGAGGACCGGTAGTCCGTCGCTTCTGTCGCCTACTTCACATAACGTGAGACCCTTTTCCCAAGATAAGTCCCAAGCTTGAGCCATAGACATTTTTGCAAAGTATCCTTCGGGATGCGAGCATTTTAAATTCATCAACTGATTGTGGCTCGGTCCCGACATCCGAGATGGCATAAGTGTCTCTGTCTCTCTTGGAATGTCTCCATGTTGTTTCAAGATGTTCATAACTCGGGCATCCATTCTTCCTTCCACTTCCTCCATCCCCGCTTCAATTGTCTTTCTCTTTTGACCATAGATATAGCGAGTGTTGGAGTGGCAGAGTCACCGGGAGTTTCTTGCTAATAATGTCATTTTGTGACAAGACCTTGTTGGGGGTTTGTGCAATCATCAAGGGCACATCTTTCGATCCTTCCCCTCAACGGACTTTCCTTTCTTTTGTTTTGACTCTTCCTCACTGTCTTTCCCTTCACACTTGCTTTCTCCTTTTTCACCTTGAGATCTCTTTAGCGCTTTAAAGTATTCCTCTTCCCCTTTTTGGCATCATCAAAGGAGAGAGGAACACTGAAACATATCGCAAGCAGAAGGAAGTCGAAGTCTGGCGATAGCCGAGTTACGCCTCGAGTCCGCTGCGGTGTATGCGCACGAAATTCGAGCGAGTAGCGTTGGACTCTTTGAAATTAGCTTCATCTCGGCCATGAGAAGGCTGAATTTTCTATCCATGTTTTCTTCCATACACCGGAGATCACTCTTATTTTGCTCACGCAGCAGGACTTTATCTCGGCGGTGTGAGCTTCATGCATGTGCTCAATGTGTTCTCTCGGTTTCGTTTTTGCATCGGCATTCTCGGCTCTCCATACCAGCAGACTTGTTGAACAATGTCCTGAAGTATCTAACTTGTTCCACACGCATTGTTTGTTGTTGTTGCCACCATTCCCGATCCTCGATGTTATGCCTCTCAAGTCGCCAGCAGTAAGGTTGGCATCTCTCGTTGTCGATCGCATGTCCATAGAGGCATGGTGCCTCTCCATCCGTTCAATTTCAGCAAATAATGCCTTGAACACCTCCCGAACTTCATTTGTTTCTTCCGTTGCAATCGATGGCCATGCGGCGTCAAAGTCATAGTCACCGAACGATGGTACTGACGGAATGATAGGAGCTGGTCTCGTGGAAGCGTGCGAGCTCGTTCTCGACTCTTCGGGAGGTCGGGTACCTCCGGGGAGAAAGGAAATGATTCTACAAAGGAATCATCACGACCAATCGGAATTTGTTCAATGATGAGAGGTGCGCGTGAAGTTCCTTTTGAGTCGAACTGCTGCGCCTTGAGGTGCTGTGCGGTGGACTCTGTTTGGTGGGGTCTTTTGTGAAGTGGACCCGACTTGCCGAGCCTCATTTGTCTCAATCAACTTCGTTGGTCTCACTTGTTTCTCCAATTGAGTGGGTGGTCCTCGGCCTTATCGAGCGTCATCGGATGATGATGAGATTTCCATTGGTGGCTCATCATCAAAATTGAAAGTTTGACGAGTAGTCTTGAGATCAAACTTGCTCGTGTTGGGAACATCATGGTGAGTTTTTGGATCGGTCACGGGGATGACTTAGCTTCTTCGTCGCCTTCTAATCCCAAAATGGTTACATCGGGATTATCCTGGGAATCATGAAGTGCGCTTATCTCCTTTTCGGATGGATCAATGATAGCAGGAGGGATGTTCTCTACTTGACTTCTTTACCCGGGAAGTCTCAACCTCCCGTGGGCCTTCATTACCTCCTACAGATCTCAGCTGCGGTGAGGCCTTGGACCTCCCTTTCGACGTGTGTCACTGTCTTAGGGTCTTCTCGTGTTAACTCCCGAGTTGTTCCTTCCTCGTGCCTCATCGCATCGGCGTCATTAGCCTTCGTGAGCTGTTGGCACCTCACCGAGACAATCTCAACTGCATCGAGCTTCGTTGATGACAACTTGATGTGTATTTTGTGGTTGTTCCTTCTCCACTTCGCCTCCTAGATTCATCGTGGAGTCATCTGCAGACTTTCTCCGACCTTGCTGCGGTGGAGGAGTTTCCCCTCGGTGGTGCATCGGTGAGTGACTTGAATGGGGTCACTCGTCTCCAAACTCCCATTTGTATCTACCGAGTGTTCAGATCGTTCAAAGGTGGTAAGACACCTTCATTAGGGGTTGGCTCAACCGGGGTCCCCACTAACCCGGTTTCATCGCCAATTCCCTTAATTCCTTCTTTCGAGTGAGTGGGAAGTGGTGGCAAGAACAACGGTGGCGATTTCTTTGAACCACTCCCATTGGATCAATTTCATTTGTGTTTTGGAGGACTCTCCTGGTCCCTCCATCATGCTCTTCTCATGAAGAATTTTGGATTCATGCATTGCTTGTTGCATTTGCAACTTTCTTACGTGGCGAGCAGTGTCCAGATCCTCATCACTTTCTCGATAGAATATCGAAGTGAGAATGTGTATGTTATGTGGTTCCGGTGAGAGGGGAGATCTTTGGCCTTCTCTCTTGCCTCGCCTTCCTCGCCGTCTCTTCTTCTCCTTATCCTTGAAAATCTGCAGGATATCTCGTGCAATTTTCTTCATCCGATCTTTGAAATCACGAGAGGTTAGTCCGAGGAAGTTCAGTTCCTCTTCTTCTTCGATAAACTCGGGCCGTTGGAATTGTTCCCTTGATCGACTCAATTTCCACTTCCTCCACTCACGCAGACGATTTTGGATGTCCGGGTAAGGTGGGGATAGAATCATCACATCACTATCGCTCTATCGCCTTCTTCTTGTGTCTCGGTGCGCGGACTACAAATTTGTTTCTTGATTTGCCTCTCTTGATCGCCTTCAAGAGACTTAGTTGTTTCATCAATTATATCCGGGGACTCTACTTCTCCAACGATCCCAGATCTGCTCCGGTGAGTGGTCGACTCACCGGTTTCTCAATCTTGGAGTGCTTGATGATTCTTCTTCATCTCCTAGTTTGTACGAGGAGGAATTTCGGTTCGAGAGAGAGTTTCTTCGAGTCTTGGCGGCGGGGCGTCTTTGGTGTTTTCTTTCGAGGAGCCGGCCGTCTTGGCTTATCAGTTCTCCTCTTTTTGACGATCGGAGAAGGTATTTGAGAGTCCTTCTCGATCTCTTCTTTGGAGGCGGGAGACACACTGCGGGGCGGTGACTCAGTGCGGGCGGGAGCAGGTTTTTTTTTTTTTTTGCAGGGAAGCGGATCTTCTTCTTAGCATTGCAGGGGCGCTTCTTCTTCTTTGGTGGAGAGGAAACAGTTGTATCTTGTGGTGGTGATTCCCCCTCACTCGTGTCGCTCTCTTGGCGTGGGCTCTCTTCGTGCGCTGAGAGGTTTGATCTGAACATCCTCTTGTTTACATGGAATGCATTTCCATGTCTAAGAGGACTCCTTTCACCTCCATCACCGACCAATCACGAGGCCATATCCTAGGGATCCTCCAAATGCACCATCTTCCTTGAAGGATTTGTTCCCTACATTCTAGCAGAGTCTCATTGTAGACAAACTCAGCCAGGTTTATTTTCTTTTCTTCAATGATCGCAAATGCCATTACGATCAACTTTGCTTTTTGATGATTGGTCAAAGCCGCCAAATTTGATGTCTATGCATTTGGCAACTATGTCCAACGATTTGTGATAATCCTCCTTCACGACCTCTTGTTTCTTTGTGTAAACTATTTTATCAAAGATAGTCGGGCTTGGCTATTTCCTTCCAAGTAGCAAAGCAAGGTTTACATCAAAGATCGTTGATTTCGATGCTCCTTCCGTCGGTAGTGGCGGTGTTCACCAAATCCTTGGCGAGAGATGGTGAACTTCTTTCCGTGAACAAATGACTTTATCCCTTCATCGTGAGTCTCGGCGTTCACGAGAAGCGTGCGACCTCCTCCACATAGGTAATCGGATATTCCAACGTCATAAACGATTTTAGCCCGTGAGGCGTTTCCAATTTCTCAAAGATTTTTCTTCACTAAGGTGTCGTCGGATCCCTGTTTCACCATGCCGTCGAAATCCACGGTGAGACCGGTGTGGATTTGCTTTCCTAACTTGACAAAATCATAGGTTGGTGTCATTTATCGAGGATTTCACCGAAGAAAACTTAGAGGTTGATTTGAAGATAGATAGGGTTTTGAGAGAGTTTTGCCTTTGCTTTCCGAAAGAAATGAACGGTTTTGGTAATATGAGAGAGAAAAAGGAAAGCTTAAGTATGGTTTATGAAAGGACGTGCGGGTGGTTTTGAAATGTGATCGAAATCGACGGCTTAGATTTTGCACGCCTATGTAGCATTTAATGTCTCGTATTTAATACGGCAAAGCATTTATATCCAATCATAAGCTCGGTGTGCAGCTTTTGCCTGTACACGTTATAATTATCTTTGACGTAATTCTTAAAAACATTCCCGCTTAGTCAAAACGATGCGTTTTTATCACTTTGTTCATAAATGACTCGGCTTTTATCCTTAGCTGGTTTAACTCTTCTTCTCACAGATTCTCTTTGTGACTCATTTGTCGGTGACTTAGTATAGTGTCTTTCCGATCTGGTGATTTACTAATTGTTTTGTGAGTTCACTCTTTTTCCCTTTTTGTGTTCCATTTCTTTTCTTTGATTCTTCCGAGTGTCACTCACTCAATTAACCCTAACTCATGCTTGAGTTCTTCAAATCTTGACTCACATAATGGTTTTGTGAAGATGTCACCAATTGTTTATCGGTTGAGATATATTCCAAGATGATGTCCTTCTTTTCAACATGATCTCTTATGAAGTGATATCGACATCGATATGCTTTGCTCTTGAGTGCAACACAGGATTTTGAGTGATTGCAATTGCACTTGTGTTATCACACATGATTGGAATTTCTTTTTCCTCAACTTCATAGTCTCTCACCTTTGTCTCATCCATAGGATTTGGGCTGTTGTTTGCCTGCAGCCTATGTATTCTGCTTCAATTTGTAGAGATGGCTATTGAATTTTGCTTCTTGCTAAACCAGGAAATCAAGATATTTCCTAAAGCATTTGACATGTGCCTCGAGGTGCTCTTCTGTCAACTCGCATCCAAAGATAGTCGTCAGTCCGAATAGCCAATTAGCTTGAATCCACCTTCCTTTGGATACCATAAGCCAACTTCTTGGCTTCCTTTCAAGTATCTCAATATTCTCTTATTTCTTTGTCATATGGCTCTCTTTTGGAGTAGATTGAAATCTTGCACATACACCTACAAAGAAAGATGATGTCCGGCACGCTTCTTTGTGAGATAGAGCAATGATCCAATAAGTGCTCTCAGATCTTGTTTGATCTACATGCTTGCCATCTTAATCCATGTCTATTTTGATCGATGTATTCATTGGTATTTTCAGAAGACTTCTCCTCCATACCAAATTTCTTCATTAAATCTTTGGTGTATTTTGTTTGACTTATGAAGATTCCATCCTTCGAGTTGTTTCACTTGGAGTCCAAGGAAGAATGTCGACTCTCCCATCATGCTCATTTCAAATTTACTTTGCATGAGGTTTGAAAATTTTTCACATAGCTCTTGGTTTGTGGATCCAAAAATGATGTCATCCACATATATTTGAACAAGGAGTATACTCTTCTTGTCTTGAATTCTAAAAAGTGTTCTATATACTTTTCCTTTTGTGAATCCATTCTCGTTAGGAATTGTGACAAGGTGTCATACCATGATCCGGGTGCCTGTTTCAATCCATATAGAGCTTTCTTGAGTTTGTATACCTTATCTCCAAGAGTCTTCTCGCTCAAATCCGGAGGTTGTTCAACATACACTTCTTCTTCCAATAAACCATTTAGGAATGCGCTTTTTACATCCATCGATATACAACAAAATTCTTGTGAGTGCATAGGCAAGAAACAT
Source organism: Rehmannia glutinosa (assembly GCA_016081115.2). Lineage (NCBI taxonomy): Eukaryota > Viridiplantae > Streptophyta > Magnoliopsida > Lamiales > Orobanchaceae > Rehmannia > Rehmannia glutinosa. Next base: position 519,256 of record JABTTQ020003137.1, read on the forward strand.
CCTTATAGCTTCCAATCTTGCTACAGGAGCAAATGTTTCATCAAAATCTATTCCTTCTTCTTGGCAATATCCTTTGGCTACTAGTCTTACTTTGTTTCTTACCACCAGTAACCTTCCTCGTTCATCTTGTTTCGAACACCCATTTAGTACCAATAACGTTTTGATGGGTGGGTCTTTGAACTAATTCCCATACTTTATTTCTTTCAAAGCGATTGACTCTTCTTGCATAGCTTGAATCCAATGTGTGTCATCCAATGCTTGTAACACATCTTTGGGCTCTATTTTGCGAGATAAAGCATGTGAACATAGCTTCTTGTTGAGTTCTAGATCTTGTTTTGACACTTTCTCTTATATCTCCAATGAGAAGTTCGGTGGATGGTCTCTCGGCCATCTTACATCAAAGGTTGGAGTAAGTTGGTGGATTGATCGTCTAGCGGTTTGTGTTGCTTTGATCGCTCTCTCGTAGTCACTTAGCTGCAAATTTTCCACTATTTTTGAGATTGACTATCTCATCTTCTTCTCGAGTTTATAATTCCGGCTTGACTTCAACGTAGGGACTCTTCGTATGGTTGGATGATTCAAACTTATCGGTGACTCTTCAATATCTTCTCCATTTACATTTAGCTCATCGAATACCACATGAATGGATTCTTCGCAACCATAGTCCTTTTGTTGAGTACTCAGAAGGCTTTGCTTTCAATTTGAGTATCCGAAGAAGATACCTTCATCGCCTTTAGCATCGAAGGCCTTTAGATTGTCTTTGCCATTGTTGTGGATGAAGCATTTACATCCAAATATTCTAAAATATGCAACATTTGGTTTTCTTCAGTCCAAATCTCATAGGGAGTCTTTGTCACCATTTGTCTGTTTATCATACATCTGTTTTGAGTGTAGTAGCAAGTTGTGTTGATTGCTTCACCCAAAATCTTTTTGGTAACCTTGCTTGACTAAAATGGTCCTTCTTCGCTTCTTTGAGAGTTCATTTCCTTCTTTCTCGCAACTCCATTCTCTTTGTGGAGTCCTTTCATGCAGATAGTTCATGACCAATACCATTTTCAATACAATATTGAGTTATTATTCCATTGACAAACTCGGTTCCTCTCGATCTTATTTTGATAATGGTTTGGCTCTTCTCATTTTGAATCCTCTTCATCATTTGTGGTAGTTTCGTAGAGTTTGTTTCTTCTTACACATGAATATTGTCCATGTATATCTTGAGTAGTCATCTACTACCACCAAGGTGTATTTCTTTCCACTTATGCTAGCATTTGGTTCCTTTGGGCCAAATAGATCCATATGTAGCAGATGCAATATTCTTGTTTAAGATGGGCATGTCTTTTCTTTGAATGATGATTTGATTTGTTTTCCCTTCGACATGCGTCACATATACTCTCCTTTTCGTATATTGAGTCCGGAAGTCCTTCCACAAGACTACTTGGCAAGCTTGTTAATCGTTTTGAAATTCAAGTGACTCGGCTTTTTTGTGCCCATGCCCAACTTGATTCATTTGTGCTCTTTTGCTAATAGCAGTGATGTGTGTAGAGGTTGACCGATCTACTACATACATGTTCTTTTGTCCGCATCCTTGCAACACAACTTCATTTGATTCAATATCCTTGATTTGGCATATACCCATGTTAAATCCAACATTATAGCCCTTGTCACAGAGTTGGATAATGCTTAGTAAGTTGAAGTTGAGTCCTTCAACATATGCAACATCGTAATTTCTAATCCGTTCCTCTTGATGGATCCAATGCCTCTTATTTCACCTGGAGCTTCATTTCCTCCAAATATGACTTTTGCTCCTTTAATTTCCTTGAATTTTGATAGATTTTTCTTGTTTCTGTCATATATGTCCGGAACAACCACTATCCATGTACCAGGTTCCTTGGCACTCACATTGTTCCTTGAACCGCAATCAAGGAAATTAAGTTTTAGGTACCCATATTTGTCCGGGTCCCGAGGGTTTAGAGTTGTAAGATGATTCAACCAAATTATAGCCAAATGATTTGACTCTAAGGGGTTGCCATCTATCGTGCCATAATCATAATTAATCTTGGCAAATTGCTTGGGGATTTTAGGTTCATAATGTTTGTCTCTTTTGTCGTATGACTGTGTATATGTTTTAGCAATCGCCTTCTTTGGGTAATTGTGTGTGTCTCGAGTGTAGTGCCTAGGTGCATATTTGTCTTTGATGAAAGCTCTTATACTTTTGGAATGGCCTTTCTTTGAGTTCTAGGCCTTTGCCATTTGGGCTTATATTCCATGAGTCCATGCCGATAGTTCACATTATTCCAATCACTTGGCTTGGATATTTTCTACCATTCCCATCATATGTATTTCTTTTATAGATTTTCTCGGGGTTTTTGGTAGCTCGCTTCTTCTTTACGAGTATTTTTGTTTGGAGTTTTTGAGGAACTCGATGAATCTCTTCTCTTTGTCGAGGGTTTAGAGTTGTAAGATGATTCAACCAAATTATAGCCAAATGATTTGACTCTAAGGGGTTGCCATCTTTTCCATAATTATAATCTTGGCAAATTGCTTGGGGATTTTAGGTTCTTGTAAATGTCTCTTTTGAGTGAATGTGTGTGCAACATGTTTTAGAGTTTTGGGTATTTTTGGTGTCTTCATTGCTTGAAGATCCTTTTTCCAAAATTACTTTTGAAGTTTCATATACTTTTGGAATGGAGTTAAATCTAGGCCTCTTGTTTCTTATATTCTCTTCCACTCGATAATAAGATCATCCAATGATTTAGATTTTCTACCATTCCCATCATATGTATTTCTTTTAACATTTTTGAGGTCATTCTCTTTCTGAGTATTTTCTTTGGAGCTTTGAGGCGAATTTCTCTCTTAGCTTGGCTTTTTCAATTTTTAAACTTTCATTCTCATCGCCTATTTGATTTAGAGTACTCGGCTCCTTAGTCATTTGTGAGTTTTGGCTCTTGAGTAGGTTGTTTTCCTCATTTAGTAGTGTGTGTGAGGATTTAATGTGTTCAAAATCTTTCATCATTTTGCCTAATGAGTCATAAAGATCAGTGGGTGATGAGGTGTGTGTGTCACGATCACTATCACTAGAATCAATTTGATGAGTTGGAGTTTACCTCATCTTCTTGGTCGAGTTGATCTTGTTCATTGGCCATCAAACGGATCGGGGCTTCTTCTTGAGTCACTTGAGTAGTCGGCCTTCTTTGCTCTCGAATCATTTGTGTCTTTTGACTCAAAGATTTTTTTAAACCAACATTGCCTTTTTCTTTTCTTGTCTTCTTTCTCTCAAGACCTTTCTTTCTTCTTCATTATTGTATTTGTTGACTACGAGGATATGGGCGATCAATGGCATAGTGACCTGGTTGCCTACTGAGTTCAAAGATAGATATTCAACCTTTTGATCGACTCTTTCCATTCTTGGATTGTCACCCTTTGATATTGACTTTTTGATGATCTGTTCTCTTGGTTGGCCTATCTTCCCTTGATTTGGAGGGAGCCGAGTGTCTTTCGGAGGATTCGCCCTTGCCTCTCTTGTAGTTCTTATTGAAGAACTTGTTGAACCTTTTTATTAGTAGGGCTATTTCTTCCGGGTCAATGACTTCTTTGACCTCGGCTCTCTTCCCATCTTTACAATTAATTAAATTTGTTTTGGGTACAAATTTGTCTCTTCCTGGTCTTTTCTTCTCACTCAAACTCATAGGCTTTGAGGTCCGAGAATAGTTCATGGTTGGATGTCTTTGATAGGTCCATGGAATGTCTTAGTGCCATGACTTTCATTTCCCATTCATTTGGAAGACTTTTTAGGATCTTCATACACACATTTTCGTGTATATTCCTTTCCAAGTGCGAGATAGCTCATTGGTGATTTCGTGAACAAGCATCCAGTTGATCAGGTTTTCTCCTAAGATCATTTTGAAGTTCTCAAATTTCTGTACACCACCGATAATTTATTTTCTTTGATTTGCTCGAGCCTTCACAAATCAATGTTAGCTTGTCCCATATTTCTTTAGCCGTTTTGCATGATTTGACTTTATTGAACATGGCTTTGTCCAAGGTTTTGTAAAGGATGTCCTTGGCTACATTGTCCAGGTTGTATCTTTTTTCGTCATCATTTGTCCATTCAGTTCTTGGTTTTTCAACCATGGTTGGTCCGGGAGCAACATCCTCTTTCACCTTCAATTAGCTGACTCTTCTTACAATGTGTTCACCTTTAAGATTTGCGGTGGCCCATCCTCTATCACTATCCACATCTCATCATGTAATCTTTGATAGATGAGCCTCGCATACGAATTTTCCAATCATCAAATTCTTCAATTGTGAACATAGGGATGCGTGTCAAATTTGCTTCCATGATAATAAATTTTAATGATAAAAAGAGTTTTGAAAGTTTAAGTACTAAAGCAGACTTTGAAAAGTTTGGAGATCTAGTTCAAGAACCGGTGCGGAAGGCTCAATGAACCAACCGCTCCGATACCACTTGTAGGTCCCAAGGGGTGTAAGTGTAAGGTTTAGAAGGGGGTTGAATAAACCTTACCAAATTTTTGATTTAGTCCTTTTAAAAATTCAAAGTTGATACTACGAGATGTGTCCTTGGTGTGGATGACCAATTTACTTAATCAAGAGAGTTAGTCTCTCAACGGACTCAACCGAGCTTTTGATGGAATAACTCAAATTGTTAAGTCTAAATTAACTCAATTCGTGGTTTGTTTTTTGGGAAGACTTAACACCCTTAAGTTTGGTTAAGTAGAGATTTAGAGCTTGATTTAGTACTTAGAGATTATCTAATGGATAGCAAATATGTCATGCGAGAATTAAACAAATATGATGCAAGAATTAAAGTCTTTGAAATGTAAATGACACAATAAGATTTTTATAGAGGTTCGAAGATGGGGTAATTCTTCTACTCCTCTCTTCTCCAACTCCCCGGAGGAATCCACTAGGTATTGATCAAGATATACAAAGTGGTAACAATCCGGATACAAGTCTTGATCACACTGGTGACTTGATCCTTTGGGACTCGATCTGGAGACGCCTTGATCACTCACCGCTTCTCGACGACTCAACTTCTTCACAGGCATTTGCCTTGCTACATGACCCACTTGCTCAAGCTCTTTGGATTTGATCACGAAGCCCTCCAAAAGCTCAAGACTTGGTTGGACCTTGAACCTTCCTACAATCCTTCGTGGAATGTAGACCCTTGATTCTTGAGAATTTCCTCTTCAACTGATTGAAGTTATCTTTCCTTCACGGTGAGTGTTGGATTGATGTTCTTCGTAGTGTAGGCTTGAGGATTGAGTGTTTAATAACTTGAGAATATTTCAGGATAGAGTTCTAATAATTGCTTGAATGTTTGTGGTTCTCGTCACCTACTCTCGAGTCATTCCTCGGCCTTTTTATAGTGATCTTTCAAAAATCGCCCGTTGAAGAGATAGGCTTATTTTTGAAAGTCACTTGGTCATTGGCTTGTCTTGTTGCAGATCCTTGGAATTGCCATTTCCTCGTATGAATTGTTCTTCACCTTTTCGAGTTCGACACGGTGTAGTGCTTCCCATTGGTTTATTCCTTTTGCACGCTTCGACCGAGCACTTCGAGAAAGGTAGCATGGAGGTATTACTTGTTTAGGTAATTCTCTTGATTTACGGCAACGGATCTTTTGATTATCTCGACTTGACCGCATTTCCTTGCTTTCCCAGGTGACTTAGAGTCACTTCCAATCATGGATGACTCTTGTCACTTCAACTTGAGACTTGGCTTTTCTTGAGTTGACTTGTCGATACTCCACTCACCGCATCTGTTTGCTCCTTGATAGAGTTCCGTCTTCTCTTCTTTGCCATACTCATTTGTCTTGCAATGAGTCTTCCTTCTAGTCTCCAGTTGTCTTCTTTGCATGTTTGGGCATAGTGACTTAACTCGGCTTGACCAGCCCTATTTATTACAATGCGTTTACAACAAAAATTGGGGTGCCAACTTCCTATTCTAAGTTTTACATGGCATTCATCAAAATCTAAACAATAAATTTCCCAACAATAATTATTGCACATATTCATGTCTTTATTCTTGTCTTGATTGTCAAAATTCTTTTTCAAAATGTTTATTGAAAATGAGGTCTCAACTATATACTCTCGGATTTTCAAATTTCCAAAAGGAACTTTATATAGGTTTCTATAAGCATATTGGAACTTATATGTTTTATCAAACTTTTGTTGGCTCTTGCAAAAGCATAGTATGTGCTACTTGTCTAATTTCTAAATTGGCTTATATCAATATTGTCTATATTATTCGGTATTACTAAACTCTTGTGCAAGAATCTCGCTTAAGATTTTGTAGGAGATATTTTGGTGCTAAAGGAGTAAGGATCGTAGAGAGATCAATGTTTTTCTACTTCAAATTGGACAAGAATGATAATGGTAAATTGTTTGTCAAACAAAGTCGAGGTATGTCCACCATCTTATCTTACTACTCATAGACTCGATATTCTTCATGCCGTATGTCTATGTGCTCGATTTCAAAGCAATCCCAAAGAATCTCATATAAGTGCCATTAAAACAATATTTCAATATTTGAAAGGCACTATTTCTTATGACTTGTCTTATCCAAAGTTTGAAAATATTTTTTTGGGATAACGCGTACAGTATAAATATTTCTCAAAATTCGGTTCTTCATAAATGAACTAAACATATTGAGGTTCGACATCATTTTCAAGGGACTGCATTTCAAAACAAAAAAAATTGAAATTTGCTTTATTCCGTCTCAAGATTAACTCACGGATATTTTTACAAAACTATTAACTGCCGAGTCTTTTACCTCAATTTGAGCATGTTTAGGCATAATGTATATTGAATGATGTTTATGATTACATTTTGTGCGTTCTTAAAACATAGGGGTGAAAATCTGATTTTTAACTCAAAATTCGGACAGAACCAGAAAATGGCTTCAGGGACCGGATGACCAAGGGGGTCGACCGGTCGACCACTGCCTGGACCGATCAAATACCCCCTGGACCGATCGAACCCCCCTGGACCGGTCGAACAAGGCTTTAAATTGTTGAAATTCAGTTTCTGTCCCAGCCTTCTTTTTTTGCGCGGTTTTTACGTATTTTGCACCCTTTGCAAATTTCACACACAATTCACTCAAAATAATTTTTTTTCTTGTAAATTCTATATTTTTGGACTTATATTATTGGTATATCGTCATTATTGTCCGACTTCTCCGATAAATTGGTAAGTTTAATTCTTCTCTTAATCTCAATCGGGTCGAACCCTTGAGAAGATGCTTGTACTTGAGAATTTTGATGAACTCGTTGTATCATTATGTTTGGAGTGTTGATTGTTAATGGATGATGTTTATAGAGTTGCATTTGGTGATGAATTTTTGGGTATAATTACATTTACAATAATTATATACATCTTCGATTTTATTCTACGCATGTCAAGTGTTCGATAAAATATTTCAATGAAAACTTCATCCCTTACATGATTCTCTTGATTTCAAATGTCTTATATGTTTATAGAGATCATGTTGTATTAAATGAGCTTTTACAAATCAGTCTCTCGAATTTTCCCTTATTATTTGGAATTTTAAGCTCTATGTTCAAAAGCTCTATAATTCGATGAAAATGCGCACTTTGATATATGTTTATGATGTTTTTATCGTGATAAATTTTTTTTGATGATTCCAAAGGGGGAGGAACATAAAATAAGCTCATAAACTCAAAGAAGCTAGAAAAAGCTCGCAGAAAAAAGCTTTAAGTTGTGGGTGAAAAAACTACAAGCTGAGGAAAAATCTTAGTCCAATGAATGATTATGGACTTTTATTCATGACTAATGATTTCTTTTTGACACTGGAGCTTCTAAGTTCTTGATATTTAAGCTCAAAGTGTAAAAGCTGAGCCTTTAGCTTTAAGTTGTCTGCTTCTATGCTTACTCTTGTTGTGCATGTTGATAGGGGGAGCTTTTACAAAATATTTTGAAAAATCTTTGCTCTCATCCTTATGATTCTTATGCATGAAAAGTGTCGCTCAAAAAGGATAGTTATATTTGACCGGAAAAACTTGTTTTGTTTTCAAAATCGACCTCTTAAAATTATTTTGGTTTGTAATCATCAAAAAGAGGGAGTTTGTTAGATAAATGTTTTTATCGTAATTTTGATGATTTCATATTATTGAATTTTACACCAAAACAATGACCCCAAATGTTGTTCAATTACTCCTAATCGATTTAAATTATTTTTACTAATTTTTTGGAGTATTTCTTGAAGTTTATTTTTGACAAAAATCGGAAAACTCATCTAGTTTAAGGTCAATCGGTCGCTCTAGAGGGCAACCCGGGCCTGAACGTGTTTTAAACTTGAAAACAGAGAACATGATGAGTGGGTCAACTGGTGGATCGACCGATCGACCCCTTGAAGAAAAATTATTTTCACATATTGGAGGTCAACCGGTCGACCTAAGGTTTTATCATCCGCTGCGAGTAGACAACTTTTCATAAAATTGTGAGATTAATTTCTAACAGCTATATTTTTCATTTGTCTTGCAATTGTTTTGATTTCAAGTTCAAGACATCTCTTATAAATAGATAAAGGCACGAAGCAACACAACAAGAGAGAACACAATACAACATAACAAGTCTTTATTGTCAACATTCTTGTAGTAATAGCCTAAGATTATCACTTTCACATCTTTCTTATTAGGCTTCATTATTGATTACACTTGCACTTCAAGGTTGTATACTTCATTTGAGTTGTAATTTTGAAATTGTTTAAATCATCCAAGACAAGACATCTTTGTAAGTGTTCTTGAGGTAAGAGCACACTTGGTTGATTGAAAGGCTTGGTGCTTTTCGTGCACTACAACATAAATGATATTAGGTAACACCCAAAAAATATTACCTAATGCCCATAAAATGTTACTATAGACAATAGGTAGCACTTTTATGGTGCTGCACTTGCTCATGCTACCTATAGTCTAAGATATCACTTTTATTAGCTTTTAGTGACACTTTTTCTAAGTGTTACATTAAGTTCTTTATTGGTAACACTTTGATGCAGTATTTATAAAGTGTTACATATGAATCTTATGTAACACTTTTTATATATTGTAACACTTTAAAAAAAGTGCTTCTACAGTGTTAGATATGAATCTTATGTAACACTGTTTTTGTAGCACTTCGTGGAAATACTTGTTTTTTGTCATTGAGTAGATTCGAACCCACAACCTGTTATGTGTGGAAGTGACAATTTGCCACTAAGCTAAGTTGATTCTTATTACAACTTTTGCTTTTGTTTTATATATACACATACACATATATATATTAAAATTGTATAAAAATACTATACACTGTATATATCATTAAAAAATGTATATTATATAATATAATCTTTCCACGGCAATAAGGATTATATTATATAATATATGTATTAAATTATATTATACAATGTATATATCAAATTTTATATTCTATAGTATATAATTTGAAAATCATATTATGTTATATATTAAAGGACACCAAAAATTAAAATAAAAAATATATAAAATAAATTTATCGACTGATCAATATTCAATCGGTAAAAATAAAAAATATAAAATTAATTTACCGACAGATAAAAAAGTTCTAACAGTAAAAAAATTAAATAATAAATAAATAATGAAAAAATAATTTACTGACGGAAAAAATTCCTATGTAATTACCGACAACATTAATTTTCATTGGTTATTTTTTTTTAAAGTAAAGAAAAAGGTTAATGATGAAATTGGTCTCCGTTAGTAAAAATTAGAAAATAAATAATAATAATAATAATAAAATATATACATACGCATTTTCCGTCGGTATTACGATGGAATTAATTACCTCCGTAAAAAATAAAAAAATAAAAGCAAATTGAAATACTTTATAAAAAGAAAACAAAAATTCAGTAAAAAAAAACATAATACATGATGTCTACAATTTTTAGGTTTGGTGATTTTTTGTTTTCACCTATTTTGTGACATCATTTAATTAAATAAATCGTTAACATGATTTAATGATAGTTATATACTTTTGTGTTACTAAAATATCGCCTAAAAAGTGTTTCAATTAATAAAATATAGTGTTGCCAAGGGTGCTTCCTAAATAAAGTGATACCTATTGGCGTTACAAAAGAAATAACAAAAAGTGATACTTAAAAAGTGTTACTTATTTAAAAGTGTTACATATAAGCGTTACATATTGATAAAATACTACAAAAGTGTTACATAAATATTGTAATATAAAAAGTGTTACAAACACGTGTTACATATGTACCTTATGTAAGAAGTGCTACAAAATTTGTGTTACCTAATGTCATTTATGTTGTAGTGGTGTTGAAGAGTTTGGTGCTCTTTGGGGTGTTGAAGAATTTGGTGCTCTTCGAGGTGAAGAAGAGTTGGGTGCTCTTCGAGATGAAGAAACGTTTGGTGCTCTTCGAGGTGTTGAAGAGTTTGGTGCTCTTTGAGGTGTTAATTTTTAACGGTGGGACATTAGTGTGGCAAGAAGAATCTTATGGGACTATTTTTAAGATATGAGACTAAAATCATCGGGGTAAATCTAATGGGACCAAAAGTGATTTTTTCTCGTGGGGAGTCATTCAATTCATAGATCTTTTGGGAGTTAATAATAATTGTAACGATCGGAGATATACAATTGTTATTATTCTCTTGTTTATGCGCCACCGGGAGGGAAAAAGACTAACTTAGGAATTGAACCTATAGAAACGCATGAATTAATTTTGTGAAATATTAGTTGGATTTAATATTAAAGAAGCATGTTGAGATTATGTGCCTAAGGTTGTTGTCGTAGTTGTTGAAAATACTTGTGGGGTTCAAAACTTACTTTATTTTTATTTTTTTGATTTTATAAAACTTGATATTCGATCGCTTCAATAAAATTAGAATACGATGTTATTATAACCTAAGTGTTTCGTAGTCAATCCCTCGAGCAATACGACCTTCATTGTCATTATCTTATAAACACACACCGTACACTTGCAAAGATAGAAATCCAAATATTTTTTGGCGAACAAGTTTTTGGCGCGTTCTTTCGGAGATTGAAAGATTCTACTTAGATATAGCAATAAGTAGTTCAATCTTAATTGAAGCTTTTGTAAATAAATTTTTTATTATTTTTTTCGATTTTTGTAAAAAAAAATCGATTTTTTTTCCTTTTGTGTATTATAAATATTTTTTATTTTTTTATTTTTGTAAATAATTTTTTATTTTTGATTTTTCCTTATTTTGTAATAATATTTTTTGTTGCTTTGTTTCTAACATTGTTTTTGTTGAATGCGAGACTGAAATCTCTGGAGACACTAGTAGCCCAAATCGCTACATCAAAAGGGCAAATTCCCAAGCGATACTAAACTTAATCCCAAAAAAATAGTGCAATGCCATCCGTCTCGATGGATGGTACAAAATATGAGGGCTCAAGGATTTCAACCGATACGGTTCAACGACGTGATGATGTTAGAAATCGAAAAGTCCGGGTCAAGACGTAAAACTTAGTACTTTTTGGGAGGCAACCCAAGATGCGTCGCGACAAACTTCGGGTTTAAAATAAAACAAATGACAGACGACACAGGCGTGCGGGACGTACACAACCCGACCGTGCGATCCGCCTCTCCAATTTCAAATCGGGCCGAGCTCCGGGCTTCAGGAACAATCCAAGTAAGTACTTTTTACGCATTCTCGCTTTTTTTTTTTTGATAATTTTCTTATATGTTGAACGAAGCATATTTTAAGTTTGGGGGTTGTTAAGAATGCGTAAATTAGTAATGTTGCATTTTGCATTGTATTTAGGATTGCATATAGAGCATATAAAAATTTGCATAATAATTTTCAAAAAAAAAAAAATCGGTTTTTTGTTTTTATTTTAGCATGTTTATTGTTTTATCACATTTAATTGCTTTTGTGTGTATTAGGAGTAGATTTTGAAAAAGTACAAAACTTCCGTATGATTTTACTATTAGCATATGACATTACTATGAGCATATGATTTTATGAGATGATATATTTTTGTGAATAATGCGATGAATTGTTGAGAAGGCGTCTTTTACTTGTTTGGCTTTAATTAAGAAAATTGGGTATTTGAGCATGATGTCTTTGTAAAATTTTGTGCGTTTAACTACTTTATCTTATGCGAGTCTTATTTTTCTTGAGTGTGTCATTCATGAACGTTAGAACTCTAGAACTTGCTATGGTATCTTAATTGAAGCCATTTTGTGTGCAATTTTTGAAAATAATTTAAGGCCATCTTTGTTTAACCTACTTAGCCTAAAAGCTTACCTATGAACTCTTGATTCCCTAATTAGCCACTTTGAGCCTTAATGTTTTATTGTTAGCCATATATTGATCTTTAAAATAGAAAAAATGATTTTTTCCTAAAATTACTTGAGCTTATGGAAAATGAACAAGTTTTGGGGAGATATGAAAATTCGAAAAAAGGAGAAAGTTGGCAAAAGAAAGAGGGATGAGCGTGCCTAGGTAAATGGAGGATTTATGAAACTCGAAAAAGAGAAAGAAAATATCCGAAAAGAAAGAGAGGAAAAAAATTCGAGCAAAGAAAAAGAAACAAAAAGAAAAATTTGAAATTTTGAGAAATTGAGAGCTTGAGGTCAAGAAAAAGAAAAAAAAGGCCAAAAATGCCTAAGAATGAAAAAGATGAAAAAGGGTGAAGTTGTGTTGAAAATGAAAATATCTTGAAAGAATGATTTTTAGATAAAATTGGGTTGGTGAATTGCAAGTCTATGTATTTAAGTTCTATTTGCTTAAATCAAGTCACTTAATCCAAATTTTCCCTACCTTTAGCAAAGAGCCTACATTACAACCTAATGAAAAGTCATTTTTATTCTTAAGTTGTGCACACTAAAATGGTAGAGATGTTAGACGATTTGCAAGCCTATGGTAGTTCTACATTTTGAATTGATTTTGAGTGCAAACATTTACCATACACTTTGAGAGTTGATTGATACACTACTTACTTGTGACTCGCGATATCAAGTACCCCGAGAGTATTAATTAGGCGAACGTGTGATTGATGACTTCTTGATAATGAATTGCATGGTTTACTTAGATATGAAGTCGAATGAGATTAAATGTTTATAGTATTCTTGAGTGTTCTTTGTACCCCTTCATATTATCATTCTTTATTATTATTATTACTATAAATAAAAAAATAAAAACATTTAAATATTAATTATTATATAATTATTTGTTAATTTATTAAATAAACGAACAATAAAAAAAATAAATAAAAAACAATACATGCAATTATATTTGTTGTAAAATAATATTCCCTACTATATAATTGAATATAATGTTAAGAATTAGTGACAAGTGTCATTAAAGTTTTTTTTATTAATATTTATTTATATGAAATGAACTAAAAAACGATAGAGGTATTTTACGTTAATCCCTAAATAAACTACCATCATTGTAAGGCTATAAATAATGTTTTTTTGTAATGTATTTTTTATCTTATTCAACCAAAATTTTGCAGAAAATGTAAATGTCTCATAAATGTCATCTCTGAAACTATTTGCAAGATTTGATTTACAGGGCTCATCAAGCACAGAGTTTCCTCTTATTAGATGTGACCCTCTGGAAATTAACCCCATCCAACCTCATAATTTCTTTCAAGTTTCAAAGGAGATAGTTTCCTGTGATTATTTGGTATGCCATGACTATAAACAAGAGAAAAGACAATGTCTCTCCAATATTGGGCAGTCATGACTAATTATACATTATTGTTTCTAGTCGCCAATCGTAAGGTTTGAAAATATTAGTATGTGGTGTGACGCCCGAATTTTAGCGACGTGAGATACGACGTTGTGTAGTGATTTATTTATTTGGTTAAGTAACACGAACCCATTATTAATAAAATGCGAACCGACTTTTATTTATTTCTTTCAACGTCAATTACGCCTTCCTCGTTTACGAGCCTAACAATTTTATATTCTCCTCTAGTATTACTACTTGATCGGTTAACTATGACTTTAGAAATATAGACCCTCGATAATTTAGGATTACATTTTGACTATTATCTAAATGTTACATTTTATTCTTTAATTGATCCCCAACCAACTTCCAATTTATTTTTAAAATAAATATTTCTTATTTCACATCTTCAAATTTAAATTTCTAAATATTTAATTATGGATATTTATACATTTTATTTTTTTCCTCAATTTTATAAATAAAAGAAACCAAATATTTTTTTCTTTTTCTCTAATTTCGAAATTTCAACTTTAAATGGGAAAATAAATCATTTTTTTTTCTTCTATTACTATTTTATTATTTTGTATCTCCCAACTAGATAATTAGGGAAAAAAATATATAAAAGCTTGACAAATTACCCTTGAAATCGGCCCCTCCCAAGAATTAAGGGATTTGGTTGCATTTTTTCAAAACCTACAAATAAAAGCTACCCTACCAAATCCCACGACCCCAATAATTACAAATAAAATAAAACAATAATCCTCCCCTAGCATTTCGGTCATAGCATGCTTTATAGGGATAAATCATTTTTTCAAAATCTCCCAACAAGCTTAAAGCCAATTATTAATCATACGAAAAAAAAATAATTAATAATAACAATAATAACCTACCTTTCTTTCTTTCGGCCATACAAGTTGGAGGGTGGGACTTGTTTCTTTTTTTTTCAAACAACTCACAACTAAATTCTTTCATTCTTCTAACATTTGAAAAAAAAAAAAAAAGAAATCTTCCCCATATTCCCTTCCTCTTGACCAATAATTGACATCAAGAAAAGGTAAGACAAATTTCTTCTTTTCATCATCATCTCATCCTCTTAAATTCTAAGTCTCTTCCTTTATCTTCTAACTTTAGTAAATCTTACCTTGTTGAGGTACTCCTAGAGGTCATTGACTTGAAGAAATAAGGAAGATCAAGACTTGATTTTGGAGGTGAACAAGGGCTTCAAGACAACTCTAGAAAAAAAAAGACAAACAAAAAAGGTCAAGGTGAGAAATTGTGGTTTTACTATTTTTTTCTTTTGAAAACTTGAGGAATTAATTTTTGAGTCAACAATTTGAATTTTTGGAGCTTAGGAGCTGACCTATATAAGTTCAAGTTGAGGTTAGAAGTTTGAAGGAAAAATTCCATTATTGAGACTACTTGAAGAAATTAAGGTGAGAGTAACCATTTGGTCCTGGTATATTTTCTTTAGACTTGAGACTTTAATTTTAACACCAAAATATAGTTTGAATACCATTTAGGGGCTGACCTTCAAGAGTTTGAGTCAAGAATTTGATTCAAGGAAGAAAACTACATTTTAGATCAACGAAAAACTACTACGAGATGGGTGAAAAATCATTCAAAAATGAGCATGATTTTACATATGAAAAATATTTTAAATTGCTATATATATATATATATATATGTATTACATGTATTTTTTTATATGTATCAAGTTGAAGAAATTTCACAAAAACGAGCATGATTTTGATTTCTTACACAATAGGGACATATTTGTATATATATCTTAATTTCTTGTTCAACTCTTGATTAATGTGTAAAGGAATGTATTATATGCTCAAAATCATATTCTATACTAGATATATATTCTGGAAAATATGACCTTGTGCTCGAATTAGAACAAATATACCATTTATGCAATTTTTGCAAAATCGACGACTAAACCGTAATTTCGAAAATTGTCCAAGGACTAATCTGTAAATTTTGAAATTTTGGACTGTATTAATTGTAAAATTTATATTTTAAGTTAATAATAATAGTTTAAAGGTTTTGAGAAAATAAAACCCATCCTTGAAATTTTAGAGACTCAAATGTGGAAACTTGGAAGTTTAGGGTTAAAAAAGAATTTTTAAAAACATTCAGGGACCCCTCTGAAAATTTCGAAATTTTGACTTTCTCAAACTGAAAAACCTATATTTTTATAAATTTAAAAGGTTAAAGTAGTTTGGGTTGAGAAAACCGATTTGTTAAACTTTAAGTATTAAAGTGTAAAAATTCCAATTTTAAAGGACCAAAATGAAATTTCAGGAAAAAGTACATCTTAGACACTTGAAATTTACATAACCTTGTTTTTATAACATTTTGAACTCATGGTTCAAGTTTCATAACAAACGAACACTAAATAAATCCTTAAGGGCAAAAACCGAATTTTTGGACTAGAAATCGAATTTATAAAAATTAAGGGACTTAAACCGACCCTATTTCAAAACTGCATTTTCCCAATATCCTACTGTTATACATGATATTGTAAAATTAGAATCACATCAAAATCCCTCTCGGTTTGTGAGATCCAAAATTTTTAAATTCGGGACCGAAAATTACATTTTTGACAAAAGAAGGGACCTGATTGAATTTTCCAAAAACTAGACCCAAACCCTTTGAAAACTGAATCTTAGAACAATTTTAAGAATTTATAAATTGAACTTACATTTTTCCGTGGTCGATACTAGGACTTATTCAATTTTTGACTCGATAAGTACTTTTTCCAAGAAATGGGACTATGTATAAAATTTCCTTTTATCAAGGACCTCAAAATAAAATATTTTCTCTCTCTACAGTCCTAAAACTGATTTAATTATGATTTAATTTTACCTCAATAATTTTCTTGAAAATCCCGGACCATACTCACTATGTGTGGCGATTTCCTCGCTTTGTAGGTCCCAATGGGATATGCTTTTGAAGAGGATATGTATCGTTATGCTTTTTACTCGACTACCTAGTTGACATTTGTAGGTCCCAAGGGTTTGAGTAAGGATTAGAAGGGGGTTGAATAAACCTTACCAACTTTTCGATTTAGTCCTTTTAAATTAGTTCGAGTTAATTTCACGGCTATGTCCTTGATGGGACAGCTAAGTTAGTTAACCAAACAGAGTTAGCCACTCAACAGACTCGACTCGATTTGTTGATACAATAACTCATTTGTTTAGTCTAATACTTAACTCGGTTGTGATGAGATTTTCAGCGGAAGACTTAATACCCTTGAATTTGGTTTAAGTTTGTTTTAACATTTGGTTTTAGCACTTTGTTAATTATCGGTTGGAATGCAAATTATCGCAGATATAAAGTGATATGCAGAAAGTAAATCTTTGAAATGTAAATGACACAATAAACTTTTGTAGAGGTTCGAAGATTGGGTAATTCTTCTACTCCTCTCTTCTCCAACTCCTGGAGGAATCCACTAGGTATTGATCAGAGTACAAAGTGGTTATCACCCAGATACAAGTCTTGATCACACAACTAACTTGATCCTTTGAGACTCGATCCGGAGATGCCTTGATCACACACGATTGGCTTCTCGTCCGACTCAGCCTTCTTCACGGGCGCGGCCTTGCTACTTCAGCTCACTTGCTCAAGCTTCTTGGATTTGATCATGAAGCCCTCCAATAACTTGAGACTGGTTCGACCTTGAACCTTTCTACAATCCTCCTTGGAATGTAGACCCCTTTTGATTCTTCAAAAGTTTTCTCTTCAACAGTTTGAAGTTGTCTTTCCTTCACAGCTTGGTGTTGGATCGATTTCCTTCGAAGTTTAGGCTTGAGGATTTGCTTGAATAACTTGAGAATTTTTGCAGGTTACAGTTCGAATGTTAGCTTGAATATTCGTGTTTCAGTTACCCTCTCTCAAAGTGATTCCTCGGCCTTTTATAGTGAACTTTCAAAACTCTGCCCGTTGAAGAGATAGGCTGATTTTTAAAAGTCACTTGTGTTCGTTGGCTTGTCTTGTTGCAGTCCTTGATCTTGACATTTCCTCGTATTAAATGAACATTCAGCTTTTCAGAGTCTGACACAAGGTGCAGTGCTTCCCATTGGTTTATTCCTTTTGCACGCTTCTGGGACTGAGCACTTTAAGACATGGCAGCATGGAAGTATTACTTGTTTAGGTAATATTCTTGACTTCTGTGCAACGGATTCTTTTCAGTTGTCTTGACTTGATTGCCTTTCCTTAACTTCCCCAGGTGACTTCGAGTCAGCTCCCAATCATTGGATGACTCATCTGTCACTTCAACTTGAGACTTGGCTATCTTGAGTTGACTTGACTGACACTTCACACAGCTGTATCATAGCTGCTACTCCTTCAGTCGAGTTCTTGTCTTCTTTTCCTTGCTATACTCACCGCCGCAGCAAAGCGAGAGTATTCATCCGATCTTGATTGACTTCTTGTATGTCCAGCGTAGCGACTTGACTCACGAGTACAACCCTATCTATTACAATACAAATTACAAAGAAAATGGGGTGCCAACTTTCTAGTCTAAGTTTTACATGGCATTCAACAAAATCTAAACAATAAATTTCCCAACAATTTCCCCCTTTTTGATGATGCCAAAACTTAAAACATACATTCAAAATATAAATAGCAAAGATACATACGACAATGTAGAAACAGAGAATGTATGCGTAGAATTCGATCTTTTATTGATCATAACATTCTTGTCCTTTACACAATTTGTTTACAAAGTGTATCGAGCAAACATGGCATTCTATATCTACACAAAAATATAGAAATTCTAGATTATTATTCAATGTACGAAGACTTACATACATATGCATTTACAATAGTAAAATACATGAAGGGGTGGACAAAGAACACTTTATCGCCTTCGCCGCCTCCTTCTTTCCTCTTGACTTTGTCGTCTTACGCTCTCTTTCTCTTCTTTTTCTTCTTGATTTGCTTTCTTTATCTCATAAGCTCTTTGGCAGACTTCATCTTTTCTTTTCCTTTCTTGTCTCTCTTCCCACAAACTGAGTTTGTCTTTTATTTTCTTCTTCGATTCTCTTTACATATTGACATTGTTCCTGGCCACTTGCATGTTGGCTACTTCGTCATACCTGTACCCCAATAGATCCCTCCTTTCTTCCCTCGGATCTATGTATTCGATGTTTTGGGGTAGAGGTCTAGGTTTGAAACCTCTTCCTCCACTCGCTTCTACCTCTTCCTCGGGTGTGTATTGTCTTGGGGCCTTCTTCTTTCCAAGAGAGTGACCCAGAGTGAGTGGCGTCGCTGTAGGTTCTTCGCACTTTGCTTGAGCCCTTTTTCCCAATACAAGTCCCAGGCTTGAGCCATGGTCATGCCTTCAAGTACCCCTCGGATGCGAGCATTTTGAATTCATTAGCGATCTAGGCTCGGTTCTAACGTCCGAAATGGCATCGTGTCTCTTCCTGCCGGAATGCCTCCGTATTGTTACAAATATGTACATTGCACGGGCATCCATTTTTCTTTCGATCTCCTTCATCACCGATTCTACTATTTTCCTCTTCTCGAGACATGGGCACAAAGCAGAGTGTTGGAGCGGCAGAGTCATCGAAGTTTCCGATTAAGTCATTTGTGACAAGTCCTTGTTGAGGGGTTCTAGAAACCATTAAAGTCATGTCTTTCGAACCTTCCCCTCAACTGATTTTCCTTTTTCTTTCTTTGTTCCGAGTGTCTTCTCCTTCACAGGTGCGTCCTTCTTCTCAGCTGCGGACCCTTTCAACGTCTTTAGGTATTCCTCTTCCCCTTTTTGGCATCATCAAAGGAGAGAGGAACCCCTGGGAACATACCAGCAAGCATGAAATCTAGGCGATCGATAGTTAAGTTCTGTTTGGATTCTCTGCGGAGTATCTTTGTCCAAAATTCTCGAGCGAGTGACTTTTGATTCGGTTGTCACCAACTTCATTTCAGCCATTAGAAGGCTAAATTTTTCATTCATATTCTCCTCTACGCGCAGAAGTTCTTTTCGATGAAATTCTCGCAGCAGTTCCATTTCAGTGGTATGAGAGGCATGCATCCTATCAATATTTTCTTGCATCCTCTTTTTCATGTCGGCATTATCGGCGCTCCGATCAACATTTTATTGTACAATGCTTTGAAGTATCGAACTTGTTCCACACGCATTGTTTGTTCTTTGTTGCCACCATTCCCGGATCTGACTTAGATCCCCGCCAAATCGGCCGTAAAATTAGCATTCTCGTTATCCAGCCGCATATCCAATGAGGCCTGGTGCCTTTCCATCTTTTCTATCTCTCGCAAAAATTTCCTTGAAGACTTCTCGAACCTCATTGTTACATCTATCTCGGTTGGCGGCCAAGCGACATCAAAATCAAAAATCTTTGGGACGATGGTATCCGTGGGAATGATCGGATTAGGTTTGTGAAAACGTCTTTGATCTCTAGCCGATTCTTCATCAAGATCGCAGCTCTCTTGAGAAGGGGAACGTTTGTTCAAACGCATCATCACGGACATAGGGAATATGTTCAACAAGAACTTGTGGCCGTGATATGCTCGGTTGAGTTGAATCTCTTTGCGCAGCGTTGGGAGCTGCGATTGATTGGATCGTGATTCATTTGGGGTCTTTTGTGGTATGGACCCTGGCCGAGCCTCACTGCCTCAACACCTTCGGTCTCATTTGGTTTTTCCATGTGAGTTGTCTTTCTCGGCCATATTAGTAGCGTCATCGGAAGATGATGAGATTTCAAGCGGTGGCTCATCATCGAAAGTGAATGTTTGATGAGTAGCCTTGAGATCCGACTTACTCGTGCTTGGGAGAACATCCTCACGGTGAGTCTTTTGGATTCGCAATAGGGGATGACTCAAACTTCATCTTCACCTTCGATCCTAGAAAGGTTACATCGGGGTTATCCTAGGAATCATGAAGTGCACTTATCTCCTTCTCAAATGCATCGATGATAACGGGAGGGATGTTTCGCGCTTCTCGCTCTTTACCCCGGGAAGTCTCAACCTCCCGTAGGCCTTGATACCTCCTGCGGTCTCAAGCTGCAGCAAAGGTCTTAGACATTCCCTTCGGCTGCACTGTTTGTCTTAGGGTCTTCTACGGTGGCATCCACAGGAGTCTCAACTCCCGTGGATTGCACTTTCATTGCCCAGTGTTAACTCCCGGGCAGATCCATCCCGTGCCTCGATCGCATCATCGCCAGCGTCCTCGGCTCGGGCAGAGCGATTGGCACTTCAGGTGAGACAATCTCAACCGTCCGAGCCGTCGTGACAACTTGTTGTGTTTTGTTTGTTTTTCCTTCTCCACTTCGCCTCCTAGATTCGTTGTGGAGTCATCTCGTAGCAACCTCCGACCTAGCTGCGGTGGAGGAGTTTCTCCTCGGCACACACACCGAGTGAGTGACTTGGATTTGGGTCACTCTTCTCCAAACTCCCGGTTGTTTCTGTGAGTGTTCAGCTATTGGGGCAGGTGGTAAAACACCTTGAGCAGGGGTAGGCTCGACTTGGGTCCCCAAGTTCCCGGTTTCATTGCCAAGTCCCCTAGATCCATCCTCGCAGTGAGTGGGGAAGTGGTTGCAAAGCAATGACAAGTGGCAATCATTTGTACCACTCCCAATGGATCGATCTCGGTGAGATTTGGAAGACTCTCCGGTCCTTCCATCGCTTGTTGCTCATGCATCATCTTGGATTCCCGCATGGCTAGTTTGCATTTACAATTTTTTCAGATTCAGCAGCAGGTCCAAATCCTCATCACTTTTCGAAAGTATGTCAAGATATGGATGAGTATGATCGATGGTTCAGTTAGAGGACAAACAATTGCTTTCGACGAGCCGATTCCTCGCGCCTCTAGCCTGCACATTCGTTCTCCTTTCGTATTTGCAGCATATTGATGCGATTATCCTCATCAAGGGCTTGCATCATCAGATCAACTTCAAGGAACCTCAAGAGTTCTTCTTCCTCCTCAATAAACTCGGGTGTTCAAACCGCACCCTAGAGTGACTCAACTTCCACTTCCTCCATTCTCGCAGACGATTTTGGATGTCTAGATATGGTGGAGATAGCATGATCACATCATCGTCATCATCTTTCTGCGGTACCTCTTTTTCGGGAATGGAGGGTAGCGAGCTTGCCGCTCTTCACCCTCGCAGTAGCATCGTCGTGGCGGAGACACGCCTACCTATCGGCAGGAGACTTAAATTGTCTCTTGTTCCTCATTGTCCTCTGCTGATCGGCCTCAGCAGACTTGGCGGTTTCATCAATTATCTCTCGGAGACTCTACTTCTCCAAATTTTTCAAAGAATTTGTTCGGTGAGTGGCGGACTCGGCTTTTCTCAAGCTCAACGCTTGAAGAGTCTTCTTCTTTTGGTCCTCACGAGAGAAATTTCTGGTTCGGATTCGGTTTCCTCGAGAATCCTGGGAGGCGGGGCGGTGCCACTTTCTTAGTTTGAGGAGCGGCTTTCTTGGCTTGTCGTCCTCTTCTTTTTGACAACCGGAGAATGTATTTGAGGCTCCTACGTGTTGCGGCTGCAGGGTAGGAGACACACGGCCGCAGGGGCAGTGACTCGATTGCGAAGGGGCAAAAGTGCGATTGTTTTCTTTGCGCAGGCGATCTTCTTCTTTGCAAGTGCAGGAGCGACTTTCTTCTTTGGGGGAAAGACATTTGTTTCTTCCGGGTCGGTGATTCCCCATCACTTGTATCCGCTCTCTTGGCGTAAGCTCTCTTCGAGCTCCGGAAAGATTTGATCGAACATTTTCTTATTGACATGGAACCTTTCCATGTCGGAAGGAAATTTTTTCACTTCCATCAATCGCCAACAACAAGGCCATACCCCGAGGATCCTCCGAATGACCCATCTTCCTTGAAAGACTTATTTCCAATATTTTGGCAGAGTGTGTCGTATACAAACTCAGCCCGATTTACTTTCTTCTCCTCCATGATTGCGGCCATAACGATGAGCTTGGTTTTGGACAGTGATTAAAGCTTCCAAACTTTATGTCTACGCACTTGGCAACAATATCCAAAGAACTTATGGTAATCTTCCTTCAAAGACTTCTTGTCTGCTCAGATAGACAACTTTAGCAAAGACACTCTGGTTTGGCCACTTTCTTTCATACAACAATCAGGTTTACATCGGCCTCATAGATCTCCGGCACTCCTTCCCGGAGCAAACAAATCTTCGCTAAATCCTTGGCAGTGATTGTAATTTCCTTCCCATGAACAGAAGACTTGATGCCTTCATCGTGAAATTCGGCGTTCACGTAGAACCGCACAACCTCTTCCACATACGTCATCTAAAACTCCATCGTGAGAAAGGGTTTGACCCGCATTTCTCCACTTTTCGCCTATCTTCTTCACAAGGGTTTCATCGGACCCCTGTTTGATCATCCCTTCGAAATCCACGGTAGAACCGGTGTGGATTTGCTTTCCCAACTTAGCGAAATCATAGGTAGTTGAAACCTCAGTAAATTTTCCTTGAAGATTGATAGGGTTTTGGGAGAAAAATGCAGTTTGAGCGATGTGAGAGAGAAAACGGACGAAATGGTATATGTATGGGTTATGAAATGAGCGTGCATACGGATTTTGAAATTTGATCGAGATCAACGGCTCAGATTTAGCACGCCGATTAGCATTTAATTGCTCGCATTTAATACGGCGGCATTTATATCCAATCATATGCTTTGTCGTGCGACTTTTGACTATACCGATTATTATTATCGACGCGTCATCCTTAAAATATTCCCGCTTATCAAAAATGACTGCGTTTTTGTCACTTAGCTCATGTTAGGAAATTTATTGTTTAGATTTTGATGAATGCCATGTAAAACTTAGAATAGGAAGTTGGCACCCCATTTTTGTTGTAAAGCGCATTGTAATAAATAATTTGGTCAAGATGAGTTAAGCCGACTACACCCAAACATGCAAGAAGACAACCGGAGACTAGAAGGAAGACTCATTTGCAAGACACCGAGTATGGTAAAGAAGAGTAGACGGGAACTCTATGAAGAAGCGGTGAGATGCGGTGAGTGGAGTATCGTCAAGTCAACTCAAGAAAAGCCAAGTCTCAAGATGAAGTGACAGAAGAGTCCTCAATGATTGGAAGTCGACTCTAAGTCACCCGGGAAAGCAAGGAAATGCAATCAAGTCGAGATAATCGAAAAAGATCCGTTTACGTAAATCAAGAGAATTACCTAAACAAGTAATATCTCCATACTACCTTTCTCGAAGTGCTCACCCCCGAAGCGTGCAAAAGGAATAAACCAATGGGAAGCACTACACCGTGTCGATCTCGAAAAAGGTGAAGAACAATTCATATGAGGAAATGGCAATTCCAAGGATCGCAACAAGACAAGCCAACAAGCGCAAGTGACTTTCAAAAATTAAG
Source organism: Rehmannia glutinosa (assembly GCA_016081115.2). NCBI lineage: Eukaryota > Viridiplantae > Streptophyta > Magnoliopsida > Lamiales > Orobanchaceae > Rehmannia > Rehmannia glutinosa. Next base: position 543,337 of record JABTTQ020003137.1, read on the forward strand.
CCTATCTCTTCAACGGGCAAATTTTTGAAAGATCACTATAAAAGGCCGAGAAATGACTTTGAGAATAATAAGAGAGAGACCGTAACCATAAACGTTCAAGAAATTATTAGAATCAGTAAACTGAAATATTCTCAATCCTCAAGCCTACACTACGAAGAACATCAATCCAACACTCACCTATGAAGGAAAGATAACTTCAATCGGTTGAAGAGGAAAATCTTTGAAAAATCAAGGGGTCTACATTCCTCGAAGGATTGTAGGAAGGTTCAAGGTCGAACCAAGTCTTGAGCTTTTGGAGGGCTTCGTGATCAAATCCAAAGAGCTTGAGCAAGTGGGTCAGTTGTAGTAGCAAAGCGCATTTTGCCATGTGAAGAAGCGAGTCGCACGAGAAGCCACAGTGAGTGATCAAGGCGTCTCGTGATCGAGTCCCTAAGGAACAAGTCATTTTGTGTGATCAAGACTTGTATCCTGGATCATTACCACTTTGTATTGATCAATACCTAGTGGATTCCTCCGGGGAGTTGGAGAAGAGAGGAGTAGAAGAATTACCCCATCTTCGAACCTCTATAAAAATCTTATTGTGTCATTTACATTTCAACACTTTAAATTATTGCATCATATCTGTTTATTTCACGACATATTTGCTATCCATTAGATAATTTCTAAGTACTAAATCAAGCTCTAAATCTCTACTTAACCAAACTTAAGGGTGTTAAGTCTTCCGCTGAAAACAAACCACAAGAGAGTTAATTTAGACTTAACGGTGAGTTATTCCATCACGGCTCGGTTGAGTCCGTTGAAAGACTAACTCTCTCGATCAACTAAATTGGTTGTCACCAAGGACAGTTTTGTGTGTAGTATCAACTCGAATTTTTAAAAGGACTAAAATCAAAATTTGGTAAGGTTTATTCAACCCCCTTCTAAACCTTACACTTACACCCCTTGGGACCTACAAGTGGTATCGAGCGGTTGGTTCATTGAGCCTTCCATGATCAGTTCTTCGAACTAGATCTCCAAACCTTTCAAAGCCTCGCTTTAGTACTTAAACCTTCAAAACTCTTTTTATCATTAAAATTCATTATCATGGAAGCAAATTTGACACGCATCCCTATGTTCACAATTGAAGAATTTGATGATTGGAAAATTCGTATGCGTGCTCATCTATCAAAGATTACATGATGAAATGTGGATAGTGATAGAGGATGGGCCACCGCAAATCTTAAAGGTGAACACATTGTAAGAAGAGTTGCGGTGAGGGTGAAGAGGATGATCTTTGCTCCCGCCATGGTTGAAAAACCAAGAATCGAATGGACAAATGATGACGAGAAAAAGATACAACTGGACAATGTAGCCAAGGACATCCTTTACAAAACCTTGGACAAAGCCATGTTCAATAAAGTCAAATCATGCAAAACGGCTAAAGAAATCGGGACAAACTAACACCGATTTGCGAAGGCTCGAGCAAATCAAAAAAATAAATTATCGGTGGTCAGTACAAAAATTTGAGAATTTCAAAATGATCGCAGGAGAAAACTTGGATCAACTGGATGCTCGGTTCATAGAAATCACCAACGAGCTATCCGCACTTGGAAAGGAATATACACGTAAGGAAATGTGTATGAAGATCCTAAAAAGTCTTCAATTGAATGGGAAATGAAAGTTATGGCACTAAGACATTCCATGGACCTATCAAAGACATCCAACCATGAACTATTCTCGGACCTCAAAGCCTACGAGTTTGAGCCGAGAAGAAAAGACCAGGAAGAGACAGTTGTACCCAAAACAATTTGCTCTAATTGTTAAAGATGGGAAGAGAGAGAGGTCAAAGAAATCATTAACCCGGAAGAAATAGCCCTACTAGTAAAAAGGTTCAACAAGTTCTTCAATAAGAACTACAAGAGAGGCAAGGGCGAATCCTCCGAAGACAATCGGCTCCCTCCAAATCAAGGGAAGATAGGCCAACCAAGAGAACAGATCATCAAAAAGTGAATATCAAAGGGCCGACAATCCAAGAATGGAAAGAGTCGATCAAAAGGTTGAATATCTATGTTGGAACCGTAGGCAACCAGGTCACTATGTCATTGACTACCCATATCCTGTAGTCAACAAATATAGGAATGAAGAAGAAAGAAAGGTCTTGAGAGAAAGAAGACAAGAAAAGAAAAAGGCAATGTTGGTTTAAAATGCAGAGTCAAAAGACACGGTGATTGAGAGAGCGGTGAAGTCGGCTACTCAAGTGACTCGAAGAAGAAGCCCCGATCGTTTGATGGCCAAGGAACAAGATCAACCCGACAGAGAAGATGAGGTAAACTCCAATTCATCAAACTCGATTCTAGTGATAGTGATCGTGACACACACACTTCATCACCCACTCGATCTTTATGACTCATTAGGCAAAATGATGAAAGATTTTGAACACATTAAATCCTCACACACACTACTAAATGAGGAAAACAGACCTACTCAAAAAGCCAAAACTCACGGTGACTAAGGAGCCGAGTACTCTAAGTCAAATAGCTGATGAGAATGAAAGTTTAAAGGCTGAAAATGCTAAGCTAATAGTAGAAATAGTTGCCATAGAAAAGAGGGAGAATGACCTCAAAAATGTTATTGCCTCATTCACTAAGGCATCTAAATCATTGGATGATCTTATTATGAGTCAAAGAGAATGTGGAGACAAGACAGGCCTAGGATTTAACTCCTCCGTGATATGTCAAACTTCAAAAGTAATTTTGGAAAAAGGATCTTCAAGCAATGAAGAGTCTAAAAATCCAAAACTCTAAATGTTGCACACACATTCACTCCAAAGCACGATTACAAGCAAACCGGCCTTGGTTATAAAGGAAAAGGAAAGCGGCCAGTTGAGTGCGCCTGAAAGGACAAGTGAGAAGAGATTCATCGAGTTCTCAAAGAAACTCCAAACAGAAAATACTCAGTAAAGAAGAAGCGAGCTACCAAAAAACCCTTAAAATCTATAAAAGAAATACATATGATGGGAATGGTAGAAAATATCCAAGCCAAGTGATTGGAATAATGTGAACTATCGGCATGGACTCATGGAATATAAGCCCAAATGGCAAAGGCCTAGAACTCAAAGAAAGGCCATTCCAAAAGTATAAGAGCTTTCATCAAAGACAAATATGCACCTAGGCACTACACTCAGAGACACCACAATTACCCAAAGAAGGCGATTGCTAAAACATATACACAGCATACAGACACAAAAGAGACAATTTGTATGAACCTAAAATCCCCAAGCAATTTGCCAAGATTAATTATGATTATGGCATCGATAGATGGCAACCCCTTAGAGTCAAATCATTTGGCTATAATTTGGTTGAATCATCTTACAACTCTAAACCCTCGGGACCTGGACAAATATGGGTACCTAAAACTTAATTTCATTGATTGCGAGTTCAAGGAACAGTGAGTGCCAAGGAACCTGGTACATGGATAGTGGTTGTTCAAGACATATGACAGAAACAAGAAAAATCTATCAAAATTCAAGGAAGTTAAAGGAGCAAAAGTCATATTTGGAGGAAATGAAGCTCCAGGTGAAATAAGAGGCATTGGATCCATCAAGAGGAACGGATTAGACATGGGTATATGTGACAAGGGCTATAATGTTGGATTTAACATGGGTATATGCCAAATCAAGGATATTGAATCAAATGAAGTTGTGTTGCAAGGATGCGGATAAAAGAACATGTATGTAGTAGATCGGTCAACCGCTACACACAACACTGTCTATTAGCAAAGAGCACAAATTTGAATCAAGTTGGTCGTGGCACAAAAAGCCGAGTCACCCGAATTTCAAAACGATTAACAAGCTTGCAAGAAGTAATCTTGTGGAAGGACTTCCGGACTCGAGATACAAGAAGGAGAGTATATGTGATGCATGTCGAAGGAAAACAAATCAAATCTTCATTCAAAGAAAAGACATGTCCATCTTCAACAAGAGTATTGCATCTCGCTACATATGGATCTATTTGGCCCAAAGTGGAACCGGCCAAAGCATAAGTGGAAAGAAATACACCTTGGTGGTAGTAGATGACTACTCAAGATATACATGGACAATATTCATGTGTAAAAAGAAAGAAACTCTACGTAAACTACCCACGGTGATGAAGAGGATTCAAAATGAGAAGAGCCAAACCATTATCAAAATAAGATCGACAGAGGAACCGAGTTTGTCAATGGAATAATAACTCGATATTGTATTGAAAATGGTATTGGTCATGAACTATCTGCAGCAAGGACTCCACAATGAGAATGGAGTTGCGAGAAAGAAGGAACATAACTCTCAAAGAAGCAACAAGGACCATGTTAGTCAAGCGGGGGTTACCAAAAAGATTTTGGTCAAGCAATAAACACGACTTGCTACACTCAAAACAGATGTATGATAAACAGACGGTGACAAAGACTCCTATGAGATTTGGGTGGAAAAAAACCAAATGTTGCATATTTTAGAATATTTGGATGTAAATGCTTCATCCACAACAATGGCAAAGACAATCTAAAGGCCTTCGATGCTAAAGCGGATGAAGGTATCTTCTTGGGATACTCACCGAAGCAAAGCCTACGAGTACTCAACAAAAGGACTATGGTTGCGGAAGAATCCATTCATGTGGTATTCGATGAGCCAAATGTAAATGGAGAAGACATTGAAGAGTCACCGATAAATTTGAATCATCCAACCATACAAAAGAGTCCATATCTTTCAATCAAGTGGAATTATAAACTCGAGAAGAAGATGAGATAATCTGAATCTCAAAAACAATTTGGAAAATTTGCTAAGTGACTACGAGAGAGCTGATCAAAGCAACACAAATGCTAAACAATCGAACCCACTAACTTACTTCAACTCGATGTAAGATGGTGAAAGACCATCCACGAGAACTTGTCATTGGAGATATAAGAGAAGGTGTCAAAACGAGATCCGAACTCAACAAGAAGCTATGTTCACATGTTTTATCTCGCAAATAGAGCCCAAAGATGTGTTACAAGCATTGGATGACACACATTAGATTCAAGCTATGCAAGAAGAGTGAATCGGTTTGAAAGAAATAAAGTATGGGAATTAGTTCAAAGACCCACACATCAAAATGTTATTGGTACTAAATGGGTGTTCAAAAACAAGATGAACGAGGAAGGTTACGTGGTAAGAAATAAAGCAAGACTAGTAGCCAAAGGATATTGCCAAGAAGAAGGAATAGATTTTGATGAAACATTTGCTCATGTAGCAAGATTGGAAGCTATAAGGATGTTTCTTGCCCTTGCTCACAAGAATTTTATTGTATATCGATGGATGTAAAATGTGCATTCCTAAATGGTTTATTGGAAGAAGAAGTGTATGTTGAACAACCTCCAGGATTTGAGCGAGAAGACTCAGGAGATAAGGTATACAAACTCAAGAAAGCTTTGTATGGATTGAAACAGGCACCCGAGCATGGTATGATACTCTGTCACAATTCCTAAGCGAGAATGGATTCACGATGAAGGAAAAGTAGATAGAACACTTTTTTAATTCAAGACAAAAAGAGTATCTTGCTTGTTCAAAATATGTGGATGACATCATTTTTGGATCCACAAACAAAGAGCGTGTGAAAAATTTCAAACCTCATGCAAAGTAAATTTGAAATGAGCATGATGGGAGAGCTAACATTCTTCCTTGGACTCCAAGTGAAACAATGAAGGATGAAACCTTCATAAGTCAAACAAAATACACCGAGAGATTTAATGAAGAAATTTGGTATGGAGGAGAAGTCTTCAGTAAAAATACCAATGAATACATCACCAAAATGGACATGGATGCGGAGACGGCAAGCTCAGTAGATCAAACAAGATCTGAGCACTTATTGGATCATTGCTGTATCTCACAAAGAAGCGGTGCCGATATCACCTTTCTTTGTAGGTGTATGTGCAAGATTTCAATCGCCCCAAAAGAGAGCCATATGACAAAGAAAGCTAAGAGAATATTGAGATACTTGAAAGGAAGCCAAGAAGTTGGCTTATGGTATCCAAAGGAAGGTGGATTCAAGCTAATTGGCTATTCAGACTCGACTATGTTGGATGCAGAGTTGTGGGGAAGAGCACCTCATGCACATGTCAAATGCTAGGAAACAGTGATTTCTGGTTTAGCAAGAAGCAAAATTCAATAGTCACCTCTACAACCAAGCGAGAATACATAGGCTGGGGACCAAGCAGCCCAAGTCCGATGGATGAGACAAAGAAAGTGAGAGACTTTGAAGTTGAAGAAAAAGAGATTCCAATTATGTGTGATAACACAAGTGCAATTGCAATCACTCAAAATCCTCGTGTTGCACTCAAGAACAAAGCATATCGATGTCGAGATATCACTTCATAAGAGATCATGTTGAAAAGAAGGACATCATCTTGGAATATATCTCAACCGATAAACAATTGGCCGACATCTTCACAAAACCATTATGTGAATCAAGATTTGAAGAACTCAAGCATGAGTTAGGGTTAATTGAGCTGGCCGACACTCGAGAAGAATCAAAGAAAAGAAATGGAACACGAGAAAGGGAAAAAGAGTGAACTCACAAATCAACTAAGTAAATCACCAGATCGGAAAGATAGCTATACCAAGTCGACAATTTGAGTCACAAAGAGAACTATGAGAAGAAGAGTTAAACCAGCTAAGGGTAAAAGCCGAGTCATTAATGAACAATGTGACAAAAACACAATCGTTTTTACTAAGCGGGAATGTTTTTAAGAATGACGTCAAAGATAATTATGATGTGTACAGCAAAAGCTGCACACTAAGCTTATGATTGGATATAAATCTTTGCCGCATTAAATACGAGACATTAAATGCTCAATCGGCGTACAAATCTAAGCCGTTGATTTCGATCCCATTTCAAAACCACCCGCACGTTCTTTCATAAACCATACTTAAACCATTTTCGTCCATTTCTCTCACACACTACCAAAGCTGTTCATTTCTCTCTCTCGAAGCAAAGGCAAAAATTCTCTCGAAACCCTATCTATCTTCAAATCAACCTCTAAGTTTTCTTCGATGAAATCTGAAAAATGGCACCAACCTATGATTTTGTCAAGTTAGGAAAGAAATCCACACCGGGTCTCTTTGTGGATTTCGACGGCATGGTGAAACAGGGATCCGACGACACCCTAGTGAAGAAAATTGGGAAATTGGAAACGCCCGGCTGAAACCGTTTCGACGTTGGAATATCCAATGACCTATGTGGAGGAGATCGCACAATTCTATGTGAACGCCGAGATTCATGATGAGGGGATCAAATCCTCTGTTCACGGAAAGGAGTTCATCATCTCTCGCCAAGGATTTGGTGAACACCGCTCACTACCGACGGAAGGAGCATCGAAATCAACGGGCGATGTAAACCTGGTTCGCTTGGAAGGAAGTAGCCAAGTCCGACTATCTTGATAAAATAGTTTACACAACAAACAAGAGGCTGCCAAGGAGGATTATCACAAGTGTTGGACATAGTTGCCAAATGTATTGACATCAAATTTGGCGCTTTGATCAATCTGTCAAAAGCAAAGTTGATCGTGAATGGCCATTGCGATCATTGAAGAAAGGAAAATAAATCTGGGCCGAGTTTGTCTACAAGCAGACTATGCCGAATGTAGGGAACAAATCCTTCAAGGAAGATGGCACATTTGGAGGATCCCTAGGATATGGCCTGGTGATTGGCGGTGATGGAGGTGAAAGGAGTCCCTCATAGACATGGAAAGGCGTTCCATGTAAACAAGAGAATGTTCGAGATCAAACCTCTCGACGCACGTAGAAGAGAGCCTACGCCAAGAGAGCGACACGAGTGAGGGGAATCACTGACCCAAGATACACTGCTGTTTCCTCTCCACCAAAGAAGAAAGCTGCCCCTGCAGCTGCTAAGAAAAGATCTGTTGCTCTCTGCAGCAAAGAAAGAAAGTCAAACTGCTCTGCCCCTGCCCGCAGCAGAGTCACTGCCCCTGCAGCCGTGTCTCCGCCCCAAAGAAGCAGCGGTCAAGAAGGACTCTCAACTACCTTCTCGATCGTCAAAAAGAGGAGATCCGATAAGCCAAGACGGCCAGCTCCTCGAAGAAGACACCAGCACGCCCCCCGCCCCAAGACTCAAAGAAATCGTCTCTAAACCGTAAATCCCTCCGGTACAAACTAGAAGACGAAGAAGAATCATCAAGCGCTCCGAGCTTGAGAAACCAAATGAGTCACCACTCATTTGGAACAAATACTTAAACTGTTGAAGCAAAGAGAGTCCCGGATGTAATTGATGAAACAGCGACTAAGTCTCTTTGAAAGCGTCGCAGAGCTAAATCAAGACACAAATGCAGCCCGCGCAGTGAGACACACAAGAAGAAGCGATAGAGTCGATAGTGATGTGATGATCCTATCCCCACTTTACCCGGATATCCAAAATCGTCTGCGAGAGTGGAAGAAATGGAAATTGAGTCGATCAAGGGAACAGTTCCAACGGCCTGAATTTATAGAAGAGGAAGAGGAATCTGCCGAACTTCCTTGGAGTGACCACCGTGGTCCAAGATGGATGAAGAAAATCGCACGAGATATCTTGCAGATCTTCAAGGACAAGGAGAAGGAAAGACAGAGAGGAAGCGAGGCACGTGAGAAGGCCAAAGATCTCCGCCCTATCACCAGACACCACATAACACACACATCATCTCCTTGATGTCTTATCGGATGATGATGAGGATCCAGGACTCTGCTTTGCCGCCGAGAAAAAGTTGCAAATGCAGCAAGCATTGCACGAATCCGAATCCTTCACGAGAAAAGATTGATGGAGGGACAGGAGAGTCCTCCAAAACACACTGAAATTGATCCAATGGGAGTGGTTCAAATCGCCATTGTTGTTATTCCGCCACCACTTCCCACTCACTCGGAAGAAGGAATTAAGGAATGGTGATGAACCGGGTAAGTGGGGACCCCAGTTGAGCCAACCCCTAATGAAGGTGTCTCACCACCCGCCCCAACGGCTGAACACTCGAGAAACACCGGGGAGTTTGGAGACGAGTGACCCCATTCAAGTCACTCGGTGCGTGCGCGTGAGGGGGAAACTCCTCCCCGCTGCGGCAAGGTCGGAGAATCTTTGCGAGATGACTCCACGATGAATCTAGGAGGCGAAGTGGAGAAGGAACAACCACAAAGTACACAAAGAAGTTGTCATCAACGAAGCTCGGACAATTGAGATTGTCCGGTGAAGTGCCAACCGCTCGAAGGCTAATGACGCGCTAATGCAGTCGAGGCACATGAAGAAACAGCCCTCGGGAGTTAACACTGGCGATGAAAGTGCAATCCATGGGGTTGAGACTCCAATGGATGCCACCACAGAAGACCCTAAGACAGTGAAATCATGTCGAAAGGGAGGTCCAGGTCCTCGGCAATCGAGAGGGCAGGAGGTAATGAAGGCCCACGGGAGGTTGAGACTTCCAGGGTAAAAAAGTGAAGTAGAGAACATCCCTCCCGCTATCATTGACCCATTTGAAAAGGAGATAAGCGCTTCATGATTCTAGGATAATCTCGATGTAACCTTTTCGGGATCGAAGGCGGCGAAGAAGGCCGAGTCATCCCCCGTGCAGATCCAAAAGACTCACCGTTGCGGATGTTCCTAGCACGAGCAAGTCTCGATCTCAAGACCACTCGTCAAACTTTCAATTTTGATGATGAGCCACCAATGGAAATCTCATCATCGCCTCGATGACGCTTTTGATAAGGCCGAGGACCAGATCCACTCAATTGGAGAAACCAGTGAGACCAACGGTTGTTGAGACAAACGAGGCTCAGCAAAGTCGGGTCCATTTCACAATAGACGGTGAAACAGAGTCCATCGCAAGCAGCTTCCCAAGCTACTGCAGGTTCGACTCAAAAGGAACTTCACGCGCACCTCTCATCATTGAACAAATACCGGTTGGCGTGATGATTCCTTTATCGAATCTTTTCCTTTCTCTCTGGAGGTACCCGACCTCCCCGAAGAGTCGAGAACGAGCTCGCACGCTTCCCACGGACCGGCTCTGTCATTTCGTCAGTACCATCGTTCGGTGACTATGACTTTGACGCTGCGTGGCCATCGATCGGAAGAAGCAGTGAAGTTCGGGAAGTGTTCAAGGTATTATTTGCGAGATTGAACGGATGGAGAGGCACCAGGCCTCTATGGACATGCGATCGACAACAGAGATGCCAATCTTACTACCGACTTGAGAGGCATAACAATCGGGGAGCGAGGAATGGTGGCAACAAGAACAAACAATGCGTGTGGAACATGTTAGATACTTGAGGGCATTGTTCAACAAGCTGCTGGTATGGAGAGAGTGAGAATCGATGCAAAAACGAAATTGAGAGAACACATTGAGCACATGCATGAAGTTCACACCGCCGAGATAAAGTCTGCTGCGTGAGCAAAATAAGAGTGATCTCCGGCGTCTGGAAGCAAATATGGACAGAAAATTCAGCCTTCTCATGGCTGAAATGAAGCTAATTTCAGCAGAGTCCAATGCTACTCGCTCTCGAATTTCGTGCCGCATACTCAGCAAACATCTCAAGACGAACTTCGACTATCGCAGGCTCGACTTCCGCTTGCGATATGTTTCAGCGTTCCTCTCTCCTTTGATGATGCCAAAAGGGGGAAGAGGAATACCTTAAAGCACAGAAGAGATCCGAAGCTCAAAAAGTGGATGCATTGCGAAGGAAAAGCAGTGAGGAAGTGTTGAAACAAAAGAAAGGAAAATCCGTTGGGGAAGGATCGAAAGATGTGACCTTGATGATCGCACAAACCCCCAACAAGGTCTTGTCTGGTGACATTATCAATGACAAACTCCCAATGACTCGCCACTCCAACACTCTGCTATATCTATGGTGAAAAGAGAAAGACAATTGAAGCGGGGATGGAGGAAGTGGAAGGAAGAGTGGATGCCTCGAGTTATGAACATCTTGAAACAACATGGAGGCATTCCAGTGAGAGAGAGACACTTATGCCATCTCGGATGTCGGGACAGAGCCACGATCGTTGATGAATTTAAAACGCTCGCATTAGAAGGATACTTTGCAAATATGTCTATGGCTCAAGCTTGGGACTTATCTTGGGAAAAAGGGTCTCACGTTATGTGAAGAAGGCGACGAGGTGACAGACCACCGATCCACTCTGCTGGTCACTCACCTGGTCACTTTCGGTGGAAAAGAAGAAGACCAAAGACAATACACGCCCGAGGTAGAGGAAGAAGCAATGTGGTGGAGGAAGAGGTTTCGAGACCGCCTCGCCCAAAAACATTGAATACGTAGATCCAGGCAAGAAATGAGGGATCTATTGGGTTGGTCTTGACCAAATAGCAAATTTGCAAGTGGCTAAAAGTAATCGAGTATGCGAAAAGAATAGAAGAAGAAAACAAGAGACAAACTCAGCTATGGGAGGAAAGACAAGAAAGATTAAGAAGAGATGAAGTCGCCAGGAAGGCATATGAAAAGAAGAAGAAGGCGGTGACGATGAGAAAAAGAGAAGAAGAGCGAGAAGATCTTGAACAAGATGAAAGAAGGAGACGGCGAAGAAGATGAAGTGTTGATGTCCACCCTTCATGTATTTCATTATGTAAATACATACTATGTAAGTCTTCCGCAATAAAGCTATAAATTCTTTATTTGTTTTGTGTAGACAAATGTATGCTCGATACACCTTGTAAATGATTGTATAAAAGAACAAGAATGTTATGATCAATAAAAGGATTGATTCTACGCATATATTCTATGTGAATATATGTATCTTTGCTATTTACATTTTTGAATGGTTTAAGTTTTGGCATCATCAAAAAGGGGAAATTGTTAGGAAATTTATTGTTTAGATTTGGATGAATGCCATGTAAAACTTAGAATAGGAAGTTGGCACCCATTTTTGTTGTCAATCGCATTGTAATAATAAATAGGGCTGGTCAAGATGAGTTAAGTCAGCTACGCCCAAACATGCAAGAAGACAACGGAGACTAGAAGGAAGACTCATTGTAAGACAAAACAGTATGGTAAAGAAGAGTAGACGGGAACTCTATCAAGAAGAAGCGGTGAGATGCAACGGTGAGTGGAGTATCGTCAAGTCAACTCAAGAAAATCCAAGTCTCAAGTTGAAGTGATGAGAAGAGTCCTCCAATGATTGGAAGTCGACTCTAAGTCACCTGGGGAAAGCAAGGAAATGCAATCAAGTCGAGATAATCGAAAAAGATCCGTTGCACGTAAATCAAGAGAATTACCTAAACAAGTAATATCTCCATACTACCTTTCTCGAAGTGCTCATCCCGAGAAGCGTGCAAAAGGAATAAACCAATGGGAAGCACTACACCGTGTCGAGATCCGAAAAAGGTGAAGAACAATTCATACGAGGAAATGGCAATTCCAAGGATCGCAACAAGACAAGCCAACAAGCGCAAGTGACTTTCAAAAATTAAGCCTATCTCTTCAACGGGCAAATTTTTGAAAGATCACTATAAAAGGCCGAGAAATGACTTTGAGAATAATAAGAGAGGAGACGAACCATAAACGTTCAAGCAATTATTAGAATCGTAAACCGAAATATTCTCAATCCTCAAGCCTACACTACGAAGAACATCAATCCAACACTCACTGTGAAGGAAAGATAACTTCAATCGGTTGAAGAGGAAAATACTTGAAAAATCAAGGGGTCTACATTCCTCGAAGGATTGTAGGAAGGTTCAAGGTCGAACCAAGTCTTGAGCTTTTGGAGGGCTTCGTGATCAAATCCAAAGAGCTTGAGCAAGTGGGTCAGTAGTAGCAAGCGCAACGCCCTCGTGAAGAAGTCGAGTCGTCACGAGAAGCCGGTGAGTGATCAAGCGTCTCAGATCGAGTCCCTAAGGAACAAGTCATTGTGTGATCAAGACTTGTATCGGGACATTACCACTTTGTATATCTTGATCAATACCTAGTGGATTCCTCCGGGAGTTGGAGAAGAGAGGAGTAGAAGAATTACCCCATCTTCAAACCTCTATAAAAATCTTATTGTGTCATTTACATTTCAACACTTTAAATTTCTTGCATCATATCCGTTTATTTCTCACGACATATTTGCTATCCATTAGATAATTTCTAAGTACTAAATCAAGCTCTAAATCTCTACTTAACCAAACTTAAGGGTGTTAAGTCTTCCAATTAAAAACAAACCACAAGAGAGTTAATTTAGACTTAACGGTGAGTTATTCCATCAACAACTCGGTTGAGTGCGTTGAAAGACTAACTCTCTTGATCAACTAAATTGGTCATCCACCAAGGACACACGGTTTGTGTAGTATCAACTCGAATTTTTAAAAGGACTAAAATCAAAATTTGGTAAGGTTTATTCAACCCCCTTCTAAACCTTACACTTACACCCCTTGGGACCTAATAGTGGTATCGGAGCGGTTGGTTCATTGAGCCTTCCGCACCAGTTCTTGAACTAGATCTCCAAACCTTTCAAAGCCTGCTTTAGTACTTAAACCTTCAAAACTCTTTTTATCATTAAAATTCATTATCATGGAAGCAAATTTGACACGCATCCCTATGTTCACAATTGAAGAATTTGATGATTGGAAAATTCGTATGCGAGGCTCATCTATCGGCATTACATGATGAAATGTGGATAGTGATAGAGGATGGGCCCGCAAATCTTAAAGGTGAACACAATTTGTAAGAAGAGTTGCGGTGAGAGGTGAAGAGGATCTTTGCTCCCGGACTGCCATGGTTGAAAAACCAAGAACCTGAATGGACAAATGATGATGAGAAAAAGATACAACCTGGACAATGTAGCCAAGGACATCCTTTACAAAACCTTGGACAAAGCCATGTTCAATAAAGTCAAATCATGCAAAACGGCTAAAGAAATGGGACAAACTAACACCGATTTGTGAAGGCTCGGAGCAAATCAAAGAAAATAAATTATCGGTGGTGTACAAAAATTTGAGAATTTCAAAATGATCGCAGGAGAAAACCTGGATCAACCGGATGCTCGGTTCACGTAAATCACCAACGAGCTATCTCGCACTTGGAAAGGAATATACGAGAAGGAAATGTGTATGAAGATCCTAAAAAGTCTTCGGTGAATGGGAAATGAAAGTTATGGCACTAAGACATTCCATGGACCTATCAAAGACATCCAACCATGAACTATTCTCGGACCTCAAAGCCTACGAGTTTGAGCCGAGAAGAAAAGACCAGGAAGAGACAGTTGTACCCAAAACAATTTGCTCTAATTGTTAAAGATGGGAAGAGAGCCGAGGTCAAAGAAGTCATTGACCCGGAAGAAATAGCCCTACTAGTAAAAGGTTCAACAAGTTCTTCAATAAGAACTACAAGAGAGGCAAGGGCGAATCCTCCGAGAAGACACTCGGCTCCTCCAAATCCGGGGAAGATAGGCCAACCAAGAGAACAGATCATCAAAAAGTGAATATCAAAGGGCCGACAATCCAAGAATGGAAAGAGCGATCAAAAGGTTGAATATCTATCTTTGAATCAGTAGGCAACCAGGTCACTATGCCATTATTTGCCCATATCCTGTAGTCAACAAATATAGGAATGAAGAAGAAAGAAAGGTCTTGAGAGAAAGAAGACAAGAAAAGAAAAAGGCAATGTTGGTGCGAGAAAATGCATAGTCAAAAAGACACAAATGGTGATTGAGAGAGCGATGAAGCCGACTACTCAAGTGACTCGAAGAAGAAGCCCCGATCGTTTGATGGCCAATGAACAAGATCAAACGACCAAGAAGATGAGGTAAACTCCAACTCATCAAATTGATTCTAGTGATAGTAGTCATGACACACACACTTCATCACCCACTGATCTTTATGACTCATTAGGCAAAATGATGAAAGATTTTGAACACATTAAATCCTCACACACACTACTAAATGAGGAAAACAACCTACTCAAAAGCCAAAACTCACGGTGACTAAGGAGTTGAGTACTCTAAATCAAATAGCGATGAGAATGAAAGTTTAAAAATTTGAAAAATGCTAGCTAATAGCGTAAATAGTTGCCATAGAAAACAAGGAGAATGACCTCAAAAATGTTATTGCCTCATTCACTAAGGCATCTAAATCATTGGATGATCTTATTATGAGTCAAAGAGAATGTGGAGACAAGACAGGCCTAGGATTTAACTCTCTCGTGATATGTCAAACTTCAAAAGTAATTTTGGAAAAAGGATCTTCAAGCAATGAAGAGTCTAAAAATCCAAAACTCTAAATGTTGCACACACATTCACTCCAAAGCACATTTACAAGCAAACCGGCCTTGGTTATAAAGGAAAAGGAAAGCGACCCGAGTTGAGTGCTTATTTGAAAGGACGGTGAGAAGAGATTGATCGAGTTCCTCAAAGAAACTCCAAACAGAAAATACTCAGTAAAGAAGAAGCGAGCTACCAAAAACCCCAGAAAATCTATAAAAGAAATACATATGATGGGAATGGTAGAAAATATCCAAGCCAAGTGATTGGAATAATGTGAACTATCAAAGCATGGACTCATGGAATATAAGCCCAAATGGAAAAGGCCTAGAACTCAAAGAAAGGCCATTCCAAAAGTATAAGAGCTTTCATCAAAGACAAATATGCACCTAGGCACTACACTCGGAGACACCACAATTACCCAAAGAAGGCGATTGCTAAAACATATACACAGGCATACGAGACAAAAGAGATAGATCTATGAACCTAAAATCCCCAAGCAATTTGCCAAGATTAATTATGATTATGGCTGATCGATAGATGGCAACCCCTTAGAGTCAAATCATTTGGCTATAATTTGGTTGAATCATCTTACAACTCTAAACCCTCAGGACCCGCAGATAAATATGGGTACCTAAAACTTAATTTCCTTGATTGCGAGGTTCAAGGAGCAGTGAGTGCCAAGGAACCTGGTACATGGATAGTGGTTGTTCCGGACATATGACAGAAACAAGAAAAATCTATCAAAATTCAAGGAAATTAAAGGAGCAAAAGTCATATTTGGAGGAAATGAAGCTCCAGGTGAAATAAGAGGCATTGGATCCATCAAGAGGAACGGATTAGAAATTACGGATGTTGCATATGTTGAAGGACTCAACTTCAACTTACTAAGCATTAGCCAACTCGTGACAAGGGCTATAATGTTGGATTTAACATGGGTATATGCCAAATCAAGGATATTGAATCAAATGAAGTTGTGTTGCAAGGATGCGACAAAAGAACATGTATGTAGTAGTGGTCAACCTCTACACACACACCTGTCTATTAGCAAAGAGCACACAATTTGAATCAAGTTGTTTGTGGCACAAAAGCCGAGTCACTTGAATTTCAAAACGATTAACAAGTTTGCAAGAAGTAATCTTGTGGAAGGACTTCGGACTCAATATACAAGAAGGAGAGTATATGTGATGCATGTCGAAGGAAAACAAATCAAATCTTCATTCAAAGAAAAGACATGTCCATCTTAAACAAGAATATTGCATCCGCTACATATGGATCTATTTGGCCCAAAGTGGAACCGGCAAATAAGTGGAAAGAAATACACCTTGGTGGTAGTAGATGACTACTAAAGATATACATGGACAATATTCATGTGTAAAAAGAAAGAAACTCTACGAAACTACCCACGGTGATGAAGAGGATTCAAAAACGAGAAGAGTCAAACCATTATCAAAATAAGATCAGACGAGAGGAACCGAGTTTGTCAATGGAATAATAACTCAAGATTGTATTGAAAATGGTATTGGTCATGAACTATCTGCAAGCAAGGACTCCGTGAGAATGGAGTTGCGAGAAAGAAGGAACATAACTCTCAAAGAAGCGAAAGCAAGGACCATGTTAGGTGAAGCGGGGTTACCAAAAAGATTTTGGGTCAAGCAATAAACACGACTTGCTACACTCAAAACAGATGTATGATAAAAGCATACGGTGACAAAGACTCCCTATGAGATTTGGGTGGAAGAAAACCAAATGTTGCATATTTTAGAATATTTGGATGTAAATGCTTCATCCACAACAATGGCAAAGACAATCTAAAGGCCTTCGATGCTAAAGCGAGATGAAGGTATCTTCTTGGGATACTCGGTGGAAGCAAAGCCTGAGTACTCAACAAAAGGACTATGGTTGCGAAGAATCCATTCATGTGGTATTCGATGAGCCAAATGTAAATGGAGAAGACATTGAAGAGTCGGTGATAAGTTGAATCATCCAACCATACAAAAGAGTCCCTATCTTTGAAGTGAAGTGGAATTATAAACCCGAGAAGAAGATGAGATAATGAATCTCAAAAGCAATTTGGAAAATTTGCGGCTAAGTGACTACGAGAGAGCTGATCAAAGCAACACAGTGCTGCTAGACAATGAACCAGCTAACTTACTTCAACCTCGATGTAAGATGGTGAAAAGACCATCCACGAGAACTTGTCATTGGAGATATAAGAGAAGGTGTCAAAACGAGATCGAACTCAACAAGAAGCTATGTTCACATGTTTCATCTCGCAAATAGAGCCCAAATATGTGTTACAAGCATTGGATGACACACATTAGATTCAAGCTATGCAAGAAGAGTGAATCGGTTTGAAAGAAATAAAGTATGGGAATTAGTTCAAAGACCCACACATCAAAATGTTATTGGTACTAAATGGGTGTTCGAAACAAGATGAACGAGGAAGGTTACGTGGTAAGAAACAAAGCAAGACTAGTAGCCAAAGGATATTGCCAAGAAGAAGGAATAGATTTTGATGAAACATTTGCTCTGTAGCAAGATTGGAAGCTATAAGGATGTTTCTTGCCTATCTTGCTCACAAGAATTTTATTGTATATCGATGGATGTAAAAAGTGCATTCCTAAATGGTTTATTGGAAGAAGAAGTGTATGTTGAACAACCTCCAGGATTTGAGCAGAAGACACTTGGAGATAAGGTATACAAACTCAAGAAAGCTTTGTATGGATTGAAACAGCACCCGAGCATGGTATGATACTCTGTCACAATTCCTAATCGAGAATGGATTCACAAAAGGAAAAGTAGATAGAACACTTTTTTTAATTCAAGACAAAAAGAGTATCTTGCTTGTTCAAATATATGTGGATGACATCATTTTTGGATCCACAAACAAAGAGTCATGTGTGAAAAATTTTCAAACCTCATGCAAAGTAAATTTGAAATGAGCATGATGGGAGAGCTAACATTCTTCCTTGGACTCCAAGTGAAACAATGAAGGATGGAACCTTCATAAGTCAAACAAAATACACCAGTGAGATTTAATGAAGAAATTTGGTATGGAGGAGAAGTCTTACGTAAAAATACCAATGAATACATCGATCAAAATGGACATGGATCTTTGATGGCAAGCACAGTAGATCAAACAAGATCTGAGCACTTATTGGATCATTGCTCTATCTCACAAAGCAAGCGGGCCGGACATCACCTTTCTTTGTAGGTGTATGTGCAAGATTTCAATACGCCCCAAAAGAGAGCCATATGACATTAGCTAAGAGAATATTGAGATACTTGAAAGGAAGCAAGAAGTTGGCTTATGGTATCAAAGGAAGGTGGATTCAAGCTAATTGGCTATCGGACTACGACTATCTTTGGATGCGAGTTGCAGGAATAGCACCTCGAGGCACATGTCAAATGCTAGGAAACAGTGATTTCTGGTTTAGCAAGAAACAAAATTCAATAGCCACCTCTGGTGGCGAGAAAACATAATGCGGGCATCTGTTGTGCCCAAGTCCTATGGATGAGACAACGGTGAGAGAGACTATGAAGTTGAAGAAAAAGAGATTTCAATTATGTGTGATAACACAAGTGCAATTACAATCACTCAAAATCTGTGTTGCACTCAAGAACAAAGCATATCGATGTCGAGATATCACTTCATAAGAGATCATGTTGAAAAGAAGGACATCATCTTGGAATATATCTCAACCGATAAACAATTGGTGACATCTTCACAAAACCATTATGTGAATCAAGATTTGAAGAACTCAAGCATGAGTTAGGGTTAATTAAGTTGTCTTTGACACTCGGAAGAATCAAAGAAAAGAAATGGAACACGAGAAAGGGAAAAAGAGTGAACTCACAAATCAACTAAGTAATTCACCGTATCGGAAAGATAGCTATACCAAGTCACGAATTTGAGTCACAAAGAGAAGTGTGAGAAGAAGAGTTAAACCGGCTAAGGGTAAAAGCTGAGTCATTAATGAACAATGTGACAAAAACGCAATCGTTTTTACTAAGCGGGAATGTTTTAAGAATGACGTGAGCATAATTATGACGTGACGTAGTGCAAAAGCCGCACACTAAGCTTATGATTGGATATAAATTGCCGCATTAAATACGAGACATTAAATGCTCAATCGGCGTGCCAAATCTAAGTTTGTTGATTTTGATGCCATTTCAAAACCACCCGCACGTCCTTTCATAAACCATACTTAAACCATTTTCGTCCATTTCTCTCACACACTACCAAAACTGTTCATTTCTCTCTCGCGAAGAAGCAAAGGCAAAAATTCTCTCGAAACCCTATCTATCTTCAAATCAACCTCTAAGTTTTCTTCGGTGAAATCTCGAAAAATGGCACCAACCTATGATTTTGTCAAGTTAGGAAAGCAAATCCACACCGGGTCTCTTTGTGGATTTCGATGGCATGGTGAAACAGGGATCGACGACACCCTAGTGAAGAAAATTGCTGGGAAATTGGAAATGTCCGGGCTGAAACCGTTTCTGACGTTGGAATATCCAATGACCTATGTGGAGGAGGTCGCACAATTCTATGTGAACGCTGAGATTCATGATGAGGGGATCAAATCATCATGTTCACGGAAAGGAGTTCATCATCTCGCCAAGGATTTGGTGAACACGCTCACTACCGACGGAAGGAGCATCGAAATCAACGAAGGCGATGTAAACCTGTTCTTTGCTTGGAAGGAAGTAGCCAAGTCCGACTATCTTTGATAAAATAGTTTACACAACAAACAAGAGGAGTCTTTGAAGGAGGAATATCACAAGTTGTTGGACATAGTTGCCAAATGTATTGACATCAAATTTGGCGACTTTGATCAATCAAAAGCAAAGTTGATCGTAATGGCTGCGATCATTGAAGAAAGGAAAATAAAGCTGGGCAATTTGAGTTTGTCTCACAGCAGACTATGCCGAATGTAGGGAACAAATCCTTCAAAGAAGATGGCACATTTGGAGGATCCTAGGATATGGCCTCGGTGATTGGCCGGTGATGGAGGTGAAAGGAGTCCCTCTTAGACATGGAAAGGCGTTCCATGCAAACAAGAGGATGTTCGAGATCAAACCTCTCTCGGCGCGAGAGAGAGCCTACGCCAAGAGAGTTGACACGAGTGAGGGGGAATCGGTGACCCTGAAGATACAATCTGTTTCCTCTCCACCAAAGAAGAAAGCGCCCTGCGGCCTGCTAAGAAGAAGCTAATTTGCTCCCGCATCAAAGAAAGTCAAACTCTGCTCCGCCCCCTGCGGTGAGTCACCGCCCTCGCAGCCGTGTCTCCGCCTGGCAGTAGATCGAGAAGGACTCTCAACTACCTTCTCGGATCGTCAAAAAGAGGAGATCGATAAGCCAAGGCAAGACGGCTCCTCGGAAGAAGACACCGGCCACCGGCCCCCGCCCAAGACTCTAAGAAAGCGTCTCTCGAACGAGAAATCCTCTCGGTACAAACTAGAAGACGAAGAAGAATCATCAAGCGCACTCCGAGCTTGAGAAACCGGCTTAGTCGACCACTCATTTGGAACAAATACTAGAAACTTTGACGAAGCAAAGAGAGTCCCCAGATGTAATTGATGAAACAAATGACTAAGTCTGTGAAGCGCGATCAGCAGAGGCAAATCAAGACACAGTGCGTCCGCGTGCAATGAGTGAGACACAAGAAGAAGCGATAGAGCGATAGTGATGTGATGATCCTATCCCCACTTTACCCGGATATCCAAAATCGTTTGCGAGAGTGGAGGAAATGGAAATTGAGTCGATCAAGGAACAGTTCCAACGGCTGAATTTATAGAAGAGGAAGAGGGCTGCTGAACTTCCTTGGAGTGACCACTGCCGCCCAAGACGGATGAAGAAAATCGCACATGGATATCTTGCGGATCTTCAAGGACAAGGAGAAGGAAAGACAGGTAGAGGAAAAGCGAGGCACGTGAGAAGGCCATCATCTCGCCTCTATCACCAAGCACCACGAGAACACACACATCATCTCCTTGATGTCTTATCGATGATGATGAGGATCCGGACTGCCGCCACGAGAAAAGTTGCAAATGCAAAGCAAGCATTGCACGAATCGTAATCCTTCACGAGAAAAGATTGATGGAGGGACCATGAGAGTCCTCCAAAACACGGTGAAATTGATCCAATGGGAGTGGTTCAAGATAAATCGCCATTGTTGTTATTCTTTGCCACCACTTCCCAGCTCACTCGGAAGAAGGAATTAAGGAAGCTGGCGATGAAAGCGGGTTAGTGGGGACCCCGATTGAGCCAACCCCTAATGAAGGTGTCTCACCCACCGCCCAACGGTGAACACTCGGAGAAAGCTTGATCGGGAGTTTCGAGACGAGTGACCCCATTCAAGTCACTCGGTGGTGCGCCGGTGAGGGGAACTCCTCCACCGCAGCAAGGTCGGAGAATCTTTGCGAGATGACTCCACGACGAATCTAGGAGGCGAAGTGGAGAAGGAACAACCACAAAGTACACAAAGAAGTTGTCATCAACGAAGCTCGGACAATTGAGATTGTCCCGGTGAGGTGCCAAATGCTCGAAGGCTAATGACGCTGCTAATGCGGTCGAGGCACGAGGATGAAGCGACCACAGGAGTTAACACTGCAGGCGATGAAAGTGCAATCCATGGGGTTGAGACTCCAATGGATGCCACCACGAAGACCCTAAGACAGTGACATCTTGTCGAAAGGGAGGTCAAGCCTCGGCTATGAGTCGAGGCTGCGAGGAGGTAATGAAGGCCCACGGGAGGTTGAGACTTCCGGGGTAAAAAGAAGTAGAGAACATCCCTCCTACTATCATTGACCCATCCGAAAAAGGAGATAAGCGCGCTTCATGATTCCCAGGATAATCGATGTAACCTTTCTCGGGATCGGAAGGCGAAGAAGCCGAGTCATCCCCGTGACAGATCCAAAAGACTGGTGCGGATGTTCTAGCACGAGCAAGTCGATCTCAAGACCACTCGTCAAACTTTCAATTTTGATGATGAGCCACCAATGGAAATCTCATCATCGTCGATGACGCTCGATAAGGCCGAGGACGATCCACTCAATTGGAGAAACCAGTTGAGACCAATGAAGTTGTTGAGACAGTGAGGCTCGGCAAGTCGGGTCCACTTCACAACAGACCCCAATGAAAGAGTCCATGCGCAGCTCCCAAGCCGCAGCGAGTTCGACTCAAAAGGAACTTCACTCGCACCTCTCATCATTGAACAAATACCGGTTGGCGTGATGATTCCTTTATCGAATCTTTTCCTTTCTCTCCGGAGGTACCCGACCTCCCCGAAGAGTCGAGAACGAGCTCGCACGCTTCCACGACCAGCTCCGTCATTTAAATGCAGTACCATCGTTCGGTGACTATGACTTTGACGTTGCATGGCCATCGGATGCAACGGAAAAAAATTTGAGTTCGGGAAGTGTTCAAGGCATTATTTCTTGAGATTGAACGGATGGAGAGGCACCAGGCCTCTATGGACATGCGATGGACACGAGAGATGCTAATCTTCTGGCGACTTGAGAGGCATAAACTTGATCGGGAGCGAGGAATGGTGGCAACAAAGACAAACAATGCGTGTGGAACCAGTTAGATACTTCAGGACATTGTTCAACAAGTCTGCTTTGGTATGGAGAGTCGAGAATCCGATGCAAAAACGAAATTGAGAGAACAAATTGAGCACATGCATGAAGCTCACACTTGCCGAGATAAAGCTGCTGCGTGAGCAAAATAAGAGTGATCTCCGGCGTCTGGAAGCAAATATGGACAGAAAATTCAGCCTTCTCATGGCTGAAATGAAGCTAATTTAAGCGAGTCCAACGCTACTCGCTCCGAATTTCATGCCGCATACTCGGTGAAGAGACTCAAGACGAACTCGACTATCGCCGAGGCTCGACTTCCCGCTTGCAAGTATGTTTCAGGCGTTCCTCTCTCCTTTGATGATGCCAAAAAGGGGGAAAAGGAATACCTTAAAGCACGAAGAGATCCGAAGGTGAAAAAGTGGATGCATTGCGAAGGAAAGACAAATCGAGGAAGTGTTGAAACAAAAGAAAGGAAAATCCGTTGGGGAAGGATCGAAAGATGTGACCTTGATGATCGCACAAACCCCCAACAAGGTCTTATGTCCGGTGACATTGTCGGCAAAGACAAACTCCTCTGTGACTCGCCACTCCAACACTCGCTAT
This sequence comes from Rehmannia glutinosa, assembly GCA_016081115.2. NCBI lineage: Eukaryota > Viridiplantae > Streptophyta > Magnoliopsida > Lamiales > Orobanchaceae > Rehmannia > Rehmannia glutinosa. The sequence goes on from JABTTQ020003137.1 coordinate 566,730, forward strand.
ATCTATGGCCGAAAAGAGAAAGACAATTGAAGCGAGGGATGAGGAAGTGGAAGGAAGAATGGATGCCCGAGTTATGAACATCTTGAAACAACATGGAGGCATTCCGGTGAGACAGAGACACTTATGCCATCTCGGATGTCGGGACGAGCTACGATCAGTTGATGAATTTAAAACGCCGCATCTCGAAGGATACTTTGCAAATATGTCTATGGCTCAAGCTTGGGACTTATCTTGGGAAAAGGGTCTCACGTTATGTGAAGAAGTTGTGAGCGTGAGACTCACCGCGGTCCTCTGCTGGTCACTCCGGGTCACTCACTGTTTGGAAAGAAGAAGACCAAAGACAATACACGCCCGAGGTAGAGGAAGAAGCGAGTGGTGGAGGAAGAGGTTTGGACCAGGCCTCGCCCAAAAACATTGAATACGTAGATCCAGGCAAGAAAGGAGGGATCTATTGGGTTGGTCTTGACCAAATAGCAAATTTGCAAGTGGCTAAAAGTAATTTGAGTATGCGAAAAGAATAGAAGAAGAAAACAAGAGACAAACTCGGCTATGGGAGGAAAGACAAGAAAGATTAAGAAGAGATGAAGCTGCCAGGAAGGCATATGAAAAAAAAGAAGAAGAAAAGCGGTGACGATGAGAAAAAGAGAAGAAGAAGCGAGAAGATGGTGAACAAGATGAAAGAAGGAGACAATGAAGAAGATGAAGTGTTCTTTGTCCACCCCTTCATGTATTTCATTATGTAAATACATACTATGTAAGTCTTCGCAATAAAGCTATAAATTCTTTATTTGTTTTGTGTAGACAAATGTATGCTCGATACACCTTGTAAATGTGATTGTGTAAAAGAACAAGAATGTTATGATCAATAAAAGGATTGATTCTACGCATACATTCTATGTGAATACACTATCGTATGTATCTTTGCTATTTACATTTTTGAATGGTTTAAGTTTTGGCATCATCAAAAAGGGGAAATTGTTAGGAAATTTATTGTTTAGATTTTGATGAATGCCATGTAAAACTTAGAATAGGAAGTTGGCACCCCATTTTTTGTTGTAAACTACATTGTAATAAATAGGGCTGGTCAAGATGAGTTAAGTCGGCCCTACGCCCAAACATGCAAGAAGACAATCGGAGACTAGAAGAAAGACTCATTTGCAAGAAGGCAGCCGAGTATGGTAAAGAAGAGTAGACGGAACTCTCTTGAAGAAGCGGTGAGATGCGGTGAGTGGAGTATCAGTCAAGTCAACTCAAGAAAAGCCAAGTCTCAAGTTGAAGTGACGAGAAGAGTCCTCCAAAGATTGGAAGGCGACTCTAAGTCACCCGGGGAAAGCAAGGAAATGCGTCAAGTCGAGATAATCGAAAAGATCCGTTGTACGTAAATCAAGAGAATTACCTAAACAAGTAATATCTCCATACTACCTTTCTCGAAGTGCTTAGTCCCAGAAGCGTGCAAAAGGAATAAACCAATGGGAAGCACTACACCGTGTCGAACTCTAAAAAAGGTGAAGAACAATTCATACGAGGAAATGGCAATTCCAAGGATCGCAACAAGACAAGCCAACAAGCGCAAGTGACTTTCAAAAATTAAGCCTATCTCTTCAACGGGCAAATTTTTGAAAGATCACTATAAAAGGCCGAGAAATGACTTTGAGAATAATAAGAGAGGAGACCATAACCATAAACATTCAAGCAATTATTAGAGCGTAAACCGAAACATTCTCAATCCTCAAGCCTACACTACGAAGAACATCAATCCAACACTCTGTGAAGGAAAGATAACTTCAATGAGTTGAAGAGGAAAATACTTGAAAAATCAAAGGGGTCTACATTCCTCGAAGGATTGTAGGAAGGTTCAAGGTCGAACCAAGTCTTGAGCTTTTGGAGGGCTTCGTGATCAAATCCAAAGAGCTTGAGCAAGTGGGCTGTAGTAGCAAGGCGCTGCCCTGTGAAGAAGAAGCCGAGTCGCACGAGAAGCCAGGTGAGTGATCAAGGCGTTTCAGATCGAGTCCCCTAAGGAACAAGTGTTTGTGTGATCAAGACTTGTATCGGGACTGTTACCACTTTGTATATCTTGATCAATACCTAGTGGATTCCTCCGGGAGTTGGAGAAGAGAGGAGTAGAAGAATTACCCCATCTTGAACCTCTATAAAAATCTTATTGTGTCATTTACATTTCAAAGCACTTTAAATTCTTGCATCATATCTGTTTATTTCTGTGACATATTTGCTATCCATTAGATAATTTCTAAGTACTAAATCAAGCTCTAAATCTCTACTTAACCAAACTTAAGGGTGTTAAGTCTTCCACTGAAAACAAACCACAAGAGAGTTAATTTAGACTTAACAATTTGAGTTATTCCATCAACGGCTCGGTTGAGTGTTGAAAGACTAACTCTCTTGATCAACTAAATTGGTTGTCCACCAAGGACATAGTGTGTAGTATCAACTCGAATTTTTAAAAGGACTAAAATCAAAATTTGGTAAGGTTTATTCAACCCCCCTTCTAAACCTTACACTTACACCCCTTGGGACCTACGACTCATAAATGACTCAGCTTACTCCTTAGTTGATTCAACTCTTCTTCACTCTGTGTATATAGTGACTCATTGTCACTAACTCGTCTGTTGTCCTTCCGATATGGCTAATTTACTTAGTGATTTACACGCCCGCTCTATTTTCATCTTTTCATATTTCATCTCTTCTCCTTGAGTCTTACGAGTATTAACTCAGCTCAATTAACCCTAGCTCATGCTTAAGCTCTTCAAATCTTGATTCACGTAATGGCTTTGTGAATATGTCATTCTTGTTTATCGGTTGAAATGTATTCCAAAGTGATGTCCTTCTTTTGAACATGGTCTCTTATGAAATGATATCGACATCAATGTGCTTTGTTCTTGAGTGCAACACAGGATTTTGAGTGATTGCAATAGACTTGTGTTATCACACATAATTGGAATTTCTTTTTCTTCAACATCATAATCTCTCGGTTGTTGTCTCATCCACAAGACTTGGGCACAATAGCTGCCCGCAGCTATGTATTTAGCTTCAGCTGTGGATGTGGCTATTGATTTTTGCTTCTTGCTAAACTAGGAAACCAATCTGTTTCCAAGCATTTGACATGTGCCTGAAGTGCTCTTGCAGTCAACTCTACATCCAGCATAGTCAGAGTCTGAGTAACCAATAAGTTTGAATCCACCTTCCTTTGGATACCATAAGCCGACTTTATGGCATCCCTTCAAGTATCTTAGGATTCTCTTAGCTGCTTGATCATATGGCTTTTTCTTTTGGTGCGATTGAAATCTTGCACATACACCTACCGCAAAGGTCATGGCCGCTTGTCGCGTCGTGAGATAGAGCGTTGATCCAATAAGTGCTCGTATCCGGTTTGATCCACAAGCTTACCATCTGCATCCATATCCATCTTGACCGATGAATTCATTGGTATTTTCATCGAAGACTTCTCTTCCATACCAAATTTCTTCATTAAATATCCGGTGTACTTTGTTTGACTTATGAAGGTTCCATCCTTCATTTGTTTAACTTGAAGTCCTAGAAAAATGTCAGCTCTCTCCCATCATGCTCATTTCAAATTTCCCTTGCATGAGGTTTGAGAATTTATCACACACGACTCTTTGTTTGTTGATCCAAAAATAATGTCATCCACATATATTTGAACAAGCGGTATACTCTCTCCATCTTGAATTAAGAAGAGTGTTCTGTCCACTTTGCCTTTGGTGAATCCATTATCTATTAGAAATTGAGATAATGTATCATATTATGCTCTTGGTGCCTGTTTCAATCCATATAGAGCTTTCTTGAGCTTGTACACCTTATCTCCAAGAGTCTTACGCTCAAATCCTCGGAGGTTGTTAAACATAGACTTCTTCTTCTAAAAGTCCATTTAGAAATGCACTCTTCATGACCATTTGATATACAAAGTGAAGTTCTTGTGTGCGGCATAGGCAAGAAACATCCTTATTGCTTCTAATCTAGCAACAGGAGCAAATGTTTCATCAAAATCTATTCCTTCCTCTTGGAAATACCCTTTGGCTACCAATCTTGCTTTGTTTTTCTTACCACGTAACCTTCTTCATTCATTTTGTTTCGAAAACCCATTTTGTGCCAATAACATTTTGATGGGTTGGTCTTTGAACCAATTCCCATACTTTGTTTCTTTCAAACTGATTGACTCTTCTTGCATGGCCTGAATCCAATGTGTGTCATCAAAGCTTGAGACACATCTTTAGGTTCTATTTGGGAGATAAAACAAGTAAACATTGCTTCTTGTTGAGCTCAGGATCGGGTTCTTACACCATCTCTTACATCACCAATGACTAGCTCGGTGGATGGTCTCTCACCATCTCACATCAGGTTGGAGTAAGTCATTTGGGTTGATCGTATTATTGTTTGTGTTATCTTGAGCGGCTCTCTCATCATCACTTAGCTGCAGATTTTCCATTTGTCTTTGAGATTCAGCAATCTCATCTTCACCTTGATTAATTGCTCGACTTGACTTCAACATAGGGACTCTTCTCGCATAGTCGGTGATTTAGCTTATAAGCTAACTCTTCAATGTCTTCTCCATTTACATTAGGTTCATCAAAAACCACATGGATAGACTCTTCGTGACCATAGTCTTTTTGTTCAGCACTTTATAGGCTTTGCTTTTTCTTTGAGTATCCCAAGAAGATACCTTCATCGACTTTAGCATCAAAAGCCTTTAGATTATCCTTGCCATTGTTGTGGATGAAGCATTTACATCCAAAGATTCAAAAATATGCGACATTTGGCTTTCTCCTGTCCAAATCGATAGGAGTCTTTGTCATTGTCTGTTTTATCATGCATCTATTTTGAGTATAGCATGCGATATTGATAGCTTCAGCCCAAAATCTTTTAGCGACCTGCTTTAGCTAACATGGTCCTTTCGCTTCCTTGAGAGTTCTATTCCTTCTTTCTCGCAACTCCATTCTTTGTGGAGTCCTTCTGCAGACAATTCATGAGCAATACCATTTTCAACACGGTATTGAGTTATTATTCCATTGACAAACTCGGTTCATCTATCGGATCTTATCTTTAAAATGGTTTGACTCTTCTTATTTTGAACTCTTTTCATCGATTGAGGTAGTTTTGCAAAGTTTCCTTCTTTTTACACATGAAGATTGTCCATGTATATCTTGAATGATCATCCACCACTACTAGATTGTATTTCTTTCCACTTATGTTGGTGGCTCAATGGACCAAATAGATCCATATGCAATCAGATGCAATATCCTTGTTGAAGATGGACTTGACTTCTCTTTGAATGATGATTTAATTTGCTTTCCCATTTGGCATGCATCACAAATACTTTCCTTCTTGTACACTGAGTCTGGCAGTCCTTCTACAAGATTACTCCTTGCAAGCTTGTTGATTGTCTTGAAGTTCAGATGACTCAGCTTCTTGTACCACAACCAACTTGATTCGGCTGTACTTTTTGCTAGCGAGGCAAGTGCTTGGTATGGCAATCGACCAATCTACCACATACATGTTCTTTTGTGCGGATCCTTGCAACACTACTTCATTTGATTCAGTGTCTTTGATTTGGCATACTCCCATATTGAATCCAACATTATAGCCCTTGTCAAAGAGTTGGATGATGCTTAACAGGTTGAAGTTGAGGCCTTCAACCTGTGCAACATCTGTGATTTCTAATCCATTTTTCTTGATGGATCCAATGCCTCTTATTTCCTGAGCTTCATTTCCTCCAAATATGACTTTTGCACCTCTAATCTCCTTGAACTTTGACAAGTTTTTCTAGTTTCTGTCATGTGTCCGGAATAGCCACTATCCATGTACCAGGTTCCTCAAGACTCATTTGTTCCTTGAACCGCAATCAAGGAAATTAGTTTTTAGGTACCCATACTTGCCTGGGTCCGAGGGGTTAGTCTTTGTAAGATGATCCCACCAACCTATAGCCAATTGATTTGACTCTAACGGGTTACCATCTATCGGTGCCATAATCATAATTTACTTTGGCAAATTTCTTGGGGGCTTTAGGTTCATACAACTGTCTCTTTTGTCGTATGCTTGTGTGTGTTTTGGCAATTGCCTTCTTTGGGTAATTGTGATATCTCCGAGTGTAGTGCTTGGGTGCATATGTGTCTTTGATAATGACTCTTTTGCCTTTGGAATGACCTTTGCTAAATTCTAGGCCTTTGCCATTTAGGCTTGTATTCCATAGGTCTTAGCCGATATTTCACATTATTCCAATCAGCTTGATTTGGGTAGTTTCTACCATTCCTATTATTTGTGTTTCTTTGATAGAACTTCTTGGGATTTTGGTAGCTCTGTTTTTCTTCTTCAGAGTACTTCTGTTTGGAGTTTTTGAGAAACTCTCTTTGGATTCTTTTGTGTCCTCTCAAAGATACTCAACTGGCTGTTTTTCTTTTCCTTTATGTCCAAGGACAATTTGTTTGTGATTGTGCTTTGGAATGATGTGTGTGCAACATTTGGTGTCTTGGATTTTTGAGATGCTTCATTACTTGAAGGTCCTTTTTCCAAGATCACTCTTGGAGTTTGACTATGCACAAAGGAATTGAATCTATGCCTGTCTTATCTCCACATTCTTTTTGGCTCATAATAAGGTCATCCAGTGATTTAGATGCCTTTGTGAATGAAGCAAGCACATTTTTGAGATCATTCTCTCTCTATTAATTTAGCATTCTCGGCCTTTAGCTCTTTGTTCTCATCGCCTATGTGACTTAGAGTACTCGGCTCCTTAGTCAATTTGTGAGTTTTGGCTTTTGAGTGGTTTGTTTTCCTCATTTAATAGTGTGTGTGAGGATTTAATGTGCTCAAAGTCTTTCATCATTTTGCCTAATGAATCATAAAGATCGAGTGGGTGATGAAGTGTGTATGTCACAATCACTATCACTAGAATCGAATGAGATGAGTTAGAGTGTACCTCATCTTCTTGGTCGAGGTTGATCTTGTTATATAGCCATTAGATAGATCATTGCTTCTTTTTCGGAATCACTTGAGTAGTCAGCTTCACTACTCTCTGAGTCAGCTGTGTCCTTTGACTTAGCTGTTTAGTTTCAGTGGCCAACATTGCTCTTTTCTTTTCTTGTCTTCTTTCTCTGAAGACTTTTCTTTCTTCTTCATTCTTGTATTTATTGACTACAGGATATGGACATCAATAGCAAAATGTCCTGGTTTGTCTGCAATTCCAACACGGGTTTTCAACTTTTTGATCGGCTCTCTCATTTCTTGGGTTGTCGACTCTTTGATATTCAATCTTTTGATACTCTGCTCTCTTTGGTGGCCTATCTTCCCTTGACTTGGAGGGAGCTGAATGTCTTCTGGAGGATTCACCTTTGTTTCTTTTGTAGTTCTTGTTGAAGAACTTGTTGAATCTTTTAACCATCAAGGCAATTTCCTCCTGGTCAATCACTTCTTTGGTCTCGCTCTCTTCCTTCCTTGACTATGAGTGCATTTGTTTTGGGTACTGACTATCTCCTCTTGATCCTTTGAGATCCGAGAATAGTTCATGGTTGGAAGTTTTTGATAGGTCAGAGTGCCTTAGAGCCATGGTCTTCATTTCCGGTGGGAGGCTCCTTAGTATCTTCATACACATCTCATTCTGTGTGTATTCTTTCCCAGTCGAGAGCTCATTTGTAATTTCGATGAATCTAGCATCCGGTGGTCCATTGTTTCACCTGCAAGCATTTTAAAGTTTTCAAATTTACGAACAACAATAGATAATTTGTTTTCCTTAATTTGTTCAGATCCTTCACAGATTAAGGTTAATTTCTCCCGATTTCTTTGGTTGTCTTGCAAGATTTGACTTTGTTGAACATGGCTTTGTCAATGTCTTGTAAAGTATATCATTGGCCACATTGTCAAGGTTGTATCTTTTCTGTCATCATTTGTCCATTGACTCTTGGCTTTTCAACCATAGTGGGTCTAGGAGGAGCAACCTCCACTTCCTTAGTGCAGCAGACTCTCATTGTTGTGTTCACCTTCATTATTTGCGAGTGGCCCATCCTCTATCACTATCGACATTTCATCATGTAAAGTGATAGATGAGCCTGCATACGTATTTTCCAGTCATCAAATTCCTCAATGGTGAACATATGGATGCGTGTCAAATTTGCTTCCATGATAATAACTTTGTTGTTTTAAAAAAACTTTTGAAAGAGCAAGTGTTAGAAACTTCTTTGAAAGATTGGAGATCTAGTTCAAGTAACTTTGTGCGGAAGGCTCAATGAACCAACCGCTCTTATACCACTTGTAGGTACCAAGGGGTGTGAGTAAGGTTTAGAAGGGGGTTGAATAAACCTTACCAACTTTTCGATTTAGTCCTTTTAAATTAGTTGAGTTAATTTCAGCTATGTCCTTGATGGATGACTAAGTTAGTTAACCAGCGAGAGATAGCCACTCAGCACTGACTCGATTGATTTGTTGATAGAAGAATAACTCGAGTTGTTTAGTCTAATACTTAACTCGGCTATGATGAGATTTTTAGCGGAAGACTTAACACCCTTGAATTTGGTTTAAGTTTGTTTTAACACTTGTTTTTAGCACTTTGTTAATTATCGGTTGGAATGCAAATTATCACAGATATAAAGTGATATGCAGAAAGTAAATCTTTGAAATGTAAATGACACATTAAATTTTATAGGGGTTCGAAGATGGCTCTCTTCTCCAACTCCTGGAGGAATCCACTAAGTATTGATCGAGTACAAAGTGGTTATCGGTCCCGGATACAAGTCTTGATCACACGGTGACTTGATCCTTTGGGACTCGGTTTGGAGATGCCTTGATCACACAGTTGTCTTCTCGTCCGACTCGGCTTCTTCACGGGCGGCTTCCTTGCTACTACTTCAGATCACTTGCTCAAGCTTCTTGGATTTGATCACGAAGCCCTCCAATAACTTGAGACCGGTTCGACCTTGAACCTTTCTACAATCCTCCTTGGAATGTAGACCCTTTTGATTCTTCAAAAGTTTCCTCTTCATGAGTTTGAAGTTGTCTTTCCTTGCGACTTGGTGTTGGATCGATTTCCTTGAAGCTTAAGCTTGAGGATTTGCTTGAATAACTTGAGAATTTTTGCAGGTTCTGATTCGAATGTTAGCTTGAATATTCGTGGTTTGGTAACCCTCTCTCAAAGTGATTCCTCGTCTTTTATAGTGAACTTTCAAAAATGCGCCGTTGAAGAGAGAGGCTGATTTTTAAAAGTCACTTGTGTTTGTTGGCTTGTCTTATTGCGAGTCCTTGATCTTGACATTTCCTCGTATTGAATGAACATTCAACTTTTGAGTCGACACAAGGTGCGATGATTCCCATTGGTTTATTCCTTTTGCACGCTTCGGGATCGAGCACTTTAAGACATGACACATGGAAGTATTACTTGTTTAGGTAATATTCTTGACTTATGTGCAACGGATTCTTTTCGATTGTCTTGACTTGTTGCGCTCCTTAACTTCCCAGGTGACTTGAGTCGGCTCCCAATCATTGGATGACTCATCCGTCACTTCAACTTGAGACTTGGATATCTTGAGTTGACTTGACCGACACTTCACACTGATTGTATCATAGTTGCTACTCCTTCATTCGATTTCTTCTCTTCTTTTCCTTGCTATACAAATTTGCTTCACTGTGCAGAGTCTTCATCCCGATCTTGATTGACTTCTTGTATGTTCGGGCGTAGGCGACTTGACTCGGCTAAATGCTAGTACTGACCCTATCCATTACAATACAAATTACAAAGAAAATGGGGTGCCAACTTTCTAGTCTAAGTTTTACATGGCATTCATCAAAATCTAAACAATAAATTTCCCAACAACATTCCGTACTTGTAATTATTTTCTTGCTTGAGTCAACTTGGTGTGTCGAGCTCACGGTCGGAATGGATACGTCGATGGATGGGCAAGGCGGCTCGGCTACTATTCCACTCTCGGCTCCATCGCCCTAATCCCAATGCGGGACGGAGTTTGTCCAAGGGAAGCGGGTCGTAGTACTTGAGGTATAATAATGATTATGACAATTCGGGCCTAGCTAGCTCTATTGTGGATTTGTCTTTGCCTATGGAGCGATAAGGTGACATGTTTTGTACCATCTTGCTTTGGGAGTTACAAGGAAAACGAAGGAATCATTTTGTCTAATCCACATGATTCTAGAGTTACTCGGACCATTTGGTTGGCGTCACACTCCGTATGCAACCACTACTTGCTTGGGTTGGCGTTACCCTCCGCACGCAACCACTACTTGAATTACTTGCATGGGTTGGCGTTACACTCCGTGACGCAACCATTACTTGCAGGTTGGCGTTACACTCCCCTACGCAACCACTACTTGAACTATTTGCAACGCATTCATAGTACTTGAATGATCATGAACTATTTTCATCAAACTATATAAAGCTATATTATTTTGAATACCATGTTGCTTGTGAATCGCGTGTGGTGACGCATTATGAATCATGCATTCTTCATATAACTGTTTTCCGCATCTATATAAGCCACACTTACACACGATCACTCATCCACGAGAACTTTTGTCTCACCCCACCTTTTTCAAACGGCCGGTGATGATCCACCATATTATGAAGGCGTCAACGAAAATGACCATGCGACGGAGTAATCCCTAGACTTAGTTTGTCAATCTAGTCTTAAATTTCGTTTATGATCAATTTACTATGTTTGATGTAATAGAGGCGTAAGACCTCTTTCACTTAGACAATTGAATTGTAATAGTATTTCTTCTGCGACTATTAACTTTGTTTCCTAGAGGTTTTGAAGAACTATGTCTATTCGAGATTTAATATTGCTCAAATATTTGGTGGATTATATTCTCGAATGGGAGAATGGCGCAAGTTACCATTGGGTAGCGGCTCTAAATTTCGGGGCATTACGGATGGTATCGAGCTCAATTTATAAGACGAAAACTTACACCGAGCTAACCCAGGATAGGACCCTTTGCTGTAATGGGAATCACCACTATTAGGTCGTTCATAACAAATAATTCCTTAACAATTAGAAACCATGAGGAAGGATAGACTACATTATTAATTGTCCACTTGTGATAAATTTCTACATAAATAAGTGGATGCTAATTATTCTAAACACGGATGGCTGGTCAAAGAGACAGAGGATACCCCATAACGTGGAGAGGGAAAACCTTAACCCTCCGCAAGAGAGAACACCATCGCTCGAACGTCCACCACCTCCCCGGTGGTAGGTCCCAATGATGCGCAAGCCCTTCACAGATCTTCTTGTTTATGCAACAACAGATCGGGACAGAACCGGAACGTGCAGGAACCAGAGTGCGGAAAGCACAAGATTGAGTGTGGGAGTTATTCTGCGTTTCAATCCACCGGCCTTTCGGGGGAACCGGATGATACCAAGGTGAGGATTGGCTTGAACAAATGAAAAATATTTTTGCTACCTACGATATACTAGGGAGCAACAAGTTACCTTAGCGGTATTCCGATTTGAATCCGCCGCTCGTGATTGGTGGAAATCTGTGGAGAGAAGGTGGGAACAAGACCGAACCCGAAGGACATGGGACAACTTTCTGTTGGAATTCAGGGACCAATACATTCCTCGGGTGGTCCGAGAAGCGGCGTGGAATTTCAGCGTTTGAGGCAAGGGAGTGTGACAATGGCCCAAGATGAATCCGAGTTTCACCGACTATCAAAGTATGCTTTGGGCTCCATAAGTACCGAGGAGGACAAATTGTATAAGTTTACTCGAGGGTTGAGATTAGAACTTCAGAGACAACTATTGACAGTGGAAATGGATACATACCCTGTTGCAGTTAGGGCCGCCTCTCGTGTGGAAATGGGTTTGAATCGTATCGGACAACTACATCAGAATCGGAATATTAACAAAGGGCAAACTAGTGGCTTCAAGAGACCAGCTGTGGGACAAACATCTACGCCTCCTGTTAAATTCCAAAGGGATCACGGTGGGAGGATTGATAAGGGAAAAAAGCCGATACAAAGAAAATCGTGTGCGTCTTTGTCAAAAGGCGGACATACTATTGATGAGTGTTGGCGGAAACAAGGGAAGTGTTTGAAGTGTGGAAGTGCCGAACACCAATATAATGACTGTCCGTCAATTGCCAATGGTGAAAACAGAGTGGCTCAACCACAAAAAACCAGGGAAGGGGCAGGAAAATCGAGTAAGGGTACCAGCCCGAGTATTTGCCTTGGCGGGACATGACGCTCCCGAAGCAACCAATGTGGTGGAAGGTACGCTTCTAGTATCTAACCATTATGCTAAAGTGTTATTTGACCCCGGGTCATCACACTCATTCATTGCACCACATTACGCACAACATGTTCATGCATGCATGGAGCGTATGCCTATATGCTTAGAAGTATCAACTCCCATGGGCGCAAGCCAAATAACGGATGTTATGTATAGGGCATGAGAAATAAAGATTGGTGATGTGAACTTTCGTGTTGATTTTATTTTGTTGCCTATATCTGATTATGATGTTATTTTGGGTATGGATTGGTTGTCTACACATCATGCACAAATAGTATGTCATCATAAGACTATTAAGTTATGTGAACTGGAAAACCTACGGTGGAATTATTGGGAAGAGCCCGAGTCGAGATGGCTCCAACCATTTCTTCCATTAAGGCTAGAAAAGCAATCACAAAGGGGACACGTGGATACTTGGCATTTGTAATTAACAAACCTAAAGTAGAGACTCAAATCCACGAAGTGCCTACGAGTGTCGAGAATACCCGGTTGTATTTCCACAATGACTCACCGTCCTTCCTTCCGATAGGGAAGTTGAATTCACCATTGAGGTCTTACCGAGGACGTAATGGAAACAACCGAGAAATGTAAGACGATATGCGAAGACAATACCCAAAACTATTTTAAGAGGAATTTAGGGACCAAATTCTTTTAAGGAGGGTGAATGTGACGCCCGAATTTTAGCGACGTGAGATACGACGTTGTGTAGTGATTTATTTATTTGGTTAAGTAACACGAACCCATTATTAATGAAACGCGAACCGACTTTTATTTATTTCTTTCAACGTCAATTACGCCTTCCTCCTTTACGAGCCTAACGATTTTATATTCTCCTCTAGTATTACTACTTGATCGATTAACTATGACTTTAGAAATATTAGACCCTCAATAATTTAGGATTATATTTTGACTATTATCTAAATGTTTCATTTTATTCTATAATTCATCCCCAACCAACTTCCAATTTATTTTTAAAATACACATTTCTTATTTCACATCTTTAAATTTAAATTTCTAAATATTTAATTATGAATATTTATACATTTAATTTTTTTTTCCTCAATTTTATAAATAAAATAAACCAAATATCTTTTTTTCTTTTTCCCTAATTTTCGAAATTTAAAGTTTAAATGGGGAAAATAACTCATTTTTTTTTATTACTATTTTATTATTTTGTATTTCCCAACTAGATAATTAGGGAAAAAAATATATAAAAGCTTGACAAATTACCCTTGAAATCGGCCCCTCCCAAGAATTAAGGGATTTGGTTGCATTTTTCAAAACCTACAAATAAAAGCTACCCTACCAAATCCCACTACCCCCAATAATTACAAATAAAATAAAACAATAATCCTCCCCTAGCATTTCGGTCATAGCATGTTTTCTAGGGAGGAATCATATTTTTTCAAAATCTCCCAGCAAGCCTAAAGCCAATTATTAAACAAATAAAAAAAACAATTAATAATAACAATAATAACCTACCTTTCTTTCTTTCGGCCATACAAGTTGGAGGGTGGGACTTGTTTCTTTTTTTTTCATACAACTCACAACTAAATTCTTGCATTCTTCTAACATTTGAAAAAAGAAATCTTCCCCATATTCCCTTCCTCTTGACCGAATTGACATCAAAAAAGGTAAGACAAATTTCTTCTTTTCATCATCATCTCATCCTCTTTAATTCTAAGTCTCTTCCTTTATCTTCTAACCTTAGTAAATCTTACCTTGTTGAGGTACTCCTAGAGGTCATTGACTTGAAAAATTAAGGAAGATCAAGACTTGATTTTACAGGTGAACAAGGGCTTCAAGATAACTCTAGAAAAAAAAAAAAAAAAAAAGACAAACAAAAAGGTCAAGGTGAGAAATTGTGGTTTTAGTATTTTTCATTTTGAAAACTTGAGGAATTAATTTTTACTCAAATATTTGAATTTTTGGATCTTAGGAGCTAACTTATACAAGTTCAAGCTGAGGTTAGAAGCTTGAAGGAAAAATTCCATTTTTGAGACTACTTGAAGACATTAAGGTGAGTAGTAACCATTTGGTCCTAGTATATTTTCTTTAGACTTGAGACTTTAATTTTAACACCAAAATATGGTTTGGATACCATTTAGGGGCTGACCTTCAAGAGTTTGAGTCAAGAAGTTGATTCAAGGAAGAAGACTACATTTTAGACCAACCTAGAAAAACTACTACGAGGTGGGTGAAAAATCATTCAAAAATAGGCAAGTAATTTTCATAAAATGCATGTAGTACATGAAAAATATTTTAAATTGCTATATATATTTATATATGTATTACATGTATTGTTTTTATATGTATCAAGTTCAAGAAGTTTCACAAAAACGAGCATGATTTTAATTTTTTACACAATAGGGACATATTTGCATATATATCTTAATTTCTTGTTCAACTCTTGATTAATGTGTAAAGGAATGTGTTATATGCTCAAAATCATAGTCTATACTTGATATATATTCTGGAAAATATGACCTTGTGCTCAAGTAGAACAAATATACCATTTATGCAATTTTTGCAAACTTGAGTACTAAACCGTAATTTCGAAAACTGTCCAAGGACCAATTTGTAAATTTCAAAATTTTGGACTGTATTAATTGTAAAATTTAATATTTTAAGTTAATAATAATAGTTTAAAGGTTTTGAGAAAAGAAAACTCATCCTTGAAATTTTAGAGACTCAAATGTGGAAACTTAGAAGTTCAAGAGTTAAAAATGAATTTTTAAAACTGTTGGGGACCCCTCTGTAAATTTCGAAATTTTGACTTTCTCAAACTGAAAAACCTATATTTTATAAATTTAAAAGGTTAAAGTGGTTTGGGTTGAGAAAACCGATTTGTTAAACTTTAAGTATTAAAGTGTAAAAATTCCAATTTTAAAGGACCAAAATGAAATTTCAGGAAAAAGTACATCTCGGACACCTGAAATTTGCATAACCTTGTTTGTATAATATTTTGAACTCATGGTTCAAGTTTCATAACAAACGAACACTAAACAAACCCTAAGGGCAAAAACCGAATTTTTGGACTAGAAATCGAATTTATAAAAATTAAAGGACATAAACCGACCCTATTTCAAAACTAATTTTTTTCCAATATCCTACTGTTATACATGATATTTTAAAATTAGAATCACATCAAAAGCCCTCCCGGTTTGTGAGATCCAAAATTTTTAAGTTCGGGACCGAAAATGACGTTTTTTACAATAGAAGGGACGATGAATCTTGGACAATTTTAAGAATTTATAAACTGACTTTACATTTTTCCAAGGTCGATACTAGGATTTATTCAATTTTTGACTCGATAAGTACTTTTTCCAAGAAATGGGACTATTTATAAAATTTCCTTTTATCAAAGACCTCAAAATAAAATATTTTCCTCTCTACTGATCCTAAAAGCGATTTAATTATGATTTTATTATACCTCAATAATTTTCTTGAAAATCCCGGACCATACTCACTATGCGTGGCGATTTTCGCCTTTGGACAAATTTAAACTTAACTTGTTGATATCTTGTACTTCTTTTTATATGTATCGTTATGCTTTTTTACTCGACTACCTAGTTGACATTCCGTACTTGTAATTATTATCTTGCTTGAGTCAACTTGGTGTGTCGAGCTCACATTCGAAATGGATACGTCGGGGATGAAACAAGGCAGCTCGCCGCTATTCCACTATCGGCCCCATCGTCATAATCCCCATGGCCCGGGACGGAGTTTGTCCAAGCGAAGCGGAGTTGTAGTCTTGAGGTATAATCATGATTATGACAATCCGGGCCTAGCTAGCTCTATTGTGGATTTGTCTTTAATTTGCCTATGGAGCGATAAGGTGTGAGTCTTGGACCATCTTGCTTTGGGAGTTACTAGGAAGAACGAAGAAATCATTGTCGATCGATCCACACGATTCTAGAATTACTCGGACCATTTGGTTGGCGTCACACTCCGTGCGCAACCACTACTTGCAGGTTGGCGTCACACTCGCGTGCGCAACCACTACTTGCTTGGGTTGGCGTTACACTCCGCACGCAACCACTACTTGAATTACTTGCTTGGGTTGGCGTTACACTCCGCACGCAACCATTACTTGCAGGTTGGCGTTACACTCATGACGCAACCACTACTTGGACTATTTGCAACGCATTCATAGTCTTGAATGATCATGAACTATTTTCATCAAACTATATAAAGCTATATTATTTTGAATACTATGTTGCTTGTGAATCGCGTGTGACGCTTACGCATCATGAATCATGCATTCTTCATGTAACTGTTTTTCGCATCTATATAAGCCACACTTACACATGATCACCCATCCACCGAGAACTTTTGTCTCACCCCACCTTTTTCAAACGGCCGGTGATGATCCACCATATTATGAAGACGTCAACGAAAATGACCATGCAACGGAGTAATCCCTAGACTTAGTTTGTCAATCTAGTCTTAAATTTCATTTACGACCAATTTACTATGTTTGATGTAATAGAGGCGTAAGACCTCTTTCACTTAGACAATTGGATTGTAATAATATTTCCGTTGCGACTATTAACTCTGTTTCCTAGAGGTTTTGAAGAACTATGTCTATTCAAGAATTAATATTGCTCAAATATTTGGTGGATTATATTCTCGAATGGGAGAAGCGACGCAAATTCTTGTTGGGTAGCGGCTCCAAATTTACGGGCGTTACATGTGATGACGATGAATCAAAAAATAAACAAACGGTGAATGCATGTGGTTTATAAAGAAGTATTCCAAATTATGTAATTTTTAAATGTAGTAGTTCAATTCAATTAATTTGTTTGAAATATGTTCTATAGTTTTATATTTCATTAATGAATATTATTATTTTTATATCGATCCAATTTATAGGTTCCAACATAACAAAAACAATTAATCACACAACAATTTATTACACACAATATACACCCCGTGCATCGCACGGCAAAACACTCAGTAGAGATAAATAAACACAATTAATCATACATATATAAAACATTAGACATGAAAGACAATACGGCATATAAGCCTGCCATACCCCAAATTCAAAAAGTTAAAAAGAAACAAACAAGTTACAGCAAACTTTAATATAGTAAAACATATATAGAAAACACATATATATATATATATTTCGAACAATATTTTATTAAATAACATACAAATTAACGACTTCCTAACCACATGCATCATCAGCTAGCTTCCATAAATTAAAAATATCTCTTTAATTTCAATTAAGGAGTTGGACCTATGGATTGCATTCCGGGCGGCGGTGTAACTGTAATGTTGCATGAAGTTGCTGCATTAGCCAGATTATAAGTTGGTAATCGATTTAAATCAAAGCTCTGGATAATCGAACTCGAAAGTATTGCAGTTGCAGTTGGCAATGAGGTTGGTGTAGGCTGTGACTTCATAGTCTTCATTGAATTGGCCGGACCTTCCATCGGACAAGTGTTGATTACTGTCCTAGCCTGATTAATGGTTCTTGTTTCATCACAAGTAGAAGATATGATGAGTTGGCTGCGCAGATTTTGTGGGATACAAAATTGCTTCTTTTTTTTTTTTTTTTAATAATGTCATGCATCCCACGTCTAATTATTTTTTCAATAAGAGCTTTGACTTTAATTAAATTGATTATATACGGTAGTAGGATTTTTATATTTTGTTTTTAATTGTTTGGTTGGCTTGCACAAATTAAGATATTACGTTATAATTTATTAATATTAACTGACAACGAACTGATAGTTAAAATTAACGCAAAATGGGTTGCAGGCCTAGTTAACTTTTGGGGATTTAATTTATTCTACAAAATCTCATTTAATTATATTTAACTTGCTTGAGGTGTAGATTAATAGCCCGGAAATGGAATGTTTATTAATTGAGTAGGTCACTTGTAGGATTTGGTTCCATATCCACTGGCGGAGCCAGCCTAGGCTTAGTGCGGTCCATGGACCGGTTCATAGCTATCTGTTATATTAAACAAATAAAAAAACTTTATTTTATCTCCATTCATGACCAGTGATTGCACTCAATCCACGCTCAGTCACTCACGTGAGGAGATAAAGGGACTCCTCAAGAAAACCTATTTTGACCACTTTTACGGTTTTGCTGAATGCTGAGGGGACAAAAGGCAATTAATTAAATTCTCATACTCTACACACTCATGCATGGACTCTCTTGAAAAACCCACACACCACAATAAATGGATGAAAAGGAACATATTTTTATATTTTTCTTCTTGCCCCTCTTTTTTTAGCATCAGAAGCATTTTAATCTTCATTTGAAAGTCATTTTTAATTTTTAACAATAAATAAATAAGTAGTGATTTTAATGGTTTGCGAGATCAAATTTAATATTTGTTGTTAGCGATTTCTTATTTTTTATAATATTTTTTGTATTTTTAAAATTTTGTGAAATACAAATTAAGAACTGTTGTGATCCAATTGATCAATCTCCTCCTTTGATTGCTTTCTCTCTCTTAATATCTTCAATTCCTTTTGTAAAGATTGAGGAAGTAATTGCTTGGTTCTGTGTTTTGTTTTAATTTGGTGCTTTAAATATCTTCAAGAATTTAATTTGGTGCTACTCTTCTGTTTGTTCAGTTTGTACTCTTGATGTGGATTAAGAAAATTGTGAATAATGTTACTGTCTTCGAGCGTGGAAACTCAGAAATTGGCTGTTATATTCTATTTATGTCTTCCCTATATTTGTTGTTCACATTGTCGTTTTTCCATTTCTCCCTCCCACAATCGTAGATCTTAGATTTTGTTCGGTTAATTAGAATAAATCTGGCTACGGTGTTTCGAGAAGATTGTCGGTGGAATGTCAACGGCGAGGGTGACAATTGTTGGATGTGTTTATGCTCAGTGATTGGTTGAAGAAACACAGTCTAAAAACATTGCAGATCGATATTTTTCAGATAAATATTAATATTAATACTTTTCTGAGAAAAACTAGTACTTTTCAAGAAAACTATTATTATCAGTTTTGTTATTTTTGAAAAACATATTTTTTAGAGTAAAAGTGATACTTTTGTTAGTAAAAATTGATAATATTAATCAAGATTTCATGTAACTTTGCAAGTAAATATAAGTTTTGTTACTTTGAAACACATATACTCTTCTTGAGAATAAAAATGATACTTTTAAACAAAACATAATACTTTTTTTAGTCTAAAGAGATAGTATGCCCGAGAAAGGAGTAATGTAGTATTGTTATATTGCAAACATATACTTTTCAGAGTGAAAGTTATATGTTTTATAATAAAAAATTATACTTTTGAACAAGGCTTTATACAACTTGCAAGTAATGATTAGTTTTATTACTTTAAAAACATATACTTTTCAAAGTGAAAACGATAATTTTTAAATAAAAAGTGATACTTTTTGAGTCTAAATTGATACTATATCAAATGGATCTACTAATATAATTTTGTTAATTTAAAAACATATTTTTTAGAGTAAAAGTGATACTTTTATTAACTAAACGTGATAATTTGATACCGCATATTACATTGCAAGTAAATGAGGAGTTTTGTTCATTTGAGAACATATATTTTCAGAATAAAAGGGATAGTTTTGTAATAAAGAGTATACTTTTACCATCACCCATAGAGATACTATTCCGCCGCCCTAATATTATAAAAATACCACCGATGTCTAGTGTTGTTTTGTTTTTTTTTTTTAAAACTCGGCCTTGTGAACCAGGTCCCCTTCACTAAAGAGTAATACCCTGCGCCCTTGGCTAAACCAAAGTGGTTTGTCTAATAATATTATTATTTCACCTCCTTATATTACAAAAATGTCACCGCCCCAAATAATTTTAAAAGTCTTCTTTGGTATTTGGGGTGGATATATCTTGCGCATTGGGTTGGATCCGTCTTACTGATTGAGACCCGTAAGATAGTCCTATATGAGTTTTTGCCTTATTAATTAGACAACGTGCATGGTGATAGGGTTTCAAGAGATATACTTAACTACTTGGAGTTGTATGGAGATTTTTCAATCTTTTTCTTTGATATTTAACTCAATTTTTACAAATTACAATGTACATTAAAAATTGGTCTTGTGGACAATGCTTTTAAAATCGGAGTCAGATAATTAGTGGGGATATTGGGTTACTAGTTGAATCGGGTGAACCATTGTGAAAACCGAATAAATATGCTTACGACTTACGAGTAAAAAAACTTAAGTAAAATATTACAAGTTTGTCAATATGGATAACCCGATATATATTACAATTTAGGTAAAACCTGATATATGATTATTATATATTTTGCATGTCCCACTATGTTATATTTTTGTTAAGCCAAAATTATTATTGATGATGAGCACAAGGAGTACTCACCCAAAAGTACATTGTTCGATTACAACGAGAAAAATTCACTTTTGGTCCCATTAGATTTACCCCCGATGATTTTAGTCTCATTAGACTCACTTTTAGTCCCAAATCAATATTTTTCACCAAAAATAGTCCCATAGGACTCGGAAACTGAAAATCCGTTAAAAAATTAACGGAAACCGTTAGTGATGACAAAAATGGTCCCATAGGACACCAAAGTTAAAATTTTAACCAAAAATGATCCCATTATTCTTTTTTGGGTTAAATTTAATATTATTGATGATAAAAATTATTTTAAATTTTATATTTTGATATATTTATTTAAATTAATATTGTGAATGTCCAATTTGAAAACTAAAAAAATCTTTGTCCTTCAAATATTTTTCTAAAAATATCTTTTTCAGTGCGTTTTATTTCACTAAAACAAATTCTCTTACTTAAAATATTTACAAACCGAGTTCTCCCTACATAAATACACAACTATTATTAAGACATAGTTCCTTTCGAATATTATTCCAAGCCAGTAGCATATATTTTCCAATATCTGGTACTTTTGCTCTAATCCAATTCCACATGGTCATTTTAATCCTGTTGATATTTGTCCCGTCCATTTGCTTTTCCCTGAAGATGATTTCATTTCTATTTGAGCATTATTCATTTTCTGATTTCCAAATATGATAATACTATATAGATGTAATAATTAAACACTACAAGAAAAATAAAAAACGATTCTTGTGACTAAAATCTAACACTATAGTCACATATATTTCTTGTCACTAGAAGCAATTCTTTTGTAACAAAAAGAGTCATGTCACTGAAACTTCTTAAAAATTGTCACAATTTTATTTTTATTAAACTGAAACTTAGTCGTCACTAAAAAATAATATTTGTCTCAATAGATTGTTATTATTATAAAAATATTTTAATTAAAAAATAATGATATTAATAAATTGTTACAATATTCATCATGATGTAGTTTCAATCTAGTGACAATAGTTTTTTTTATCCGTTTTTCTCCAATGTATTTTGTGTTGTGCTCTCTATAACAATTATATGAAACATTTAATCTCAACCAACAAAGCTTATATCGAAATCAATATCATTTGCATAAATGTCTAATTTGAAAATATGAGTTCAAAATAAAATCAATGTGACAAACTGTAGCCAACAATTAAATAAACCAATTACAATTGTAAAACTAGGTCTAAAGTTCATGAAAATATTAAATGACGAGTCAATTTTTCCAGAGCCACAATGTGCTTCATACCTGCAAATATATAAAATTATTAGAAAAATTAGTATTCAATGGAAAAGGTATGGCAAAGAAATGGAATAGATCAAATATACACACACACACACAAGCACACTCACCTTAGATGATGCAATTTGATTACTTTGGCTTAAACCTTGAAGCATGGTAGGTAGCTGAACTTTCAAAAAAGCTTGTAATTGAGCTTCCACTCACTACAACATAAATGACATTAAGTAACACAAATTTTGTAGCACTTTTTACATAAAGTACATATGTAGCACATGTTTGTAACACTTTTTATATTACAATATTTATATAACACTTTTGTAGCACTTTATCAATATGCAACACTTATATGTAACACTTTTATATAAGTAACACTTTTTAAGTATCATTTTTTTGTTATTTCTTTTGTAACACAAATAGGTAACATTTTTATCAATATGTAACGTTTATATGTAATACTTTTATATAAGTAACACTTTTTAAGTATCACTTTTTTTTTGTTATTTCTTTTGTAACGCAAATAGGTAATACTTTTATCAATATGTAACGCTTATATGTAACACTATATTTTATTGATTATTATATTTTTTAAGCTATATTTTAGGAACACAAAATTATATAACTATCATTAAATCATGTCAAAGATTTATTTAATTAATTGATGTCACCAAACCTAAAAATTGTAGACATCATGTACTCTTTTTCAATCTGAATTTTTGTTTTCTTTTTACAAAGTATTTTAGTTTTGTTTTTTTTTTACGAAGGCAATTAATTCCGTCTTAATACCGACAAAAAATGCACATGTATATATTTTATTATCATTATTTATTTATTTTTAAGTTTTTACTAACGGAGACCAATTTCATCGTTAACTTTTTTTTTTACTTTTTAAAACTAATTACCGATGAAAATTGATGTTGTCGGTAATTACTTAGGAAATTTTTCCGTCGGAAAATTTTTTTTTTCGTTATTTTCTTTATTATTTAATTTTTTTTGTTAGAACTTTTTTTTATCTCGTCGGTAAATTAATTTTATATTTTATGTATTTTTATTTTAACCGATTGAATATTTATCAAGTAATATAATATGATTTTCAAACTATATAATATACAATATAAAATTTGATATATACAAAGTATATAATATAATTTAATACATATATTATAAAATATATAATTTTTATTATATAAAATATATTATATATACATATAATATATATATATATATATGTGTGTGTGTGTGTGTGTATATATAAAACAAAGCAAAACTTGTAATAAGAATCAACTTAGCTTAGTGGCAAATTGCCACTTGTATACATAACAAAGTCGTGGGTTCGAATCTACTTGGTGGCAAAAAATAATATTTCTATGAAGTGCTACAAAAATAGTGTTACATAAGATTCATATCTAACACTTTAGAAGTATTTTTTTTAAAGTGTTACAAGTATAAAAAGTGTTACAAAAAAGTGTTACATAAGATTCATATGTAACACTTTAGAAATATTGTTTCAAAGTGTTACCAATAGAAAACTTAATGTAACACTTAGAAAAAGTGTTACTAAAAGCTAATATAAGTGATACCTTATACTATAGGTAACACGGGCAAGTACAACGCCATAAAAATGCTACTTATTGTCTATAGTAATATTTTATGGCCATTAGGTAACATTTTTGAGTGTTACCTAATGTCATTTATGTTGTAGTGACTTGAGCTTGCACTTGAGATTGTACTTCTTGTACTTGAGCTTCTTGGTTGTAGAGTTGGGCTTCTAAAGATTGCAAACGTAAGGTCATGTCTTGACTTGTTTTCTTAGGTCATCATTCTCTTTTTGTAGTTCTTCATTAATTCTTTGTCCTCTTTTAGATTGTGGCTTCAAACCATCCCCACACCCACGTAGTCGATTTGGTTTCTCTTGCCCAATTAGCACTTTAACAAAAGCTTCGGCTTTAGTCCACGGGTTCTTCACTATCTTCAATTGATTCATTTTGTAGTCGAACAATATCCTCCTGAAAAAGTTATCTAACTCAATATTGATAATATGATGATGAATAATTTTTAATTAATTGAAAAACTTACATAAACCTCCTTGAAGCTTGATCAACCCAATTTTTTATTCTTTGAATCGAGTTTTTTTCCAAGTGGGTGTTCGTGTGGGTTCTTCCCGGTCTCAAGATCGTGACAATATAAATGTGTAAAAATTTGTAGAAAATACTATAATGTTACTAATATAGGAGTATTTCAAAAAAACTTACATCTTCATAACAATATTGAGCAATTGATTTTGTCCCTCAAGTATGGGCCATCGTCAACTTTTTTGCCGAATTTTCTTTTTTGATCACTATCTTTCGTGGATACAAATAAATAAAAAATTTAATATAATATCATAAGAAAAGTTTATGTTCAAAAGTAATTTAGCTTCATGTCACGTGCATGAGAAAGAAATAATTTAAATGCATGCACGAAATCACTCAATTATAATTCATAATTATTGAAAGCAAATGCGAACCAAAACATGGAGGAAGAAATTAAGTAAAATAAGTTTGGTGCCAACCTCAAAAAGGAAAAAAAAAAAAGGCAGATGAAATGCATGTGAATCAAAGTTGAAAAATTGTGTTCGATCTATTGATTCTTACTTGATGCCGACATATCATATGAAATCCACTTCTTACGAATTGTCAAGAAACAATATTCTTTTAGGATATAAAAAAATAAAATTCTATGAGATTACGTTCAAAATGTAAAAACTAACTCACTTGAGAGACATATGTTAACATTCAAGAACTTAATGCCAATATTAGCAAAAGTATTTGATTGATTTATAACTTCATGTAGCTATTTTTAAATTTTTAAATACTACAATAATAAAAATTATGGATAATTACAAAAAACATCCCCGAGGTTTGGGTGATTGCAAAAAAATCCAGAAATATTTCAAAATTACAAAAGACCTCTAGGGTTTGATTTTGTCTTAAATTTCAAGGAGTACCTTTAATATTTTTATAAATATCGGAGGGAATTTTGAAATATTTTTTGGTTATAAAGGATAAACTGTAAGACTAAATAAAACTTCAATGGATTTTTATAATTTTAAACCTATATGTTTTTTATTAATTTGCCTAAACCTCAGGGATTTTTGTAATTATCCCTAAAAAATATTATAGTGTT
The DNA here is from genome assembly GCA_016081115.2 of Rehmannia glutinosa. Classification (NCBI taxonomy): domain Eukaryota; kingdom Viridiplantae; phylum Streptophyta; class Magnoliopsida; order Lamiales; family Orobanchaceae; genus Rehmannia; species Rehmannia glutinosa. Next base: position 591,750 of record JABTTQ020003137.1, read on the forward strand.
GTTAACAATCATGGAAACTAAAAAACAAATGCAATGAGACATAAAGAAACACTAGATTAATAGCATAGAAAAAATAAGTTACAAATTAAAAGATATATCTAAAACAACACAAATAATAATTATAATAGATACGATTAAAAATCTAGAAATTTGTGTACCTTAAAAGTGTCGCTCTCAAAAAAATTGATAAGCATTTACCAATCTTCCTTTTCTCTCTTTGAAGTGGGAGGTTTTTCAAATCCCCTCACGATTCTTGTTTTTAACATAATACATATGTAGCTTGTGTCGATAGTTTCTATATTGACGATTCAATTGTTCAAAAACGATCTTCTTAACTTGAAAATTCTCATCAAACACTACTACAAAACAGGATTTTTACATCGAGGTCTTTACATCGGTTCACTAACGAACCGATGTAAAAATAAACCAGTGGCAAAATTGTAAATCTTTTGAGATGACTACATCGGTTGTTGAGAGGAACCGATGTAGAATAATGAAATTTTTTATCTACATCGGTTGTTAAATATAACCGATGTAGAAATATTAGGTTTTTTTAATTACATCGTTTGTTATAGACATTTGTAGATATGCGGTTCTATTATATCTCAACGGTTCTATAACAAACGATGTAGATATTTTATTATTTTTTTATTTTTGTTACAAACTAAAAGATATATCTAAAACAACACAAACAATAATTATAATAGATACGATTAAAAATCTAGAAATTTGTGTACCTTAAAAGTGTCGCTCTCAAAAAAATTGATAAGCATTTACCAATCTTCCTTTTTCTTTGAAGTGGGAGGTTTTTTTGAAATCCCCTCACGATTCTTGTTTTTAACATAATACATATGTAGCTTGTGTCGATAGTTTCTATATTGACGATTCAGTTGTTCAAAAACGATTTTCTTAACTTGAAAATTCTCATCAAATTAAACTAAATTTTTTGCTGCACATAAAAAATACAACAAGAATTATTGTAGATATTATATAAGAAATTTACATTATAATATTATCTTCAAAAATATTACCTTCATTCCAAGCCACATCTTCCTCGTAGCATCCATTGGGATGTTCTTCCAACGAACATATTGAAGCAATTGCATGATGTCTAATAACAACACTAGCCTCGTCTTGAAGAGTCGGCATTTTGACCAACAATCCATCCTATTCCAAAGTGGATGACTATGTCTAGCTTTCAGTCTCGATCTCGCGTCTTTTCTTTTCCACCGAAATACCCGATGTTATTCCTCTTTCCTTTTTTGTGATGTCCCTACATTAATCCATAAGCGATTGTAATTATCTCAAGAAACTAAACGGATACACAACACTTCCAAAGAATTAGTGACGAATTTAGATAGTCACTATATTTAGTAGTATTAATGTGTTCCTCTCATCCACCAATTACTTGCATTGGTTATTTTATGTAGAAGAGGAAATGCATTCACATATATGTTATTTTGTTTTGTTTTTTTTTGCTAACCAGGTTGTCACACCCTAATTCAGTGGAAAACAAATTTTAAAACAAACATATCCAAATGTGAGGAGTGTAACTCCATTACACAAAACGTAAAGCTCATCATGACCTAAAATTCAAACTTAGCAGTTCAACAAGTCTTAGGTAACAAAGCGAGTCATATGTACATAATTCAAAATACAATTTAAAAGCATTGTCTACAAGATCAATTTTTAATCTACATTGTAAAACTTGAGTTAAATATGAAAGAAAAAGATTGCAAAATCTCCATCCAACTCCAATTAATTAAGTATATCTCTTGAAACCCTAGATCACCACACACGTTTGTCTAATTAATAAACATTCCATTCCACGCTAAGCAATAAACCCCACCTCAAATAAGTTAAATATAATTAAATGAGTTTTTGTAGAATCGAGTGAACCAAAAGTTATCTAGGCATGCAACCCATTTTGCGTTAATTTTGATTATGAGTTACTTGTCGGTTAATATTCACTATAAGAAAACAATCAAATTCCAACAAAATAATTTCGACGAAATAGAAAAACTGTTGCAATTTTTAAAATTCCAATGGAAATTTCAATGCTACATTATACCGTCGAATTTTTTTCCATTGGAATTTTGCCATTCCAACGGTGCATTTTTTTTGGAATTTTCGTTGGAATCGATAGTTCCAAAGTGGTAATTGGCCAAATTTCAAAATATTTTTTTTGGAATTTCCTTGTTTTCTTGTAGTGGTTATAGAGTATTTAACCGGTCATTTCGAAAATAAAAATAGAAAATAGATACCATGGTGTGGTCCGATTTGATTAATAACACTACAAGAAAACAAGGGAATTCCAACGAAAAAAATCCGTTGGTATATGGCTAATTTCCATTGGAATCATCGATTCCAACGAAATTCAATGGAAAAGCACCATTGGTATAATGGTTGTTGGAATGACAAAATTCAATGAAAATTCCAATGGAAAAAATATTCCAACAATGACCAAATGGTTTTGGTTATTGTTAGACTTTTTGTTGGAATTTTCCAATGGTATGCTTTATCATTGGTATTTCCATTGGAAATTTGAAAATTTCAACAGTTTTTTATTCCATTGGAATTATTTTCGTTGGAATTTGTTTGTTTTCTTGTAGTGTAAATTGTTGATATAACTATATAAATATTGCACAACTTAAGGATGAAATTCGGTGGTTATAACTAATTAACCAAAATGTACATAATCAAATAGAAAGTGAGACAAGAAATTCTCTGTTTGATATGGCATGAGAATAGGCAAAAACTTAGGTAAGACGGTCTTACGGGGGTGAGATCTCGTAAGACGGATCCCCACCGACCCTTTGCCCCGACCCAACCCGCCTATTCTTATTTTTATTTTTTTAATTCAATTTTCCTTGTCGCCTACGCTACTGACCTACCCCACGTTCCCCACTTTCTTCTTCGCGCCCATTCTTTGGTTTCTCTTTCGCTTCTTCAAAATTCCTTGACTGTCTATTGGAGTTCGTTTTTCGAGTTTTTCGAGTTCTAATCGTCTTGTTGTTACTTCGAGATAACAACTAGTAAGAACATTCTTATTTTTCTCCGTTTTTTTTTCGTTTTTGTTCGATTCTTGGGTTTCAATTTTGTTCGATTTTTTTTTTTTTTTTCGAATTAGCTTGCGACATTGCGTTTGTGTTTGTCCCCAACGGTGTATATAGGGTTTGGCCATTGCTTTGAAGCTTTCAAGTTTGCGGCTATTTTATTTTGTATTTGTTTCGCAAATTTTTTACGTATTATTTCGAAAATCATAAATTGTAAAGGAGATTTTCTCGCTTTCTATGTGCTACGATGGTATATATGTGTAGTTTTGTCGGTAGTTTTGCAATTCTTACATTTTATTTTTCTTTATTGAAGGCGTATGTTATTTTAGAGAAATTTGGTTATGTTCTGTTTATTTTAAATTCATGTCTCAAAGTGTGTTTTTTTTTATCATGTCTCGGTGTGTTTTTTATCACTAGGAAATTTGGTTATATTTTTGTTTATTTGAATTCATGGCTCGGTGTGTTTTTTATACATTGCTCGGTGTGTTTTTTATAGCCTTTAAATACATAAGTATATGCATCTTGGAAGTATCATATTTAATGCTTACTAGTATCATAAATTGGATTTAATGTATCATTTGTAGATTTAAAATATTGCGGTCCCCCACCGCTTTCGGTGTTTTTTATACATTGCTCAATGTGTTTTTTATAGCTTTGAATACATAAGTATATGCATCTTGGAAGTATAATATTTAATGCTTACTAGTATCATAAATTGGATTTATTGTATCATTTGTAGATTTAATATATTGCGAGTCCCATGGTTGTCTTGTGTTTTCTTCAAATTTCATGGTTTTTCTTGAGTTTTTCCATTTATGTGTAGGTTTACATTATAATTGAAGATGACACGATAGAAGATATTGATAGGAAGGAGAGGTAGAGGTAGGGGGAGGGATAGGGAAGGGGTAGGGTGGACTCCCAAGACGATGATATAAGGAGGGCGAAATAAAGGAATCTCCAGTTATTTGTGATCCCAGGTATAGAGGTCTTGAGGCGTCGATGAAGGAAGATAGGGTTGAAACGTCGACGAGTCAAGCTCTAGTTGGAATGTCGGCTAATGAAGCTTTGGTTAAAGAAAGCCCTGTTGATTCATTAATGAAAGGACCCCCTACTGAAACCTGTGATGATACATTATTGAAAGAACCCCATTTGAAAGCCGCGCCAAAACCCTCGATGATACATTAATGAAAGAACCCCGGTCGAAACCCCCTGTTGAAACACCTCTTTGATATATTAATGATGAAGCCCCTGTTGGAATGTTGAAAAATGAAACTTCATGCAGGGGAAAAGTTGACGAGGAAGAAACAATTCGGATAAGGGTGTTGGTGACGACGTGAGAGACGATTGAGTAAGGATCTTTGGACAAAAAATCATCGGCGAAGAAAATGAGCAAGGTCATGTTGGTGACAAAAAAGTAGTTAGTAAAAATCCCCGAAAGAAAGGAAAGCTATCGAGTTGATGATAAGAAGAAAGGAAAGCTATCAGTTGATGATAAGAAGAAAGGAAAGCTATCAGACGATGATACGAAGAGGTTAATTAGTGTACTTGAAAGTATTAGTTTTTGATTTTAAAGTATCATTAATTTTGTGAAAAGTATCAGTCTATGCTACATATATGTTTTATGTAAAGTATGTGTATTTTAATCATTTTAATAAATCAGTGTTTTATATGCTAGAAGTATCATTTTGAGAAGTATCTAAAATTTAATTAAAAGTATCAGATATTGTTTCAAAAGTATTATTTTGTTATCTAAATAGTATCATATTTCATACATGAAAGTATCACAAAATAATATATGTGATTGTATTAATTATATATTATTTTTCTTTTGCAAAATGACTTTCTTACCCAATGTAGACCTAAGGGTTTATTTGATGTTGTGAAGTCTTTGACTGATAGTCAAATAGAGGATGTGAAGAATATTGGGTTTGGTGGGTTACTGAACCTTAATGTTCATCATTTACCTGCTCAAATGATTCTGTGGCTGGTTCAAAAGTTTAATGGGAAGAGTCGGTTGCTTAGTATTGATGAGAGGACGAGGTTGGTCAATACTCCCGACAACATTTGTGATGTTTTCATGCTATCGAGGACTGACCGGGAAGTTTTAGTTTTCAAACGGAGTGATAGTTTAGATCCGAATGTTGAATTTAAGAAAAAAGTTGGTATTGATGGGACTTTTAGTGTTGGCACTTTGAAGTCCAAGTTGATGTGTGATTTTAAAGAAGGAGGTGACGACTTTAAACGAATGTTTGTTTTGTATAGTTTATCTACATTGTTGACCCCGATCGCAAAAAGGATTGTTGATGTCTCGTGCTTTAAGTCATTTGTTGGATGTGGATGCCATTGCACATTTTGATTGGTGTTCACTTGTGTTGGAAAGACTTGGAAGGGCGGTTGATAATTTTAACAAGAAATCCACCACCCATATAAGTGGATGTATTTTGCGCGCAGATTATATATTTGCATCGTCTTAAATGGCAAGGAGTTGTTGAACCATTTGATCTCCCTCCCATTCAAGATTTGGACGACGCAATGCATAAGAAACCGCGTGAAAAAAAGAGAGGAGTCTTTGGAGAGTTTGGCTAGGGGAGTGGGTGGAGGATGTTTTCCTTATTTCTAGGAAAACAAAGCACGTTGTCGAAGAGAAAATAAGCGAGTTCAACGATGGAGGTATGGATGAGAGGGGAAAGCTGGGTAAAGAACATGTTGAGAAGGAAAAATCTGAGAATTTTGATGAATCTTCAAGAATCATCAAGTTTGTATTACCAGAGGGGCAGCCGACTGATGATGATATTGAGAAAATTGCTAAAAATGTAAGTTAAATGTAACATTTATATTTGTCCTAAAGTAATAATCCTGAAAAAGTATCCTTTTTGATGAAAAAGTATTACATTATCTGCAGAGGGTGTACAAAGCCTGTTTGTAGTTGAAAAGAGACATGGAAGTCACAAGCCATGTCCATATGGAGAGACTTCGATCGGAAATGCAGCGGGAACAGGCAAATACTTCTTCATCACCTGATGATGAGTTCTTCTCAAGTGCAAAACTTCACGAGTATATCGATGAAGTTGTGAAGAATTTTCAGAAGATGAAAGAACGTAATGACCCCACGCATAATGAGCCGATGCCTAGTTTTGACCTTTTAACCCCACGACACGAGTCACCCGTTGTTGAAGAACCTACCCACGCGAATATTGATGATGACGTAATCCAAGGAATGGATGATAGTCAAATCGATGAAGTAATTCAAGGTCAAATTCAACATGCAGAGCAAGTTGTAGGCAGTTCAGGTACTATATGTAAAGTATTAGTTAAATTCTGAAAAGTATCTTTTTTGTTTGAATAAGTATCTCTTTCATTATAATAAGTATCTGTTTTTTTAGAGAAAAGTATCTGGTGTTTTCAAATAAGTATCTGTTTTCTTTGAATAAGTGTCATTTTTTGATAAATTATATATACGATGTGTTCTATCAAATAGGTGATTCTTGGCCTATAAACGAAAAAGCTCTTTTATCGAATTTATGAAGAAGAATAATCGTTATTTGGTTGGAATGACCCGAAAGAGAGAGACATTGTTGGCGTTCGGTACTATATGTAAAGTATTAGTTAAATTTTGAAAAGTATCTTTTTGTTTGAATAAGTATCTCTTTCATTATAATAAGTATCTTTTTTTTTTTTAGAGAAAAGTATCGGTGTTTTAAAATAAGTATCTGTTTTCTTTGAATAAGTGTCATTTTATTTGATAAATTATATATCTGATGTGTTCTATCAAACAGGTGATTCTTGGCCTATAAACGAAAAGAGATCTTTTCGTTCTGAATTTATGAAGAAGAATAATCGTTATTTGGTTGGAATGACCCGGAAAGAGAGAGACATTGTTGATTTCTTTTTTCCGCATAGTCCTAAAATAGAGTAAGTAACATTGAGACTTATTAGATATCCCCTTTTTGATGAGAAATGTTATGTTGATTATTTTTATTGTTTTTATTAAGTTCAAATGTGTTTGCAAATCTTTGGAGAGTTTTTGTTCCCTTTACGGATGGGATTGATTCATTTGAATGACTCGAGCTTGATTTAGGTTAATGTGATTGACATATGGTATCAATCTTAAACAAAAAAGCAAATTGGGCCCAACGATCCAAAACACTTTTATTTCAATACTCAAGACTCTCTAAGTAGTATGTATTTTTTTTTGTTTTTTTTATTTTTATCTTTGGTCGATTTTTTTTTTTTATTTTTAGTTTTTTGCGAACAACTATATCTTGTTGACCATTTCCAAGGAAAAAATTGTGCTAGAGATGTTAGAGGTTGTTGGAGGGTGTGCATGAGGTTGTTGAAAAAACCCAATTTGAATAAAGTGGATCGTGTAAGTATAACTTTAGTTTTTTATTTGAAAAGTATCTCTTTATTTGTGAAAACACTACAAGAAAACTAATGATAGACACCACCGAAAAGACACCGGTTTTAAGACTTTCTTGGTGTCTTTTCCCATATAACACCGGTTTTGTAAGACACCGGTGTCTAAATAGTGCTGTCGTTTGATAAACAACACCGGTTTTCTAGAACCGGTGTCTATTGTAAAAACAATTCCCAAATAGACAACGGTTTTGGCATCGGATTTCAAAACCGGTGTCTATATGTATAAATTATTTTAGATTAGACACAGATCTTTCGACACCGGTTATAGAACCGGTGTCTTTATATTTTAACACAGATATTTAGACACCGGTTTTACAACCGGTGTCGTTAGGCCCCTAAGTAATTGGGGTAATTATCGTGAAAAAAGAAAAAAAAGCGTAATTGCTGCGCCTCTCTCCCCATCTCCTATCCGCCTCTCTCACCTCTCTCCTCGCTGCGCCGTCGCCTCCGCATCATCTTTCTCTCCCCTCCTCCGGCCGCCATCCCTCCGACTTTCGTAGTCGTTTGATATTTAGTAAGCCCTAATCTAGGGCAACTGATTGCGCCATGAGGAAGAAGCTCGATACTCATTTTCCCTTTGTAAGTTTTGATCTCTCCTTTGTCTTTACTTTTATCGATTTAAGAATCATTTAACAAATAAAAAATGACCTTCTCGCATAAGCGATCCTTTGTCAGGGCAAAGCCGATTGCTCCAAGAGGAAGAATCTCGATACTCGTTTTCCCATTTGTAAGTTTCTCCGCTTTCTCTTTGCTTCTCTCGATTTACTTTTTTATTT